>CM067377.1:0-1200000 GCA_034510155.1 Eucriotettix oculatus | reverse complement strand
ATTCAATCAATATTCTGACTATTAAGTAGAAGAAATAAACAATGTAGCAATTTGTCACTTACAAATTAGAAAGATAAAAAGGTTTTTTGAATTCCTGATAACATGAACATAAACTTTTAGGATAAGCATAATAATAAATATGTACCTGAAGAATTATGCTGATCGGCAATTGAAATAGATTAGATTCAAATAATTAAAAACAGCCAAAAAAGTCTGCTTTAAATATATAACTATTTATTAACAAAATGGAGATGTTTCATCTCCATTTTGAGACTTCTTCAGGCTTAAAATTTAGCGATACATCCTATTTACTCCTTGATTCCCTCAATCAACAAGATTACTGAATTTACATGTGAAGAATTAACCAATGTTTCATCTCCATCAAGAAAGCAGGAAGACAAGGGTGCAGTCTTTTACACATGCTCTTAAACTTATACATAGAACAGGTGAAGATGAAAGTTAAAACAGAATATGAAAAAGGAATCATACTGTAGGGTAAAAAAATAATAGCCCTACACTTTGCCAATGATATTGTGATATTAGGGGAGTCAGAAGAAGACTCAGAAACCATGATAAATGGCATGAACCTGGTCCTGGAGGACAAGAGGATTTATAGAGGTAGAACCAAGGTAATGGGGTGTAGTTAGTGAAACAGTAGAATAACAAAGGGTGTTAGATTGGCAAGGGATATGTTGAAGGAGGTTAAGCAATTCTGCTACTTGGGAAGCATAACAACTAGGGATGGTAGAAACATAGTTGACATAAAGTGTCAGATAGTACAGGCAAGGAAGGCTTTCACATAAAGGAAGAATATTCTTATGGGTAGATAGATATATGTGTGAATATTTGAAAATCATTATTAAAAATGTTTCAGTGGAGTGTGGTGTTATATGGGCATGGAACGTGGATGATAGGAGTTGCAGAAAGGAAAAGAATAGAAGCCTTTGAAATGTGGTGCTATAGGAAAATGCTGAAAATTAGATGGGTGGGATAGAATCACTATTGAGGAAGTTCTAAGCAGAATGGTGGAAAAGCAAACAGTATGGAGAATGTAGACCAAAAGGAGGGATATATTAATAGGCCTGATTTTATGGCATGATGGTCTTGTAAAATTAGCATTAGAGGGACGTATTAGACACTTAAGTGATTAGGGAGGATGTGGAATGTAGTGGTAGTTATGAGGAAATGAAAAGTTTTGTGCAAGAGAGGTTAGCGTGGAGGGTTGCAGACTTAGGACTGAATACCACTGTGTAGAACAATCAGAGTTTACTTCTTTAAATCCTTAAAAATAATATGAAATTTGTAATATCTATTAAACAATCTATTACTTTCTCCTATCTGAATACTACTTTAGGTCTTGAAATTCCTATTTATGCCGTTTTCTTCTTTAATTTTCTACACTAATTGCTAACAATACTTGGTGCACTATTTGCTTTCCATAACCATCTGATTTTCTCATCAATAATATTTTCTTTTATGATTTATTTCATATGTCACTCTTTCAAGAATATTGGAACATTGTTACACAATAAGTCACATTGTTATTAACATAACATTTTCAGGTGTAATATTGGATTTCAATGCTCTTGATACTGGTTGGTGTTTGGTTAAATTCTGATAACTATAAATGTATTAATTAATTTCTTACTATTTTCACACCATTCTTTTATATTCTCAAACCTCATTGCACATTTATATCTTAAATTAATGCTATTTTTTAAAAATATTAATATTATAAATGAATCAGTGTTTTCACTCAAAAATAATTCTATAAATACATTAAAAAATAATTTCTTTCGAATCAACTCATGATATAACTAAATGTTGAAATATTACTTTTTAACTTTTTTGGAGGAAGAAAAAAGGAATATTTAAAAATTAACATGAATTTTCTTTCATTTCTAAGAATTTATTACAATTAATAAATAATAAATCCTTAGCCTTCTGGTGGGAGAAAATATTCTTTGCAACATTGGAATCTGCAATCATTTGAGAGATGGTTCCTTAAAAGAATTATTTTCTTTTGTAAAAATGTATTAAATTTTTATTTTTTTAAATAATCTATTTTATAGGTTTATGAAAATGAATGTTAGCAAATAAAAGTACTTTGAAAAAAATATGAGTAAAATATCAATCAATAAAAAGAAATCATCTTGTAGCACGAAACTGCCCTGAATGCATTAATGTACTTTATAAAAAATGAAGAAAGGTGAAATTACATATTCAATATAGACTTTTACTTGATAGTAATTTATGTAATGGGATATAAAAGCTGTATGTTTGATGTTTTTCAAGAAAATAAAGAGTAATATCAGCAAAATATGAACATTTGTAAACAATTACATTATTGGGTGCAATTGCCTCACAGGTGAAAGACATAAGATTATTTGTAAATTCATAGCCAAATTGTAGATCTTATTGGATATGAGAGATGTCTGTGGGAGTTTTGTCTTGCAGGCATTTCCCCCCAGAGGAACTGCGGGGCTCACCTAACTATGTCGGGAAAGCCTCGTACACACTGTTTTTTTTTCAAAGTTCTCACATGCCGAGACACCTTCACCTATTTACTGGGGTCAAAGACCGTGGGCATAAGTTGTCTGCTGATCCCATTGGATCAGTCGGCCAACTGCCTCCTAAAACTAGTGGAGATATGGAGAAAGGAATGCTGTGACCCCACAGCAAAGTCATCTCCCGTCATTTGGAAGGGTGTGAGAATAGTACCCAATACCCGACCTACCTGATGCTGTTTTTCTAGGGATTTCCCTGTTTTTCTTTGGATGAAACACCAGGTAGGATCCTTAAACTATAGCCCAGGGGCCCTAGTCAACGCTTTGATACCTTGCTCTACCTTCCACATCCCCCCTTTCCTATGCTGTTAAAGGGGAGTTGCCTGTTTCAGGATTACCTCAAGTAGCCTGTTAACCCCCCTCCCCCCAAAAAAGTGGATCTTATTACTGAGTGATTAGGTTTTATTTGTCAGAAATAATAAAACCCATAATTGGTATTACTATCATGAAAGAGCTCAATCACTCTCACAGGTTGTGAACCAACATAAGTTACAATATGTTTAGATTTATTATTCAATCCATTAGTCCTCGGTTGAGGAAATATGATACATCAAATATAGTATTACAAGAAATATACAAAATTTTACAATTAAGAATTGAAGGACAAAAGAGGAAAGATAAAATTCAATTTTCAGTTGACAATGGTAGGAAGGTAGGTAGGGATTGGCACCTCTATCCCACCTATCCTTTATGAATTGACATATGCCCATTGGAAGGTTGAGAGATTAAGTGTTTAGAACATTTTTTATTCAACACACAAGGAGTCTACTTCCCCATTGTACTTGATTACCAAGACACATTGAATTAGAATATATACATCATTATGGAATAACATGTAGTTGACTTTTTTACTGCACATTTCTTGTGAAGCATGTATCTTTTTACAAAAATAATTCAGTAAAATATTTATAATACAATAAATCATTTGGAAAGTCTTCTGGGTAAAGAATTGTTCAAATGTTTTCTTCTTGTTCCAACACTAATTTTGTAATAGCAATATAGACTTATATAAGTTAGACCAAACTCCTTATAACAATGTGAACCATTTTAGTAATGGCATGTATTTATTATTCAGGACTTTGTTTCCTAATTATATGTACCAATGGAAAAATATCATTTCATTCCAGATATTCAACTATTCTATGAACTTACTTAGATGTAGTATGTCTTAATAAGAATGTGCTTTATTAACATATGATATATATTCTGTAGTTTCACCTAAGAATCAAACTTTGGGTCAAGTTGAAAGTTTCAGTAACAGAATTATTCAACACTTTTAATCCTAAATATCATTTTGTTTTTCGAAGTGTTTTGGAGAAAGGTCTTTTAGAGAAACTGCATAACTGAATTTCTACAGACTGATGTTCTAAGAGATTCTAAGCCTTCTCAGAGAAGGAATAGATTCATCTTACAAATGTTCTCATCACAATTTTCAAAATTTTGGAAATCATATACTGCCCATTACTGTTTTATACTTTGAAAAACATGAATTGGTTCAGTTACACAGAACAGAGGCCTACTTTGAGGATACTTGGTGGAGTTACAAGTGAGACATAACTTTTTATCAATTGCATTGTCTACACTGACTATATTAAATCCATATGTACAAAGACTTTTTGCAAGTTTGCTATTAATAAATTTAATTAAGCAAAGTTAATTGTTTTGACTGGTAATATATGAATATCATGTATCTAGTTGTGGACAGATGTGATAATTTAATAGTTCCACTTGACTGGACAAACTTATACACATTAGGGGAAATTGAATGAAATTATGAAAAAATTATCATTTAACTGGTAACTCCAAGAAAGTACAAAGTTCGATTTGATCACTGGAAATGTACTGCAGGCACTATCAAACAAAGGATACCAAGCTATTTGTCTAATTATTAATGTGGCAATAGTGTATATTATTATGCTTTTTTATTGGTTTATTGTGAACTACAGTGCTTAAACTGAAGGGCATCTGAATTTACTTGTGAAAAATCTTTTCCCAAATAACAAAGCATAGCAATGCCTAAAATGATTCAAGCTCAACAGCCTACTGTACAGGTTCAACTAAGACTAATTCTTTCTTTTGACATCAGCTATCTGACTTAAGATAGGCACTAAAGGATTGGCTTTATAGGAAGCACCTCCTCAAAATGACAGTAGTATAATGCTTTTAGTTGCTAAATCAATTAATTTTTGTTTGTATAGGACAAAAGGAGTCAATAATAATAAACTGGCACAATTCATTTACTTGAAAAGAATAAGTGAAATTTTTTCTTGTAAAAAAAATTTGAGTGGTTATATTTAGAATTGAAAATTGTAAAGTCTTAAATATATTCTTATTTGTGGTGAATAAATACTCTTTTTCAATTTTCATATTTAGATTTATTTATGTATACAAAAATGCCAGTATTAAAGTTTGTGATAGTAGTTTAATCATAACCTCACACACAAACTATGGAAAAAATTACTGACCCAAAATGCTTTGAAATTACTTCAATCATAGACCAATATCAGTCTGTGAAGTTACTGGCAGATATCGGCTGGTGATGGGGGTAAGATAGATGTAGGTGGCCATATGAGTGTCTGCTTAGATCTTGTATGTAATAGCCCTTCTTCACTATGGGCCATACATTGGCCACCAATCATTGTCAACTTGGTTCCTAACCGCATAATGGCCCAATAGGTATGTGCCCCATTTAACAACTGCACACTTTGCATATCTGGCATCCTTTTGATGTGTGGAGAAAACTGCTTGCAAAGCCAATGTTGACCAACTCCTTTTCCAACCTTCACCAACACCAGTCTATACAAGCCATCCCCTGACCACACTATGGTCATGGCTTGCATTGACCCTGGGACATGGTGTAGAGGAGCCGTAAGGTACGTGTTGGCGGTCCAACAACAATGGAATGGGACTTCTCACCCACCCTGTATATATTATTATTATTATTATCTGTCAATGCTTGCTTTACCACAAACATCCATCATTCTTTGAATGGTAAGTGGATTGTTCATTAAGAAAATGTGTCCTTATCTGTGACTGTTATTTACTGACCTTACTTCAGGTCAACAGTTCCAAAAAATTATTTTATATAATATTAAATGCAACTGAAAAATTTTATTTCATTATTTCAGATCAGCATTAATGATCCTTTGCCCAAAACTGTGTGTGTGCCATGTATAGAACGCCTTGAAGTGCACCATGAGTTGATGGAGCAGTTCTCCTGGGCACGGCAGCGTCTTGCTGAGGCTGCAGAACTAGAAAGAGTTAAGGTATTTTGAAATTTGCGCAACTCATGTTTGGTCCATTATCTTGTGACATAAGCAGATATAATACCATATATTTATTTTTCATCTGAAGACTTCTGAAAAGTGTTTTAGGTTTTAGATGATTTATTGTTGTAAATCCTACATTTTGAGTTAACCAATTTCTGGGCAGTTGTTCTTGAATATATATTGTGTAAATTTACTTGATAACTCTCCTGTGGATTGAAAATAATTTTGAGGTAAATAAAAAGACTGCCATAAAGTCAGCATTAAATATATCACTATTTATTCACAAAAGTAAAGTTTCATCTCCATTTGGAGGTTTTTTCAGGCTTAAAATTTAGCAATACATCAAATTTATTCCTTGACTACCTCAGCTGAAAAGATTATTGAATTTACACGTGAAGAATTTTGGTGTCCCGCATGGACCGTCTCCAGTGGCGGTTACGGCCAAAATGATAATTTCTGCTGTAACAGTCACTGGAGATTGTCCATGTTTGAAAAAACCTCCAAATAGAGATGAAACATCACTTTTGTGAATAAATAGTGATATATTTAATGCTGACTTTGGCCATCTTTTTATTTATTGTAAATTTTAAAGTCGGAAAACTATGTTGTCATATTGAGGTAATGTTGTGTCCTATCTCCAAGAGATTGTCCTTAGCTTGAAATCTTTCATAATTTTAACTGCCATAGTATAATTACTAATTTATTGCCTTATGTTTTATTTCATGAAATACATTAATAAATTTTGTATGTATAGTGTGAGAGGCTTGTAGCAACCCGGAAAAGTACATGTCCTGAACCACATGACCAACACTCGGCAGCAGATTGAAGCCTAACGTGGAGAATGTTTTGGAAGACACTTGTCTAGGTTGAAAATTGTATATATTCCTTTTTATTTAAATTAAGAGAAGAACTTTCCTTTGTAATTATATTACTGCAAAATTTTTCGATTGCTCTTTTTTATATTATATTTTATTATGTGAATATTTTGTTGAATTGTGTGTGTGTGTAAATAGCCAATAATGCATAACTGTTTATAATGGAACATTGATAAATTGTGTATTGATGTAGTATTTATATTTATTGTTTTCCTCAGATTTGTTTCAATATGAAATAAACATATTTAAGGTAAAGTTATTGTTTCACTTCCATGGTTCACATATATTTAGTTTAGTGTGTTATTGAAACAGGCTCATTTTATACAAACCTAAGACATTTCTTCAGTTTACTAAAGCACCTGCTCATTAGAACTATGAAGAGACGTGTGAACTAAGTATAATTCTAAGGTTGCAAGATCTTAATCAGTTCTGAAAAGAGAGGTCTTAAGTTGTTTTCTTGCTTTCCTTGTTTGTTCTTTATCATTCTTGTTATATTTCTCTTGTGTAAAACATTCAAATGTGTTTATTTTAACTTGAAAAATTAATGTATATATTTATTTACTTATTTTAATATACTAAGTGAAGGGTAATTAAAATCAATAAACAAAGATTATTCACATTGAAAGAAACTATATTGAAATAAACACAAAAATAATGACGTATAAAGATCTCTGTATCAGGGCGTTATTTAGGGCTTCTCAAGAGTGAAGTTGCAGTATCTAAAAACTAAACAAAACACATGGCATTAATTAATTTGAATCTCTCTTGAACTTATAATTAAAATGAGCAAAGTTTACATTTTCTCTTCTTTTACTCACCCAAGATAATTTGGCTGCATTTATGATTACTTCACTCCTTGCCAACTCTGCCAAGTGCCCTCTATGATTGCATGACAATCATTCATTTATGCTTACTACAAAAGATAACATATTATAACTTGTTAAACTAATAAATATGAAATTTGAGCATGAAATCACTTTGAAAATAAAGCTACAGTTTATACATGGCTATGAAATTCCAGAAGACAGATTATTTCATATGATACCACTTTATATGCCCCTTTCATTCAGGTTGGTTGTATCAGTCCTTTCTCTCGTGTTTGGAACACGTTGCACACTAGGAAAGAACAGCAGATAGCAAAACACGTACAACAAAAATGGTGATATACAATTGTTCCTTTGGTTGTCGAACAGGTTCTCCTAAGTCACTCTTCTGCCAACATTCTGCAACACAATTCTCGGCCCGCTGTCAGTACCACAGAGACTCACATTCACAACCTTATACACAGAGTCACATCAGCTCTGTGTGTCTTCCAACACCCGACTTACAGGGGATGTGTCTAACGAGCTTGCTGTCCCACTCCAGACTGCCCAAAAAAACAACCACACACCTCAGTGTCTGCCCACCATCTGACTTGTTTGTCTTACAACCCCATTTCAGCCATCTTGCTGACACTGGATCAGGTGACCTGCTTAGCAAATTATGGCCGAGCACACACTCATGTTAAAATGTCTAAATTGCTTTGAGAAAGTTCTTGAAGCCATTTTTGCACACGCCATGCCAACAATAAAGGCTGTAGAACTACAATCCACCAAACGACTGTCTCATTGTAGCCCTAGTCCACGCATTCTAACAATATTCATTCACCCCAACAATATTTCACAAACAATCAACAGCCTTATTTGAATATTTACAATACACCACAATATATATATATATATATATATATATATATATATATATATACTTTTTTGTGTATAAAACATTTATTAATTTAAAGTACAAATATGATCAATTTTAATATTTTTCATTTATTAATTTAAAGTGAAGACACGGGCTTAATCTCAGGGGATTTTGGGTCTCTCAAGAGATGGAGTATGCAGTAGCTGAAAATAGAAAGAAAAATCATTGAATATTATTTATCCAGAGCAATGAGCAAGTTCCACAATTTTTTTATCGCTTATCCACAATTACTGGGCCAACAAACATCCACCTCTCGAATGTTTGTGCGTCTCTCTGGCGTCTTGCAGGATTTGATCACGTCTGCTCACGTCCGTCCACTCGTCTGCCTTCTGCGGGGTCGGACCACCTCCGTCCTCTGCTCCACTCTCCTGCCAAAATAGCTGATTTCCAAAATTAACCTAAAATCCTGTCACACTATCTCAAATCATCCCCAAAATCTATTACAATACAAAAAAAAAACACCCGTGACAAAATACAACTGAACTATCTAGAATTCCCCATCAAAATCACCTAACTAGAAGATAGCATAGAGGATGGATAGAAGAGATAAAGCATCAGAAATGGAAGAAAAATGCTTTATAGCTGGAGTCTCCATAATCGCCAATTATGAAATCATTAAAGGGTAATGATTCTCCTAGAGTTTCTCTACTCTAATCACCCTAACCCATCACCTGATATAGCAATAGACCCCTGCCATCATTACAGTTTTCACGTTCCCCATATAATCCAGTGCTATTATTTTCCTCTAACCCCAACAATAGATGCCCATATTCTTTATGCAGCCTAAAATCCCATTGACATTAAACAAAATTTTCCCAAACCATTTAATTACTTCACCAATTGAATGAATCCTCAATCCTTTAATTGACCACGTCGCTACATAATTTAAACTACTTATCATTGTTGCCATGCGTTTTCCATACTCCATAGTGAAATGATCCTGCGTTCTCCCTCTACACTGCTTTCCCAAAATTCCCTCATACATTTCATCTGCATAATGATCGAACCTATTCTGTTTAAATTTAATAAACTTTATATCTATTCTTACACTAATATGACCCAAACTTTGTCTTTTTCCCCTATTCCCCCGTAGAGCTTCCCCTTTTAACCCTGCTAAGTTCAGCATTTTCTTCTCCAAATTGTAACTATACAACTTTCCTGTCTCTAACACTTCAGCTATCTCTATTTTCAGCTGTTTCCTAACATTTCCCTGCATATCATTATCAATAGCCACAGGATTCTCTCCTCTCTCAACTATTTTCCCTGACTGTTTGAGAACCATTTCCCTTTGACTATTATCAACAACTAAATGACACATTACTTCTTCCTTATCTATTTCTTCTACGTGCACATTAAAATCAATACGTTTATCATTACATGTTTTCTCAGATACCTCGTTCTGAATAATTTCTTCCTCCACTACTGCCTCTATCTCCTCCACATTCTTATTTACTTCCCCTTTAAATTCTACAATAAACTGTTTCCAATTATTCTCCATCTTCTCAGCCATTTTCTCTACATTTTCCCTACACTCTATTTTCATTTCTGCCATACTCTTATCAATTTTTTCTCCCATGGAAGCCATACTCTTATCAAATTTTTCTCCCAACTTATTATTTTCTAATTTCATCTCATCCAATTTCTTATTAAATTTTTCTCCCATATTATCCATTTTATTACTCAAATATTTAATCAGCATCTCAATATCCACGCTAGTACTGTCTCTTCTTTGCTTATCACTCTTTTCCCCTATCGTACTCATATTATCACAATTACTGACAAGTCCATTTTCTATCACTAGTTCTTGCCCTTTATCACTTTCATCAAACATTTCGATTAACCCAATCCCTTCCTCGGATTCCAAATTCTCAACCTGCGCACACTGAAATTCTAGTTCCTGCGAATTTTTCATATTAATCACACTTTTTTACTTCTAAGAAGCATATATAAAACAATATCACAAAATATAACCCCAAAATATTAATTAAAAAAATCTATTAATTTTTATAAGCACGAAGATTGCGTACTTGTGGAAATTGCACAGTAAAAATTGTAAAACACAGAATTTAAATTTTAACCGAGAGGAACACGAAAGAAAGCAAAACAAAAAAAACTATAACTATAAATTTTGGAAAGATTACCTTTTACAAAAATAGCTTCTGCAGTACTTCACCCTTGTAAGCTCACACGGTTGGGCGCCAAAATGTAATATACTTTTTTGTGTATAAAACATTTATTAATTTAAAGTACAAATATGATCAATTTTAATATTTTTCATTTATTAATTTAAAGTGAAGACACGGGCTTAATCTCAGGGGATTTTGGGTCTCTCAAGAGATGGAGTATGCAGTAGCTGAAAATAGAAAGAAAAATCATTGAATATTATTTATCCAGAGCAATGAGCAAGTTTCACAATTTTTTTATCGCTTACCCACAATTACTGGGCCAACAAACATCCACCTCTCGAATGTTTGTGCGTCTCTCTGGCGTCTTGCAGGATTTGATCACGTCTGCTCACGTCCGTCCACTCGTCTGCCTTCTGCGGGGTCGGACCACCTCCGTCCTCTGCTCCACTCTCCTGCCTTCTGGGGTCGAGCCACGTCCTCTCCTCTCCTTGTTTCACTTCTGCTCGGTTCACGTCCGTCCTCAGCTCCACTCGCCCGCCTTCTGCCCTCTGGTCCACTCGCCTGCCTTCTGCCCTCTGGTCCACTCGCCTGCCTTCTGCCCTCTGGTCCACTCGCCTGCCCTCTGGTCGCGAGCCACCCATCGGCTTCCGTTTTAAACCTTCTGACGGGAATTCCCCTATTTCACAACATTTCGGGGTTCCCCGCCCTCATTTTTTAAACTCGTTCGGCGGGGTTTTCCTGCGGGGGTTCACCATCGTCATTTTTTATACACGCTCGGCTATATATATTATACATACTATACATTAGTGACTTGTCTTAGCCGAAGTCTTTAGTAGGAATCATTTCTATTGCAGAATTTCACTGAAATAATAAGTTGGCTTTATTTCAGAAACTTTTTATTTATAGTTGTTGGTGTAATTTGTATTTCATAATTTACAATTTGATGTGAGCCCAGTAGCAGATACTTTTTCTATTTCTTGATTTTTTAGGTCCCTTAGAGTCAAAATGTTATGATTCCTGCAGATAAAGTACACAATGAATGCTTGGTAAAGAAGTCTGCAATCTGTTTGGCCATAACCAAAGATTTCATTTTATGGCAAGATGCATAGCCAATATCTGTTATAGCGAAACACTTATCTAGCTTCGAACTGATTTTTTAGATCGTCTCTTCATTTCTTAACGATAAGAAGATGTCGACATAAATCATGATTGGGATTCCATATTTACCTGAACCAATTTTCTCAGAGTTCTGCTCGGTCTTTTGCACCAGCTCCTTCCAGCTTGGCACAATTTCTTCACTAAATCTTGTTAGCATGTTCCCGGCCTTGACACCGAATGGACTCTTCTTCTCTGACTTATTAATTGACTAGAATATTTTCAAAATCCTTTGGTTCCTCTATATGGATTTCTTATTTCGATCCCCATTTAGAAATGCTGTTGTTATGTCAGATTATCTCACTTTATTCCAAATGTGGATCCTATTCATGTTACAGGAGCAAATGTCTCCTAGAAATAAATTCCAGGAAGTTGACTGAACTCTTGGGCAATCAATCAGGCCTTTCTTTTCTCCAAAGTACCATCAGCTTTTATTTTTTATGCAAAACAATGTGACATCCAATGACTTGGTCTCTCAGGTTGATTAGGCAGTTCCCATATATCATCATATCTTAATGTCATTCACAATGTCTTCAAACCACTCATCAACATCTGGATCTGTCATCGATTGATTCACTGGAACTTCTGTCATTAAAATTTCTTGATATATGTAACTGGTTGCATAGTTTGTTGTTGTATTTAGTCCTTTGACTGGTCTGATGCAACCCTTCATGCTAACCTATTCTGTGCAAGCCTTTTCATGTCTATATCTAATCAGCTTAGCGTATATCTTTCTAGGCCTTCCTCTTCTGTTCTTACCCCCACACACTTCCCTCATAATACTAATTTTACTAGACCCTCGTGTCTCAAAACATGGCCTTTTCTCTAGTTCAAGGTACTCCATATTGCTCTCTCTTTTTCTACTTAGAACTTTTTGGTTAGTTACTTTCACCATCCATCTGATTTTTGGCATTCTTCTATTGCATCACATTTCAAAAGATTCAATTTTTTTTCTTTCAACGATTACTACTACCCATGTTGTGTACTCATATAATGCCACACTCCATACAAACACCCTTTGCTTTTCCACTGTTTCCCATACTGCACTTCATTGCCGTAGTATCTGTCTATGAATCCTCATGTTGTACACTTTATCCAGGATTATGTTCATATCATTTATTATGGTTTCCAAGTCTTCTTCTGACTCCCTAATACCACATCATCATCTACAAACTTTATATAAGTTAAACAGCACGGGTGATATACTGCATCCTTTCTTACTCCTTCCTTGATTTCTGCTCTTTTCCTGTCCTTCAATTCTGCATTGTATAGAGGTTATGGATAACTTTTCTTTCTTGATATTTTTTCCTGTCATCTTTAAAATACATAGTAGTGTGTTCCACTTTACATTATCAAAGTCTTTTTCTAAATCGAAAAATGCAATCAATGTAGGCCTTTTTTTTATTATCAAGTCTTCTAAAATTAGATGCTGAATCAAAATTGCTTCTCTTATACATTACATTCTTCCTAAAGCCAAACTTATCTTGTCCTAACTGGAATTCTATGTGACATTCCATCCTTGTATATATTATTTTCGTTAATATTTTGCATGCAAAGGATACTAAACGAATTGTCCTGTGCTGTCCACATCCATAGCCTCCATCTTCTTTAGTGTGGGTGTAATTATATTGTTCGTAAAATCTTCTGGTGTTCTTCCTGTTTCATAGATTTTGCCAACTATCCTGAGCAGCCTCTTGGCCCAAAGATATTATTGGTTGCATCATGAACTCTAGAATTGTATTCGGGTCATTCCACGTCAAATCAACCCAAAAAAATACGATTCGACACCCATAGTCTCAGATTTTAATGAAACTTGGCATGTTTGTTCTTTTCATGGATATAAGAAATGATATGAAATATTTCTGCTCTATCACAAATGGTTTTTATTTTACAGCCTGCTAAAGTTTTTGAAATCGCGTGTTTTTTTTCGATCGGCGGATGAAATGAAATTTGTTCTCCCATAGAAAATACATTATATCTTCCTTATTTACCAACCGATGTTGATGAAATTTTTTATGGGAATACTTCAATAGGAAAGGAAGCCAGAAAAAAAATTGTATCTATAAGCTATCTGGAAGTGGTCTGAAAAAAATTCTGAAGTGGTGAAATTAATTTTTTTTAATGAAATATCACTATCGACGCGAAGCGGAATATCATCGTGAGGGAAAAGGATAACGACAAAAGTTTTTTATAATTATTATTTTTAAATATATACACTACCACATGAAAAAATAAAATTGATGGTTTTTTCACTCTTTCATTGATTTTTTTCACTTCAAAAATAGGAAATGGGTCGTTCCATGTCATGTGGCTTAGTTTTCAGAACCGATCCCCGAGCAACCATTTCCGATTTTAATGAAATTTTTACAGTTTGTACTATGAGGCCTTAGATGAACATCTGAAAAATTTCAGTTCGAAATATGCATTTATGACTGAAATGCGAGTTTTTTCGCACAAGGCAGCCGTTCGTCAGAGTAGACGTCGTTCCAAAAATGCCTCTTTTGAGCTTTAATATTGCGGCAGATATTACAGAATAGATCCTGAAAATTATTTTCTAGGATAAACCTAATGCTCAGATTACGAAAATAATAAAGAAAAGTATCATCCCTAGCCAATAAAAATTGCCAATAAAAAATTTTTTAATTTATTTTCTGATTTTCAATGAATTCTGACGGCATTTATATTTTATACTTTGCATATCTACACGAATGTCTACAATTCAGATGATTTACAACTTTGAAGTTCTAAACTACAATCAAATCGTTAGTTATTTAAATAAACGTATCATAAGCAATTAAAAATCCACGTTTAAACTAGACTGTTTTTCGAAAAATAAAGGGAGCAGCCACTCTAAATACAGCTGTTATCTCAATGGATTTTAGTGAAAACTATGCTTTCACAATACAAGAAGCAGCTCAAGGTTGCCATTGGACCTCAGATTCATCTACAATTCATCCTGTCATGCAATGATGCAAGCAATAAAAAACTGATTTTAATACTATTTATTATGTCTGATATGAGATTCAAAAAACTGTGAGGTCCTTTCTAAAGAGAACTACCCACATGTAACAAACAATCGGTATTTCAGTGATGGTTGTGCTGGGCAGTATAAAAATAAGTATAACTTTATAAATCTGTGTTTGCATGAGAAGGACTTTCAGCTCAAAGCACAGTGGTCATTTTTTGCAACCAGTCATGGAGAAAGAGAATGTGATTGTATAGGAGGCACTGTAAACCGTTTAGCTAGGAAGGAAAGTATTCATCGACATTTGGACAGTCAAATAACGACAAATGATCTTTTTGAGTTTTGCCAAAACAAAATTACAAATATCAACTTCCAACTTATTTCTAAAGGAGCAGCTGATACAACTCGCCTAAATCTGGAAAGTTACTTCAAAGATATTCAAACTATTCCAGGAACAAGATTTTTCACAGCTTTCAGCCATTAAATGAATTTGGAATAATTGAGGCTAGAAAAATAAGTAGTGATGAAACACCGGGTCTTACTTTCAACTTGTGTAACAAACAGCATACTTTATTTGTGGAAAAAAGATTTATATCCTGGATGTTTCATCACTTGTATTTATGACACATTATGGTATTTTGGTATGGTGAGTGAGGTGAATGCAGAAGAACATGATGCCATAGTAAATTTTTTACTTCCTCGTGGACCATCAGCATAATTTTTCTGGCCCCAGAAGGTAGATACATGTGTGGTACCCATCACCAATGCATTGCAATTGTGGAACCTCCCAAAACAATGAATGGAAGAACTTATCAGTTCTCTTAAGAATATATTATATATGTTCAATCTAGTTAAAAAAAAGTGTGCAGGAAGTTCAAATTCAGTATCATAGAGTTTGAAACATTTTTCTTGGTGCGTTTTGTAACATTTTCCATTTTGACAAATATTATAATCATATACTTCGTAATTAAATTTTTTTCTTTATTGATTTGTTTTAAAATCGCGGTTTATTAAGATAATTTTTTTGTTTAGGATAATATTGGTTAATTTTATAGCTTATAAAGTGAAACGGTTGTGTTTAAACAAAATTAAAAATTTAAATTTAATAAAACTGTTAATTGGACGTTTTTCTGGCTAGGGATGATACTTTTCTTTATTATTTTCGTAATCTGAGCATTAGGTTTATCCTAGAAAATAATTTTCAGGGTCTATTCTGTAATATGTGCCGCAATATTAAAGCTCAAAAGAGGCATTTTTGGAACGACGTCTACTCTGACGAACGGCTGCCTTGTGCGAAAAAACTCGCATTTCAGACATAAATGCATATTTCGAACTGAAATTTTTCAGATGTTCATCTAAGGCCTCATAGTACAAACTGTAAAAATTTCATTAAAATCGGAAATGGTTGCTCGGGGATCGGTTCTGAAAACTAAGCCACATGACATGGAACGACCCATTTCCTATTTTTGAAGTGAAAAAAATCAATGAAAGAGTGAAAAAACCATCAATTTTATTTTTTCATGTGGTAGTGTATATATTTAAAAATAATAATTATAAAAAACTTTTGTCGTTATCCTTTTCCCTCACGATGATATTCCGCTTCGCGTCGATAGTGATATTTCATTAAAAAAAATTAATTTCACCACTTCAGAATTTTTTTCAGACCACTTCCAGATAGCTTATAGATACAATATTTTTTTTCTGGCTTCCTTTCCTATTGAAGTATTCCCATAAAAAATTTCATCAACATCGGTTGGTAAATAAGGAAGATATAATGTATTTTCTATGGGAGAACAAATTTCATTTCATCCGCCGATCGAAAAAAAACACGCGATTTCAAAAACTTTAGCAGGCTGTAAAATAAAAACCATTTGTGATAGAGCAGAAATATTTCATATCATTTCTTATATCCATGAAAGGAACAAACATGCCAAGTTTCAGTAAAATCTGAGACCATGGGTGTCATGGCTGGGTTGAACTGACATGGAAAGTATAACTGCCTCTGCTCTTTCCCGAGTTTGAGAATCCTGTCTCGTTTGTATTGATAGAATCTTAAGTGTTATTTTCATTAACTGTGGAATTGTCATCATGATTTACAACACTCTGGATTTACCTGTATATTTTCACCTTTTTTTTGATTGGTTATTCTTGTAAGATCTTGTTTGTTTACACAAAACTTTTTATCTTGACTAATGATCACTTTTTTCTTATCCCAACACCAGATGCGATAAGCTGTAGTTATTTTGGCATATTCCAACAAAATGTCTTGTTGATCATAATTGTCCAGTTTATTTTTCCAAGCTCTTGGTATAGGTATATCACATGATTCCCAAATACCCATAAATGTGAAATGTCTGGTCATTTTCCAGTCTACACCTTAAATGGGATATGGCCGTTCAAACTTTTGGAGGGTAAACAATTACAGTATTTAGAGTTTCTGCTCAAAATGATTTTGACAGCTTGAGTTCAGCTTGTATGTATGATTTCATTGTTTGACTGTATCGTTCTGCTCAGGATTACAGGAATCATTAAGCCTTGGCATAATCCCTTTCTTCTTCAGGAATTAGTTGAATTTTTTAATTTATATACGGCCATTGTCTGATTACAATGATTTAACTAGTATGCAGCACAACTTGTCCCCTCTGTCAATAAATTCAGCCTTGTTCTTTGAGAGTTAAACATCGAAATGAATGTCAGTAATTTTTCTAAATTTTAAAAGAACATGTATCACATCAGTGATGGGAACATTTTTCTTGTTGCTTGACATATTAGCTATAAAATTCACATTACCTTTACTGTTGGTAGTAGTTGATAAATGTGGGCAAGTTTCAATGTAATGTATTCTCTGAAGCAGGTTGGAAGAAAGTTGTTCAGATTATGACATAGGTGCAATGTGGTGCGACTGTCGCGGTAATATCTGCACTAAAGTCACAACAATGAATGAAGATGCACATTTCCACTTTATATCAAATTTTGATACACCATTTTTTGTTCTTTTAATTGTATCAAAAAACATTTCAAATGCTGGCTGTGTTTACAGATAAAGCACTACTTTGATTTGGATTTAATTTCACTTTTATTTCTGTTGTTTGTTTTCTTCTTTGTATATATTTCCTTGGAACTTTTGTTTATAAGCATTGTGTTTGGTCATATGCCATTCACATTATTTGTCATAGTGTCCTATTCCTCCATTCTTTTCACAAGGCGCTTCAGGTGTTGGCAAATCATATCGCAATTGGAAACTAAACCCTTGAAATTTTATTATTCCTACAGATTCCATGCATGTTTAATAGTTAGAAAAACTTTATTAGTGTACTTATTGTAGCCTTAAAATAAAGAAAAATTATGTTTCTTGGGCATATTTTTGAAACTGTCCCAAAACACCTCTGACGTCACTCCCAGTGGCGTGGCACTACACTTGCCGGAGTGGGTTTGATTTGGCACAAGCTGCTGTCTGTTCATTTGCGAGTATCGTTTCTTAATCTCAGGAGCAATTATGATGGAGGAAGGTTTTAAGAAAGGTCAATCTGACAATTACTGAATGTTGATGCTATTATGGTAGCTAGTTTAATCAATGATGAAAAGGTTAAATTACATTAAAAATGGGCAGTTAACAGAGAAGTGCATGGCTCAGGAACAAACGCAAATGTACTTCACAGGTATGTTGAAATGTGTGTTTTGTGTGTTGATTTTCATACTAGCAAAAAATAGAAATATTGTGGTTTGATTGAAACAAATACTTCATTTGAGTATCAATTTTGAGACATTTTGGAAGTCAAATATATTATAGTGCAGTAGAACCTTGCCCAATTTTTATTACAATGTATGGAACTTTAAATTATATAAACTTTCAGTAAGAACATGTCGCTGGCCATGTAAAAGGGGATTTTCCCAGTGCTGAGAAGGCGGCCATCTGCATGCTTATAACAGAATGCTTGTTTTTGGCCGAGAGAGCGTTCACGTTTAGGGTTTTCCTACGGACACGTAATTGTATCTTCAAAATAATCTCCTGTGCTTGACGGAGAACTGACAATGATTGGCAGACAATTGTCAAGTGAGAGAGTTTTATCCCTTGGCGGAAATATATGGAGGTGACCTGCAAAGGTGAAGGGCGGAAAAATGGTCAGTATAATTGTAAGGATTGACAGGTAGAGGAGATCATTGGAGGAAGCAGCAGCATGGTGTGAGACTTCAAGATATCTGCGAAGGATTGAATTGTTGCTTGGTTCAGGAAAGAAAGTCCTAAAACAGATTAAAAATTTTCATTTTTACATGTATTTTTTAATGAAGAAATGTTTTTTTATAAAAAATTTATTTAACAATGCATATTTTCATATTGACAAAGAACTGTCATTTTTGAAGTCTTCAACAATAATATAGCATCCTTTATCCCTGTGTGTACCAACAAAACTGGAATCATCATATTGCAATTAAAATAAGACAAGTGACAATATGTCAATTATAAAAACAATATTACTGTTGAGGGGACTGACTATTTTATTCTTTTTCATAGCCAATAATCTAAATATTATTTCACCTAGGCTACTGGTCACCATTTCAAATAGTATTTTAGGCAATAAGAGGAAAATTTGTCTCATAATCACGTCTTAGAGAAGTACTGTTTATAACATCCACTTGATTGCATAATTTGAATGTATTGTTACGATAAATGAGACATGTTCAAATTCAGTAGGAAGCCATTGTTAAGCTAAATAACTTATGAAATGAAATATATATATGAAAAGTTAAACTTAACAATGCAGGCCAGCTTGCGAGTTGCAATTGTTGAGGAACAGACGCAACGTGGGCCAACAATGTGGTCTGGCGAGACCTAGTGAGTCGTCATGGGGTGATTGGAGAAGCAGGTTGTGTCGGTGGAACGAAGGTTCTGCTACATTTGACACCGCAACGTTGGGGCATCGAACAACGAACATGGCAGGAGTTTAGTGAATGTGCTGACGGACATTGAACAGTGGAGAATTAATATGCTGCATTTGGCGAGCTATCGAGTGGCCTAGAACAACGAACAGTGGCGTGACATCTGTGAGGCTCAGAACATCGAAGTTTTGTGAGGTTACGAAGACTGAAGGTGTGGAGGACGACGAACGGGGTACCCGAGAATTATTTGAGAGAAGTGGAGGCGCTGCTTAAGGAACGCTGTGGAAGAGAGCTGATCTATGCATAGCTGAAGGGTCAAGTGTTCCAGTGACCGCTGCATGGATGTCTTCCAGAGGTGTGTGTCTGTGAAAAAAAAGCAGAGTACGGTGTGTATGGAGAAGTGAAGTACGAGTAAGAAGACTGGGTCCACAAGTTGGTGGCAAATAAATATATTTAGCGTAATATTTTGGTTGCGGTTTGTGTGTTCTGTAGCGTTTTAAAAGTGGAAGAAGTGCAGGAGGGTATTACGTGTGAAAGGGTAGCTGAGAAGGCAGAGGACTATATGCTCAAGCAATTGTCCCTGTTAATTAATAAGAAATTTAATGAAAAAAAGGAAGTTTTTGATGACATAGTTAATTGTATTAAGGAAATGCAGGTAGAGAGTATAGAAAGTATAGAAAGCGTAAAAGAAACATTAGAAAGAACAGAAGAAAGAATTAATGCGCGGTGTAAAAAAGGAGGTGAATCACGGGATAACTGCCACGACTCCGTCAGCTGATCATACACGAAGGTGTATATAAGGAAGAATGTGTAAATAGTAGTGTTAAGCAGATAGAAAATATAGTAGAATTAAAAAGTGTGGTAGAGTTTAAGGTTAATAGTATACGCAGTGATTTTGAGCTGGCTAAGCATTCATGTGCAAAGAGTGCCAAAGAGAATGTAAAGGTAAAGGATACATATGTGGTAATGAAACCTTTCTGTATGCAAAATTGTGCTCATTGCCGTAAACGGCGAAATAGAAAGAAAATCCCCCGAACAACACAGAGGAAACAATGTGTGGGAGGAAATTTAAAGCGAAAGAAATGGCAAATGGTCAAACGCGGGTGTAAAGTTAAGAAAGTTGGAGTGTAGGTTAATCATAATGTTGAGAGGGACATAAGGTTGTTAAAATTAATTGATGTATTTGCAAATAAGTTAAAGAAAAAATTTAAACGTGTAGAGCATCAGATGGAAGCTGATAATGTGAAGGTAATGCGAACGCATTGAATAAGCAGGTTAAAGGACAGCTGATCATGTTTGTAAACAAAGACGATTATGATAAACAGTGTAGGAAGAAATTTGTATGTGTTAAGGAATTGTCTTGGTTATAGATTTCCTTGGAGCCCCGATGGAAAAAACCCAATGTGGTATTTTGGTAAAAATAAAAAAAAAGTGTTACATGAAATGCCTAAAATAGCTGTTCTGCCAGAGGTCAAATGACTTTGTAGTAGATGTAAGAAACAGCTGATGGCAGATAAAAAAAATATGTACTCCAAATGTGGTCAGTTGACTGTTTTCGACGTACATCAAAGAGCTGAATGTCAAACTAATAAATGTCATATGATAAATTAAAAACAGCTGTGAATGAGTAAAATTTTATGTAAACACATTGTAAAGAAACAGATGTTCTGTCAAAAACAGCTGATTGAAATTTAAATTGTGAAATGACAGAGTAATACGGACAGAAATCTGCTGTTATTCCCAAAGATTAAGCCAACTGTCAATAGATGTAAATGTCAAGTGTTTAAATTGATTTACATTTGCTTTAAGAAAGTCTCCCAAACAACACATCAGAGAAAGTGTGTGGGAAGAAAAAAAAAGTAAATGGAAAAATTGTTTGGAAAAATAAAATGTGTAATTAGAATTAAAGTTGGTTAATTGAGTGATTTGTATATTTACTCCATGTTTGCTCTTATGAAAGAATATGTCAAAGAAAATAGTAATTAGTTCTAAGTGAATTTTTGTAAATATTTTGTAATTTTGATTAAGTGTATTGGTCATTCATATTGGTTACGAATGTGGTTCAGTGAGTGTCATTAAAAATTCTACAATTTTATAAATTCATTGGGGGCGGGGAAAATGTAACATGAAAAGTTACATTTAACAATGCAGGTCAGCTTGCGAGTTGCAATTGTTGAGGAACTGACGCAACCTGTGCCAACAATGTGGTCTGGCGAGTTTGGGAGTCGTCATGGGGTAATGGAAGGAGCAGGTTGTGTCGGCGGGACGACGAGAGAATGACCACGCCCTGCAGATATAATTTTTTCTCATGCTCTGATTGGAATAAAAACTATTAAAATCATCTTTTGGTATTTTTTATGAAAAATACCTGGCGCCCTAAAGGAATTAAGAAATCTTCGATACGGTGGAACGACGGATCCGCTACAATATATATATATATATATATATATATATGTATATATTTACTTTTTAGGGTATAAAACATTAATTAATCAATTCAACAAATTATAATCAATTTGAAAATTTTACATTTATTAATTAAGAGTGATTACGTGGGCTTATTCTCAGGGTATTTTACGTCTCTCGAGAGATGGAGTATGCAGTTACTGAAAATAGAAAAAAAAAATTAAATATTTTTCAACCAGCACAAGTTTCACAGCTTTTTAATAACTTACCCACAATTACTGGGCCTTCAAACATCCACCTCACGAATGTTTCCGCGTCTCTCTGGCGCCTTGCAGGATTTTTAACGATGAAGGTAGTTTGAACCAGATCCGCAACTCATCTTAATCCTCGAAACTTCTGGCGTCTGCAAACCTCTGACTACGTCTGCTCACGTCTCTGCCCACTTCTCAGAACCTTTGATCTCGTCTCAACTCTCATTCCCTCTGCTCGCAACTCATCTGCCCTCTGACAGATCCGTTGTCCGTCCTCTGACCACCTCTCACAGCATCTTCTTCCATCTGACCGCGAGCCAGCCATCGGCTCCCCTTTTAAATTCTCACACGGGAATTCCCCGCCATAGGTCTATTTCATAAAACTCCGGGGCTCCCCGCCTTAGGTGTTTTACAAAATTCCGGGGTTCCCCGCCAGTTTTTTCATAAAATTTCGGGGTTCCCCGCTCTCATTTTTTACACACGCTCGGCGGGAGTTTCCCGCGGGGATCCCCATCGTTTTTTACACTCGCCCCGAGGGAGTTTCCCGCGGGGGATCACTCGCTTTCAGCCACCTTCACATTGTTGTTGGCCGAACTGCGCCTCATAACGCCATAATATCACCTAAATCCGCGTTTTTTCATTACAATATATACTCTCAACTGTTTTAAAACAAATTACAGTAAATTTATTGACAGCAAAATACAAAATATTGAAAAGAAAATTTTATAATTGGTGAAATTGGGGCGATTGGATTCAATTTGGATTGTTTCCGTGGCTTTAATCAGTCACATGAGAGTCCTTCTGATCAGGGAGTTAAAATGGGGAGAATTATTGCAGTGAAAATTTGGTTTAGTTTAACATTTAAAGGGTGTCAGAATCACTTTACAGTTTCTTACTGTTGACGTCTTGTTGGTATTTGCATGGTGGTGGCGATGTCTGCTCGTAGCAGTGACGTGGCCACAGCTAAAGTTGATTTGCCAGATTTTCAAAGTCCAAGACTGCCGTGAATTGGCTGGAACGTTTTATCCGCTTAGTGGTACATTTTTAAGCGTCTGTTCGTCTTAGCTTTCACATTTTCCTCCCCGCAAATACTCTTTTAAACCAATCGGATTTCTTTAAAATAAACTACGCAGCAGAATTAGAACCAATCATATTTCTTTATATAAAACTGCGCAGCAAAATTACGACCAATCATTGACGCGCTATTTGTTTCATCCGTGACAATGACCGGTGTAAATTATGGGGTCGCTTCTGGGCTCATCCCTGACGACAACAGACACTCACTTCATTCAGGGTTTGACTGTTTTAAGATGCCCGAACTAATGGTTTTCGCGGCTGCTCAAGTCCAGAACACCCAATAACACATTCAGTTCAATACTATATATATATATATATATATATATATATAGGTATGTATTGTGGCGTACATTATCGAAAAAACATTATTTAATAAATTTTATGACGATGCCAAGACAGCATTACGAACAATAGCGACGCGATGGTCAGAAGAGGAACGGACAGCTGTGACGAATAGGGGGTGGGGGTGGCCTCCATAAAGACAAGTTAAGGAGCGGGGCTAGGAGGAATGTGAACCCGAAATGGGGAGTCTTGCGGCAGTTACGTACGGCCAAGGGTGGACGCCGCTACGTGTCGCGAGAGTCCGCAAGCTTGCAATATGCTTGCTTCTCTAAACAGCCTGATTATCCATGAGCTGGAGAGTTGGAGCATCCCCCTTGCTGATGGCCTGAATTGGACGCTGGTGAGACCCGCCCATTCTCATATGCCTTGTCGGACACAGTTGATTTGTTTTTAAAACGTGTCTCTGCTACTTGGCCCAAAATCCCCTGCGAAAAGGAGAGTATATTTAGAACCCAAAATATAAATTTTGTTGTGTACATAATTTAACCTTTTTTGTAATTAGTATTAATAAATTTGAATCTTTTTAGTTTGTAAATTGGAGTTGTTTATGGAATTATCCTTCCATTTTAATTATACATTCATTCCTTGTATAATTAATCAAAGAGCAAAGTTTTCTTCATTGTCTAGTTTGAGTTTGTTTTTTATTTTTTGTTTTTTTGGTTCTTGGTTTCTTTGGTGTTCTTTTTTATCGGCTGGCACCCCATAAAAACGTGTGCTGGGATTGTGTATGTTGTTTAGGGGGGGGGGAGTGTTGGTTTGGATGGTGGGCCGTAGGTAACATTGGAGATTATGTTATAGTATTAGTGTGTCAATTTGGGAGGGGGTGGTAAGGTATGTGGGTGGTGGTGGAAGCTTGAGGTGGGGGGGTGTGGGTATGGGGGGAGTTGGGTGAGGTTGGTGTGGTTTGGGGGGGGGGGGGATTGGGTTTGGCTGGAGTGGGAGGAATGATGGGTGGCTGGGATGGGTAGATGGAGGGTAGGAGTTAAAATGAGGTGGGGGGCGGGTTTTAGGGAGCGACATTGAGGATGGTGTGGTTTTTTAAGGGTTTGGTGAAGGGGGTAGAAGGAGGGTCTTGGTGTTTCCCCCCCCCCCCCCCCCCCCCCGGGGGAGGTTTATGGTGGTTGTATGTTGTAGTTGGTTTGTTACCTGGCTCACTTGGGGACGTTATTGGGGGTTGGGGGGGCGTTTGTTGTGTTTTTTGAGTTTGTGAGTTTTTTTTTTTTTCGGGTTACCCCATACGTCGCTTTGTGTATGATTGTTTTTTTGTGTGGAGCGATTCTGAAGTGCTCTGGTTTGGAGAGAAGTGAGGGAGTTGGGTATGGGGGGGGAGAGGAGTTATGGGGGTTTTGTCGTTTTAGAATTTCTATGATATTGGGGAATTAATGGAGTGGTCTAAGTGGTTTGGGGGAGTGTGGGGTTGTGTAGGGGGGGGGGTGTTTTATGGTTTTAGTTTTAGTTCTTTTATGATTTATTTCTTTTATATTTTTGTTTATTTTTTTGTGTGACACGGGCTTAATCTCGGGGATTTTGGGTCTCTCAAGAGATGGAGTATGCATTAGCTGAAAATAGAAAGAAAAATCATTGAATGTTATTTATCCAGAGCAATGAGCAAGTTTCACAATTTTTATATCGCTTACCCACAATTACTGGCCCAACAAACATCCACCTCTCGAATGTTTGTGCGTCTCTGGCGTCTTGCAGGATTTGATCACGTCTGCTCACGTCCGTCCACTCGTCTGCCTTCTGGGGTCGAGCCACGTCCTCTCCTCTCCTTGTTTCACTTGCCCGCCTTCTGCCCTCTGGATATCTGCTCTCTGGTTCAATCGCCTGCCTTCTGCGCTCTGCTCCACTCGCCTCCCTTCTGGGGTCTGATGCACTCGCCTCCCTTCTGGGGTCTGATCACTCGCCTGCCTTCTACGCTCTGCTCCACTCGCCTGTCTTCTCGGGTCTGATCACGAGCCACCCATCGGCTTCCCTTTTAAACCTTCCGACGGGAATTCCCCTATTTCTCAACATTTCGGGGTTCCCCGCCCTCATTTTTCCCGCGGGGGTTCACCATCGTCATTTTTTATACAGGCAAGGCGGGCCTCAGGTAAGTCACCAACTTTCTTTCTCTCTTTCCTATCTTTATTAATTGTTTTAATTAACCTGACAGTCATTTCCTGACATATCATATAATAATTTTAAGTTTTAATTAACGGGGATTGTAAATTTATTATTCATTCTGCTATTATGATAAAATCATCCAATAAATGAACTAAATTGTTATTTACACAAAAATGTGGCTGGCCATTCCATGTGAAATCACCAGAGGCTTCATTGTAAGAAGTGTTTAAAACCATGGTCAGCCATGACACTGCAATACAATAGGTGAAGGTGTCTCGGCATGTGAGAACTTTGATAAAAACCAGAGAGTACGAGGCATTCCCGACATAGCCAGGTGAGCCCCACTGTCACTCTGGAGGGAAATGCCTGCGAGAGAAAACTCGCACAGGCAGTTTAGTTTGTTGTATCGAATTGGTTCCTCAATGTGTGAAAGTGCGGCCTGTTCAAAACCAACTGCAAATTAGAAGGTTTGCCCAGAAGCGATCATAAATAAATGATACTGTACTTTTTACATATTCAATGAATTCAAATTTATCAAAATTCTGTACATGTTGGTTGGAGCTTTCCCCAAGTGAACGAGGTCGCGGGCATAGCTAATTACTTAAATAGAACGTTGGTTAAATTTAAGCATTATTTTTCGCTCCGTATTCGAGGCTTTCTAATTCCTTTTAGGGCGCCAGGTATTTTTCATAAAAAATACCAAAAGATGATTTTAATAGTTTTTATTCCAATCAGAGCATGAGAAAAAATTATATCTGCAGGGCGTGGTCATTCTCTCGTCGTCCCGCCGACACAACCTGCTCCTTCCATTACCCCATGACGACTCCCAAACTCGCCAGACCACATTGTTGGCACAGGTTGCGTCAGTTCCTCAACAATTGCAACTCGCAAGCTGACCTGCATTGTTAAATGTAACTTTTCATGTTACATTTTCCCCGCCCCCAATGAATTTAAAAAATTGTAGAATTTTTTAATGACACTCACTGAACCACATTCGTAACCAATATGAATGACCAATACACTTAATCAAAATTACAAAATATTTACAAAAATTCACTTAGAACTAATTACTATTTTCTTTGACATATTCTTTCATAAGAGCAAACATGGAGTAAATATACAAATCACTCAATTAACCAACTTTAATTCTAATTACACATTTTATTTTTCCAAACAATTTTTCCATTTACTTTTTTTTTTCTTCCCACACACTTTCTCTGATGTGTTGTTTGGGAGACTTTCTTAAAGCAAATGTAAATCAATTTAAACACTTGACATTTACATCTATTGACAGTTGGCTTAATCTTTGGGAATAACAGCAGATTTCTGTCCGTATTACTCTGTCATTTCACAATTTAAATTTCAATCAGCTGTTTTTGACAGAACATCTGTTTCTTTACAATGTGTTTACATAAAATTTTACTCATTCACAGCTGTTTTTAATTTATCATATGACATTTATTAGTTTGACATTCAGCTCTTTGATGTACGTCGAAAACAGTCAACTGACCACATTTGGAGTACATATTTTTTTTATCTGCCATCAGCTGTTTCTTACATCTACTACAAAGTCATTTGACCTCTGGCAGAACAGCTATTTTTTTGGCATTTCATGTAACACTTTTTTTTTATTTTTACCAAAATACCACATTGGGTTTTTTCCATCGGGGCTCCAAGGAAATCTATAACCAAGACAATTCCTTAACACATACAAATTTCTTCCTACACTGTTTATCATAATCGTCTTTGTTTACAAACATGATCAGCTGTCCTTTAACCTGCTTATTCAATGCGTTCGCATTACCTTCACATTATCAGCTTCCATCTGATGCTCTACACGTTTAAATTTTTTCTTTAACTTATTTGCAAATACATCAATTAATTTTAACAACCTTATGTCCCTCTCAACATTATGATTAACCTACACTCCAACTTTCTTAACTTTACACCCGCGTTTGACAATTCGCCATTTCTTTCGCTTTAAATTTCCTCCCTTTGGTGTCACATTCATGTTATTTACTGAAATTGCCTTCCACTGGTCATGTAAGTTTTCTAACGATTTCTCTAAAATTACTATCCTGTTCCTTTCTATGATACCACAATTCATATCTACACACCGCTCTACTTCTTACTTCTGAACTCTCTTCTTTACCACCTTCACCTTCTCCTCTACATTTCCCTGCACACACCTTTCAGAAGATTTTAACTTATCAAATATTCTATTTGTAACTTGTTGCAGTTTTTCCTCTAATCTTTCTTCTTGTTGCACATGCCTCTCATTACATTCTTCACCTAACCTATTCTCCAATTCCTCACACTTCCGACCTTGCAACTCAGCCATTCTGTCTAAATCAGCCTTCAACTCTACATGCATTTTCTTAAAACCATTATTGAAATCTTTTAACCGCTCATCAAATATCTTATTAAGTACCAGGGACAATTTCCTGAGCATAGAGTCCTCTGCCGTCTCAATACCCTCCTGCACTTCTTCCATTTTTAAAACACTACAGAACACACAAACCCCAACCAAAATATTACGCATAATTCATTTCTTTGTCACCAACTTGTGGACCCAGTCTTCTTACTCGTACATCACTTCTCCCCAGACATCGTACTCTGCTTTTTTACACGGACACACACACACCTCTCGAAGATATCCACGCAGCGGTCACTGGAACACTTGACCCCTCAGCTATGCGTAGATCAGCTCTCTTCCACAGCGTTCCTTCTACTTCTCTCGAATAATTCTCGGGTACCACGTACGTCGTCCTCACAAAACTTCGTTGTTCGATGCCCCAACCTTGCGGCGTCAAATGCAGCGGATTCCGCGTTCCTCCGTATTCGAGGCTTTCTAATTCCTTTTAGGGCGCCAGGTATTTTTCATAAAAAATACCAAAAATAGATTTTAATAGTTTTTATTCCAATCAGAGCATGAGAAAAAATTATATCTGCAGGGCGTGGTCATTCTCTCGTTGTCCCGCCGACACAACCTGCTCCTTCCACTACCCATGACGACTCCCCCGTCTCTCCAGACTACATTATTGGCCCAAGTTGCGTCAGTTCCTCAACAATTGCAACTCGCAAGCTGGCCTGCATTGTTAAGTGTAACTTTTCATGTTACAGTATATAATACGCGAGTATAAACTTAAAGTCTGTGCATCTATTTTTCGTGACTATGTATGAGGGCATTCGGATTCCTTGGGACAAAAGATTGGCCCTTCCTTTTGAATGTGCAAGAGAAAGCCCATTAACGAAAAAAAAGGGATTGCCGTGAATAATTAGGGGCCTGCTTCTGGCAAAAACGAAAGTTTTGTGGAGAATTTGGAATCTCACGGAGAAACGAAAAACACATGCTGCATTTAGGCCCAGCAATTGAAAATTTTCCAATTGGCTGCAGTTGTCAATGAGGAAGCCAATAGTATCATTCGAGGATAATTGCTGATTGGTGGTTTGAATTATGTAGCTTTTCACCAATGTTACGAGGGAATGGATTTTTGGAGTAGAAGACAGAAAGTGTTGGGTGACGGGAGAGAGAAGGTGTTGGGAGAATGAGAGAAGGTGTTGGCTGACAAAATATGTTGGGAGGTGGAAGATAGTTGATGTAGTCAGACGATGTTGAGATTCGAAGGAGAGAGCAGATGAGAGACGGGAGAGAATTTGTTGGGAGACGAAGACATTTGATATCGCGAGGCCGGCAAATGATGACCTAAAACTAAACTGGTAGCCACCGGAAGGAGATATAGGAGCCTCCGCCAGATCTGTCCACGAAATTCAGCCCGGACGGTGTGCAACGAACAGCCATCATCATAGGTGCAGACCGGGACGCAGATGCAGCTACTTTACGTGTATCGTTTTTTTTTGAATTAGAAAGAGTTCACATTTGCCAGGCCTATTGCCATTAGAAATCCAAATAGCTTCTTAATTCACCCCACCAGAACCTGTTTTTAGTGTCTTGTGAAAATTAATTGTTTTAATAATTTTGTTTTATAATTTGTAAATACCATCTATGCTTTGCTAAAATATTTTATCAATATGAATCTCAGAATTTTAAAGTTAAATTAGTCTTTCCTTTTAATAATAAATCCTCATCAGGATCATATAATAATAATAATAATAATAATAATAATAATAATAATAATAATAATAATAAATATCAGTAATTAAATTCACCCCACTCAATAATTAACATTACATGCCTTTTATCTTCAAACCTATTCTTGACCGTATCGTTCGATAATGAAAGAAAATTTATATCACATGTTTATTTCGTCCTCAACATTGTAACATTGTATCACAATACTTATATAGCAGTTGTTCTTCTATATTATGTGGTTTCCAGTTTTTTCTATTAGTAGGGATACTTCCTGAAAAGCCGTTACTGCTTTCGTCATTAAATTTGGACATGAAGCAAGTTCTAATTTTTTGATTTTTTAATGCATCTACACGAAAAAAAGTAGTAGTTTTCTATTGCGAGAAATACATTTTAATTGGCGCTGTCTGCTACGATTAGAATAGATTATGGAAGATGATGCAAACTGAACGGATGTACGGGCCATAAATACTCATCACAATGTTTACTATTTTACGTTTGTTGATGGATTTCGAAGTCGATTCTCCAAAACCATCTATGTTTTCTTTCAGTGCCTATCGACTTTTTAGCCAACGATACACTGTATTGGTGAAATTATTAATGAAGAACTACAATAATAAAAGAGAATTATTATTGTAAAATTTATTATCTACAATGTAAATATACAATCAGAGGTTGGTTAAATACTTTTTAAATGGATATCAATTCCAAGAGATGCTCAGCCCAGCGGTAATGAAAGTATATTTAGAAAATAAGATATCCATACACCTTTGATGTTGTTGAGAGGTTGTGTTAGTGAGCTGAGTCAGGTTTACAAGAGCATCGGATCTGGAGATCCACCTGGACTATCTCAGATGGTAAGAGCAACCACACGGTAAGCAACAGGTCCCAGGTTTGATTCCCGGTCCGGTCGACATTTTTCCATTCTTATCTTTCAAATAAGAGAGAAAATGAGCATACGGTTTTGTCACTGCTCAAGGGCCTCGCTTTCGCCGAGTCACCAGTCTATTTACAGGTACGTGTTTCCACCCCGAGCAATAATCTCAACAATGACAAAGCTTTTGTTTTTTTTATTTCCTGTATTTGTTGTTAAATAAACAATTATTGGACAGTTATGTTAATAAATAGTTAAGTATCAAATAAAGCATAAAGAATTATTATTAAATGAGTGAAAATTTGAGGATGTAAAACTAATTTTCCGTAAACCTCTTTTAGAAGAATACGGAGTAAGATCCATAAACTATAGCTCTGAGGTTTTAGTCAATTTAGTGAATCACTCTCGTTACATTTTGCAGACCAAATGCATTGAACCTACAGAATTTGATGTAAAGAAGGAAACTTTAGTTTGATTGAGCTACGGACGCTTACAAACGCTTACGGCCGCGAGGGCTCACAATGCCACAGCTGCCAGCTCAACTGGCATCATGCCAAAAATTCTACTGCCAAAATAGTCTGCGAGAAATGCTATGGAAACAACTAAACAACTTATAGCACACAAACAATACATCACGTAACTTATATAATAATCGCACTTGAGAAACTATGCAACTGTTGTCTATGACTTTTGTCTGTTCCAAAGTTGCGCGTCACTTTTACTCATTCATGATCTATTTCTTCTCTGGTTAAATTCCTTTTTAAAAGCTAATCACAAAAGCTTATTCCTAGACCATTGTTGATTTACTTCAGTTTTGAAATACTCCGTTATTTCACTCACTGATACCGTACGATCATGCAACTTTCGCCGACAGCAACTCCGAGTAAACTGAATGCCGCTGACTGGAGAAAGCGACGTATTTCCTAATTTCATCTTGTATACTCGAGTACACTTTATCTTACATTAAATATTGCATAGACAGTAGAGGAAAGGCCCAACTACTACTCATAAGGGCGGGGTAAAAGTGGAAATTAAAAATTACAAAATAGGAATTTTTGTGTGCAATTTCAACGCCTTAGGATATGTATCTAATGTTACTGGGAATATTCTTGACTATCTTGAGTATTTTCAACATTATTAAGGCTACTGGAAACACTTCGACTCTCTTATTGTAACTGCCCGTTCCATATTTATAACGATTTCCACACACAAACACACACACACACACACACACACATATATATATATATATGAGTGTATTATCGCAAAATAATTATTTTATCATGATGCCAAGACAGCGTGTCTTGAGGGTGTTTTTTTGCACCCTTAGTCGGATAATAGGGACGCGATGGTCATTACATAACATAAAAATCATATTCCGTGGATCCTTCAGTGAAGCAATATCACGTGTTCAGCTGAGATTATAGGTCCTCAGAGAGCCGTGAACAAGAAAGGTAGGGATCGTTGACCAAGATTCTGGCCTCGACTCTGCAATCGAAGCTGGTTTGGAACGTGAAAATGAAATGAGTTATAAGGCCTATGTCGAAGGATTATAAAGGTGCAATGAAGGATTAGGACAGTTTTGGTAGTGTGAGTGAGGTCACCTGAGTCTCATCAGATAAAAATCTCAAGGTCGAAGTATGTATCTGTCAAACATAGAAATGCAGTTAAATATGTATATTATTACAGTCACTAATATACTCTGTAAGGGAGAGGAAAGGAATAGAAGTCGAGTAGATGAGAATTATAAGAGGGAAACCGACGTAACCTGCTTGTAAGTTGCACGTGTTCGTGTGGGTAATTCAATTTTAAATTTGTTAGGTAGATTTTGGAGCAGTTTAATGTATGGGGTAAGCTTGTTTAACAGTGTTCTTCCCTTATAGTGTCAAAAGTAGACACAGAGTTATTGTGAACCAACTGAGCCATTACCCTCCCATGTTTACTACCGACAGCAACAACTTTCCTCTTAGCAGGTTCTTTATTTTTGATCCCACGGGAAACTTGTCAGAAGGTGAACGAATACGGGGCGGGAGAGGTCTCCATAACGACAGGCAGAAAGCTAAGGATCCGTGCAAAAAGGAATGTGAACCCCAAAACCTTGGGGAAACGAAAATATTGAAGCTTAAGCAAAGGGTTTGAAGACCGAGCGAGAGTGCGCGAACGTGCAACATGATTGCGAGAGTAGTAGTTTGGTGATGATGCTGAAGGAGCATCGCGTCTTCGACGATATCACCTCCCCCCTCCCCCCTTGCTGATGGCGAGGATCGGGATGACGGCTCCTGGCCCAAATACCCTGAGAAAAAGAGTCTATTAAGATCTCAAATTTTAAATTGCTCTGAATATAAATTAGCTTCATAATTGATAATAATAAATTTTAATTTTTTTTAGTTTAGTAAAAATGGAGTAACATTCAACGCACAAAATGATAAATAAATATAAATATATAGTAATGAATTGTTTTCACTATTTATTATATATATAATGATTTCCCACCCACGACTATGTTCGTAGTTAAGAAACATAATTGCGTTTCTACCTGAAAATCCTCGATCTATAAGTTATTCAAAAACACCAAGAAATACAAAAAAAAGTATTTATCAACTATAAACACCATGTGACTAAATTTATGAAGTAAAAATAATTACAAACATTCAATTTAAAAAACTGCAGCTAGTGACCGGAGCAAGAGCGTCCAACTTCGTTTCGCAGAAAGGCAGCAGCATCAGCAAAAAAAAAAATTTTCTTTCCCTTAGAATGAGGGTTGGCCTTATTTATCTGTTGGTCTCAAAGACGGAGCGTCACCGCGTCTTAAAGCAGCTCCGTTTAATTTCCACAGTATTTATATTTTGGTTGCAGTGTTGGCTCAGCACTGTAGCTCCGAGTTCATTGCTTATAATTAGCAATGTTGCCATAACGGTGTCGTTAGTAAATATTTGACGTACGTTTTCGGTATTGACATAAATTGCCACTGTGGAAATGTGGCTGCTGTATACATTAGATGTCCAGATTGTATTTAATTATTACTCTATGATCTCAGACATTGCTGCTTTGCTCCTTGCTGAGTTTATCTATACTATATCCTAAAGTGTGAACTGGTATTTCCTATTCATAATTGGTGTTTTCAATAATTCTGGACCTCATTAGTTTGTAGGTAGGAAAATCCGTTTTTATTTCTTTCATGCAGTTTATATTCCTTTTCTTTCACGGGATGCATACTGCTTTGTCATGTTTTTTTGGGACATTCTTTGTACAAGTGATTGTCTTCCCCTCTGTGCCTGCAGTTGTCCTACATCATTGCATATATAGCATACTGTTACATTTATGAAGTCCTTCACATTTAGTGCACTGAATTCCATTCTTTAAAAATTTCTTTTCTAACTTATGGTCAAATTCGATTAGGCAATGTACTGTCGATTTTCCCTTTTCTCCTTTTTCAAATAGTGCTTTTATTTCTCTTTTCTCGTTTTCCGGAAGATTTTGTTCCCAAAAACATTTTCCACTTCTGTGTTCTACAGTGTTGAGTCCATATCGTATATGATTATGCGTGGGTTGCGCCTCTTTGGTTCCTCAATATTATATGGCTTCATGGCTTCTGACTCTTTGATTTTAATCATGTCCGTTTCTTCACTACTTGTATCTTAATCCTTTCTTTTATTGGGTTCAGTATTTTTGTTACTTCCCTTCGTAGTTCCTCACTATTAGTTTCCTTTCCATTTTTTCTGTAACAAATAATATGTTTTGCTTTGGTTTACGTCCTGGGACTTTACGGGGCGTATGTGATATAGCGTATAGAGTCCGATGGGGCTCCACGCCGTAGGTGCTCGCACAGCTATTGAGTTCCGGCCGAGCGAGATTAGGCAAGGATTGCGCCGAGCCAATACTCCGCACGACTGGCTCGTCAGTTGCAGGGTTTATGTTCCTCAAGTTGCATACAGCTCCCACGCCCGAGTTTTTGACCTGTTGGAAATGCACTCCGCCCGCAACAGCGAATGTGCCCTCGGGGCCGCTGCCTTACCTAAGGGCTGGTGGCTTCAGTTGCTGGGTCTGGTCCGCCCCCCACTGTTGGGTTACACATATGCAGGAGGCCGACTTGCTAGCACCGTCACCGTTGGCTTTGGAACGCACGTCACTGCCACTCCGAGTCCAACCCGTTTTGTGAGCTGGGCTGCCGCCCAGTAGAGCGACAGCTGGACTACGCTCACCCCGGAGTACCAGACTTTTTCACTGAAGGCTCTGGTGGGCCTTGTGCTGCTCTGTTTTGGTAATGGTTGGTTACCATGGGGTCACCTATTAGGTAGAGCTCGCACTTACATTTATTCTTCACCCCCTACCGCTGTGAATCCTTTTCAGAACTTCCCCAACGGCAGGCCTCGAGTAAATGTCATAGAAACTTGACGCCGGACTGAGATTCGACTGGTTTTTAGGCCTGTCGCCCTTGTCGTTCAAGTTAGCAGCTATCTCCTTTGGGCGATTTGCGCAAGCACCCAGTTTGCGGAGAATTACAGCCAGGGAGTTTCGACATCGGTTACTAAGACTGAGATTCAACCTCGACCCCTTAGTCTGAGACTCGTCAGACTTGATAAGTGTTGTAACCTCTTCGGGGTTTTTCAGCGTTTCCTGCAGACCGAGACGACGGACCGCCCCGAATATGGTTTCCCAGATAGGGCACCTCAACAGCACGTGTTCCGCCGTCTCTTCCCCCTCCCCGCAGTCACAGGTCGGTGAGTCTGCTCGTCCAACCTCATATAGTTTTGTTTTGAAAGGGCCGTGTCCACTTAGGATATGGACAAGTTCCCTTGTCGGCTTTAGCGCCGTTAGGCTTTGCCTAAATTGCAAACTTGGCAGCACTCGTCTCGTCCACTTACTTTTGTGGGTCTCAGTCCAGGAGTGAGCCCAGGTGCGGTTGACCCAATTCAACAGTGTCGCCTTCGAGTCACATGTTTCGTCTGTAATGGCTTATGCCTTTTGCACATGTCCTTTGCTGAAGAAGTAGGTCGCTGCTCTTGTTCGGGCAGTGAGTTCCAGCGGCGGTATCCCACATATAATCTGAAGTGCCTCGAGAGGCGTGGTATAGTAGGCTCGAAGGAGTCGAAGGAGAACCCTTCTTTTGTGCGATTCGCAGCTGCCTACACACAGCGACCATCTGTAGCACATGCGATGCAGCCGGGATGGCATACAAGGCCATGGCCTCGAAAACCGCCCCTTAATAGGACAGGAGCTTGGCCGGAGCGATTTCGTACTCTCTACGTGCAACTCGTAATATCTGGTTAATTACCTTGACTGCCCTAGGTAATACCTCTTTGAAGTGAGCCATGAAGCTTAACTTCTCATCGAGTACTACACCGAGATACTTCACTTCCCTGCAGACGGCAATTGACTGTCCGCGGTATTTAATTATTGGTTGGCGACCCAAGGTAGTTCCAAAGACTATTGCTTGGGTTTTCTGGGTAGACACTTCCATGTTTTCCTTAGCACACCATCTATCGAGTACTTGTAAGACTTTCGCCCCCTTTTCCTCGATCCTGGACGAACCTTCTACTACTATCGTAAGGTCGTCCGCGTACGCAACTGCTATTTTAACGGCTGGTTCTGTCTTTAGCTTTGCTAGGAACGAGTCAATATAAATGTTCCACAACAGCGGGCCAAGAATTGATCCTTGTGAACATCCTTTTTCTATGCGCCTTTGAGCTTTACCTTGCGCGGTACATAGCTCCACGGATCGCTGCCTGCAGTAATCCATGATTATGGCAATGAGCGCGTCGTCGATACCCCTGAAAAAAAGAGTCTCGAGTAGCGCAGGCCACCACATATTATCAAAGGCTCCAGTGAAATATACAATTACGGCCATCTAATATTTTTCATTTGAATCCCGCAAGCAGTTTACTACCTGTAAAATGGCATCTGTAGTCAACCGTCCTTTACGGAAGCCGAACTGCACATCGTCTAGTCCGCCAGTGGCGTCAACGTTCGCCAGTAGTCGCTCTACGAGGATTCTCTCTAGTACCTTACCCATCGTACTCAGTAGGCTAATTGGTCTGTATGACTTCGGGTCGGACGGGTCCTTCCCTTTGCCTTTGAAAATCAGCACCATTTGAGCCTTCTTCCAAATCACCATGCCTAAGGCACGCGTTGAAGAAAGGCTGCAAGACTGGTGTTATTGTTTTTGCCGTTTCCTGTAAAATTTCAGACCGGATTCTTTCCGGACCAGCTGCCTTGTTGCGCTTACACTTTTTAATTTCCAGCTCAACTTGACTAAGGGTGATTTCTTTCTCTGGTGAGACGTGGTTTTCTCGCCAGAGCATCCACATGTCTCTTGAGCTTTTGTTGTCCATGGTGTCGGACTGAGCGTCATCACAAGGGAGTAATGCGCTTAGGATCACATCTGCTGTGTCCTGCCAGCCGGCCGTCATGGATCCGTCAGCCTTGCGAACCGTAGCGAAGGTCAGAGCTGTGTTGCTCCTCTACCGTGCGAGTCTATATGGAAGGCTCCAGACATCAGCCTCAATACTGCTTTCAACAAAGAGTTTCCAGCTGTCTTTCTTGGCTTTGGTTATTGCAGCTTTGTAAGCTGCAAGGCTCGCGCCCTCTCCCAGGCAGGGGAGTCCCTGGTCCTGGCAAGACGGTTGCGAAGCTTGTCGGTCATCCTACGCAGCTCGCTCAGCTCGGATGTCCACCATTTATTCCTCTTCACTTTGGGAGGAAAGAGGACCCTCAACTTCTTATCACACGCGTCTGTAATCCACTTTGTTATCCTGTTTGCACAGGAGTCAATATCCATATCATCGACTATGGGCACTGTACGCGACAGCTGCTCGTAGAGGCCAGGCCAGTCGGCACGCTTCGTGTTCCACGCCCTGCGCTTGGACAAAGTAATGGAGGTCGCCCTCCAACAAAGTCTTCCGCAACCTACAGTTTTACCGAAAAGATCTCTCTGCAATACAGCAGAAGTACAGTGTATACGACAGGAACTTCCTACCCGCCTATGTGCTAATTAAATACTTCAGGTATATGGTGGAAGGACTTCAGTTTGTGTTATTCACTAACCACAAACTCTTAACATTTGCCTTTCGTCAGAACGGAGACATCAGAATTTTATAAGCCATGGCGGCTCGTGAGGTTTTAAAGTTATGTGCTACGTTACTCTAAGCAACAGCAAGGATAGCCATGGAAAATGCTATGATAATACTACTGGCAATAATTACTCACCTTAATGTCTGTAATGAAAGTCCATTCTTCTTTCTTTCCTGCTGGCCAACTTCTCAATTTCCTCCATGTTAAATCCTTTCGTTTTGTAGGATTCGCCTCTTTTCTATTAACAACATTACTAGGGTTGTCAGATTGTTTCGACTCATAGAATTCCTCAAAAAGGTTATTATTTTAGGCTTGAAAAGCACCTCTCAGGTAGTTATAGGTGTCGTTACCAGAACATTCAGAAGTTTGCTAACTTCAAAAATGGTATCTGCTGCTAAATTTTGGCTTGTAATAAGTGGTAGCAGTGCAATCGCGCCTGAGGTGTTTCGGAAGTCAGGCCGAGAATACAAAACACTCAACTCTTTCTTTAGTCTTTTTCGATCAAGGAACGGGTATGATTTTACAACTTGGTCCGGGTAATGTTTTGAATATTCTTTAAAGTTTTCACTATTTGGAAGCTTCTCACAAGTCAAGTGGTCCAATGACTGAAAAGGATATGCAGCCTCTTGTGAGATACCATCACATACTTCGTTCACGATGGACGAATTTCTTCACCAGTTGCCAAGAGTCTCTCAACTTATTGTCACTGCAATCAAGAAAGCACCTAATATTGTTGATTGCATGAACCATTGTTAATACATTATGTTTAATACTAATTACATCAGCATTTCTAGCTTGCAACTGGTTGTAGTAAATGTCAATATGCGGCATAACTTTGGGAAGAAACAAAGCAAATAGCAAAATTCAGATATTCAAAATTAAGTTCAAGTTCACGATCTCCTTGAATAGCATTATTTGCCGAAAGAGTTTCTTCCTGTTCCAGAGAGCAATGAGAGCGTCTTTGTTTTCATAAATTACAATAACTGTTCTTGCTTATAAATGTGTCGCGGAGACATGTAATATTTGCAAATAAAGTATTTATGTTTAATAGTATTGCGGGTAATAAAACATATCATGTGTAGCACTGAAAGTCACATGTTGCTAGTGCCAATGAGGTGGAAAAGTGAATAACGACGCTACACGGACTGTTGCTTCGTGGGTGAAGAAGTCGCAGTAACCGTCACTATTACTCGAGGTATGATACACAAGGAGGCAGGTTAGGGCCGGCTTTGTATACTTTAGTAGCTTTGTGTCAGTTGCTAATGTATGTATTTGTAGGTTTTATACCCGAACAGGCGTAGTGAGAGCTGTTAAAGTGACAACGAAAGATAAAAATATAAAATAGTTGGTACCAGTGGCGGCGCATGAGTATTTATGTTTTGTTACATCACCTCAAGGCACTTTTTAGGAGGATAAATATATTAATAATACTACAACATCTACAAGGCTGTTAATAGCCCACGACTTGTAATATGCTACATTTGTAATGATGTTTTCATCACGTGTAATAGAAACGAAATTTTAAAATTGTAAAAATATAAAACTATATTGGCGCAAATTCCTAACACGACAGTATTTTTTCTTATTAAATATATTAACTAAAGGAATCTAATTTTAGGGAAAAGTTACATATTATGGGAATATTGTATGCAGGATCGTACGGTAATTTTCTCAGAATTATGAAAGCCTTCGAAATGCCACCTGTTACACGATTTTTAATAAACTTTGATTAAACCAAATAAAACACAAGAAGTGTATAAACAGTAATATTTTTATTAATTCGTCAAAAACATTTAAAATTGAATCCTGATGAGGCTGCCAACACGCTCGCTCTGACAGCACTGTTTGCTAGCTCATATTACTGTCGGATCTTAGACGAGCAGGGATGGAAACGGTAATATTGAGCATGCGCATTTTCATTCCAGACAAGATTCCTATGCTATAAAGAATGTAGCCAAGATATATACGCGAAGAAGCGCGCTGGAAGGCGGACAGTTTAAGGTCTTCGTAATCGAAGCAAAAATTCACACAATTAAAATACTATTATTTTTAGAGTTTCTTAAAATTACAAAAAAAATAATTCCCCCAAAATTAATTCATGTGCTGTAGCACAAGAGCACGTATGCACCAACCGCCACTTGTTGGTACCCAGGCTCTCTGTGGAGATAGATCTGATAGATTAGTTTTCATCGCCTCTTGTATAAGTTTAATAGTATGACTGCATCCTTGTCTTACACGTTTCTTGGTTTCTTCAATTCTGATTACTGCTTACTTACTTCTGTAAAGATTATGATAACTCCTCTTTTTCTATATTTTGTTCCTAGCACCTTTATAATCCTTAATAGTTTGATCTTATTTACATTATCAAAGCCTTTTTCTAAATCGAAAAATACCATGAACGTAGGTCTGTTTTTACTTATTCTGTCTTCTCAAATTAGACGCTGAGTCAACATTGCTTCTCTTGTCCCTACATTCTTCCTAAAACTAAACTGATCTTCTCCTAACTCGAATTATGTTATTTTCGTTAATATTTTCATGCATGAGATAGTAAACTAATTGTTCTGTGCTATTTCGCATCTATCAGCTTCAGTCTCTCTTCAGTATGTATTTAATTTTGCTTCCCATCCACTCTCCAATTGTTCTTGCTAATATTTTTCCTCTATCTGAATTTTTATTTTCCCTTTCACCCTAAAATCTTCTACCGCTTTGCATCTCTCTTGTAGCCAAGCCTCTTTGACTCCTTTTCACTATGTTTCAATCTCATTATTCAAGCGTCTGTACTGCTCTTTACCATTTTCATCTCTCGCATTTTTATATTTACACCCTTCTTAATTATTTTTATTATTTATTGTGTTTTCCTATTTGTTTTATCTATTCGTCGGCTGCTCTAGTCATTTCGTTTTTCAAGACTGCTCATTCTTCTTCTATATTGAAGATATTAATCTACTCTTGATATCTTCTTTGAAACGCTGAAGCATCTCTTGCTGTTTCAGTTTTTGTAATTCCCAACTCTTTGTTTTATTCCTTTTTTGAGTTTCTTCATTTTCAACCTGCATTTCATAATCAACAGATTATGGTCCTGGGTAAGATTTGAAGTCAAGCACCTGATTCCTATATCTCTGTCTCACCATTACGTAGTCCAATTGGTACCTGCAGGCTTCTTCCACGTATAGTCTTCTTTGTGATTCATGAACCAGGTGTTTGTCACTACTAATTCGTGCTCTTTGTAAAATTCTAAATTCTACTAATTTGTCTCCCATTTTGATTCCTTTCACCAAGTCCATAGCCCCCAACTACATAATTTTCCTATTACAACGTTTCAATCACCCATTAAGATCAAAATCTCATTTTCTTTGACATACAACATTTTCTTTAATTTCTTCGTATTATTTCCCAATATCTTCTTCGTCTATGGCACTTGCGGGCTTATAAACTTGCGGTTTTGTGTCTAACTTTATGGTAACTACATTGTTCATAATAACGTATTCGTTGTCCCAGAATTTTAATATTAACCCTGCATTCCTTCTATTCACTTTTGTGCTAATCACCATTCATCCGACCAAAAATCTTGCTTTTCCTGCCATCTAACTTCACTAATTCCTATTATATGTAACTTTAACTTTTTAAATTCTGTAATCTAAGAGCAAGGTTTAAACTTTTGTTCCGGTTCGTAGAAGTCACTTTTTTTAAGACATCCTCCCGAGTAGATCCTCTGAAGCACGCCGACGGACTGCGTATTCAGCTCCTGGGTGTGACTTTCGCTCTTTGGGAAGTCCCTACCGTCGCGCTGGACTCCGGGCCGACACCAGGCTCGACCACAGAAATTGCAGCTCGCGTCCCAGGGTGGTCAGGTTGTGAACCACGTCGAACACCCGACGTCAAAGGCTTGCGGCATGAAGTGCGATGGGTGACGTTGCATTAGATGGCGCTATGGGACCCGGGGGTGGGGAAACGCCGTAGCTCGAAGGATGTATGTCTCGCCGCGTAAGATGTCCTGCGCCTTGACGATTTCAGTGGGTGTCACTGTCGCTGTAGTTATGGCGTCCACCCGTGACTTTTCGTCGACCCGCTAACGTGCATCCGTCGTGAGATGAAGAGCTGGTTGGCCTGGACCGGCAGTAGATTCTCCTGTCGCTGCTGGTTTGTGGTCTGTATGTATCATCGTGTGCTCCGCCTCTATGATGTATTTCAAATGCCGCACGGCCAGGAAAACGGCTGACAACTCTCGGCGATACTCCTGCTATCTTGCTTCTTTGAGAGAAACGCCAACGGCTACCAGTTCCCATGGACCTTCTGCTACAACGATGCTCCAACTGCTGTTTGGGATGAGTCCTGCCGACGGCTCGGGGTGAGATAGAAGCGCGGCGTCAGCGAGTGCCGCTTTGCAACTCGTCCGTCAACCAAATGGGTTGTGCCCCGCGGAGACTGGCTGTAGTGTGGCTTGTTTCCCGGCTGCGTGTCGAAGGAACGGCCGGTAGAAGCTAATGACCCCTAAGGAACACCGAAATCATTCGCGTTTTCTGGTTGCCGTAAATCGTGTAGGGCATCAATTCGGTGGGTCAGAGGCTGCATTCCCTGGGTCATAATTATATGCCCGAGGAACTGGACGGAGTCGGGACCGAGGAAGCTCTTCACTACGTTGATCACGATGCTGTGATAGCCGAGGCGTGGGATCATGGCTTGTAGGTGTTGGTGATGTTTCGCCGGAGTCTGGCTGAAAACAAGAATATCGTAAATGCATACGAAACAGAACTTCAGGCACTGGAATACCTCGTCGACAAACCATTGTAAAATTTGTCCCGCATTTCGTAAACCATGAATGGGAACTAAAAGAGTTCAAACGGTGTAGTGATGGTACACTTCGGGATATCGGGCGGGTGGATAGGGATTTGCATGTACCTCTTAACCAGGTCGATAACACTGTAATTTTGGCTACCACGCAGCTGCGTGGTGCATGTGATGCACTGGGTATCGATCTGGGATTTTTGGGCGTTCAGCGCACGTAAATCACGACAAAATATCCATTCGTTTGGAATCTTGGAGCGGCGATGCCCAGCGGCTCTCTCTGAACCGCGCGCAACACCACTGCGGACCATGCCTTCGAAGCCGACTTTCGCTATCTTCAGCGTTTCAGGAGCTAGTCGTCTTGTTCGGCTGAATACGGGTGTTCCGGCGTCGTCCGTATATATGGTGTCGAGCTCCTTGAGCCTGTGGTATCGATCCGACTCCGGAAGTTGCAAGGAGGCTGCCTGTCGATGTTCGAAATGGACGGATACGTGGGCGAATTCAGAGCGGTCTGAGGTAATGCAGGACACATCGAATTGTAGTTCGACCGGTTTCAACGCACAGGGCGACCTCGTCGGCCAAAAATGAGGAATTATGGGGGCTACTCTTTCCAACAGTACCTGGTCACTAGCTACGGCGTGTTCGTCGTGAGAGGACTGCGGTTTTATTCCATTCCGTGTCCCAGCCGTGCGTTCTCCTTCTCCATGGCGTCTAAGTAGCGCAATTATAACACCCTATAAATGCACTCCTTTATTATGGAATGTATAAATTAGAAGCTCTCGCCACGTGCGCGGTGCTGCCTTTGTCTCCCCGGAGTATCTGCCTGCTAGATACTGTTAGGCTAGGGGGATATTCTGCGTGGCCACAAAGTTTTCTTTATACTTTCTCTGCAAAAACACCAATTTTAAGTTCTCCATTTCCTTTCTCCTTTAATTACAGTTGCATAACACAGAAGATTTAAGCATATCACGATAATCCTTTGTTTTTTTTAAAAACATTAATCTACCTTTTATACATTTACTAAAACTATTTTAAATTTCAATTTCCAGAATAAAATTATTACACTATTGTATTTACATATTGTATTGTTTATACAATCAATTGAACATATAGGCTTATGAAAAATAAGTTGTCAATATGAAAACATCATGAGACGTTAATTATCGTAAGCTACAATTTACTAAATCTTTTGGTTATATACATAATGAAATCTTTCACAAAAATATACATCTTTACATAAATTTTTATTATTCTATACATTAATAACACTTTTTCTCGTCAAGATAAATTACCTCTATTCTAATACTTACCAGTATATTGTAATGATATAAATTGTGATGATAACTTGGGGTGTTATAATAATTTACAATAAGGAAAAACTGGAAAAACTAATAACAATAACAATTTTATTTAAAAATGGAAAAAATTTATTTGCAAAAAATTAATGTTTACAATTTACATTTTTTTATTATAATAATACTATTCACTACATTACAATATAATTTCAAATTTAATTTGTAATAATATTTTCCAGTTTTCATATTTTCACTCTTAATTCCTTAATCAATTCTATTACATTCACATAAAAAGTCCCCATACTACCAGAATCTGTTCTTTTGTTTACTAGACTAGAACGTATTTGTTCTACTGTACGTATGAACCTTCCATTACTCCTATTTTGCATTTTGACCTTTAAATCTATACTACCGCATAGTCGTCCCGATACATATAGACTATGTCCATATTATATTAAATGCAATGATAAGGCTGTAATAGTTTCTTTTACATTACCATGTCTATTCCTGTCATACCAATATATTTTTACTGCAATCATCACACTTTAGTTTATATACATATTTTATAATCCTATTCTTCTCAAATTTATCTGTCATAATGTGTATACAGTTCCTTATCTTATTAATTGGTTTAAAACTACCTTATCTTCATCAAACCCATTTACACTTACTAATTTCTCTGACAATTCCCTTGTGTATGTGATATCATTATATTTTATTTTCCCTATTTAATAGTATTTCTCTTTTCTCTATGTTTTTATTATCGTCCAATTATGATACCGTATTTTTATCTATCTTATCCTTTTCATTTATTTTCTTAAATAATTACATACACCACCTTTCTTCGCTGTCTCATCTTCCACTACTAATCTTTTATTACTTTTTTCAGTCAACATCTCTCTATTTTTATCTTTCACCAATATATTATGATATATTGATAGATCTTGAGGTCTATCAATTTATTCCATGTCCTACTAGTTTTGTATTAGAACATTATAACACATTGCTTTCACTTCCTTCACGTATTCTATTACACTCAGTTTCACTGCTTTCAAATTCATGTTATTAACTACGGTATTCTTGTACTGGAACGGATGATTTGACATACAATTCTTTCACTTCTCCTTCGTGTACCGCTTCGTTTTCAATCCATTATTAGTTCTCATTATTGTCACATCCAGAAAATTAATACAACCATTCTCTTCCATCTTACTCGTAAAACTTGTTTTTTGATTCAATTTGTGTAAGTACTTCATCCCCATCGTTAATAATAACTTAAAATTGCTAATTTAGTAGACAGACTAACCTATACAAGTAAATAAAGTTTTCTCTTAATTTATTGTCAACCCGTCATCTGGTAAATAGTTTGTCTAAATGTTCCACATGATCAGCAAAAGTGGTACCTACAACTATTAGATCGTCAACGTGATTGGTGATGAATCGCCATAAATCATCGTCTAACGCTAGATCAATTCTTTTTATAAAAATATGAAGGCTGGTATTGAGTCCGAAAGGAACTCGAACGATGCTATGGAACCGATGAAGTTTCCAACTGTTTCGAAGAGAAATCCGTCGTCGTGGAGGCGCCTTTCGTCCTTTTGCCCGTGACGTCGGTGGACGAGTTCACTCTCGAGGCAGTAAGTGACATGACTGCATGACTTCGTGCATCATTTATTCGCGTGTACCGTTTCTTCCACGCTCGATCTGAGGAAAGCTTACCAATAGATTCCAATGACACCGGACGACACCTAAGACCGCAGTAATGACTCCGTTTAGTCTGTACGAGAACAGCGTTATGGCGCTTGGACTACGTACCGTCGCAAAAACGTTCCAACGTTATGTAGATACTGCGTTGCGAAATTAGACGTTTGTTTTTGTGATTTAGATGACATTTTGGTACCATCCAAGTAGCTGGCCGAACATGAAGATCATTTCCGTCAGATATTTCACCGTCTACAGAAACATGACCTCATACTAGGGACTTCATCTGTTGAATTTTTAGCTTACGATGAAACATGATAAAGAATTGCATATTTACCTACGAGGGTTTCGGGCATCCAGGAATACCCAAACACAACCTCTAACTTAGATTTACGGCAGGGTTTGAGCATTTAAAACTTGTACGGGTGCCATCTAGGACAAGCGACACCTGTTAATACTTATCTTAAGGATGACAGGCTTGACGCTGCATTGCCGTTCCAGCCACATCAACACAACTTGCTGCGCGACGTTGCAGCAGCTCTATAATGGAGAGTGGCAGCCGTTAGGGGGTTTCTCACGTAAACTCAGAGACACAGAGAAGCATCCGAGACATTCTAGCGCTTTATGCAACTATGAAGTCAGTTTACAACTTATATTGTACGCATCCTGGCAATGTTGTTTCGGAGCTTTTGCAGCTCCAGCAATCAGAATTGCCGAAATTGCTGAGGCACAGAACGAGAACCTGCAAAAAAATTCTATCTTTTTAAAGTAGCTTCCTTTTTGCATTGATGAGACAGAAACATTGCTTATGGTGCTATAAACCTGCGACTGACCTTATACCTCTCACGTTGACGTAACGGCTTTTTGCTTTCATGCACGGATTCTCTCATCCTAGCAGCCGCATCATGCAAACGCTCATTATAAAGGTTTAGTTTGGCGGGTATGAACGTGTTTGCAGTGCCAAAGGAGTCAAATATCTCGCCATATGAAACCTGAAACTGTGCCACGAAATATGTCAAACGAATGTTTTCCGCGCGTCCTTGTGGATATAGTAGGTTTACCTGTGCGTGGATGGCGTTATATGATCACCATAATGGTTAGATTCACAAAGTGGTCTGAAGCTATATACGGGATATAACGGCCTCTTCTATGGCTGACGCTTTCTATGCCCTGAAAGTTGCGACGAGTGATCAGGACCTCACTTCGAGACCCAACTTCAGTTGGTTGTGGCCGAATGAGGACGTCGACATACCATCCCTTTTTTAATTGGCACGGACTCAAGTGTCATACATCAGGAGATTGGGTGGAAGTTTTACCAGCCATTAAATAAGATTAAACTTATTTAAGTTTCCCACTCACACGCAGAAATTGAAGCTAATCTTACGTCATCACAGGCTAGACACAATGTATTTGTAGACAGAGGTATGTTCGAGAGAGATTTTGTATTCGTAAGAGTGGACCACATTAAGCACCATTTGAATAAGCGCGTGTTGCACATAGACGGAAACGAGAGATAAGTCGTTTGAAACCAGCTTTTCTGGCTGACAGTTATTTGACCACGCGGGAACTTTGTACTTTCTCTGCGCAATCTGTCTCCTTACCAATTCACAGAAGTCTAGTTACTTGTTCATGCTACTTCTTTTCTATTCTTTAGATTTCGCTCCTCAGTGCGGTAGTATTGTGGTGACAACGCCATGAAACCAAACTGACCGCCCAGCAATCGCGTGGCAGACAAGAAACTCAGTGGCATAAAAGTTTTTTAAATAGTTGCCTACCAACAGTTGTTTATTTTGTTTTCACATAATTCACTTGTAACGTAATTACTCGCCAATAAAATAACTAATGTACACAAGATTTTACTTGTAATTTAAATACATTAATGAGTACCTTCGGCCGTAGGGTCCCTTGGCGTATCACCTGGCATAACTTGGTAAAAGCCTTCTGTGAGATTACTCGGTGACTGCTACTTACATCGAGCAAATCGACGTAACATCTCAACTGTTTGAATAGATTCTACAGCCCCCTTAAAAAACCTACACCCAACAGAAATTCCGTGAACAGAGTTTTCAATAAAAAAAATTACTTCAGTCCTTTCGTTTCCTGAAGGGATTATTATAAAAAACTTGTTTAGTTACGCGTTCGTTTAACTAACCTAATACCCCATATATCCTATCCACACTTTTGAAATAGGCAATTCGCAAAACACAAAATCTCCCTTCTTCAATTGTTTGGGGTCTCACATTTGTAGCGCAGTAGGAACCCTCCCTAATTTTACTTGGATTTTTTAATGATCTAAAGCAGGGCTGCTGGACATCTAGCTCAAATTTTAGACTTCGATCGATCGACTCTGAGAGTCTGCAAGTATATATGATGCAGGATTGTCGTCTAGGTAGGAAGCGTATATCATGGCGCAGGTTTAAGTATATTATATATAGGTACGTTGCAGAATTTCATGGCCATGAATTCACGCAGAATTAGTAGGTACGACAGAAATTAGTTTTCCGGAATATACATTTTTTAGTGAAGATAGGCTCTAACTTAAAATTCAGTGAAAAGACTCGTACTTATTCAAAATTTCGAGTTTATTGGTTCTTACAAAACAAGTTTTAGTTTCGAAACTTAACTAAAGAATGACTTTCGATGTTGAAGCGTGTCACTGCATGTCTTCAGCATACTTTTCATACGTAATTACCGAGTGCTTTCGCAAGCATGATGTCATATGTTCGTCAGTTAGTCGTTTCACAAAATGCAGACTCGCACAAGTAAGTTGACCCAAACATTGCTGTCAACTGAAGAGCAATGCGGATATTTATGTTCAGATGAAAAAGACCAGAATTTTGTATGAGATGCTGTGGCTTTTAGATGTATATCTGACATAATCTGCACTACATCAAGAGTCCAGGTTAAACTGACTTGCTATTTCAGAAACACATTCCTCAATGTTTTACGCAAAATCTACAATTCAACCCGAAGGAAGAAGGAAAATCCGGTCGTCTAGTAACCTGCATCAATACACCAATGAAGATGAAACAGGTACATCAAGTGAAAGAAATCTCTGCAGCACTTGGTTACCCCAATCTGTAATTAACCCTAATATTTAAAAATCGCGCGCAGGACCCGTATTAAGTGGCGTTTTTTATAAATATATTTATTATATTATATCCTAAAGCGCAAGTAATTTCATTAAATAATTTAAATAAAAAACTATATTATTTACACTTTAATAACCGTGTATATGTCGCGCAAGCTTTCCCAAATTATATGTTGACTTTTAACAAACACAGTTGGTTATTTCTTTAGCTTGCACCGCTTCGTGATTTTTTTCTACTAAGTTATTCTGGTGAACGGCGAATATTTCCCCGACTCCCGTGGTTGCCCCCAATTTCAAGTTTCCAGACAGATATTTATTTAACTGTTGGGCCCTCAACTGGCGAATTTTGTTTCAACGGCTTAGGTCAGCGGTCCTCAATCTATTTGCATTGAAGAACACATACTATGATGCTGGTGAAGCGGCGGGAACCATTAATTTTTTCAAGGTATATTTATAGTAAAAAATTGACAATGAGACATAAAATGTGCAAAAACAATGTTAATAAAAAATAAAAATTTTACATATGGAAATCGTTACTTATTTTTCATGTAAAATAAATTGGCAATGTTTATTAACATTGATGGCGTGACAGTGACATTCTTACTTCACACACGTTTACATAATGCCACATGGGTCTTTGCTGTCAAAATAAACGTTTAACCAAAAATCTAAATAAAAAACTTCTCAAAAAGGTAAAAACATCGTAAGATATGGAGGGCGCAGCGGTGGGATGTTTGTGGGCGCCATGTTGCACGCGGACCCATGGCTCCATTCCCTTCACTATTATTCTGACGATTCCCGGATGTAAACTCGATAACTGTTTCTGTTTCCCTGCTTCAGTTATCTTGTTCCCCGCACTTCTTGAACTTGCTCTATATTGTCGCAGCTGCTAAGAAAGTCGATTGCGTCTTGCACAGTTTACGTTTTCCGTGATTTTAAATGAAGACGAATGTGGCTGTTCAATAGTCCCACTTATGTCCATTTATGGGAACGGCATTCCCAAGCATTTGTTTAACATGGCAAAATGAATTATGTTCTTCCTCCAGCACGTATAAACTTATACTCGTACAATATCCAATATTCCATTACTTACGCAAGAAAATGTCCTTAGCCTCCTTATAGTTCTCCGAACCCTTGCATTACTGGACTCTAAAGAGCTGTTTTACACGGCATACTTCCCAGCCTTTCACACCTGCCAACAATCTGTCAACTCAACACACCCTTCTTCATTCTTGCTATACGCTTCATTGTTTTTCCAAACTTCGTTGAGTTTCACTGCATGAGGGTACAATGACTTGTTTTTCGTGTGTTGTTGTTTCTAACATATGGTAAATGTACGTAGGAAATGCATCATCTCACTCAATCTCTGATCCTTCACTTCTTCCTTTGGGACTCATTACCACAAATTTTCTGAAACCCAATACATTAAATCTGTGGAACAACTTTCAGATCAAACCTATAAATCCGACTCTTAAGTGAAAAAACACGAATTTACTAACACAGACGGACAAAATTCGTTATACTTTCTCAACTACCCAAGTGACAGAAACAAAATCTAAATAATCCAGATAACCCTACATAATTTATACACTTAAATATACAAATGCATACAAATCATTAAAATTAGTCCTACACATCTAAATAAGAAATTACATGCCATATTAACAAATTCATTAATTATTTTAAGCGACTAATTTTACCTTATCAATAACAAATAGCCTAAAAAATTAATATAACCTAGTTTCTCCTTGCAAAATATAACTTTGATAAAAATATTTTAATATATATTATAAATATATTCGCGGCACCAATACGCCAACATTTGAAAAGCTAATATGCCAACATTCCTTCCCATATATCGTGACAATTCTAACGGTTTCCTGGTTTATAGTTATAAAAATGTAAAAGGTCTCTGCTGGAATTTCTTGATCCGGTCTATAAGGAAGGGGCTTCAATAAAAATAAGAAAACAAAATTAACTAATTACTATACATTAATTATTATAAAATTTCAATTATTTAAATCGTGCGAGCAATACTATGATTCGTGGGCACGTAGGATTAATGATTCGAATAATCGGCAAAGTGGCAAATAAACAAGGGAGCAGTTTCCTCTACTTGAGATTAAGGTAGCTTTTTACTGGTCTGCTCTTATTGCTTATTTGCGTCGGACTTTCTCAAGTCGGATGCTGGCGGAATGCAGTTATCTTCAATAGTCTAGCTCCGGGTTTCCCAAACTGTGTTCCTCGGGTGATTTTATACTAACACAGACAGTAATAATACCACTTAATCAGTTCGTAAGACGAAAACTCCGTATGCATCTAAGGGGAGCAAGTTTCGGAACCGATTCAATAACGAAGCGAAACAAAGAATCATGGAGAAATTTAACAATATTGATTATTAACGTATATACAAAAAAGGAAAACTATTTACAACATTAAAATAATTACTAATTATATTGAAAAACTTCTATATTTTAAATTGGTCCGACCAGCCGCATGAATCACGGATGGACCGTGGTGGTTTAGGAAAATTACCCAATTAAATAGATAAAGCATACGCGCCGTTAAAATTATTCCCTTTGAAATTATATAAGGAAAAGAAATAATTTCCGTACCCAGAACTTAGAGACAAGACAAAACAAACGAAATTACGCGTTAAAGTGATTGTTCTGTGTTTCCTTACTGTGGCCGATAACTGCTGTCTGCTCAAGCTGGGATGTTCGCTGTATATGTAGAAGACGAAACCAGGACCCCTTTGCTGCTTCGTCGCTGAAGGGAAGGCAGAACAGGTTCATGCCCAACTTCCCCCTCAGCTCTCTCCGACGGTCCTTTTCTCCCGTTCTCTACAGTAACTCTCTTCCTCTCGGTCTCAACAACAACTATATGGCTCAGACTCGATATCTCCATCTTCACACCAACTGTCTTCTCTTCTCGCAATCTCTGGACGACCAATCACCTCTTATAATTTCTAGCAGAAGACGCCCCCAATTGCCCGCGAATTCGGGCAATCCTCACCATCTTGACCCTGGGCGGGTAGAAATAATGTATGCGCCCTCACGGACGATCAGGTATAAAGAAAAATTAACACTTCTTTGATGCTGGCCTACCCCAAAAATCCCTCAGACAGATATTCCCACGTTATTTTCTCATCCCTCCGCACATGGACATGTCGCATGCGGTCGGCCGGATACTAAAATCAGGAATCTATGTATACTTAATAACTAATACCTTAACGACTAGTACATATCTATCTTAACAACTACTTAATATCTAATATCCACTACATGTGGTTTACTACATAAGTATATTAAATATGGTTCTCGAAAAACAGTGACATCGTAAGTACCTGAACTACACACACCTTACTTTCTCTAGGCACTTGTTTACCAAAAGAAACCAATTCATTTTTAATTTTTTTTTAACCTTTCATTTATAGAAGACAAATCACGGTCGTTTCACACGCACCAAAAGTGGGTTTGGCACACTCCACCTGTCACTCACTGGCAAAATGGGAATGGGGTATTGAAGGGAATCTACAGTTGCAGTCTGTGCGGTAATAACTCGCACCTGCTCAATCTACCTGCCTTTAGATCCCGGAAAGCCGTTACTCTGCTAAATATCTAAGTAAACAAACCTATTGACCCACTTACAAGATTTTGCGAATGCTTCATTAATACAAAGCATCATGAGAATAACATGATTATGCATTAAATTAAAACCACAATAATTTTACCAACTGACAATAATAATTAACTTATCACAAACATCTATAAAAATATAACCTAAACATGAACAATTAACTGAGAATTATACAACGAAATGATTACGCTCCTACCATCTGCTCCAATATACCTCAGCGTTTCCTTCACCTCTCCCTTGGTACAGGGTCAATAATCCCACTTTAACAATATTCTCTTTACTTGAATCAACGTATGTGATCTGGTAAACATTTTGAGATGCTCGATGCGACACGCAACACCACTCAATGAAAAACTTTTCTTTCACCTCAGAATTGCTGCAGCGTCTCTGTAGAAACATATTTTTCAGCGCATGTACAAAATTTTCTCAGTGAAATGCCTACACTCATCCAAGTATGTGTCGACGCATTGTCGGAACACTGGCATTTTATATATCTTTCGGAATTCCAATTTCCTTGAAAGTAGGTTTGGAGATCCCTTAAAAACTGATTCCGTGAATAGTCATTTCTGTCGCCAAATTTCGGCATGTTCAGAATGCATGTCCTCTCCCAAAGTAATTTTTATAACCGCTTAAACTGGAATTTCCCTTATTAACTAACAGCGATCCCAACTCTTCCACACTCACTTGAGTATCTTTGAATCTTTCTCCGACTTCTACAATATTTTCCCTATCTTCAGACACGAAGTGTGTGTGTCTCGCATATGTAGTTTTGGACTGCTGATAATTGCACTAATGCCGTCACTGACTTGCACAAAATCTTTTCCATCTTGTGCGGTTGCTTCCCCAATTTTCCTGTTTCTACGTTTCCGAATATCACTTGGTTATCGCTTTCCATTTCTGTTCTGTTATCGCTTAGTTTTCTTTCGATCCTGATTACTTGATTGCTACATTCCTGTCTTTTGTCTTTCCCTATCGCCCTAACTACTTCAAAATCCGCCTGGAGTTTTTCTAAGTGTTCATTTATTTCAGGTTTCAATGGGGCCATGCTAGCGCTACCCCCGGTATAGTCAAATCTTGTACGTTTCCCAACATTATTTTAGCTTCCTTTCTATTGTTACAGGATTATTTCTGTCTAATCGACACGGCACCTCAGCATATGCTAATTATTTGACGGACCACGTTACTGACTCCAAAGTTAAGCTTGAGAAATGCTATTTATTTCTGCATTTTCCACTATTGTTTATTATTTTTGAACAATTACAAGACGAATTCGCTTATAATCCTGACGATGTGAATGACACACTGGTGACGGGAGCCGAAGTGGCTGGACAACTAGCCCATATTACGCACTGTATAGACTCAAAAATCGGTCTGAAAACGATAGGACGCAAGACACCGTCCAGGGGACCTGGGTTTGTTCAAAACCCCTATCGCAATAGTTCCTTCGCCAAAAGAGGCGTGTTCTACGACGTCGAGAATTACGGTCCTAACGCACTGCGGATGAAGCCTTACCAGAACCCGACGCTCGAGGGGAGCCCGAACGACGACAGTGCGGAATTACACGAACTACGACTGACAGCCCAGACCAGTGATAGGCAAACTTTTTAAAGAGGGGGCCACACGAAAGGAAAAAACTTTAGGCGGGCCAATGTAATTTAGAGTTAAAGTGTCGTTTAATGTTATACTTTATGTAGAATGTTTCGGTTTTGTTGCAGATGAGACATAGTGGTTTAGCGTACCCTACTATCTATTGGAATTAAAAAATATTTAAGGTTTTACGCTATCAAATATCAATTTATTTTAAAAACACAATAATTGATTTACGAACAATAGAAAAAAATTATTTGCTAGCTAGATAAATATGCAAACGTTCTCTATACTCAAGGTTTACCGTGGGGCAAAAAGGCTAACAACGAATACTGCTCAAATTGATCGTCACAGAACAGTCTTACCACTACCACGTGCACGCAGGTTTATCCATAAAAACTACGAAAAAGTACTTCCAACTTTGAAAGAACGGCAATAAGGGTCAAATTTACGTTTCTTAGGTAACATCTTAGGGATAAGTTTTTACAATATGCAGAGTAAAGCTAGAGAATCAACAACGCTAAGACGGGTCTGACTTAAGAAAGGTTTTTCGATATCTAGGCACGGTAGAGAGGCTAGCTACTGCGAGGAGACTCCGTTGCGAATTTTACACTTCGCTACAAAGTTGCCAGTAATCAGTGCCTCTCACTTTCAACGTAACATTCCAATATCTAGGTTAAGTCAATAAATTTGCATGTCGTCACTGATACAAAACGAAAGAGAGGAAGGAAGAGGAAAACATTTATATTTCTAACAGCCTATGTACTTTTTTTATTCGTCAGATTTCGGGCCAGATAGAACATTTGAGGGGGCCGCATCTGGCCCACGGGCCGTAGTTAGCCCATCACTGGCCCAGACCATACAAGAACTGAAACACATTACACAGAGACAACAACGCGAGTAAGGGGCGCACAGCAGCGCAGAGATAACACAGAGACGCTATTTTTTAAAGGTGGGAGCAACGCTAAATCTGGTATTGGTAGGTATTGCTAAGTACTGGCATGCGTCTGTGCGAAATCTCGGACTGAGATTGACGCCCCAATCACCACAATCTCTTTTAATTATTTCATTTCTAGAAACTGTTACAAGAATGTAGTTTATACGAAAACTCCATGACTATATAAATAGTGGTTGACTTCAGAGAAGGGACAGACTTTTACTGTGCGTGCTAAATTACGTTATAACATAAAATAAACGTATTGATACGTGACATTATTCATTCGCATGCAAATGTTGGCAGTTTTGCGCGTTATAAATGTATGTACCCTCCACTGAAGTCCCCAGTGGTAGCACCAACATTGTTTGTTTACGGCTAGAAAGGAACATGTGGACAAAATTTAGTCTAAATTGCTACACACGTTAAATTTGAATATAGAACATGCATATAGAAAAATAAACAGAGGCAGTCAGTTATATCTATAATCAGAAGTTACTTGAACCCACTATTCGGTCTGATTAGCGCGAAATAATGTACATATTATTACAAATGATTGAAGCGATTTCACAGCTTTACAATAACTTTATTATTTGACATATTGTCACAGGGCTTTCCACACACACACAGATAATCTAAAAAAAAATTCTTTTGATACTTACAAATGTTCCAATCTGCTGATATCAAGTCGATAATAAAGTTCGTTCCACACTTAGCGTAGCATGTTCCTATTAATGTGTTAAAAACCGCTGTTGATGGGAGCTCGCAGTTCTGCCACATTTCTTGGTATAGGAGGTGTAAATAATGAATCTTTCACATAACCCCACAGAAAGAAATCGCGTGGGGTTATGTCGAGATAGCGTGGAGGCCATGACATGAATCGCTGATCATCACCTCCACCACGACAGATCCACCGGTTTTCCAATCTCCTGTTTACGAATTGATTATTATTATTATTATTCAATCCATTAGTCCTCGGTTGAGGAAATAGGATACGTCAAATATATTACAAGAAATATACAAAATTTTACAACTAAGAATTGAATGACAAAAGTGGAAAGATAGAATTCAATCTTCAATTTTCAGTCGACGGAGGAGGCAGCAGAAGATCGTGCGTAGGTCCCCGTCGAACATGAAAAAGAAAATAAGTCAGCAGTTAAATTCTATTATAGTATAGTTCTAAAATAATAGGAGAATTTGATAGGATACCAGCAAACTGTTTTAGTCCTTCCTATCTATAAACCCTTTCAGTGAACAATACGCTCCATTAATTAGCAGAGATTTACAACTCTTTATATATAATTAATTTTTGAAACTTTAAAGCTTTTATATCTTCCGGGAGACTATTATACCGGACAATTTATACCGGAATAGTGAATGCTTGTTTCAAAAATACTTAGACGATGTTTTCAACACGGAGCTGAGAGCGATTTCTTGTGTTGTACAAATGGATTGAACCGTTTAGAGGATATAGATTCATGTTGCATCATACAAATTATAAAATTTCTAGAATATACGTATAAGGTAAGGTTAAAATTCCAAGTTTGCAAAACAAAGGTTTGCAAGTGGTATTCCACTCCTCACCGCATACAGATACTATTCATACGGCCCGCTTTTGTAGTTTAAAAATGTGAATCGCGTGATGCGAATGACCCCAGTTTGCAATACCGTAACACATGACAGGTAATTGTTTCCCATTCTGATAGATACTCATTTCCATCCGTGTTTTGAATAGAAACTTTTTGGCGTCTGTTTTGCAAGTACGACGCCAATAAATAATGGGGAACTCCTCTCATTCCGTAGAAGTCAAATTTCCGAATAGAATATTATGATCTACTAAATCAAACGCTTTCGAGAGGTCAGCAAAATGCCAGTCACTTTGAGTCTTTCATCAAGTGTGTCATGAATACTTTGAACGAAGTCGTATGAAGCCGTGTTGGTAGATTTTCCACTAATAAAACCATGTTGCGATGTGGAAATAAGTTTGAATTTCGTAAGAAAATCTGTAATTCTCATAAGTAATGCTTTCTCAAGAATTTTTGAGAATACTGGTAAGAGGGAAAAAGGCGATAATTGGAGACGTATTTTGTAGAACCCTACTTGTGCAACGGTACAACTTTCACGTCTTTTAGAGCCGTTAACTCTAAACCGTGACACTGCACAAAACACATTAACTTGCGAATGTGCGGCACGATGGCGTGAGGATTCTCTACTCCGCCCCACAGATTCACACATTGTGTCTGCACCATTAACAAAAAAGTTGCTTCATCAATGAAGACAAGTTTTGCACATAAAGCATCGTCTTCAAAGAGCTGCTATATACGCGCCGAAAATTCAAAGCGTCTGACGTTGTCATCAGGAGTCAGATTGTAAGATTTTACAAACGGTCGGCTGTTGACCTCTGCTTGCCCTCGCCGTTGACTTGATCGGGCCAGTCCTGCAGGCCGACCCGTTGATTTCCCCTTACAGAGGCATCCTGAAGCTTGAAACTGCGCATAATATCGTCGAATGGAGTAAGCAGTTGGTGGATCTTTGTTCAACTTCGTCCTGAAATGTCATTGCACTGTTAAGACAAACTCATTTGAGTGCATTTCAAACGCAACATACGCTTTCTCGGCGTTTAACGCCATCTTGTCTCACTGCGGCGCTCTCGTGGTAGCAATATGAAGTGCGACTTGCGCCAAACAAAAACTTTTGACTTTTTCTACATGACTGTTGAGTTTTGTGACTATATGCTAATGAATGGAGCTACAGTGAATTTATGAAATCGCTTCAATCATTCGTAATAATCCTGTTTATATATATATATAATTTCTTAATACATATTTTTAAAATACTTTTAATATAAAATAAGAAACTGATTGCAGGGACGCTTTTTCTCAGGGTTATTCAGGGTGGGGAGAAACATAGACATGATCATGTAACAGACAAGAACAGACATTCCTGACATTTTCACATCAAATTGGCGGTAGAAGTAGAAAAAAATACACATGATGAAGCCAGCTTAAACCCTAATTTCCTGGAAGCCGGAAAATGAGGGAAACCGGAATTCTGGAGTTGGAAGTACAACCTATGCTAGAGAAGTGGAGACGCAGGAAGGGATGACAAAGCAAAAACATTGAAAGGCTGTCTCCTGCCTCCAAAAGGAAGCTCAGGAGGCAAGAATAGAGTAACGGTTGATCTCCTGCGTCTCCACGCAGTTATACTAGTAGAACGTATGCAGGGAGAACGTTCTGCATAATACAGTCTGCTCTACAGCCCCCTTGCTTCCAAATTTTGATGTAAAAAAGTAATAAATAAATAAAAAAGCCGAACGAAAAAAAGAATTAAAAAACAATATTTTCTTAGCCTGTAAATTCCATTTAATGTAACAAAAAGGATAGAAGCAGCTATTAATTATCATAGTTTTCCTCTCCCTCTCGTCCAGCTTTGATATTCCAGCATTTTCCCCTTCATCCTCCTACCCCTTTCACACTATACCCTTCTGTCTCTAGTTTGAGTAATATATATATATATATATATATATATATATATATAATAGAAGAAATCTGTAACACAGTTTTTGTAAGGTTATAAAGATAAGGCCTGTTATAGATGTTCCAGAAAACAGGCTAATTATGTACTAAATAATTAATAAAAAATAAAAATAATGTCCCCTATAATTCAGATCCATGTTCTGAAATCTTTCTAAAATTTCATGTTAATATTTCTAGTGTTCCAGTTGATAAACGATATTTTAATGTACAGTGGTTGATGATAATGTTCGTGTGTTCAATCAATTTGATGTTATTTGTTCAAAGCTTTTAATTATATGCATTTATCATTTTAATAATTAAATTCCCCCTCCCCCATTATTTTTGAATACCATATTTGACGACGAACGTGGGGCGACTTTTACTCGAGAGAATGAGATTTAATTTGTTTGATTTGTAATAGAATAATTTTCTCTTCAAGGTACAGATTCAAGTAGTGTAATGCTTATTTTTCTTTTGCTTTCTCTTTAAATATACGTTATTTTTCCATTATTCATATGTGTTTTTCTTATTATTGTGCAGAAGGTGATTCAAATACACAGTACATTTTTTTCTTGAAAAATATGATTACACGTTTACGTAGATCTAATATTTTGGGAGAATTATATTTTTGTATGTTGCTTAGAAGTAAGAAACGTGTTGTCGGGCAGAAATTCGTTGAAGTTAGAACGTTATAGAAAATTAGATGCTATAATGGAATCCCCAAAAGTTACCTTTCCAATGTTGGCAGGTTAAAGATTTCTAGTTTGAGCTAGCGTTACTGAAAATTCTAGTGGGGGCGATGCTATGTCTGAATCCATTTGGGAGCGAGTGAATGGTGAAACTGTAGATGATAATAAGGGGAAGACAGATAAAGAAGGACAATCTCAAGGCATATATAAGGGATGGCTTTGTATTGAGAATTTTAATCAAATATTTATTGCTGGAATTAGGAAGGATATGGGTGATATTAAATTAGACATAGCTGATATGGTTGGGAAATAATAATGATGTCTCAAGATAGCTGATATGGAGAAAATCTTGAGAAAAGGCTAGAAATTAATAGCAAAACCTTAAAGAAAGAGATAGCTGATATGGGGGCAAAGCAAGAAAGAATCTAGGAATGAATGTAAAGAAAGTGTCAAGAGGGTTGCTGAGAATTTGGAAAAATTTTGAAACAATTTAAACTAGAATTAAAGTGAGAAGTAAATAAAGGAATAGAGGAAGTGAAGAAATAAACTAATAAGATAACAGAGAAATTAGGCTAACTAGAAACCAAACTTGATAGAGATATTGAGTAAGTTAGGAAGGAAAAGAAGGACGGAATGCCAAAACAGAAAAATGAGTTGGCTAACAGAATCTATCTGGAAAGGAACGTGTATGGAGTGTATGTGGAAATCACCATTTTATTTCATCAGTGGCTGAGAAATTCCTCAACTGGAGAAACAGTCGCAAAAAGCATCAAGGCGACAGCAAGGTGGGACATCGTCGACCTGAGCCTGTCAGATCCACAGTTAGGCGGATTAAAGAACATTTACCTGCGCCCAGTTCATTGACACCGGATATTTCGAAGGGTCATCTCCCTTCAGAAATTAGGTAGAAAACCCACAGGCCAAGGTCGGTTTTTGATTGGGGCTGGGGTTCATGTGATCCGTCGCCCACCGCACGGAGGAGGGCTGAGAAAGACGACTTGGAGAGGTGAAGAGGGAGAAATTGATCTGGATACAAACTGAAATCCCGGCCGTGTCACTTGCTGGTGTCGTGTAGGAAAACCACGGGTGCGAACGGCCGTAATTCCCAGAACCCAGTCCCAGGTACCTATGCAGAAGTAATACAGGAAGGGGGCGCCCCCAAGACACAGAGACCCCGGGTGCCAGACGCTCGAGATGTACAACTTTCCTGCTGCATGCGATACCCACAAAATGAACCTTGATTCGATAGTCTCACGAAAAGAAATTTGAACTAGTCGTGGTAAATTTTAATGGAAACCTTTTTTTCTGTTAATAAATTTAATTCGTTTAACTTTTAACTTAATCAATTGTTACTGAGTAAAATTAAAATTCAATCTCCCCATTATAAACAGGCAAGAAAAGAAAGTGGAGACAGAGAAAATTAGGCCTGAGAAGAGTGTAGAAACAAAAGTGAAGGGTGTGCAAAGGAAATTTGAGAATCGGATAAAGTAAGTTGAAGAAATATTTAAAGAAGTTGAGGATTGTGAAGAGGAAAAATTTAAATTGTTGCAAGAAAGTACATGACATTAGAGGAAGTAGTGAAAAAATCAGTGCAGGTAGCTGGATGGCATAAAGCCAAGCGTGCAGTGTTAACATTCCTATTCCACGATTTAAGGAACACAAACCCAAAAAGGTTCATTATTGATCTTCAGCATTGTTTCATAATCAAAGAGGCGCGGTAGAAAAAATATATGAGTAGGAAAGGTAGAGGGAGAATATTAAATAGTAAATATGAGAAGAGTTTAAACTACGGGAAGTTGCAAGTAGTGCTCCAGTACATGCAACAACACAAGGGAGCTGTGGTTATAGAGAATGTATTTTCATGTGAAAAGGATCTGTTGGAGGAAGAAGAGGGAGAGAATAGTGATATGAATATGGGAAATTGTCAGTCAAAAATTATCTTAAGTGATATTGAAACATAGATAGATACAGGAGCCATGTATTCGATGATAAAGGACAGCACCGATGAGTTATTGAAATAAAAGGGTAATACCAAAGAATCTTTACCGGTAACCAAATTATATGCGGCATTATGAAAAAGAAGTGAAAAGGTAGTCAGACAAGCGATGATGGAAATAGATTACGGTGGTGAAAAATTGCAAATAAATTATATAGTCTTAAAATTTTTATATACCGAGTTAATTTTGGGGGTAGACTTCCTAAGGAAAGTAAAAACGAAAATATAGGTGAGGAAGTGAAGGTTCGATGGGAGATGTTTATGGCTAATAATTTTGACCGGATAGAATACATTGCGTATATGGGGGAAACATACTTAGGGATAGAGAACAAATAGAACGAATAGGTAGAATGAATAGATTGTCCAGTAAGATATAAGAAATTAATGGGATTAGTGAGGAGATGAAGGAAAAATTGAAAGAAGTAGTTGGGGAGAATGAAGCAATTTTCAATAAATAACTTGGGTTAATGATATCGACAATAATATTGAGGTAGAACCACATAAGTATATTCAGGGACATAGGTTCCCAATTCCATATGCTCTGCAAAGACAAGTACAATAGATAATTTGATAGTAGGAGGAATAGTGAAGAGATGAGAAAGCCCACAAGTGAACCCTTTATGTGCCATTAGAAATAACGACGGTCAGTGTGATTATGCCTAGATGCCAGAAAAGTAAAAAGAGTCAACAGGAACATTTGTGAAAAACCTGTAACAATAGATGAGGCCATAAGAAGATTTAGAGAGAGAAGATCGTTAAGCAGTGTGGATTTAAGTAAGGTAATAGCTTGGCTGCGAGAAAATTGTGGAATCCAACAACAAAAATAAATTTATTAATACAAATTAGAATTCGTAAAAAATATACAATGTGAAAGTATAGGATCTTGTCCTTCTACAATCGTTACGCAATGCAAAATTACTGATGAAAGTAAAACCACTTTATATACAGTGATCGTAATCAGGAGGGATGGGACCATTCGGCGCGGCCGATTCGGCGCAGCCGTTTCGGCGCGAGCCGTTTCGGCGCAAGCCAGTTCGGCGCGAAACTCGCATAACATTATTAGACGTAAAGCAGCCGTTTCGGCGCGAAACTCACTTAACATTACGGGACATATAACTTCATATTTAGCAAAATTTTTAAATATATTCCTAAATACTTAATCAGTTACAATACCTGAGAGTTGTAAAACATTAATAGTAAAAGAAGCTATAAGCATGAGTTCCACAAATATGGACTAAGCGTCGTAGGTTTATTTAATTAAATATTAAGCTACGTTTTTATGACTAATTATCTGGACTTTTCATTAATATTTGAAGATGCCAAATTATTTATTCATTTAACAATTTGTAACAATAACTCATGAGACTTTTGTGTTCAGAATAAAAATCGAAATATTTATCTTTCAATGAAACATAAATTTTATAAAAGTAGCGGTTTAAATTTATTTAAATTACTTGTCTTTTAATAATAATAATAGCCGAATTGGTCTGATGTGATGCGCCTCACTCACGAGTCTAAAATAAATATTATATTTTACATTAGAAATTATAATATTTTTCTAATAAATCTTATGGTTGTTTCAATATGTATTCTTCCACAAAACTGAATAATTTTTCACATTGAATTTTATATTTTTCCAAGTCCCATAAATGCGGATATTAAATGTGGGCATAGTTTGGCCAATATAACTGTAATTACAATATAAACATATCGAAATTATTAATTTTATTTTTAATATTTTAACATAGCTTAAATTATTGCAAGATTTTAAGATAATTCGGATATCATAATTCATTAAATCATGTCATAAGTTTGTAATATTTCTTACTGCGTAATTTTACGGGTAAATTATTAATTTCATATTAATCTTAGTCAACCCAATTTTAATCTATTTTTAAGCGAAATGCAAAGGATAAATATTAAGAAGAACACAATATTTATTTTTCCCAGATTAAATTTATGATAGCGCTGACGTTATAATTTGACGTCCATATTTACTGAATTATAAAGCATAGTATCTTATGGAATAATGGCTGATTTGACATGTAATTAAGAATTATTCCTGAGTAAGTAGATATTTTTATAGCAATTGGTAACTATCTTATTGACAGAAACAATAACCAAAACATCAAGAAAATTGACAGAGTGATCTTTTTCAATTCAATTTTAAAGTTTCTTTCAGTGTTGTAATTATTAAAAGTATTGAGCAAATGGTTTATGTGGAATCTGAGGATGATACTAAAAAGTCATCATTCTTGAAATATCTCAGTGGTTTTAAATCTAAAGATGTAATACATAAGGCTTCCAAATCTCTCATAATTTGCGCGAATAACGACAAAGAAAAATTCCCAAGGTAGAACCAATGATTTCGTGATAGTAAATGTTCTTGAACGAAAAATAAGTGGAATTTATAATTACATTTATTAAGATAAGAATTTTATGATAAAATAATTTTTGTCAATTTCGAAAAGTAGTTATCCCATCTATTTTTAAAACTTGGTGTAATTAATTGATGCATGGGCTAAAAATTAAATAAGAACTCTTCATCTAATGATAAGAAAACATGATCATTAGTGACGTTTAAATGGTCCAAAAACTTAAAAGACGTTTTGACTGTAAAATTATTTTCCTTATTAAGAGAATTATATAAAAATATAGAAATGTTATGAAGAGGGCTGCTAGTAGAAGAAACGATAATTCTGACAGTTAAATTATATGCTAGAGCATAGGCTCTGGCACTATTATCAGAAGTTAAAAACTAGGAGTTAAAAAGTGCTACTGTCCACAAGTCTTTTCAAGTTAATTTCTAATTGATCAATAACTAAAGTAATGGATTTAATTTTTATTGTAAGTTCTATGTATTTATTTGTCTGGTAATAACGTTTCAACTTTATAAAACTATTTAGTCAAATTCCTTTGGCAGATTCACTAAAGATAACATTAGGATTATTAGAAATGTACATTTTGGTGTTTTGCACAACTTATGATAATTTTCTATACAGAATTAACTCATTGTTAAAGTTTTCCATTGTAATTATGGAACTAACAATACGCTTATTCTTTGTAAGTGTTATTTCAGCCTCGTTGCTTGTGCGACATGCACAACAAATTTTTATCCATTTCAATTTCTTTTTTCCGTTAATAATTTTTCATTTTATAACATAATTGTATTATACATATATATTGTAAATATTCATTTTTATTATAATCGTAAAAGATGAGGTTTTAAAATTTAAGAACGGAACGTCGTGAACAAACTACTGTTAATAAAGTTTATATCACTTTTTTCTGATATATAGGCTGTTTTTCATTTTATTAATATTAATATAAGATGTGTATTTGTATAAAATAACTTATTTGAAACAAATGTCCACGATATTCTCGTTTATCGCCACGTAATGTCCCCGCGCCCAACCTTACGCCGAAACGGCCGCGCCGAATAGTTCTTGCGCCGAAGTGGCTGCGCTGAATCGGCCGCGCCGAACTGGCCGCGGCGAATCGTCCTAGACCCGTAATCAGGTCCCTGGAGTATACAGCTGGATCCAAGACAGGCTAGCGATGGGTCGGCGATTGAGTTCTGGGTGGGAGCTATGCGTAGGCTACGTGAGTTGACTCTGTCCTATGTCGGGTGTTTAGCGCTGAACTCAACTTACCAAAACCGACTGGTGGACCACCATCGGACAAAGTCGAACTTTGACTCCTGAACGTAAATTCCTGCAGTCTTTCCTGTACGATGCTTCGAGACGAAGTGTTATTTTCCACTCAGAGAAGTAAGCTCTTCGGATGAAAAATAGTGGGGGATAAAAAATACAAAAACAAAAGAAATAGAACGAATTCAAAGAAAGTAAACGAGACAGTAAATTATGAATAAATAAATATATTTATAACTCTGGCCATCTTTTTATCACAACAATTGGATGTACATAAAAGATATTCTGAATAAAAAATGCGATAAACATGAAAACATTGGAAAACGTTGTGAGAATTTTTCTATTTTCTTTTAGAAAAGAATTTGAAAAAGAAATATAGAGCATAATTTCAGAAAAATAGAGATAGAAATTCGCTTATTAATAAAGAAATTCTATTCTCGGTCAAGAAAGGATAGGAAAAACAATTGCCAAAAACACATGTCACTCAGTGGCAATCTCTGGTCCGTCAGAATATATTGGCACGTTTCTGTAGGATAGTGAGATACACACACGTTAGAGATTATAGACGTTTATTTACCGAAGAATATTTACAAAGCTCTAACTGCGTAAGGCTGACACCGATACGGAATCCAGTACAATTTATACAAACATGGAATATTACAGAAACAGAACATTATCGAAAAAAATACTAGAAATGAAAGGTAAGAAAATTGAATAGAGTAAACAAATAAAAATGATTGAATCGAACCAGAGTTCGACATTACTGCAGTCCAGCTCGATACACCTCAGTCAAGACTGCAGGTTTTCAATTGCGGCATTCCTCCCGTCACGGTTTAAGTTCCCTGCTGCCCTGAGTCTCCTAGATCCTGTCGTTGGCCCGATGTCAGATCTTGAGCTGGCACTCGTCATTGCTAAATCTTAGTCTCCGTATAATTCCGCGTCGTCGTCGGATCACGTTTAATCTTCAACCTCCCTTTGAGCGTCCGGTTCGTGATACGGCTTCGTCCTCAGTACGTGGACGCGTGACATCGGATAAACGTCGTATCACACGGTACGGACCAAAGTACCTTTTGAGGAGCTTTTCCGAGAGGCTGACTGCGAATAGGAGTAAAGATCCAGACTAGATCCCCTGGCTGGTACAGAACTGGACGATGTCTTGCGTCGTATCGTTGTCGGCCCTTTCCTTGAGCTTGGAGCGTACGTATGCTGGCTAGTTGTCGGGATTCTTCGGCCCTCGTCGCTAATTGACTAATGTAAGGGTCATTCACATCGTCCAGTATTTAAAGGCAGTGCCGTGTCCATTGTCGTTTCGGCCTCGCATCCATAAATCAGGAAAAATGGCGTGAATCCCATTTTTCTTGCCTGGCAGTCCTGTAGGCGAACGTCAGGAATGGAATTACTGCGTCCCAGTTCTTCTGATCAACGTCGGCGTACATGGACAACATGTCGGCCAATGTTTTGTTCAACCTCTCGGTAATCCCGTTCGTTTGAGAATATATTGGTGGCTGAGGCGTATCGGGCTGGATTTCAGTAATGTAGACTCGGTTTCGAGCCACGTATATACATATATTGTAATATTACAAATGTGATGTATGAATTGAAGTTGCATATACTTTAAGAATTCGATGTTTTTCAAAAGGAAAGATGTATGATTTGTATGATGTGTGTTTCTCAGTGATGGTACATGTCAATACATACGTCTCGCGTCATGTGATGGAAGCATAAGATTCAATCCAGGAGAAATAACGAGCAGAAATAAATAAGTTTTTTATTCTAATTATGCGCATATAAAATAGCATTGGAAACACATTTATAGTCATAGTACAGAAGACGGTAAAAAAATACTTAAAATATTCCGCCAAGTAAGATTTTGCGGGAAAACTGGATTAGCTACATTTAGGCGCAAGAGTATAGAACAGATTGAAATCGTTTCTTTTTTTATTCAAACTTTTTCCAAAGTCAAAATATATTATAAAGGTTAAATTAATACGAGAAACTCTTAGCAATAAAATTACTGAGCGTGTGAATCATGGAAGGCGAGGAGATCGGGGAAAAGTGCTCTTACGCCCACGCAACATCAAACTTGAAATGATGCAACAGTTTGCACAGGCATTGCCAACAAAATAAGAATATATTTTCCTTCGCAATACACCGACCACACCGCATACGAGCAGGATGGAACAACGAGAGAGAGTTCTAATGTGTTGATAACGGAGGAAAATAAGGTTGAATAAGCAAAGCAGAAAGACTGTAATCATTATTTAATGGGTGGGATGAATTTAACTTATTAATTTAACCCGGCGAAAGTGTGGTGAAAAAATGTAACAAGAAGTATGTGGCAGGGTATGACATACCCGTCAACAAAATTGGCTGTAAAACTTGATTCTCAAGGAAAAGCATTTCATTAATTATTTTTTATTATCATAAGACTATATTGTAACGTATTGGAAATAAAATATCTGTGCCATTTTAACAATTTTTATATTTTAATTAACTAGAAACATATCACTATATTTTTTCACCGAAAATAATATATTATTGGTAGCGATTTATTATTTGAAAAGAGAAAAACACATTAAGTTTAAATTATAAGTTTTAATCCTAATAAAATCATCAGAGATATTTACAAATCTCTTAGATAACATCATTAAATAAACAATTAATTAGTATGAGACTTTAAGTCAGCGTTTCTCAGTGGGGTGAACTTCGTAGCTTATTTGGTTCCCTAATGGCAATAGGTCTAGCAAATGTGAAACTCTTTATAAATCAAAACAAAATTACGATACCCAGGGCCGGAAATACATCTGTTCCCTTTCTGCTTCGTCGTATGATGGTTGGCTGGTGGCTGCGACAGGATCATCACCGTCTGGGCTGGCTCCTGTATTCTTCTTCCAGGTGGTTACCAGCTTAGTTTCCGATCATCATTGGCCGGCCTCTCCATATCATAACTTTTGTCTCCCAACCTCATCTCTCCGGTCTCCCAACAACTTCTTTTTCCGGTCTCCCGACAAATTCTTCCTGATTCTTCAAAATCCTCACCCCTCATAATCTCGGTCGGAAGCTACACAATCTTGAGCCACCAATCAGATAATTTTCCTCAAATGCTTCTATTGGCCTGCCATTGGACAATTGCAGCCAATAGGAAAATTTTTACTGCTGGGGCTAAATACTTCATATGTTACGCATCCTACCGTAACATTCCAAATTCTCCATAGTACTTCCGTTTTCGCCAGAAGGTCCCTAATTTTTCACGGAGATTTCCGGTAACCGGTCATTCCCCATTTTCTACGGGTAATCCCTTTTCTGAATTGGGTCCTCTCGGTAAATTTTTTGTTCGAGTTGCCTTCCATTCGTATAAAAGCCAGGAAACAGATGTACTTGATTTAAACATTCAACACACGTATTTAATATCTATTACAATGCCCCCAAAGTTTATGGGATAAATTTCTTAACTGGAGGTTAAGATTATTTTGAAACAAACTTTCGTAAATTTAAAAAGTACGCGCAGTTCACATTTACCAGATTCCTAAACAATAAAATGAATTTGAACCCCTAAATTGCTCCTTGACGGTTTCTGAATTTAAGTAATATACATACTGAAAATATAGCGTGAAACATGTATACAACAATCATTAATTTAGAGTACTGAAAATATAGCGTGAAACATATATACAAAACAATCTATAGCTAAAACTAAAATCTAAAATATAAACAACAATAATACAATAGATACCGCGATAGATACATTGTCAATTGTTCTATGCATTACTCCTCATTTTTGCATTATGATGATGCCACAATCAGCAAGCGCTCACCAGTCCTTCAAAATCAACAATAAAATATAATAACATCCAAATATTATACCATGGCTATACTGTAAACATACCGAAACATATTTGTCAACATAATTGTCTTAGGCATTCAACCTCACTTTAACATCATGATGAAGCCACAGTTACAACAAACAAAATAAGTCCATAAAATACTTCCGTTATCGTCCATGCTATTCAGCACATTTTGTTGTTAGCCTCAACGAGTAAGACATTTAAAAAAATCAAATTCCTCTTATTTTCCGTGTAATAACCTAAATTTACTATTTTATACTGTGTTTGGTACATCTATACGAGTGTTGTTTTCTCCCTTGCATCGGGTGAATGACTTTTACTGGCTTATAAAAATTGTTACTTCAAAGGACAATAGACAGGCGGCCGAGTACCTGAAACGCAACCGTTCTTCAAGGCTCTAAGGGATTGTTTAGAAACAACCCTGAATCTTTGGCACAGTCAACCACTTTACTACGAAATACTGTTTAAACCTAATCATGACCATTGCAACCAATGCTATATTTAACTACGCCCTACATCTATACTTATAAAAAGGCTTCTATGGGAATATAACTTTAGGATTAAATTTTGCACATTATTTTCGGATAATGACTCCAGAAATTTCTGCTTTGGCTTCCGCGATATATAATTAGTCTTTCACATAAGTTAGAATGGGCTTCTGCTACTTAACTATTCCAGTTTGATGGTATTTCTTTAGATATTTTGGCACCATATCAACGAAATAGTTTTGATTGATAAATTGCACTTCACGGAACTAATTTCATCTCTACACACTTTCAACATCTTAAATCTCCTGACTATAGAATCCCTTTTAACTTCGTCTGCTCATCCGCTTCATTGGCCGAGACCACCATGTGGTAATTTTAAAATATATGTTTGGGATTTCTGAGAATAGCGCAGGTAATTTCTATACGTGACCTGACAGAATCCCATAGAATTACAGCCTCCTATCCCTGCCGCCTTGGAGGCGCCGCTCAACATTCTACTGCCACTCAACCTTCCAATCCTTTGCTAATTTTTACATTACAACTTAATAAAATAAATATCGCGCTACAGTTGAATAATGTTGATAAAGCTGGTTTAAGAAAGTAGCGGATGAGCAGACGAAGTTAAAAGGGATACTATAGTCAGGAGATTTAAGATCTTAAAAGGATGTAGAGATGAAATTAGTTCCGTGATCAATCAAAACTATTTGGATAGATAAATCGAGTGAAAAAGATCGATTTATCGAGGTGGAGGACATAGCGAAAAGGCTGTGTTGAGGCATTCGGTTCTAGATATTAAGAGAAGACGGTCGGAACTGATGACTAGGGCTGGACTTTGCAGATGCTGAAGAAGATAGAAGACGTAAAGAGGTACGCTGCCAGGCTTTCCAATCCAGATCGTTTAAGGGGTGATCGCCCGTGATATTAACCCTGAGTTAAAGAGATCAGATTGCTTCACCGAACTATTCATAACGCCACGGCACTTGCTTATTGTTTCCCAATGTCTGCAGTGGGTGAACAAGGGGCGTCCAAGGTCGTCGGATAGCGACGCAGACTGACGGGCGTCGCAGCCTAGCGCGTTACGCATAACAACAATAGAAGAAATACCTCAGGGTATGTACTATACATGAAGGGTATGGCCGACCCAAGGTCCCGAGCTAATGTCCTGGCTGTCATGGTATTCTTCTTTCTTCCATCTTTTGATCTCTCTTGATCGAACGCCTGTGAATCTTTTCCTTATAAACAATCTTGATCAATTCTAGTTGTTTTCCACCCCGATGCTATTAGGTAACGAGGGCTGGGGAATATTTAATTTCACTCTTCTTTATGTTGATTTTCCTGAACGAGCATGGAAGGTGGAGACGGAGAAGATGTCAGCCGACCACGAGTCTGCGGTCATCACCATTCATCCCGGACGGAGAAACGTTCAAGTGTCACCGCAGTGTGATCGCGCAATTAAAAACATTTTTGTATTATTTCTTTACTTATAGTGGATCAAAAGTGAAAACGACGAAATTAGTGAAAAGAGACACTTATTTATGTAGAAATGAACAACGACAAAGGACGGGTTATATGTTTAACTGTCTTTAGAAATGTTTGCTTATATTTTCAGGTTAGGTTTTATGTTACTTAGTTTTCTTTTGTTTGTTTATTTAATGTAAATAGTAATGAGCGAGAATGGTAAGGAAAAACAGTTCGATCTATCGCGTTTATTTATGTGATCGCCTTAAGGAAAGTCTCCGTAAGTCGATCTCATGGAGGAATTTAATGTAACGCGATATTTATTTTATTAATTTGTAATGTAAAAATTAGCAAAGGATTGCAAGGTTGAGTGGCTCCTCAAGGGAGCAGTGGAATGTTGAGCGGCGCCTCGAAGGCGGCAATGATAGGACGTTGTAATCCTATGAGGTCGTTTAAGGGGGGATCGTCCATGATATTAACACTGAGTTAAAGAGATCAGATTGCTTCACCGAACCCTACATTTCCTTAATAATGTGTTACCTGTTTAATTCCCCTATGTAAATAAATTTCCAAATATTTTTAAACAATTTCTATTTAATTAACCCCCCCCCCCTTCACAACGTAGCAATCTGTATTTCGTCTTCCCATAACTCTAACCACCTTACATGACTTCTCATACATACCCACTTCTAAACACTCGTCTTCTGACCACTAATCAAGTTCCTAAAAATCGCAGCTCACTTCCATATCTTATTCTTTTCAACTACTCTCATTAAAACATCACTTCCAACTCACTAAAGTTGCAATCCCCTTCTTCCGCATCTTAAACTTCTCACTAATTCTCCGATATTTCTTCCCACTCTACACGACGAATACCATTTTTCCTTTCAACACGCATGACTATTATTCAATCCCATTTAGACATTACTTTCTTCCTACCATGTACATCGATACTTTTTCAAAAACAATTAAAAATCTCTCCTTCGAATCTTTAGCCAATTTTCGTAATCATATAAACTCACTCTGCCCCCGTGATTATGATAATAACGCCGTTTTCAACATCAATTCGTAATAAATGTAAAATCGCATCAACATACTTTTATTAAAATTTTATCATGTTCCCACATTAGCACATTTTAATATAATAAAATTATGAAACCTAAACTACATGAACAACCACCTAAAACCAGCTGAAACACTAAATTACGACTTAGCCGCCGCCTACTATTTAGGAAATGTCTACTTTCCCTTTCATTGCTTGGTTTCGCTGACAGACCCACAGCTGCCATCCCTAATTTTACTGTGATAGTCCCGGCGATGCTTGTCTTTGTCCCGCGAGGGTCAGCTTCGTTCCTTTTGTGTTCTAAATTTATTGCCTGTCGTCTCGCACTTCCGATCCTGTGACTTTTAAATTTCCACCTATATCTCAAAAGTAATTGCCATTTGCATTTCGAATGAGCATTCTGAAATTTATTTCTATTATATGGGCCTACAACTCCAATACTACAATACGTGTTATGAGAACTGCATTTACTATACAATCATCTTAATCCATTCTCCCAATCCGAATCAATTAAATAGATATTTTTCTTATTACTTTCGGTCAAATAAATTTGGTTTTCACTATATTTATTAACATCTAAACAGAATGATTCGCGAACAATACTGATGGAACTGCCCCGTACGTAAACAAATTCTCAAACTTCGTTTCTTATTCCTGCTATTTTCCCACGCATTTAAATTCCTACATCTTCGCCCCCAACTATAATTTCTTCGTTTAATTTCAAACTTTCCAACATTTCATTCCCGTAATACGTTTCAATTGCAGCATAATTCTTGGCCATTTGACCTTCAGTTCGATGTATTTCATCAACTTCGTCTCACTTTTCCACAGTACTCTCCAACATTACTTCCCATATTTTCCCTTTCTTTTCTATCACTTTTCTGTTCTCATCCTGCGCCATAGCTATATTTTCTTCTACCCTCGTTTTTCTTCTCTACTTCCGCCAGCGATTCTTCTCTCTGTCCCTTCATCTCTATATGCAACGATTTCTGCCATTCATTAATGCCTTGCCCTCATCTATTTTCCGTTCTATCGACTTTTCAAAGTATCCAATTTTTTCATAACTCTGCTTTATCCTGCGTCCTCTCCTTAGCTAATTCTGCTTTACCCTGCGCCCTGTTTTTCGCCATCTCCTCCCTATTCTTTACAATTTGCTTCATTAATTCTTTAAACATATCAACCATATTTGCGTCGCCCATCATTTTACTTTCCACAAACTCAGAATCATGCATTATTTATAACGACGTAATTTAAATTAACATTTTAAAGTTTAAACAATGCATAAAAACAAAATTAGCGAATTTCTTTGAGTATTACCAGCTTAGACAATTATTAAAAAATACACGAACAATGCTCAAAATAAAATAATGCAGCCACATAAGAGTTAAACTAATTAAAAAATTTAAAGAATATTTTGAAAACAGCATAAACAGAAGAAAAATTTGAAATTTTAATATGCCAGGACCTATGAAATATGTGCCATTTGCTTCTCGTTCACAGATTCGTGCCCCACGTTAGGTGCCATTTGTAATCATTATTTACTGGGTGGGGCGAATTTACCTTATTAAATTAATTATAAGAATATATTATTGGTATCGATTTATTATTTGAAAAGAGAAAAACACATTAAGTTTAAAATTCTAAGTTTAAATCTTAATAAAATCATCAAAGATAGTTACAAATCTCTTAGATAACTTCAAAAAATAAAAAATTGATTAGTATGTGACTTTATCTCACGGTTTCTTAGTGGGGTGAACTTCGAAGCTTATTTGGTTTTTCTTATGGCGATAGACCTAGCAAATGTGAAACTTTTTATAAATCAAAACAAAACTACGATACACACGGCGGAAAATACATCTGTTCCCTTTCTGCTTCGTCGTCTGATGGTGGCTGCGGCAGGATCATCACCGTCCAGGCTGGCTACCAGCTTAGTTTCCGATCATCGTTGGCCGGCTTCTCCATTTCATAACTTCCGGTCTGCCGACAACTTCTCTCTCCTTCTTCAAAATCTTCACCCCTCATAACCTCGGTCGGAAGCTACAATATTGAGCCACCAATCAGATAATTTTCCTCAAATAAGTTGTGTATGTTTTGCAAAAGGATGATTTGGTGTTTGAATCTGATAGATTGGGAAAGGGAAGAAGTAAGATAGAGTGGATATAGGACGACCAATATTGAAAGAAAATAGGAGTGTGAATCCGAAGCGATTTGTAAATGAGAATGAAAAACATTTTGTAGTTAAATAAATTTAAAAGGAGCATGAAGTTATTGTTTTAAGCAAGTTGTGGGGCGGAGAGATCAGTCTCTGAATAGAAGATTTCATGGATGATAATATCTTGATAGTGTGTAGGTATTGGAAACACGTTACGACAAGTTTAGAGTAGCAACGGGAGATCTTTAGAAAGGCATTTTACGTGAGCGTTTCTGAAGAAATAATTTGGATACTCCTTTAGTTGAAAGAACTCTGATGAAGGTCTTAGAAGTTGTAAAGTTTTGAGAGATATTATTACACAGTTCCGGAAGCAATGGAGTTTTTAGAGGTTTTTGATACGACCGACGGTTCCTGTATTCAATACAAAAATCATTATCCAAACTATTATTATGCTCAACACAAGTAATGTCCCTCATTTTCTTCAATAACCTCTCAAAATTGATGACAGTATTTCTAAAATTCCTAAGAGATTGCTTAATATCAAACTTATTGAATACATTAGGTTTTTAAAGTACACCAGAAAGTTTAAATTGAAATATATAATTTAGTACACCCACCTCCATTTCCGAGGGGAGGGAAGGGAAATATGTTAAATTTTTAATGGGAAAAGAATTTTTTTATAGCAAACCTTGGTTTTCTAATGTCAAATACCACTGATTTGGATTCATTGTTCATGGAAATGGATGACGCTGCTATCGAAAGAATACGGAGACGTTAATTTATTCTTTACTAATAAGTAGTAACTACGTTTGGACAGTTATGTCATTAAGTAGCATTAGTAATAATGTCAAAAATTTTATTTTATTTTTCTGATCTGGTGCTATTTATTAAGATATCGCCATTTTTCAACTATTTTGTACCCAATTTGATTTTTGTTGATTACAACGCCACCTTGACCGAAATGACTCGAATCGTAGGACAGATTACAGTAATTTTTTCTGGAGAATCCATTTAAATTTTAAACTCTTGCCTCCCCACCCCTAGTGCATTATCGCAAAAACGTTATTTTATGACGATGCCAGGACAGCGTGTCTGGAGGTGGACTTTTTTCTTCATCCTTACGGACAATAGTGACGTGATGGCCAGAAGGGGCGGGGGAGTCCTTCATAAAGACATGCAGAAAAGAAATGTGAACCCCAAACGAAAAGATTGTAGCTTTGACAGTCTTGCGGCAGTTACGGCAAAGGGAGGACGCTACTACGTGTCCGTGTCGGGCGCTATATGCTTTCAAATAGGCTTCTCTAAATAGCGAGAGCTGTAATTGGCGAATCTGATGATCCAAGGGCTGCAGAAATGGAGCATCGCCCTCTCCCCCAGGAGTATTGCATTGTTTTATGCATTGTCTAACCCAGTTGACTTTTTTCAAATATTTCTCTGCTACGTGCCCACAAATTCCCCTGGGAAAAAATAGTTTATTTGGAACTCGAAATATGAAATTGTTCTGTATATAATTTAACTTTGTAATTAGTATTAATAAATTTTAATGTTTTTGTTTAGTAAATTGGAGTCAATTATTAAATTTCTCCTTTCATTTTAATAATAAATCAACATTCCAACGAATAATTAAATAAATAATAAAGGTAATTCATTACTATATATATGTGTGTATATATGTATGTATATATTAATGTATAAGAAGAAGATAAAGTTTTATGTTAATCACAATGTAACGCTAATTTAAATAATTTATTATAGTTTTAAGTAAGTTTTTAATCTATGTAAATGACCATCAGAGGCGCCAGTAGTTCTGAATAGATTAATGGAGAGGATAGGAAGACTGCTGAAGGATAATTATATCCGCATAATCAGTGTGACGTAAGGCAATATGCCCTTGAGGAGTAATTTTCCTTTATGTTCTTGTCGTTTGGTTTAGCCGCCATCGGCACATATACAGGTATTTTGACGCCCTTCTTCTTTTTGAGATTCACAGTCAATGTTGTTAACATGCCTGATAACGACCTTGTGTTCGAAAGTTTGCAATTTATAATAACTTGAGGGCTTCATTGGTTTTCAATTAATTTAAGTTTTCAACAAACCATAGTGTCACGATTCGTAAGCTTCCGCGAGCATACCGATAAAACAGCCAGGAACTTCCGTTCAGTTTCCTTTCAGACCTATGTTGCGACACTTGTAACAATTTCTCCTTACCCCAACCACTGTTCATGTACTACCGCATATTCGGTCTCCACCTGATAGCTCTGCTATTGTCCTCACAAGTCTGCTCCTTCTCACTCTTTCTGGCTGCCTTCCCCCTATTAAAAGGTTCACTTACTTTGTGTATTCACTTTCCGTCATGGCGTTCGTCTTAAGGGATGAAATACGACGCTTAAATTCGGTCACAACCAATTACCCTCCACTTAGGCTGACTACTGATTTTCAGTATTCGCCTATAGCACCATATTTCAAAGGCTTCAATTATTTTCTTTCCCTAACTCCTATCGTCCACGTGTCGCACCCATATAACGCCACACTCCATACCAACATTTTTAGCAACGATTTCATAATATTCAAACTTATATTACCCATAAGTAAATCCCTCTTTTTCGTGAAAGTCTTCCTTGCCTGTGCTATCCTACTCTTTATGTCTACTATACTTCTACCATCCCTAGTTATTGCGCTTCCCAAGTGGCAGAATTCCTTAACTCCCGTCAAAATATCCCTTCCCAATCTAACATCCTTTGTTATATCACTGTTTCCCATACTACACTCCATTAACTTGGGTTTCACTCTATTAATCCTGATATTGAACTCTTTCTCCAGGTCCACGTTCATGCGATTTATTATGGTTTCCAAGCCTTCTTCTGACTCGACAAATACTACACTATCGTCGGCAAACAGAAATGTTTTTATTTATTGTATTGTATTATATTTGCTAATAATCTACAATTGGGCGCAAGCCCGGTGGCAGATACATAATTAAATATACATAATTATAAACTAAAGAAAGATAAACATGTTCCGTGGATGCCCTGAAAGAGAAAAGAGAAACACTTCACTTCACTTTTTTATATTCGGAAACACATTTATATTAAATAAATATCCACTTCACTTCACACGTTTTTTCAGATTTGACCTAAATTTATTTTCTTGAAGAGGATTTCCTCCAAACACCCCCACAGGTAAATTATTCCAGTCGTTGATAGTCCTATTTAGGAATGAGAATTTGCCAACATCTGTTTTTTGTTTTCTATATTTCACTTTGAATTGGTGATCCCATCTACCTATATAACTGGGCTTTTGCGTTTTGTAGCTAATTCCAATCCATGGTTTTTGCCCCGTATAAGCTTTGAATAGCAAATGCAGTCTTGCTTTCTCCCTCCTTTCTGACAAGACCTCCCAACCTAGCTGTTTTACTTTTTCCTTCCTATGACCTGGCCCTACTTGCACAAAATTAGCAGCCCTTTTTCTGAACTTTCTCTAATGATTCTATGTGATTAATTCTATAAGGATCCCAACAAGCCGCCCCATATTCCAAAATTGGTCTAACTAGAGATAAGTATGCCACCTCCTTTGTTTTTGAACTTCCCTTTTTTAAGTTCCTCATAATGAAATGTAAGGAATTCCACGCTTTTCGGGCCGTGAAATTCACTTGTTCCTCCCACCCAAGTCTATTGTTGAAAAATATCCCCAGATATTTGCAGCTCGTTACCCTTGGAATTTGTTCCCCACCTATTCTATATTCTGTCTCATTTAACAAGGTGCGTTTAGTAAACGAGATTGAGCTGCTTTTCTTTCCATTAATTTTCATTTTATTTTCCAGAGCCCAGCTATTAACTTTATCTAGATCTTCTTGTAATAATAAAGTGTCTTCCTCGTTTGTTACCTTTCTGTATATGATACAGTCGTCAGCGAAAAGCCTTACCCCTGACTTCAAGTAATTCGGTAAGTCATTAATGAATATTAAAAACAGTAAGGGGCCGATTACAGAGCCTTGGGGAACTCCCGATGTTACAGCGCCTGAATCCGAAAATTGTTCCCCGATTTTGACTTTTTGCGATCTGTCGCTTAAGAATTTTTCTACCCATAGTATCACTCTTTTATCTATACCTGTTTTATTTAATTTATCCAATAGGATATCATGAGGTACTACATCAAATGCCTTAGCGAAGTCTATGATAACCCCATCTATTCTACCCCCATTATCTACTTCATCTGCTAACTCCTGAAATAGATTTATCATTTGACTTTCGCACGAGTACCCTTCCCGAAACCCATGCTGACCATTAAAAAACCACCCTTTTCTATCGAGTTCAGATCTAACGTAGGCTGCTAATAAGTGCTCCATAATCTTACACACTACTGAAGTAAGACTGATGGGTCTATAGTTTATGACGTCTGTTCTTTTACCAGATTTATAAATTGGTATAATAATAGCTGTTTTCCAATCCGCCGGAAGAGCCGAATTATTAATTGATACGTTGAAAATTCTTTGTAAATAAGGAATTATTGCCTCCCCACCAAGTTTTAATAATTTTGTGGATATATCATCTGGACCCCGTGACTTGTTGTTTTTTAATTTACGTAATTTTTGTCCAATTGCTTTCGCCTTGATCTCAAAAAGTACCGCACTTCCATCATTTTCCTCTAATTGAAATTTGTTAGCACTAACGTTAAATACTGAAATAAAGTATGAATTTAGTAGATTTGCCTTTTCCCTATCCGATGTTACCTTGTAGCTGTTGTTCTCCAAGACCACCACTGAATCATTGTTTTGCTTCCGCTTGCGAACGAATTTGTAAAGTTTCCCCCAGTTGTTCTGATGGCTACCGCTTATTATTTTGCATAAGAACTTCTCTTGCGCCCTTTTCTTTTCTATGTCTAATAATTTTAATAAACCTTTGAAGTTTTGGGAATTTGCAGTATTTACTTTTCTACGGGCATACGCGCGCCTTACGCGCCTTTTTAACTGTTTTATATATCTGGTGTAGTATTCTGGATCGTTATTTATTTTTAATATTTTCTGTGGAACGAACATATTTCTAGCTTCCTTTATTATTTATTTGAAATTATTCCAAATGATATCTATATTTTCCCCACTACACATGAATTTAGATAATTGTTCCCATAGAAATGCTTGTAGTTCTGAAGCGTCGGTTTTGTGATATTGCCAAATTTTTCGTATTTCCCTACCCGAGACTTTTACCCTTGAACATTTTATTTCTAAAAGTACGGTATTGTGGTCACTCATACCTGGAAGAATTTCACAATTAATAACACAGTCCTCCGGCCTTAACAGGAAAACATCCAGTATATTTTCGTTTCGTGTGGGATTACTGACTACCTGCGTTAAGCCATTGTCCCAAACTAAGCTATTCACAAGCTTTTGTTTTTCTGAGTTCCCTACTTCACCGTCCCAATTAACCTTCGGTAAATTTAGATCTCCTGCCACAATGACTTTCCCGGAAGATCCAGCCTGCAGTGTTTTTTCCTGGAGTTTTCTTAGAATTGTATAATTATCCCCAGGTGGTCTGTAGCATGCTATTAGCTCGATTTTTTCATCTTTTCCTGATTCTATTTCTAGGGACATTAATTCGTCTTCTACATCTGACCAAAGTAGTAAACTAGTTAATTTTAATTTTGTTAATACGAATATACCCCCTCCCCTAGACCCTCTATCCCTTCTAAAAATTTTGTATTGACATCTACATATTTCGTTATCATTTATTTCTTTTTGCAACCACGACTCAGTACCGATTACAACATCCGGATTATAAGTTTCAACCAAATTCCAAAATTCTTCGAGTTTATTTACTACGCTGCGACAATTTACCTGTAGCAAGCGTAGGAAACCCTCTTCCTCGTATCCTCGCGCTGACTTTGCATCGCTGATCGACCGTCGTCATTCTTTTCCCAGGCCGTTCTTCGTCGCAGCTGTCGTCGATGTCGTGATGTCCTCCGCCGCCGCCGCCATCCGCGATGCCGTGTTGATTTCCGACGTCTGCGGTGTCGTGTTGTTTACCTCTGCTGTAGGTCCTCTCGAACCCGCCGCTGCCACTCTCGAGAAAAGAGCGTCCAGTTCTGATGCACCTCTTCTATTTAGGTGGAGACCATCGCGAGCAAAGTTTCTGTCTCTCAACCACGAATTTGCGTCAACATAGCAAACTCCTAGTTTTTGTGCCACTAACTGGATAGAGTCATTTAGAGCACCTACTCTGCGCCAGCGCACATCTCTCCTCCGAAGCACTCCACTAATAACGACATTTGCCGTCGGATACTGCTTCTTTACTGTCTTAACTAAGTTCTCCATTTCTCCCGTAACATTGTCCAAGTTTTTTCTCTTCACATCATTAGTTCCCACATGAACAATAACATTTTCAGCATCATCTCCTTTCAAACGTACAATTTCTCTTTGGAGTTGCTGAGTTCTAATTCCTGGGAAGCATTTTACATTTACTTCTTCATTTTCAGACCCCACGTGCCTAATTATTGAGTCTCCAATAATGACGCATTTTTTCTTCGTTACTTTTGTTTCACGGTCGGTCTTCAGCTTTTTATTTTCTTCTTCCAGCAGTTTCACTTTATTTTCCGTCGAGTTCAGTTTTGCTGTTAGATTTAATACCTCATTCCGTAAGCTTTGTATAACGTCGTTTGCAACTAGATTGCCATCTGTACATCTCTTACAGCTCCAATCATTTTCGACTTTCTGGTCCCGTTTGATTTTTTGGCAGCTAAAGTGAAACCAATTCAAACAGATGCTGCAAATAATTCCAGTCTTCAGGTTCTTTTTGCAGCTGTCGCACTTTATTGCTGAGTCACCTTGCACGCCTGGACCTGGATTGACTTCCACGCCTCCAATTACTAACAAGACACTTATAATAAGCGCTATATAAGCGTTTATAGCTGGCCTGTTTTCTTTGCTGGACCTGTTGCTCGGACCGCGGCGATTTACCCCCATCCAGCACCCGATCCTTGCCCGGTAAACTACAAGGTCACAGCCCATCGCTCCGCAATCAGGAAAACACGTCCGTTCAGTACCACGGCTAACTTCCAAGTATCATTCCTTTTCCATATTCCGTTTTAACATTCTTCATCGTCTGTTCTATATATAAGTTACGCAGTGTAAATGATTGGGGTTATATTAATTATTGAATTTAATAATTAAGGTTTAATATGTACATTTGTTAACTTAAAACACAATAATTTCAAAATGGGTCCGGCGTGTACATATCATGTACAAAAATAAAGAATTAAAATGGGATTATATTAAAGTTCTCAGGGGTAATTATTGTTTGGGTGAGCACGTGTATCAGATTTTCCGTTCGTTGGCAAACCTGAGTTGTTTGCATATCCGTCTTGCTGCAGATGTCACTGGAACTTCCTTGTGCTGTGGAACTCTGAAGCGGCCGGTAGACAACAGCACCAAGTCGTTCTGCCGGAATTGAGGAAACTCAGCTTTTTCCTCTGTCTTCCGTCGTTGTTAAAACCTTTCTTCGCTGCTTCCTCGACTGATCAAAACATGGTACACCTCTCTGCTGCCACCTCTGAGGGATCAGTCCGTAGTTTACACTGTCTTCCTCCAGTTGTTAATGTCTCACCCTACACTCTCGCCACCACTCTGCTCAATTCCTTCTCCACCACAAATCTGTCAATCCCCTCCAAAATATTTCCACCGGCCTCTTTTAAAAACCTCGTCCCCACTTATGCGACACCTATCACCAAGGAGGTAGGGATGGATATTCTTCAATAATATCCCTTGTTACATTTGGGGAGCACACGCCACCCGGTCACCATATTCTCAGACAGATTACGAAATTCCGAAACAGGCGACGAGGTGTCTGAGCTTTATGGCCCAAGTGTTAGCCGCTGTCTCTTTGTTTTGATTCCGAGCCGCCAAGTGAGCGCGCGGAAAAAACCACTTCTTCTTCGCCAGCGACATGCTCATGCCGAAATATTTATGCAATTTAAATTTCCATAAATAGTAATAAATTGGACGCGGGTTCTACTGCGCTACAACAGGACGAGCGACAGACTGCATCCTTGGCTTTCTCCTTTCTTGATTACGGCTTTATTTTCTTGATCTTCAATTATAATTACTGCTGCCTCCTTTCTGTAGAGGTTATGTATAAGCCTCTTTTATCGATATTTTATTCCAGTGCTCTTAAAAATTATTAATAATTTGTTCTAGTTCATATTATCAAACGCTTTTTCTAAATCTAAAAACGCCATAAATGTAGGCCGGTTTTTCTTATCCTGTCTTCTAAAATTTAGCGCAAAGTCAATATTGGTTCTTTTGTCTCTATATTATTCCTAAAACCAATCTGATCGTCTCATAACTCACATTCTATTTGATTTTACATTCTTCTGTGTACTATTTTCGTTAATATTCTACATGTATGGAATACTAAACTAATTGCCCTGTTCTGTTCGCATCTATCAGCCCCAGTTTTCTTCGGTATGGGCATAGTTGTGTTTTTACTAATATCTGATATTCTTCCTGTTTCGTAGATTTTGCAAACTATCCCGAACATCCATGATATTTCTTCTTCACCCGATTATCTTTTCAACTCCTGGAATGTTATCAATTGTGTTTAGAAGTTAAGTTCTGGAATGGCGCGTCGTGAAGTTGTGCAGGGCTGGACCACAGCAAGGCGTCGTTCTACAGCTGACGGCGGCTAACACTAAGATCTAATATGCACAATTTTAAAGTCCACAAAATGTAGTATTTCAAAAGTCCAAAATAATTCAAAGATGAAAGTAGCGTGTAGGGTGTAGTCCAGCAGTCAGAGTTCTGGAAACTTCCAGCACTTGCGACAATTGGAACGCTCGTTCAGACTCATTAATCAACGCATCCCATTATTTAAGAACTGCGTCTAAGGCCGCGCGACAGCCAGTCGAGGTACATTGTGGTAAATGAGAGCGACACATTAGAGATGGGTCGCTCCGGATCGAGTCGTTCAAAAGGAACGACTCACTCTGAGGAGCGGCTGAGCGGTCACTAGGGAGCGAATGACGCTCTCGTAAAAAGGAGCATAGCTGGAAGAGAGAGAGAGAGAGAGAGAGAGAGAGAGAGAGAGAGAGAGCCTCTATCCAACGCTCCGCTCTGAGCGCTCGAGAGTAAACAACCCTGACCGCTTCGCTCCCCACTCTTTTCGGAGCGAGAGCTTGTTGATCTGTGACTCGCTCTTTAATGAGGGAAGGAGCTGCCCTGCGCTCACTCAGTAGCTGGAGACATGCGATTGTGCTGGATATATTGACGGAATAACTAGGTGTGGAAGAAGTATAGTAGACATAAAGAGTAGGATAGCACAGGCAAGGAAGAATTTCACGAAAAAGAGGGATTTACTAACGGGTAATATAAGTTTGAATTGCTAAAAATGTTGGTATGGAGCGTGGCGTTATATGGGTGCGAAACGTGGACGATAGGATTTGGGGAAAGGAAAAGAATAGAAGCCTTTGAAATGTGGTGCCATAGGCGAATGCTGAAAATCAGATGCGTGAATAGAATCACAAACGAGGAAGTTCTGAACAGAATAGGGGAATGCGAACAATATGGAGGACGTTGTCTAAGAGAAGGGATAGATTAATAGGCCACGGTTCAAGACACGAGGGTCTTGCAAAATATCATTAGAAGGAAGTGTTTGGGGTGTGGAGGACCAATGACTGAAACATCAACCACGACTTTCAGTGATCGTAAACTGGTTTGATTTACAGTAAGAGGAATTTGGTACGATTCTAGCTTATCTCTTCCCGCATTTGAGATAACACAAAACTTCTCACCACAGCCGACGACTTCCGACGACATATAACATCTGGTGCAGAATAAGACACTGGAATTAGCTGACCCCACGTACGATTCGAAAGATCTTCCCATTCAGATCCTTATTGGAGGTGACCAGTGTTGGCATATTGTCAAAGATACTACACCGATCCGCCTTTCACCTACAATGGTTTTGATCTCACCTCGATTGGGTTGGATATTTAGTGAGAAGCGTTCAGGCACACCGGTTGATGCAAATATTGTCAACTTTATTGACGTCGAAGATGACAGTCCTGCTGATCATCTATCAAGAGGAGTTACGGCAGACAAGTTGCTTAGACTTGAAATTGGTGGCATGGACCATCTTGGTTATCGAAGGAGCCTTCCCAGTGGTCATGCAATTCTTCAACTGTTGGTGCACTTCCTTAAGCTAAACCACCCACTCAACAGGCTTTTCTCACGCCATCATTGACGTTGCGAGATTCAGCTCCTACAAGAAATTAATGCGTGTTACGGCCTGGGTCCTGCGCGTAACGAAAGTCCTTCGTCATAGAGATCACCCAAGGGGAACTTACGGCAGAAGAAATTACTTCTGTTTTCCATCTGAAATTGACGCACTAAAGATAGGCGTCAAATACTTGACAGATCGAGGACAAAATGATTCAACCCTTTCCTGGACGATGAAATAATGCGTGTCGGTGGTCGCCTGCATTTCGCCGAACTGACACGTGAACAAATTCACCCAATTATTTTAGACGGACAACATTATTTCACTCTGTTATTAATTAAACATACTCATGTTCGCCTTCATCATTGTTTTATCTGAGCTTCGGTCGACATTTCGGATACTACGTGCCCGTAGTGTAATTTACTGTTGCATGCTGTGTAAGATGGCACGGAACACCTACGGACAAGTGGCAGAGGCTCCACTTCCTTTCCAACGCCATTCCAAGTTACTGGAGTGGACTTTGCTGGCCCACTCTACGTCAAAGCAAAAAATTGTACATGGAAAAGCTATATAGCCTAATTTACATGTGTAACTACACGAGCCATTCATCTCGAGCTTTGTAGCGATATGACGACTGAGCGATTTGTGCAAGCAGTCCAGAGGTTCATTGACTCTAACACACTACATATAGCGATAACGCCCAGACATTTCATTCAGTGAATCGCGAGCTGTCTGATCTATGGACATCCATCTCGTCAAGTAAAGCACACCAATTTCTTTGGTCCCACGAAGTAACCTGGAAATTTATTGCCCTACGTGCAGCTTGGTGGGGAAAATGCTGGGAGAGATTGGTTGGCTGCACCGAAAGATGTCTTCGGAAGGTACTAGGGCGCGCTTGTGTCGACGAGGAGGAGCTGAGAACTGTACTCATCAGCACTGAAGCTGCATTAAACTCTAGACCACTGGAACGGCGATGTTCTCACGCCGGCTCATTTCCTCGTAGGTGAACGACTTAATTCGCTTCCAACAGGAGCAGAATCATCGAAAATATCAATCCTGAAAACTTTCAGAAAGCGCCAGATAATGGAAGATGACTTCTGGAAACGTTGGATAAAAGAATATCTTCTGCTACTTTAGAGTTTCCATCAAGGACGGCAACCAAAAAAGAGGACGAATATTCGAGTAGGCGACGTCGTTCTGCTCCACGTGACATGTGGAAGAAGGCGCGAGTACAAGAATTGCGGACAGGAAGACATGGACTCGTGCGCACCCTCATTCTTTTCACTCCAGACGGAAAAGATTAACAAGACCTGTCCAGCTGTCCGTACCATTGGAAGTGGACCAGGGAGGGAGGATGTGGTGGACCAATGACCTTTAGTGCAAAGACACTTGGGGGAGTGAGATATCTGTGGACAAAAACGAGACGTTGTATTGTGTGAGAGTATGTTAATTTATAAATAAATACAAGTTGTGAGACGAATACGAGTATTATTTATTGTTCATCCCCGACATTGGGGTATGAACAGAAGAGGGAGGCCAAGGATGGACAAGAAGTGGCATTATTCGAGTGCACGTTTCTGTGCCACACATTCATATCGATTTGTTAATCGATAAAATGCAAAAACGGCCAGCTATGCTAAACATTCAATTTGTGGACTACAGGAACAGAGATTTATTCCTGGGAATAAATTATCGAAATTTTTAAGAAAATTTCTACACAAACGAAAAGAAGTCTACGTAAGTTATTTATTTTTAGTTTTAAAGTATCATTTTTTATTGGATGAATAATATTGATAAATGAACACAATAATATTAGAATTTATACAATTCTATTTTGTCACTGTACTTTATCCTCCAGCACGAAATAATAGTGAATTCCACTAGGAAAATGAGATGAAGTAAACTGGATCAAAAACAACTTATGACTCGCACTCGACTCTCTCTAAATCTCATAGGTTTTGTAAGGAAGTAAACCCAGAACCCAAATGAAAGTGTGAAAATATTAAATCTCATTATACACTGGTTCAGAATTTAGATCATCTTCAATGGTCAGGCTGTCACCTCGATAACTCGTAGGCATCGTAGCAAAATGTAACTTTGTGAAATCAGTTTTATCGGCGATAATTTGGCTTATCGATACAACTTCTAACCCAAGATGTAGTGGCATGATCAATATAGTATTGCAGCTGGTCGTTCTGATATCTCTTCAAGCCAAAACCGCCACATAAATTTATCGTGGCAAATTTTGACTTTATTTTGAGGCCTAATACTCAGCAGCGAAGGACCTATACGCAAAATACTTTGTAAATGTCAATAATAATGTTAATACCACAATTTTGAGTAGTGTTGCTGTCACTTCTGTCGTTTTTAACGCTGAAAGAAATAAAGTGAAATCTTATTAATACTGGAAATCTAGTAGTCTGCCTTGTTCCGACTGTCAACAATGAGCCAAGTCGCTGCTGCCTATGGCCGGCTATGACCATCTGTACCAGGCTTTAATCCTAAATCCATTGCAAAGGCGCGAAACAGAACATTCACTAATAATTAACATTATGCATTCTTACTAACAATATAAGATTTAATATTCAATTCACTAAATTATATCGGGCGTATCGTAAATTAACACTTTTTGGGCGTCAGGTATTGTTTTATTAAGAACACCAAAAATATGATTTCGTTTGTTTTAATTGTTTTCATAGCATGAAATATATACATCAACAGGGCGTGGTCATTCACTTATTCTTAGCGTAACACAACCTTCTCCTAGAATCATCCCCTGACGACCGTCCTGTGCGTTCGCGGACAACACAACGGCTCGCCAGTCCACATTGTAGGCTCGCTTCTGAATGGTGCCACTCGCCAACACGTAGCACCTCGCAAACCATATTCTCAGCTTACGTTCTTTTGCCTGGGCGGTATTTAACGTTACAACAAATATATGTATATATTGTAATGTAAAAATGCAGGTGCCTGCTGATTTTGGTTACATAGTTTAGTTTTAAGGTGCAAATGGTATATGGATAATTCATTTTATGTTGTAATGTGAAGGGGATTCGGGAGCAATTTTCGGTAATGTAATTTCCTATTCATGGGATAGGTTTAAAATTATTTAATGTACAAATTTTAAACGGTTTTACAATTTCATATTTATCAATTTTATCTTTACAATGTTTACATAAAATAATATAACAGGGGATTTTGGGTCTCTCGAGAAATGAAATACGCAGTAACTGGAAACTAGAAAAAAATCATTTTAATTTATATAATCAACAAAATGAGCAAGTTACACAGCTATGTTGAACTGTCTTTAGATGCGCCTTGCAGCTGCTTTACATCACCGTCTCGTCTCCTTTTTTAGGTCCAACTCCTCGTCTGCTCTCTCTCCCCGACTGATTTAGTCAGCCCTCTGCTCCTTCAGGTCCAACTCCTCTCAGGATCGTTTCTCCTCGTCTGATATCTCTCCCCGACTGATTTAGTCAGCCCTCTGCTCCTCAGGTCCAACTCCTCTCAGGTTCGTCTCTCCTCGTCTGATCTCTCTCCCCGACTGATTTAGTCAGCCCTCTGCTCCTTCAGGTCCAACTCCTCTCAGGTCCGTCTCTCCTCGTCTGATCTCTCTCCCCGACTGCCTCTCCCCGACTGAGCTCTCAGCCTCCCAACGTCTCCTTTTTAACTTCTCGCCGGGGTACTTTCCCGCCACCGGATTTCACACAAAATCCTGAGGGTTCCCCTCGTGATTTCACACACGCCCTCGGGAGTTTCCCGCGGAGCTTCACCCAATTTTAGCCAATTTAATTCTTCATTGTTGTTAGCCTCTATTGTCGTTGCACAAAACTTTATTCACTGTAGGCCCAACTGCACTTCACAATGACAACAGTTGCCGAGTATTGCTCCCGAATCCCCTTCACATTAATCATCCATATACCATTTGCATCATAAAACTGAACTATGTAACCAAAATCAGCAGGCACCTGTGTTTTTACATTACAATATATATATATATATTGTAATATATTTTTTGGGCATAAAACATTTATTAATTAACAGAACAAATTATGATCAAGTTTAAAATTTTTCATTTATTAATTTAAAGTGAATACACGGGCTTAATCTCAGGGGATTTTGGGTCTCTCAAGAGATGGAGTATGCAGTAGCTGAAAAATAGAAAGAAAAATCATTAAATACTATTTATCCAGAGCAATGAGCAAGTTTCACAATTTTTTTATAGCTTACCCACAATTACTGGGCCAACAAACATCCACCTCTCGAATGTTTGTGCGTCTCTCTGGCGTTTTGCAGGATTTGATCACGTCTGGACACGTCTGCTCACGTCCGTCCTCTCATCTGGCTTCTGCCTGCTCGGACCAAATCTGTCCTATGCTCCACTCTTTTCACTTCTGCTCGGTCCACGTCCGTTCTCTGCTCCACTCGCCTGCCTTCTGGGGGTCGGACCACGTCCTCTCCTCTCCTCCACTCGCCGACCTTCTGGGGGTTGGACCACGTCCTCTCCTTTCCTCCACTCGCCTGCCTTCTGGGGTCGGACCACGTCCTCTCCTCTCCTCCACTCGCCGACCTTCTGGGGTCGGACCACCCATCGGCTTCCCTTTTTAAATCTTCCGACGGGAATTCCCCTATCTCACAAAATTTCGGGGTTCCCCGCCCTCATTTTTTACACTCGTTCGGCGGGGTTTTCCCGCGGGGTTTCACCATCGTCATTTTTTATACACGCTCGGCGGGACTTTCCCGCGGAGAACCACCATCTTTCGGCCGACTAGCCATTGTTGTTGGCCGAACTGCGCCTCATAACGCCACAACCTCACAAAATCCGCCTTTTTTATCACAATATATATATATATATATATATACATATATATATATTATGTCATATATCATGACTAAACACAACAACGAAACAGAAATGTAACGTGACGTGATGTTGTCTTGCAAAAACAATTGCTCTCACTTCCTTCTAAGAGAAAGAAAGCAAGCAATAAAGAACGCACGCCAAGTCGGTATCGAAAATTTATAACGGATGAGGTTGGGATTACCTACATTTGAAGGGAAGCAATTCAAAATGAGAAGTATGAAAATAGGTACAATAATGAAGTTCCTCAAGAAAATGTAACTGTATTGATAAAGTTCAAATTTACACTTGTTGCAAAGTTCCGTAATTAATGAGAAATAAAGAAAAAATATTGGAATTTAGATTCACGTAAACTAACTGACTCAAAATAGCTGATAGTACATTACTATAATAGACGTCATGTTTGGCGAGGAGACGATCATCTGTTTGCCTCCACGTTCAGTAGGGCGCATGCGTCTGCGAAGCCGGCGAGACACGTGACAATCAGCTGATTGCCCGTACGGTGCAGTGCGAGGAATAAGTCACGGGTCTAGGCGCGGCAGTTGTCTCCCTCAGTTCACGAGACGGAACGCGTACAGCTCTGAAACAGGGACCAGGTGAACCTTGGGTGCCTGCGACCCTCCAGGCGTGGTGATCAGCTGGCTCTCGGAAGTTCTCCACTCTGCCATAGCTAACGGATGACTCGTGGGCGCTCAAGTCTTCATTAGTAATCTCGGCGCGTCTGCCCTCCGTCACGTCTCGGTTCTCTTCTATCAATGCGTCTACATCCGTTCAGGTCTTGATCGCTTCTCTCGTGTTGGCGCGTTTGCAATCCTCGACATCTCAAACGTCTGTGCCTCTCCTGCACTATGTCAAACAATCATTGGCTATCTATCGTCGTTTGTAATTGGAATGTTCGTAGGCATATAACAGAATCTCCAATGGGACTCGTCTTGCAGTCCTATAATTCTAGATTGTACTGGTATTCTGAAAACAGGAAGTCTGCGTGCTTCGAAGACGTGGTCCAACAGCCAAGCTCGCTCAAATTCACTACACATGGCCATGCCTCGGTCCTCGTGGCCAAAAAGTCCCCTACCCGAAAATTCATTTAAGCAGCACATTCACACAACAAAGATTAATAAAATAACTTACTCCTTAGAACGTATATATATAGTAGTTCCGACCTAAAATTTAGCTCAAAGCTCCTCAAAACTGAGGGGGACAACGGGAAGTGATCTTTCTGCACCCTTGGGAAGACAAGAAGTTAGCTTTTTCTTGCAAAACTATTCTACCTCGAGTCCAAATCCAATGTGTGTAGGCCTGAGACGTGGTGATTTAAAAAGTGTAAAGCAAGCTCAGTTTTTTATATATTCTTTCATTCAGTATGGAAAATTTATTAAATCGGTTCTTTATGATTAGATTCAACCAACTGCTTTCTAGAGAGGCCCAAAAAGAATCCTGAGATTAGAATCACTTTTGTTCATAATTGTTTTAAAATACATTTTTTTGTTTATTTTGATGCTCCTGTATTCATTTACTTTACCCTGCCATATAAAAAATATAACAATATAAATGTATTGTTACGGAATGTACAGTGAAGGGCGTTGTTGTGGTTTAGGGCCTGATTGGTTGGCGATCGCTTGCGAGAGGTTTTGTGTATTCTCATGGCATGCAAGTCCCAAGTCCGGAGTTCGCTCGTCAGTTTTGCTTGAAGAAACATCGAAAGGGAAGGGCCAGACCGGAAGACATGGTTCGACAACCCTAGGTAAGTTGCACAAAATTATTTCGACAACACGATCTGGTCCTCCGTGGTCGCATGCTGATCCGCGACGTGGAAATACGCGATAATAGCTATGGTTGATTTGAAACCTCGCAACCGGCGTGGTATTAAGGGAAATGACTGTACATTCCTAAATTAGGTGCAACTCTCTCTAGTAGTCAGGAATTCGTCGTTGCTAGTTGCGTTCGTTGTTGTTGAAATGTATTGTCCGGAGAAATATTCCATTGTGGGAATAAATTCTCAATTTCAGTTGTCGTTCGTTCGGAAGTATTAATACTGCTGAAATATTTCGTTCGTGTATTTAGATATAGTCGGAATAATTGTGTACAACAATTAAGTTTCAAAATGCCGGTCATTGACGAATATAAATTCATTATTAACGAGTTAGTGGTGAAACTTGAAACCATGCCACAATTCTGGGAACGAATAAAGAGACGTCGTATTCGAAGACGCGTTTCCGTGTTATGACGCAATCAATAGATGAGGACTAAAAGTTATTTCACGTTAATATGTTGAAAATTATCGCGTATAACTCAAAGCAGAGTCCCAAGTTAGAAGAGTCATATGACGAGTAAATAACAGCATTCGATGATGAATATTATTCCATTAAGACGGCGATGGAGATTCACGTCGAACCTAGCCAAGTGAATCACTCAACTGGGTCGGACAGTCGTAATATAATAGGAGCATCGGCAGAAATTCCTATTCAGTTACCGAAGATGAATTTAACGGAATTTGCCGGGGATATCATACCATGGACGAATTTTGCGGATCTATTTAGAGGAACGATACATAATAATAAGCAGCTAAGTGATACGCAAAAACATTTATACCTAAGATCGTCGCTCACAGGAGAGAATTACAAAATAGCATGGGATGTTTTGCAAAAAAGATTTGATAATAGTCACCTCCTTACCAACTCGTACCTCAAATCGCTAATTCATATTCTCGGGACAACAGATGATGCCTGCTCGATAAGAAAAATGGCTAGTAATATTACTGAATTGGTTGGAGTCTTGTTAGCACTGGGCCACAATTCTGACGAATGGGCTGTACCAGTTCTTTATATAATCAGCATATAATCATGCATCTTTACGTGAAAGCTGGGAAAAATTCATATTGGCTAATTCATCCCCTTCGATTTCGCAATTCGTGCAGTTTTTGAACGAACAAGCACGAGTGCTAGAAGTAGTGCGTCCGGAAAGATTTGAACCCAGGACTGGACCCAGAAGTAGATTGCGGGAGAATGTCAAAGCGACGGCATTGGGAACAACGGTTAAATCGGGAGATCAGAGTTGTAGTTTTTGTGGATCTCGGCATGATATTCCTACCTGCAAAAGATTCGTGCAAAAATAACCATTGGATCGCTTTCACTTTGAAAAGGACAACAGTATTTGCTTGAGGTGTTTGAATAAAGGGCATTTTGTGCGTGATTGTAACCGCAAATCAGGTGGCAAATATTGTAACGGTAACCATCATTCCTTATTACATTTAACCGAAAGACGAGCGGAAGCTAAGATTTCCGGAACTGAGTCAGCAGGAAATGAGCACGCAGTCAACATGTCAGCGCGTCCCCAAGACGCAAACAGAAAGAAATTTAGATTGAATCAAATCCTTTTGCCCTCTGTATTAACAAAGGTTCGTGATCGATGGTGAAATTTCCAGATTGTAAGAGTTTTATTGGACTGAGCGAGCGAAGATAATTTTATTTCGAGAGATTGTTGGAATAGGTTAAAGTTGAAAACAGAGCCAACAAATATTCCGGTGATCGGAATGGCGGACACCACTCTAGGCTCTGCCAATCAGGTGACTAGATGCGAATTCCAGCCTGTTGCAAATCGAAGATTATCAATCGATGCAATGGTGGTTAATAAAATGACCACTACCCCGTACACAACATCGGAGAAAATAAACATTGCCTGGTTGAGACAGCAGAAGTTGGCGGACCCTACTTTTTATCGTAGCAACCCAATTGATTTATTTATAGGGGCAGAATGGTTTAGTTATGTTGTCTCTTTTTTTTTATGTGGAAGTAGACCTGGGAAAGGAGCAATTCCAAACATAATAAATACAATTTGTGGAATTTTTCCGATCGGAAAGGTGGACAGAGTCACCAACCGAATAGGAAATTTCGCATTTAAAGTCGAAAATAATATCCATCAGTTGATTCGTAGATTTTGGGAAGTCGAGGAACCCCAAAATGTACCGGTGCCGAAAGAAACCGCATGTGAAAAATTTTATGAGTGTACGGTCGAACAGGGTAGATATATAGCAGCACTAGCCATTAAGGCAGAGGAGCAAAAGTTAGGGGAAAGTAGAGCTGCAGCACATAGGAGATGCGAACTTTTGGAACGAAAATTGTCACGTGTTCCGAAGTTGAGAAGTTTGTATGACGAATTTATGAAAGACTATTTGTCAGAGGGTCACATGAAGGAAAGGTCGGAACTAAGTAAGTCGGCCAAAGATTATTATATTCCGCATCAAAGGTCGAGACGAAGCAATATCAAGATTTAGAGTCGTCTTTGACGCGTCAATGAAAACTCAAAATGGACTCTGCCTTAATCAAATTCTGCATGTAGGACCTAAGCTACAAGCAGATATAGGGGATTTGATTATTCGTTTTTGATGTAACCAAGTTGTATTAGTCATCGACATTCGCCTGATGTATCGAAACATACGCATAAGGAAGGCCGACCAGGATTTCCAGCGTATCCTCTGGAGATTTAATCGTGAAGAACCGATAAGGGAATTTGCATTGACGACGGTAACTTATGGGGTTTCATCCAGCGATTGGCTCGCTGCGTCAGCTGGTCGCTGATGACGGGGCGGCGTACCCTCTCGCCTCCGACGCCATTTTAAATTCTATGTACATGGCTGATTGTTGCGTATCAGTATCTAATATGTAAGTAGCATCGCGGTTAAAAACCGAATTAGTCCTTGGCAATGCTGGATTTGAGTTGCGGAAATGGATGAGTAATTATTCGCAGCTTTTATCTGATCTCCCAACGGAAAACTGCGCCGTGACGGCGGAATATGAACCCTTAGCCAAAATCTCGGGTTGGTGTGGAAACCCAGTTCAGATCATTTTACATATGACGTGACAGGTTGTACAACGACTGTTACGAAGAGATCGATAATGTCGGACCTAGCTAAATTATTCGATCCCGTCGGATTTATTTGTCCTGTAATATTCACTGGCAAATGTTTAATTAGACAGCTTTGGCAATTGGGACTTGATTGGGATGAGGAGGTTCCTGTCGAATTGTCATCCGTAATATGGTTTATTGTGCAGCTGTAAACTGTAGAAATTCTACAATCAAAGGATTTCGCTTATTCAAGTTTCCAAATTAATTAATTCGAATGAAACGATGAATTATTAATTGTCGAAGAGACAAATGGAATCCTGGCCCTGGAGCGTATCTATGTCAGGTAATTTTCTTGTTGTTTTTCATTTACTTAACTTCATTATTGAAGCATAACTCAAACTTTCAAGTTTTTTTAAGTTTATTTACAAAAGAAATATATATTTCATGTAACTTTCTACAAAAAAGTATGTTCTATCTGTGCACATGTTTATTTGTAAAAACACTCTTGCAAAATACATTAATATGAAGTTTAGCTGAAATACAGGGAAAATTTGTACTGAATTGGAATGCAATTTGTGTAATACACACACTCACACATACATCCTGGCAAGACCGCTGGGATCACTCTGACGAAGGAAGATGGACATATCGGGTGATTCCCGACGTAGGAACGTGGGTCAACAGGAAGCACGGCGAGCTGAACTACAACCTCACTCAGTTCCTGACGGGACACGGATGCTTCAAGCAATACCAGAAGAAATTCGCCAAAATAGAAGATGAAATGTGTCCAACATGCACGGAAGAAGTGGAAGACGCGGAACACGTTTTCTTCGACTGCCCTCGCTTCAACGAAGAAAGAGCAGCAGTATACGAGCTTCTCAGACGTCGAGTGAGGCCTGAAGATATAACGCCGTTTATGCTTCAGGACGAAGAAAGCTGGGACGTAGTGTCACACTTCCCTACGAAGATTCTGGAGAACCTACGGAGCGTAGAAAGGCAGCGTCTAGAAGCCAACGAGTGAATGTGCTTATAACTGCCTTGTCGTGAGTGCGAGCGTTTATGAAGCGTAAGTGAGAGTGCGAGTGCGTATGAAAGTGTATGTGTGAGTGTCTGTACGCGATGCGTCATAAGATGAACGTTCGACGAAAGCATAAACATCCGAGTGAATGCATGTGTAATAGTTGTATTTTGTAAATTGAGCGTGTGAGTGAATATTGTGTAAGTGAGATAATGTATAGTTTGCATCTTCGATGAGACGTGTGAACGGACGCTAGTAATAGTTAAGAATAGCTATACTATAGTTTTATTGTTATTTAATAATTATTATACCTATGTGCGCCCATTGGCAATCCAACCCCTCGTGAAGTAATGCCTAACGGCGGTTCCGCGAGGAGGTGGTTTTTAGTGGGTAAAAATCCCACACACCGTGCAACTCGGGTTTCACGGCGCCTTTTGAAAATTTTCCCCTACCCTCGATAAAAACACACACACACACACACACACACATATATATATATATATATATATATATATATATAGTACTGTGACTGATAGCGTCCAACCTATTAACCAAACACAGGGAATGAAACGAACAAGTGAGAGGTTGATGCCTGACTCAAAAAAGCCAATTGGGAAGATGCCTTCGGATAATGTTGATGCTAACAGTGGACGAACAGGCATCCAGGCTGACGAGGGTTGGACGCTAGTGCGGAGGAATGATAATAGAAATCCAGCCCAAAGGCTACTACCACGTGGTGTCAACAGACCTGAAGCGCTCTCCATTAGGGCAGAGGGTGAGGTTTCATATGCAGAAGTTCTACGAAAATTAAAGAGCGACCCCTCCCTTGCAGAGCTAGGGAAAAATGTGGGTAAAATCAAAAGAACGACGACGATAAGTGACTTACTTCTGGAGTTCGGCCGAGCAAAAAATAATGTGGCGATAAAATATAAAACGCAGCTGGAAACCGCTCTTAATGGTAAGGCAACTGTCAAAGCCCTATTTCAGACGGTTCAAGTAGAACTAAAAGATCTTGACGAAACTACGTCTAAAGAGGAAGTTTACGAAGCCCTGAAGACACAGTTGGGCGATGAAGCTATGAGCCAGTGTACTGTGCAGTCCCTGAGACATGCTTACAGTGGCACTCAAACCGCTGTCATAAACATGCCTGGGATACTATCTCACAAACTATTAACACTTGGCAATCTTAAAGTTGGCTGGGTCTCCTGTCGCATTAGATTGAAGATTTCTCCCCTTCGTTGCTTTAGATGTCTTCAATATGGTCATCTGGCACGATGCTGCAAAAGTCAACATGACTTCGGGAATCAGTGCCTCAGGTGTGGCAGAGAGGGACACCAGGTTAAACAGTGCACCAATAAACCCAGCTGCCCTTTGTGTAATCAAAATGGTACAGGGGACCACCTGTATAGTACGCAGATGTGCCCAGTGTACCAGAGGGCACTTCGAGATGCCGCAAGACGAATCTGAATATGAAGATTTATCAATCGAATTTAAATCACTGCAGCGTGGCGCAGGATATAATATCGCAAACAGTGAGAGAAAAATCAATCGATATTGCTGTAATCAGTGAACCATATAGAATTCCCTGTGATGTAACCTGGGTACGAGATGAAACGCAGAGAGCAGCCATCTGGGCCTGTGGAAGACGACCCTTTCAAGAAGTTAAAACAAGGATGGAAGACGGTTTTACTTGGGCAAAGATGGAAGGCATCTATGTGTTCAGCTGCTATATTTCGCCCAATGCAACTATAGATGAATTTTCCAACGTTATAGATCGTCTGGTTGCTGATGCCAGCAGACATAACCCTCTAGTAATCGCGGGAGATTTCAATGCCTGGGCCCTGGAGTGGGGGTGTGAAATTACGTCAGTAAAGGGTCAAACGTTACTAGAGGCCCTTGCTTCGTTAGATGTTGTGTTGCTCAACAATGGAAATGTACACACCTTTCGTCGGGCTGGTACGGGATCTGTGATAGATCTCACTTTCATTAGTCATAGCCTGGTCAGACGGAATATTGACTGGGAGGTCAGTGAAGACTACACTCATAGTGATCACCAGGCTATTATCTGCCAGGTGGGGCCTGCAGAACAAGGGAGCAGTCGTAGCTTGCATAACCTTTCCAAAAATATTGGTTGGAAGGCTCATCGATTTGATGAGGAAATTTTTAAAGTTATGATAGAAGATATTACCCAGCCAGTCGGTACCGCCTCCACCAAAGCAGTACATGTCATGAAATCTCTTGCGAAAGTTTGCGACGCAACCATGCCACGGAAACGAAGTCAGCGTCGACAACCATCTGTCTACTGGTGGACGGATAAAATTCAAAAACTGCGCGACGTGTGTAATCGTAGTAGACGACGATACCAACGAGCAAGAGGACAGTCATCCTTTGAAGACCTTCAGCGCCAATATCGAGATGATCGTCGCTCACTGAAAAACGAGATAAAGGCCAGCAAAAGACGTTGCATGAGTGAGCTGTGCCAGAAGGTTGACGAAGACCCATGGGGAATGCCATACAAGGTAGTGATGGGGAAATTGAAATATTTTCAGTCTCCAACATGTCCCCAAACTTTGCGCCAAATTGTCCGGACATTGTTCCCACAACAGGAAGAGGTCACTCCGACTGAAATTTTTTCAAATGTGGAGATTCCAGAATTCGCCCGCGAGGAACTGCAAAGGGCTGTCAAGCGCATAAATATAAATAAGGCGTGTGGCCCCGATGGTGTACCAAATATTGTAACCAAAGCTGCGATGAAAGCAAGACCAGACGTTTTCATTGACTTGTTCAATTCTTGTTTGAATGAGGGTGTATTTCCTGAACCTTGGAAACTTCAACGACTGGTATTACTGCCAAAGCCAAATAAACCGCCCGGACTTCCATCATCATACCGCCCACTCTGTATGCTTGATACTTTGGGGAAAGTGTTGGAGCGGTTGGTATACAATAGACTGTTGAAGGCGGTAGAAGATAAGAATGGTTTTTCTGTCAGCCAGTATGGATTTAGGAAAGGACGCTCCGCCATCGATGCAGTTAATTTGGTCGTGGAAACCGCTCGCCAAGCTATTCGGGGGAAGAGATGGAAAAGAGGCCCTAAAAAATACTGCGCCATAATCACCTTGGACATCAGAAACGCTTTCAACTCGGCAAGATGGAGCTGTATCCTCGAGAAATTGCGCAGGTTACAGGTGCCATCTTACATAAGGAGAATTGTGACGAATTATCTCTCCAACAGAACTCTTCTCTACGATACGGAAACCGGCGTGGAAAAGTACGTCATCATGGGAGGCGTCCCACAAGGATCGGTGCTAGGACCCCTGTTGTGGAACATTATGTATGATGATGTATTAAGACTTGAGATTCCCACGGAAAGCAAAATTATTGGCTTCGCAGACGACATAGCACTTGTCGTCGTCGCTAAGCACCGGGAACAAATAGTTCAGATAGCCAATGAGGCTATTTATGTGATTGGGCAATGGCTACGGACAATGGGACTGCAACTGGCGGAAGAAAAAACAGAGGCAGTTCTTGTCACTGGGAGAAAATCTAGAGAATCCATCACCCTTACGGTCGGAAACTGCGAAATCTATTCGAAATCGTCTCTCAGATATCTTGGTATAATGATAGATGATAGGATGTCTTTTAAACACCACCTTGATTATGTCAGACGTAAAGTATCCGGGACAGTATCTGCACTGTCACGAATTATGCCAAATGTTGCAGGTCCAAGACAATGCCGGCGACTTCTTTTCGCGAATGCTGTGCGATCAGTGATCTTGTATGGTGCTTCGATATGGTGTACTGCTTTGACAGTAAAATCAAACAGGAGAAAGGTTAGTTCCGTCCACAGGCTCTGTGCACTACGCGTTACCTGTGCCTACAGGACAGTATCGGACGATGCAATCTGTGTGGTGGCAGGAATGCCTCCGGTAGACATTCTGGCCGATGAGTGCCGCAGACTCCACACAAACAGAGGTCTGGAAGGCAAGAGAGTTGAGAGGCACAAAACATATGAAGAATGGCAACGCCGTTGGGATGAGTCCAATAAAGGCCGATGGACCCATAGGTTAATAAGATCCATTAAAGACTGGATTGATCGGAAACACGGAGAAGTGAATTATTATCTTACTCAACTCTTGACCGGTCACGGCTGCTTCAGGGCATACTTCTACAGGTTTGCCATAGATAATTCACCTGCATGCCCTGAATGTGGAGTTAATGAGACACCAGAACACGTGTTTTTCAGTTGCACGAGATTTTCGTATGGGAGACGAGCATTAGAACGTGATATTGGAACCTCAATAACACCGGATAATTTGGTACCCAATATGCTGCTCTCACCTAATACCTGGAATAAAGTAAGTGCATATGCCTCTAAAGTACTTCAAAGATTAAGGCATTACGACAAAGAGAGAAATAATAGTGTTTAAATAAGACAGAGTGAGCTTGACGCTGCGACTGCTTCCTGTGAAGTAATGTCTAACGACGGTCCCACAGGAAGATACACAGTCATCGTTGGAAAGGAAGGTGTTTTTAGTGGTTAGAATCCCACACTACTATCCAGTGCGGACCCTGAGATAGTGTCTTTAGAAGATTTTCACCTGCCCTCGCAAATATATATATATATATATATATATATATATATATGATTTGTGAAGGATACAAGATACAAGATTCCAATCAATTGTAGAGTAACTTTTAATACATACAAATAGCTATTTATTGAGATCATGAAAATAAATAATATAATAAGTAATTAACAGTACTACTGCAAATAAGGAAAGGATGGATTATTTTTAAAATTACAGAAAGATAAATATTTCAGTTTATTTTATAATTTTTACATAAACCTTTCACATCAGAAGCTAAAATAATGAAGTCTTCTTTTTATTATAGTTCCTTTCAATGTTATATAATAGTATGCCTGTAGTTCTGCTTTGCTTTTGGTCCATAAGGGAAAACATACTTGTTCTAATTCATTTTGTATTGTATAGTTAACTTGAAACATGATACAATGGATTGGAAGTTTGTAATAATAACATAAACACATTGTGACTGTAATTTCTTTAAATAGTAAAATTAAATATTATATAACAGTTTTAAGCCGTTTGTTTATGCTAAATTTTAATGTTTCAACATTAGATCCACTTTGAGGAAAACCAGTATGAGCAGCAAAGAAAAGATGGTTGGAAAAAATTAAAACCTAATGCTGTTCCAACTCTGTTTTCTTTACCAAATCCACCAAAGTTGCTGTCTTCGAAAATAAAATGTACAAATTCTCAAAGGACAAAATCAGAGGTTTCTGGCTAATGGCACTTAAAATATTTATGCAGTTTTTCACTTTTAATTTAAGTAATTTATATTTTTTTATACAGGCTCTTCAGAATTCATCAACAAATAATAGAAATAGTTTATTGCATTGTTTTTTCTGAGCTGAAAAAACTTTACTTAGATAATTTGAGAATTTCACATGAAAGATATTTTAAATTGTGGAACCAACATGTAGAAACACTTTCATTATTAAATAAAGCTCAAGATGAGATTACAGATTTAAAAAATAGAATTTCTAAAATTTTGTCTCCAGAGCAAGTAAAATGTTTGAGTACTGGCATAAAAAATTGGAAGAAATGGAATGAGTCAATTATGCAAGGGTTGAAAATGAGATTTGCATTATCTGTCAATGGATATAAATATCTTCATTCAACTGGATATCCGTTACCTCATTATAAAACTTTGAATAATATTTTTAGATCTCTGGAGCAGCGGCTGCATCTGTGATGAAGAAAAATGTCTGTGACATGTGCCAGAAATTTTTAATACAAGACACTTCACAATCAGAAGTTGATTTGCCACAAAATTATGGATTGTTAGTAGAATATTGTGATATGGGTGGGCTTTTGAGACGATCATTACCGGTGTTTCAATTATGTATGGAGGCTGAAAAACACTTCATGTCCCAAATTAATAAAATAAAAAAAGTAAGGTAATTACAGACAATAATTTTGTCAAAATAATTTTAACTCCATGTAAATATATAGTAATTCCATCATGTTGTCAGGTCAAGGAAAAAAAATTAAAATATTATCACAGTTCGTAGAATCGGTTTAAAGAAACATGAAAATAATAAACGTGAATATACTGTCATTTGAATCTAAGTCTGCTGAAAAAAAGCATAAAATGAAATAAAACTCATTTTTCCTTTTAATAACATTGTAATAATTGTTGTATTTTGATGTTAATTTATTTTAATAAATACCTTTATTTTAATAAGTGTTTAGTTTCTTTATTTAACCAACTAAAAGTATATTTCGTTTACCATATGTGATGTGTATTTTAATGTTTTACATGTATTAGTTAAATTAAAACTTTAAAACTAATAAGGAAATGAATTGAATCACCATATTTTTACTTCTTTTTCGAGTTTATTAATTAAAATTTTAAGTCTTGAGCTGATATAATTGCTGAGAAAATAAATGTATGTCCTCTGGTTCAATCATGCCTTCATTATTTATGTTATTACATAAAAATCAATCCAAAAATATTTCAGGTTTTTCAACTAACACGCGCTTTGTATGTACATGAACTTAATGCAAGAGTAAGGAAAGACAGTTCCGTAAGATTAAAAATGGCGGACGGCCCGGCCTTATATTAGAGGGGCTCTAGGCATATGTGAGTAGACACAGCTACGTCACTAGAATTACACGGGTTTGCCGACGCATCAGAACAAGGATTCGCAGCTGTGGTGTATCTACGTAGCACACAAGCAGAAGGAGAAGTTGAAATTTCGTTGTTAATGGCTAAATCGAGGGTGGCTCCGCTCAAGGTACGAAGTATACCGAGGTTGGAGTTATGCGGAGTCGACTTAGTTGTACATTTGTTAGAAGGAGCGGAGGCCACATTGCGGCTATACAAATCTATTGATTCTACAACAGCATGGACGGATTCCCGCGTCGCGTTATAATGGATTCGATCTTCCCCGCACCGATGGAAATCATTTGTGGGTAATAGGGTTAGCCTCATCCAGGATAAAATAGCTCCTGACCGCGTACGATTCGTTCCAGGGAATCAGAACCCGGCGGATTGTGCATCGCGAGGCATTTCTCCCAGGGAATTACTAATTCACCCCTTGTGGTTTAAAGGACCTGAGTGGCTCTCACAGTTAGGATAATTGACCCAAGGAAATTGAGCTCGTCAAGCAGCCGTTGGAGGAGGAAAAAGTAAATAACAGAACCCATTGTTTCGTTAACAAATCAGGGTCAGACGAAAGTACGTCATTTCATGATCAACTGTTCAGTCGTACAAACAGTTTTACAAAACTAAAGAGGATAATCGCGTGGATTATCTTTTTTTGGTCGTTCTTGTCATACCATAACCCATGGGAACCTCCCGCCAGATCGCGAAATCACCATCTCGGCCCCGATAGAGCGAAGATTCGATTTTCGTCCCTCGCAGAGACCATCTTGATCTCAATCCTATCCTTCAGGTTATGGTCTATGGTTTACCAACAAGTAATATCCGTTGGAGTCGATCGTCGCTTGTGCTTGAAGAAACATTGGAAGAGAGCGGCTGGGGTCGGGCGCAGCGTTTCGGGACATGGTTCAAGAACTCTAGGTGAGTTGCATAAAATACATTTCGCCAAGTTTCGCCAGCATAAATATGTCTCCTGCATGTATCAAGAAGGATGCCGAACGAGAGCACAACGCACCAGCCAAACAAAATGCAGTCACGTTCTCTTGGAGCTCGAGAGTACACTACATTGGACAGAAGTGTCTTTTCAGCAAGACTCTCGACAGCTTGGCATTAGAGGAAAATAAATTATGAAATAAGAAAGTAAAATCTTGATTTTTATGCTTTCACCGCATTTTATAGGTCATAATGGTAACTATAGTGTCCATTGGTGATGCAAATATCATTTCATAAATATTTATCGAGAAATCCCGCCTGAAGTGTGTAATGGCTGAGACTAGCACTCATTGGGAACGTCTTTACAGAGAAGTTTTGAAAGCGAAAGATATAGTGATAGTCTTCAAAGTAGTTGGAGGAATATAGTTGGGAAGATTAAATTTAAAATCCGATTTCACTCATAGGCAACAGTTGCTTATTTGAGTTGAACGGTATTAGTAATGATATTTCCGTAATAAAATTTTAACATTTTACTATTGTTAAAAGAAACAGCGGATGTTGAAGTTTAAATAATAATAATAATAATTGTGACATTACAAACAGTGCTTCACTTTCTTTTCAATTTTTTTGTTATATATTTTGGTATGATTTATTGTGGTGCGGTCTCGGGAGTCGAGTTATTCTCATATTTGGACATGGCCACGTGGTGCAAGTTTCGCTGTGTAGCACGTGTTATAAGAACGCGGACTTCCACCTTCCAGAATGTCTATAAGATTCTCGAAGTGGCTGGACCGAAAGACAAGTCCTATTGGGGGATTCGAAAATGTGCTTCCAAACGAACCAATTTTGGATCTTCGTTGAAGTGGTCGGGACTGGGAGGTGTTCAGTGATGACCGGGAGCAGACATGCTTGAGGCACCGTGCCCCGCACTCGCAATTAGGGGGCTTCCGAGGCCGCCGACTGCAGGCGCAAGGTCGCCCGCTCCCCGGACCGATACGTCGCTGAGAACCGCCTACTCCTATGAAGAAAGCGGTCACGGGACACCCCGGTTCCTGTGACGCCGATAGCAAGTAGTTTGCGTTCCGGTGCGAACCTCGCTCATTGCTGCAGCACGAGGACCAACAGCTACCGAACACTTGCACGAAATAGCTGATCGCCTCCTCGCCATGAAATACATCAATAATAGTAATGTAGTATCCCTTGAGTCAGTTGCTTTACGCGAATTTAACTTTTAATTGATGACAAAGCTTTTAACGAAAGTAATTGAAAACTTTCATAATATTGTCATAATATGGAGGACGTGGACCAAGAGAAGGGATAGATTAATAGGCCACGCTTTAAGACATGAGGGCATCGTAAAATTAGCATTAGGGGAAAGTGTGTAGAGTAAGAACAGAAAATGGAAGCCAAGGATGGAATACGCCAAGCAGATAAGGGAGGATGTGGGATGTGCAAGTTATGTGGGAATAAAAATGTTTGCGCAAGATTGTTAACATGGAGGGTTGCGTCAGAACAGTCTTAGGACTGAGTACCATAACAACAACAATACAGTCACATTTTTCTTGAGGATTTTTGTGTTCATTATTATTACTGTTTTCTCACGGCAGACTGCTCTTTTTGAATTCTATCCAAAGTTAACCCTAGCCCCATCCTTAATGAATTTGCAATATCGACTTGGCGAAGCTGCGGCCTACGCTCTTCGCTGATTGTATTTTTTAGATTCGCATGTGATGTTAAGCTACTTTAAGGCCCAAGGAATGTACTTATAATGAGTTAAAATATATATATATATTATATTTGGTAGTTATAATGGGAGGAGTAATTGGACGGGACCAGCATCTGACCCCGTGTATGCCGTGAGGCTTTACGGGGTGAATGCGCAGGTATGGTATTTTTAATAGTGCGCAGAATTGTAGGAAACAGAAACGCCAAAGGTAATCATCGAGACGCCTGCAGTAACAACTGGAAATCAAGATCTTCGTCGAGTGAGAGAATGAGATCGATACGTGTCGTACGTGAGGACTTAAAAAATGCTAACAACAAAATATTTAATTCCTAAAGTTATACACAATCCTCTCAATGTTTGTGAAACTGATTATCATTCAAGCTCTAACTTTTCCCACTTTTATTGTTTCCATGCGAAAATTTTTTTGAATCAATAAACTAATCTATTATAAATAGTATTTAAAATTAATTCATCACTATATATATATTGTAATGAAAAAACGCATATCTTAGTTATATCGTGGCATTGTGAGGCGCAGTTCGGCCTACAACGAAAGAAGTTTTGTGCGCGACAAGCGAGGCCAACAAAAATGTCGAATTGGCTGAAAGCGGGTGAACCCCCGATGGAGATCCCCTCGGGGCGTGTGTAAAAAAGAACGATGGCGGGGAAATCCGGAATTTTGTGAAGAACCGATGGCGGGGAACCCCGAAATTGTGTGAGAAAACCGATGGCGGGGAACTCCCGGGGCAAGAACTTAAAAAGGGGCCGTTGGGAGGCTCGTAAGGGCAGATGAGTTGGGAAGAGGACGGACGACGGATCTGTCAGATGAGTCTGAAAGGCAGATGAGTTTCAGATAATAGTAGATGAGTTGCGGAGAGGACGGAGAGAGCAAATGATGAGTTGGACCTGGTTCATACTACCTTCATCGGTGTAAAAAACCTGCATAACGCCAGAGAGACGCGGAAACATTCGGGAAGTTGTTTGTAGGCCCAGTAATTGTGGGTAAGTTCATAAAAGTTGTGAATCTTGCTCATTGTGCTGATTGAATAAATTTAAATGATTTCTTTTCTATTTTCAGTAACTGCATACTCCACTTCTCGAGAGACCCAAAATCCCCTGAGATATAGTTCATGTAATCACTGTAAATTGATAAATATAAAATTTTCAAATTGATTAAAATTTGTTCAATTAATAAATAAATGTCTTATCCCCTGAAAAGGATATTACAATATATAATTATTTAAACATAAATTAAACAAAGAGAAGTATATACCGGAGATTTCTTATTTCTCCCAATGCAATTGTTTATTGTGTGAGGAGAAGGTATTTGCAATGATGTGTGCGGCACAGAAGAGTGTACGGAGTTGGTCAATTTCGCTGAAGCTCGCCGAGAGCCTGTGTTTGTGCTGTTTGTGGAATTGTGGTCTTCCCCATTCTCTCCCTTTTAATTCCCGCCCCTCTCGCGTAATTGCTACTTGGAATCCATTGAATAACAACGAGATCCGAAACCTCAACAACAACAAAATATTAAAGATAAAAATGTTCTGACATTACGGTGGACTTACGAGATGTGAAAGAACCGTAACAGACTTTTATTTTATTATTAACATAATCCTTGTATATGTTTTTGGTAACATAATAACAATCTGGCCTAAGTTGCAAACATTAAAATAGTTTTATTGATCAATAAAATTTTATTAAAATTTTGGTAAATCTTATAAAATTCAAATTAAATATATTTTCACTTATTAGCATAGAACAATATTTGTTAATTAACTAATTTTATAAATTGTGACAATTACCAAAAAGTGATATAAATAGTTAGAATCTGTTGAAGGTAGTTAGTAAATGTTAATCAGTTCAAATGCTTAAAGTAGAAATGAAACTTTCTGATTGTCTACGACACGCTTCAATCAATAATTTAAACTTAATTTACCAATTTAAATGCAGTTTGTCGATCTAATAAACTGGTATCTTTTTCGTTATGCAATTTTATGCGTGTAATTTGTATTTTATACGAGTGTTTCTACGGGTTTGAATAGTGAGTCCTTGTTATTAAATATTGGAATGGTATATGTACTTATTGTTAGTCTACAATTGGGCGCATGCCAGGTGGCAGATACAAAATTATACAATCTCCTAATCTAAAAGAATAGTCATCGTCCTCTAAAATTTCTACAGCCCTGAAATAAAAAAGAGAAACACTACAAGATTTATATTAACTTAATACTTCACTTCTCTTTGACTTTAACATTTAAATTCGAATTCAAAATACCCACTTCACTTCACACGTTTTTTGAGATTTGTCCTGAGTTTATTTGCCTGAAGAGGATTTCCTCCAAACAATCCCACATTTTGGAGTTAATTCCAAAATATGGTTTTTGCCCCGTATAAGCTTTCAACAGGAAACGCTGCCTTTCTTTCTCCCTTCTTTGTTACAATATCTGACAACCTAGTTGTTCTCCTTCAATTTACTATGACCCGGCCCTACTGGCACAATTCTATCCACCCATCTGATTTTCAGCATTCGCCTATAACACCACATTTCAAAGGCTTCTATTCTGTTCTTTTCAACTCCTATCGTCCACTTTTCGCACCCATATAACGCCACGCTCTACACGAACATTTTTTGGGTCTATCGCAATTAAATTTTCGTAAATTTAGAACTCCTGCCAACTCAAATTTCCCGAAAAATCCATCCTGCAATTTTATAAATGCATAATTATACCCAGAGAGTCTGTAGCATGTTATTAGCTGAATTCTTTATTTTCCTGATTCAATTTTTAAGGACATTAACTCGTATTCGACATCTGACCAAAGAAGTAAACTATTTAATTTTAATTTTGTTAGTACGAATATACCCCCTCCCCTGGACTCTCTATATCTCATAAAAAGTTTAAAATGACATCTACATTTTTCGTTAACATTTATTTATTTTTGCAATCACGACTCCGTACCGATTACAACATCCGGATTATAAATTTCTACCAAATTCCACAATTCAATTTATTTATTACGTTGCGATAATTTATCTGTAGCAAGCGAAGGGAAGTCACTTCCTCGTACCCTCACTCTGACTCTTCACCGCCGATCGACCGTCGTCAGTCTTCATAGCTGCTGCCGTCGGTGAAGTTGACGCCCGCGATGTCGTCTTGTCCTTCTCCGCCGCCGCCGCCGCCGCCGTCCGCGATGCTGTGTTGACCTCCGATGCCTGCGTTGAAGATGTTCTCGAACCAGCCGCTACCACTGTAGAGAAAAGAGCGACCGGCTCTGCTGCTCCTCTTCTGTTTAGCAAAGTTACTTGTCTCTCAACCACGAATTTACGTCAATGTAGCAAACCCACTAATTTTTGTGCCACTGACTGAATAGTCATTTAAGCAGCGTGAACTGAACGGGGAATTCCACAACGGCAGAAGCCTACTTTGTGTAATGGAGCGCAACACTGTTTTCCTAGGGAACGCATTATTTTTAGTCCTATCTTAACCAAGTAATAATGAGCCGTTTCAGTAGGAATAACATTAAAGCGATAGCATTTTTGTTATAAATAAACATTTGTCGGACGAGGATGAGGAAGAAATAATACTGCAAAGTTACATAAACAGGAAACCTGTCAGTAAAGTGTTTTTAAAACGTCAAGAGGAGGGTGCTTTCAAAATATTGATTGAGTAGCATTTGATTGACGAAGAAGAGAAGTTTAGAAGTTATTTTAGATGTACCCGGGAGCAATTTAGTTTGATCTTGAATGACATTAAAGAGGACCTGCAAACTAATCCCTGCAATCGAGTCATGGCACCAAGTCCTGCTGAAAAACTGGCCGTTACTTTAAGGTAAAATTAATTATTTTTAGACAGTTTTATTCATTTTGAACACTATAGAACACATTTCTATTAAATGTTTTTAGTCATTTGCTTGGCACAAATCATACGCATGAATGATGACGCTGGAAGGAACGATGGGAGATACGGAAGGCAATGTATGATTGGGAATGGCGTTATATATTTGAAGAGCTTCTGAACTCTGGACCAGTTCCATATCAGAAACAATCTCCAATATTTTGAGTTTAGTTTTGGTGACTACTTTTGGTCTAAACTTTTTCACAGTAAGAAAAAACAAATCCACGTCGTCCTCTTGATTAGACTTTAGTTCTTTAAAAGGGTCATTTAATTCTTGGTTTTGTTCACGTTTTTCTTGTAAATATTTGGTTATAGCAATGTTTTCTATTATCCTTTTCCCTGAAGAGCGTGTTGAAAGGGTTCTTGGATTTCTTCCGTTACATGTGGAAGTGTTTCGCTTGATTCAGGTCATCCTTTACTAGTGTCCGCTTCCGTATCATCACGAATCGTTACCACACTTTCAGGAACTATATAGGAATGTTAGAAAATGGCACTCTTTCATCTTCAGTGTCTTGTAAAAATGACAACCGGTCCCAGTAGCTTGCTCTCTTTTTTTGGCAGCAGATCCTGTGATCCCAATGTCTTCCCTTCTTTGCCTCTTAAAATGGTCGCGAATGCTCTTCCACCTTGATTGGCATTCATCTCCTAAAACACAAGGAAACGAAATATTCTTTTTTTTTTTAAAAAAAAATTGCTGCAATAAATGAAATATAAATTGTGATAAAAAAAGATAATTGGAGGAAGTCAATTGTGATGGTCGAATATTTTACAAAATCAAATATTGTTTCAAATTTCTTGCCACAGGCGAATCACATAGATCTTTATCATTCAGTTTCCATATTCCACACAAGTTTTGAAAGCAATAAAAGAAAAGTTATTGCAGAAGTTTCTCCCTGAATATGACCAAATAGACTGGAAGAAGAAAGCAGAAGAATTCTGGTCTCGCTGAAACTTTACAAATTGTGTCTCAGCTATTGACGGAAAACACGTGAGAATAGTAGCACCAGGAAATTCAGGTAGTCTATATTTTCACATCATTAGGCCCCACGTGAACAATAATGTTTTCAGCATCGTCTTCTTTCAAACGTTCGATTTCTCATTGGAGTTGCTCTGTTCTTATTCCTGGGAAGAATTTTACATTTACTTCATTTCCCGATCTCACGTGCCTAATTTTTGAGTCTCCAATAATGACGCAGCTTTTACTTCACGGTCGCTATTAAGCTATTCCATATACTTATACCCTTCAAATTTCCTCTGCAAACGAATTGCTGCTCGGTTTTAAGTGGCGACAGTCACTTATAAATAGCTATTACAGATTTATGTCAAAATTGAGAATATCCGAAGCACATTATATCACGACGACATTCACCAGGTGGATAATTTCCACGAAGCACTAGTGCCCGAAAGTCATTTATCACTTCCACTTCACTTCAACGAATCGCGTTTTCCTGCCATTACAATAAATAAAGCCTAATTTTAATAAAATACGTATTATGTTAGTTATATTATTATATGTCATTCTTATTTAAATTATGTAATTAATTATGCAAGGACAATTTTAAAGTTGGTACAAATGTTACAATCCAGAAACAAATACTAAGGAAGAATGACACCTTAAGCGCCCGTATGGCTATATTGATATATATCCCAGCTCGTTGATATTTAGTTGTACTATAAATAAATAAACAGCTGATAGCACTACTGTTTCCAATTTAGACAAGCTTCTTGTAATTTGCTTCCTAAATTTAATATTACTACAGATTATGAGACTTAGGAGTTGAAGGAGACGAACTGTAATAAAAATGTTAAAATATGTGCAAACTGTCAATTTTATCTGACTTCGTTGAAGTGAATTTAGACTTGGAAAATTGAGAACGTAAATAGCATATTGTAGTATCTCAAAACATATTTTGTGATTATGAAATTGTTACAGTAAAGTATTGAGTAGTGCTAGAAATTTCAACTAGTTTCTTTGAAAAATTAATTTTCAGAATATTACAAGGAGCACTTTTAGATGGCGCTCTCAAGTGATTTATTTTTCCCCATGTTTGGATGATGCTACCAGCAGAAGATCTTCCAATGAGAAAGTTTGTGATATATAAGACGTCAATCATAATTCTGGTTGCAAAGCTTTAGCATCAACAATAACAATACTATCTCTCCAAAGAATATTATCTGTATCTCACTAGGCCAATAAAAGTAGGTCTGGTCACGACCCCAGAATTCGTTGCGGCAGCGGCCATATTGGCGCTATAACGACTGTTCTGTCCACAATATACATGCGTTATGTGTTCTTTTTACTTTTTGAGACATTGGTTATTGCGTTGGACCGAATTGTAATAACCTTTCCTGTAAATAAATTATATTATTTAGATTCCCAAGAGACAATTGCTGACTTGATAAATGGCAGCCCACAGAGGGAGGATTCCTAGTCGAGTGAGTTTATTTTCTTCTTTTTTGTATATACGTGCATGTTAATTGCTTTATTGCCCATTTCATTTTATTTTGCAAGTAACCAAGTACCACTTTTCATAATTATGCATTAACTGATTTCAGTTGCATTCAAATAATCGCAATTGGAATAGAAAAGAGCTGAAATTTTAAAGTGGAATGCTGTTTACACTAACCGTCCTACTTGTGGTAGGAAACTTCCGAAGAAAAGAGAATGTCCTGAAAAAGTATAACAAACATTTATTTCATTTCAATAAAAGAATATATTATGAAACCACTTTAAATTATTCACAATGATTTAAAAATAGGTCTGTACTTGTCCCCAAAATAATCGTTTCTTAAGTGATCAGTTGTATAGTACATAATTTGTAAAATTCAGAGAACTGTACAGTTGAATCCATGCCTAACAAAAATTTGTCACAGAGAAGCTTGCTCAGAATAATAAATTAAAAGTACTTTACTGCCTGAATTTTGTTTTAATTTTCGTTTATAGTCGCATCAACAGCAAGGTCATTAACTTCAGTCCACAATTAGGGGAAATTATATGCATTTAGGGGTATCAAAGTAAAGTTTCTCAAACAAAACAAAACAAACATCCAGGCCCATGCGAGGATTCAAACCCGAGACCTCTGTGGTGTGAGGCAGACACGCTAACCACTAGCAGTGTCTGGATTGCCTGCGGTCACACGATACTGATTTTCCAGCCGCTTTTTGGTGATGCGACGTACTGGGAGGGTTCACACAGCAGTACAGCAACAGATCGCTAACAGATAACAATGCTTATTGTTCAATCTTATAAAAAGTTGTTTCAGAGAAGAAAATATTGTCACGTTTCTGTAGGAACTTGAGATTCAGTAACACCCATACGTAGACGTTATAGACGTTTATTAAATAACGAGGTGCTGCACAAAGGCATGTACTGCGTAAGACCGACTCGATTCGGAATCCAGTACAATTTATACATTCAGGGAATATTCCAGACACAGACCATTATTCTGGACCAAACATGTTATTCTCTACTTCTTGTATAATGTGTTGTTTCGCTGGTGATACTCTGTACGCCCTCTCACTGATTGGCGGATGGTTTCCCGTTTTAATTTTATGTTTCACCTCCTGATTACTGCGTTGAACCACGTACAATATTTCTGAATCAGTTCAAGAAATTTCGTATTTTTGCCCATAGTTAGGTTGGGCGTTAGGAGCTTATGAAACTCTTTTCCGTTGTTACTCGTCTCTGTAGGAATTCTGCGGCTGTGTGTATTTTCTTCCATGACAGTAACATATTCTTGGTTCATCCCTTACTAAGTATGAATGTTTCGGAAGAAATTGAGATTCATTCTGACCACTAACTACCCATAATTCTCCAGTGCCATCCTTGATCGAGATGATCGACGCAGAAATAATGACTGGTGACAATTTCTTCTTTGCTTCAATTATAAGATTTACGTGTCCATTTAACTTAGGGCACGTGACTGTAACCATGGCAGCGCTCGACGCAGGAAGGTCATATCGTCGAGCACAAATAACTGCCACTGTTCTTCCTGTTTCTTCTACGGGGGTAATGCGTTTAGTAAAGGTTCTGAACGTCAATTACGGCTTGAGAGCTCATCAAAACGTCCCATCCTAGGATGACGTCGTGGGTACACTGCGGCAGCCTGATGATGCATTTGCTATCCGCGTCCCTTAAAAGAGTATCCCTGTTATCAGCGATCTTTATCTGCTTCAGCTGTCGTCGAAACATCTCGGAATCGAATAGGATCGTACCGAATTGTGGTCCAATATTACGTCGATATAATTCCCTGATATTTTGGCGACTGTCGCCGACAGAGTATTTTCTTCTTTTACGGCCTCACCTCCAGGGAAGCTCGCGCCGTCTAGTTTTCAAGGTTTCGTCGGCTAGGTGAGCGGCCGAATGGTGATGGAGAACTAGGGCGATGTGACGGAGAGCGTCCTCTACCGCGGGATGCGGCGATGATGACCTGTATCTTCCACGGAATAACTCAGTCTGCTCGGCCTGGTCATATTGGCGTCCGTCGTCTAGCTCTTGCGTCTTTGAATACTCGTTTCCTGTTCTTTCAGTACCTAACTACGTGTCCAGGACGGCCACAGTGAAAATACAAAGGCCTGTTTTCCTGTGTCCTCCAGACGTCTGTCTTTCTAGGGGCGTAAGTTGACCCTTCCCAGGAAACGACTTTTGCGTAGCTCGGCTTTCGCTTTGAAATGACTTTTCGCCAAGAGGCATTCAGTGTGGAGATAGCACCAGTTCATCCCTGCTGTCTTCTTGGAAGGTTTCTGGCTCTGCTACGTCGTTACGTAGAGATAGTGCCCGCTGAATTTCTTCCCTTACTAATTGGCGGACGAGAGATGAGAAATCATTCGCCTCTCCTACTGAGGCAATCGGCACTACGTTCGGAATCCTCTATAACCTTCGGTGAATTTGTTTCTGGTACATCTCTTCTTTGAATTGGCAATGTTTTATGAACTCGTTTGTAGTTACAACCTCCTTTAATAAGAGGGTCTGCGAAATCTTTGATTAGATGTGCCAATTTTCTTTCTCCCCCATGGTTGGATTAACTGTTCAGCACAATGCGAGAACGTTCTGTATGTATGATTGAACTTCTCGCCACTTTTCTTAGCTCGGTATTTAAATGTTTTATTTGCCTGCCGAACATGACGCTCAGAATAACCAAACGCTTTCTTGATCTAAGCCTGAAAATTTTCCCATCTTGTCTTCGACGTTTTCAAACCACTGTCTTGCGGTTCAGTCCAGGTAGAAATAAACGTTGGCTAGGCACACTGTCCCGCCCCTTTTATTAAATTTAGCCACTCGCTGATAGCCCTTGAGCCATCTGCCTGGGTCTTGTCCGGCGTCACCTGTGAAGATGGCGGGGTTCTTTATCCGTTGCTGGATAGTAATATAGGCCGGTGGGCTTCTTTCCGGACTTTTTCGAGGCTTAATAGGAACTTATTACTTATTACCCATGACTAGAAATGTCATGTTTCTGTAGGATCGTGAGTTACAACAGTAACACACATAGATGCTATACACGTTTATTTAACAACGAAGTGCTGTACAAAGGCTTGTGCTGCGTAGGTCTACTCCATTTCGAAATCCAGTAAAATTTATACTAACATGGAATAGAAACAGACCATTAAAGGTAAATAATGTAAATAAATAAAAATAGTAGTAATGAGTGGGACTAGAACCCGAGTCCACGTTATTGCAATCGAGCTCAATATACCTCAGCCACCACTGCAGGTTTCCAAATGTGACAATATTAAGGATCCATATGGCTGAATTTAGCGAGCATCTACTATTAAATTTAGATTTAAAGTAGAAGCTCAAATGGGTTCAACGTGAGTGGAATGAAGAAATTGACAATGACATTCGTCCAAGGTAATACGGCAGACCCTTGTTGCATTTTGAAGACTTAAAGACTGTAAATTTTGAAGAATTCCTAAAATTAGTTTCCTCTTTAAAAGAAGAAAATGATATCAACACGAGGGAAGCTATTCGGTGCAAAAGAAAATTATACATAACTGAGATAACTAGCTGACAGGGAGACTTTTAAAAGTTTTTTCCATTAAATACTACGTAGAAATAGGAATCTGCCTAGCAAGTTTTTTTGGTGTTTATATTCTGCAACTGCACGAAACTTCTTCGATATTTTTTGTATGTATTTCATTTTTATGAGTGTCTCAAACGTTTTATCCTAATAAAAAGAAATACAATCTCCCCAAAGAAATTCTCGTTTCGCCTCCGGACCGGGGTCTGCGTATAGGCACCACCACCGAGATAAATAAGTGCTTATGACAAACTCTGGAAATTCATGTGACGTCACTACTAAGAGACCGACCACTTCTACTCCGCCATTTTATTCGTTAATGTTATTGAGGTGTAGTCGTAGCGTGTCTTCGTAGTTTTTGTATATTTCTTGTTGATTTGAAGTTTGTACAAGGTCGAAAAGACATAAACTGAGTGTTTGATTTCAACAAGAATCAAATTTTGCTTGAAATATGCCTTCAAGGTGCATCGTTCCAGGTTGTAAAGGAGATTATGGTAACGGGCCAAGGGTTCGAGTTTTCTGTTTTCCTTCTGACGAAGAAATGAAGCAGAATTGGATTTCAGCTATTCCTAAAAGCAATTTAAAAATATCAAAAGCATCTAGATAAGGGTAGGAAATTATGGTGTGTAAACAAGCAGAATTTTTTTTTAAAAAAAAAGAAAATGGCCAAAAATCGCTGTTTTTAGAACGGAAAACATAAAAAAATTGAGGGCCGATGTCGAATTCACAAATTTTCGGAGTCGCGCGCGCAAGGCCAACATCGGCTCTAAATTTCAGACAAGACTATGCCTCCCATCTTCACTTTTCACGGGTAGCCTGAAGAGCCATAAACAATGACGTCACAGCTGTGACGTCACACATTATAATTTTCTATCTCCGTGATTATCAGCTGTCGTGAGAAAATTTATTTGGCAAATACTCTTTAAAAGTGATAATAGACAACTTTAACCGGGTTTCATTTTACCCTAGCCGTTTACATACAATGGATATTAGCCAGAGTTTTTATTGTGTTTAAGTAATGCAACAGTGTCTGCTCATTGGGATATTGTAAAAAAATCAAGATCAACATTATTTATAGCAATAGATGATAGGGGTGTTCCTTCAATTACTTCTTCTGTAGTTGTGTGTGAATCTCTTATTGTTACAACTTTTGTAGGGGATAATGAATTGAAATCTTTTAATAGTGAGAGTTTCCCAATTACAGTTAGTGATTTAAGAAGTCTTTATAATGTTCTTGATTTTGTTGAAAACATTAGCACCACTGAACCATTAAAGGATCGTTCCCTTACACAAACAATAGTGGAGCTAATTTAATGAACATGTGATTTCTGCTTTGTTGGAATTGGGAGAGAAGCATCAACTTGGCAACCACAAAGAAACTGCACAGTATATTCAGCTAATATATCAATAGTTGTGTGTTGTGAATGTCAAATCACCAGATAAAGGAAGAAGATTAAGGCATGTATTTATGCAACCATTAAGAAACCAGACCAGTGATAAATCATTTCAGTACTTACAAAAATTTTCAAATTGGTCAGATGTGTGGAAAACATCAGGATGCTCTACTGGAATATTGACAAGAGAGACACATTTTGCCCTTTCACATACGACACATGCAATCATTGAAATGTGTCAATATTGTATATCCGAATTAAAAATGAAATATTTTTTGACTGGTAAAGTCCAAACTGATTCACTGGAGGAAAGGTTTGGTAAATATAGATACTTGGCTGGCTGTCAATACCATGTATCTATTAGGCAAATATTTGAATGTGAAACAAAATTGAGAATACAAAACTCAATTGATTTAAGTATGTGGTCCAAAACATATGGAAAAGTCACCATTGACTCATTTGATTTTGATCAATCTTGGGAAGAGCTCAAGGAAAAATGTGATTCTAGTTTAAAAGTGGTGATGAATGAAATTGATCTTATTCTTGAAAAAGATGTAATGCCTGTATTGACTTTTCTTGCTGGTTACTGTGTTCACTCCATTTATAAACATTTCAAGTGTGAATCGTGCAAAAATGAGTTCAGTGTTAGTAAAGAACTTCTAGTGAATAGTAAAATGTATAAACTTGTGAGTGAACTTGATAGGGGTAACTTAAAATTTCCCCATGAAGATGTTGTACTCATGGTACTGTATACTTATGTAGTAGTAAAAAAATTAATAAGTGAAAGAGAATTAGAATTTCTACAGTTAAAAAATCAAAGACTAGCTGTGACATATCACACATGAAATATTAAGAAGTAAAGAGTTTTGTTCCCTTGATGCTTGTGCTGTGGGACATAAAGTTGAACACACTGTGAAACATATATTGTGGGTAGCAGCTAACATAAACTATACTGATGTATTGAATGTTTAATTTGTAATAATAAAATATCATATTATTATTTTGTATTTATATCCTTTAATTCAATTTTATATGCAAATTTGTTTGCTTTTAAAGAATAAAATGATGTTACTATCCAAGTCAGTTTCTTTAACTGAAAGAAAAATTATTTGGACGTTTTACAATTTCACTTTGACAAATAAAAGTTTGAGTTTTTCGGTGATTAGTTATAATTCATATTGACTAAAAGTGAAGAAAGGAATACTCATAAATATGGCAAAGTAATGCGACAGGGAGCACTACGACCCAGTCTGCAGTCGGTCGCTTAAAGGTGACGTCACAAAACCACCCGCACGCCTTATAACATTACGGTCGTGGTGGTATAGGTCGGTCAAGATTGTATGCGTGTGACGTCATCGTCGGCTCGTCCATCTCGTAATATGCTGGTTTCAGGCGATCCACGGAAGTCTCACTTTGGAACAACTTTATCTAAACCCTGAAAAGCTAGATTATTAAATATGTACTGCCATAAGGTTTCCGGATGCGGTCAGTATGAAAGGTATGAACAATCGTAAAAGTTCCGGTGAATAAAAAACCTGGGTTTGTTGTGGTATGCTGTGGATTGAGATTTAATCTTCTCTGAGAAAGAAAAAGGGTTGCTGTACTCTTTCCGAATGAAATATTCTCCAGCTAATCGGAGGAGAGATCCTTAAACCATTTCTGCCGCGGATGATTTGATTTCCTCTTTATAGCTGTTCCTAAGGCCCAGTAAATACATCGGTAATATTTCCGTCCAGTCTTCTGGCTAATGAGCCTAATTGACGATTTTAGTGATCTCTGTCGTCTTTCAATAATCTCATTTCCTTCAGGGTGATAACTGGTCGTTTTAAAACGTGTGTTGAATAACCGCGAATTAAATTGCGATTATAGATCACTTGTCATGTACTCAGGAATTCCGAAATGCACTACTTTTGTTTTTAAAAAGCCTTCGATATGTTTCGGCGTTGTTGTCTTTCAAAGGTTGCTTCCGGCCGTCTCGTAAAATGATCAATCATAGCAAGACAATATTGATATCCTTGTGATGGCGGTAAATATCCTGCAATATGAATATGTACATGACGGAACCTTTCGTCCGGTACATCTATTTGCATATATTGTCTGTTAGTGTGTTTATTTATGACTAACCAAGGTAATGAAGTGTATTATGCGAAACAGTGCAATAACAAATACTGTTGGGTTGGAAAGGTTTTGTTTATGGAAGTTAAGGAATCCTGCTACCTGGGAATGGTAGAAGTATAGTAGACATAAAGAGTAGGATACACAGGCAAATAAGGTTTTCTTAACATAGAGGAATTTACTGCCTAGTAATATAAGTGTGAATATTAGGAAATCATTGCTTAAATTGTTGGTATGGAGCGTGGCGTTATATGGATCCGAAACGTGGATGGTAGGTGTTGAAGAAAGGAAAAGGATAGAAGAATTTGAAATGTGATGTAATAGGAGAATCTGAAAATCAGATGGGTGGATAGAAATACTAACGAGGAAGTTCTATACAAAATAGGGGAAGAGAGAGCAATATGGCGGACGCTCACCAAGAGAAGATAGGTTAATAGACCATTTTTTGAGACATGGCGTTCTTGTAAAATTAGCATTTGAGGGAAGTATGTGGTGTAAGAACATAAGAGGGATGAAAGAATGGAATGCGGTAAGCAGATTAGGGAGGATGCGGTAGCTATGAGGTAATGAAAAGTCTTGGACAAGATAGTTTAGCATCCGACCAGTCTTCGGACTGAATACCACAACAGCAACAGTTAAGAACTCCTGGTCGCATTGTTGTTCATGGTGTATGTATTCTGTAATGACCATCGTTTATTTTCGTTAACGGGATAAAGTATCGGTAACTCTTTGATGTATTGACTGATGATGTATAAGTGACATTGCTGTCTGAGATACGCCTTTTTAGATTTTTGTTTAAAGGCAAATGTTACTGTCTTGTGATCGGTGAAAACAATAATTTCCGGCCTTCAATGATATATTCGAAAAAATTGACAGCCTCTTAAATAGATAATAAATCTCTGTTGTAACGGTTTAAAATTTTGAATAAAATTTCCCTCTGAATAAAATATTGCAATGGGTTCTATTATAGAAGTAAGTTATCTGATGGGCACAGGCAGACTGATAGAAACAAAAATGTGGCATAAATATGAACGGAGGATGTAGCGTGAATACACTTATTCTTTGCCGACACAGCGTCTCTGCTTGGAAGGTCCGCGAAGGCGGTTGTAAATTAGACAGGGTTCACACGTTCAGACACTTCTCCACTCGTTCACCATCCTCCGTCACGTACGGAAAATAATCGGCGCCGAGAACATTAATTCCTGCTTGGACGTGCCTTGATCTTTGACCCAAGCCTTGCATCCCAACGTGGCGTGGACTCCACCACGTTCTGACACCGACTGCACTACTATTTTTCTCCGGCACCAAAAACTTTCTCCTAGGTCAAGGCCCAGTTTAGTCCTCCTCCCATCGCGGTCACCTGTCCCTTTTTATAGACAGGAAAAGAATTCCCCCACTTTCTTTCTTTCTTTCATTCTAGCGTTCTGCCTTCCTGGCATAAAATATCTGTTTCCCTCTCCAAAAATTCAGATGACCACCGCGAGCTAACTTTCAAATTTTTTTGGATCAGGGGAGTCATATGACTTGTCCTCCAACCTCATGGTAGGGGTATGAGAAGAGCTTGCCTGAGAGTAGACGTGAGTGGAGAAATGTCAGTCTGGAATTCATAATTTATGAAAGAGGAGTGGTAGTTGGACTTCGGTAGGCTCGAATCGTTAAGGAGAGAGACTGTACGGAGATAGTGTGGGAGTTTGACTACGAGAGGCGAAAAGTCAGTCTGGGGGGCGAGAATAGTTGGTCACCATTGAATCAGCAGTGGGAGAAGTTTGTCTTTAAATCTCTTGAAACATTTTTAAAAATTATTTTAACTAACGACCTACTACCTGGAGTCGAAAGTAGCTCTTATTATACATATATTACAATACAATTTTTTTAAAATTACAAAGCGATTAAAATATTAATAAATTTTATTTACAGGGAATATATTATTGAGGAAAATATTTACAAGGAAATTGGGGGTTCGGTGAAGCAATCAGATCTCCTTAACACAGGTTTAATACCGTGGGCGATCCCCCGTAAACGACATGGATTGAAAACTTGGCAGCGTGCCAAGTTTCTATGTGGCTGCGTCTTCTTCAGCCGTTGCAAAGTGTAGGACAAGTCTTCAGTTCCAACCATCTGCTCTCTTGTGTAGATCCGAATGAATCTGCACAGCCTCACCACTGTGTCACACACGTGGATAAATCGATGTTTTCACTGATTTATCTATATACGAAACCCCATTAGTCGAAGCAGCCATGTAGTAATTTTAAATTATTGTTTGTTTTCCACGCTGGCTATTTCTGAGAATGGCGGAGGTCAGTTCTGTATGTGACCTGACAGCATCCCATAGGCTTACAACCCCCTTTCGTTGCCGTCTTCGAGGCGCCACTCAACCTTTCAATCCTCGGATAACTTTTACATTACACCTTAATAAAATAAATATCGCGCTACAAAATATTATATAATATTACAAAAAATAAACATTAGTACAACAAATTTAATGATATTTCAATTAATTTCCAAACTAATATACTATGTAATACGTCTAATCTAACGAGACATTGCAACATGGTATTCCATTTCCAACCTCGCATTACGTTTAATTTGTCTATTTTATTTCGTCAAAGAGCACCTTTCGATCAGACGCTGTTAGAGTAGGTTCATGGCTGCTTGTATGTGTATTTTAATAAATATCTAAATAAAAGATAGGATAACAGACTATTAAATAAATTGCCTCGACAATATTGGAATATCATAATTTTTCGCTCCCTTCACCTCGGACCCTGCAGGTGGTAATCGTGTCTCATTGTGATGGCTTTTGTTTCCGGGTCCCAAGGAACCGTGTCCACAATTTGGTCAAAAATGTTCCATGCGTTTAGATTTGTTTGCAGAACATACACACATACCGTCAATTTTATGCTATAGAAAATAACTGTTTGGCATTAACGATTCGGAGACCTTTTGAAATTTATGTGACAATAATATCACGATGAACATAACAGATATTAATGAACGTAGACTTTCCCGGTGAATAATTCGGATGAATTCTTCACAGATAACCAACCGGGTCAGGCTTTTAAAAATACACAACGTTTCTGATGCCATTTTCTGCCGCTGTAGCGACATGCATTGAAGTTCAAAGAGTAGTGGAGCAAAGAACTTCAGTGGCTGACGCGCGGAGTGACAGTTCTTTGCCGCAACAATGAATCTAAGTTTTCTGGAGTAGTCTCGGATTTAAATACGTGTAACTTTATACCAACATGAGCTATAGTTAAATAAAACGTTGTAGATGTTATATTATATTATTGCGCGTTATAAATCACATATCAATAATAAATGGTGACCCCCGACGTGATCGTGTATATAGAAACTGTTGTGCGACATCATATAACGTTTTTTAAAGATTATGGCAGTAAACATCGCTGTTTCGGACGCCGCCGGTGTGGCACGTGTAGGCATAAATGCGCCAATATTCTGGCGTGCGAATCCAGAGATTTGGTTCCGGCAAATGGAAAGCCAGTTCGCCCTGGTTGGAGTTACGGCGGAAATCACTAAATTCCACCATGTGGTGTCGGCGCTTCAACCTGAAGAACTGGCTGTCGTGGGTGATATAATCTTAAACCCACCGGTGAATAACCCGTACACAGCTATTCGGAACCGTTTACGCTCGCAATATGCCGACACCGAAGAAGAGCGTCTGCGTGAACTGATTTCCGGCATGCAGCTGAGCGACAAGAAGCCATCACGTCTTCTTCTGGAAATGAGGAGCAAAGCTGGCTCATCCATAAGCGAGGAGCTACTGAAATCTCTATTCATCCAGCGGTTGCCCACAAATGTGCAGCAGATCCTGGCAATATCAAATGATGCTTTGGACAAACTGGCGGAGATGGCGGATGGCATTATGGCAGTTGCTACCGGTACAATACAGGAAGTAGCTACTCAGGATTCTTCCTTACGTGACATGCTGATGGATATATCCGCTCGTATTACACGTCTCGAGACACGTTCGAGACGAAGCTCCCGGGAGAGAAACACCGAGGCTAAGATACAACGTTCATCCAGTCGGCAGAGATCGAACGGGAACCACTCTTGGTATCACCAGCGTTTTGGAAAGCGGGCTACGAAATGCACCAAACCCTGTACATTTGAGGCGGAAAACTAGACAAGCCGTCACTCGCGTCTTCGAGTGACGGCAGGCCCATGATTCAACGTTTATATCTCGCGGATCGTACGACGGCAACCACATATTTAATCGACACTGGAGCTGACGTATCAGTGATTCCACCACAAAATAAACACTTAGTGCCAGGCAAGCCACAACTGTTCGCAGCAAATGGAACCGCTATTCCTACCTGCGGACAAAAGTTGGTGAAACTTGCGTTACGTTTACGCAGAGTGTTTCATTGGCCATTTATTGTGGCGGCGGTGGCGCAACCTATCATTGGCGCGGATTTTTTACGCCATTTTGGGCTTCTAGTGGACATTCGGAGAGGATGTTTGGTGGATTCAATAACGCAACTTCGCTCACGTGGAATGCTGTGGAAACAAGATGCGGGCTGCATTAAAACAGTCTGTGGGGATTCCAGTTATCATGCTTTACTGGCCAAATTCCCCGCTTTAACTGAACCAGCTGCAGCCCCGCGAGAAGTTGGACACGTCACACACTGCATCCAGACGACGGGTCCAACAGTATTCGCACGTCCACGGCGATTGCCACCGGTTAAGCTAAAAGCCGCAAAAACGGAATTCGAATATTTGGTGGCGACAGGCGTTTGTAGGCCGTCTAAAAGTTGCTGAGCGTCCCCTCTCCATATGGTACAAAAGGCTAATGGTGACTGGCGACCATGTGGGGACTACAGACGACTAAATAGTGTCACTGTTCCAGACCGGTACCCAGTGCCCCATATGCAAGACTGCATGCAAGTGTTGGCAGGAAAGAAAATTTTCTCCACGCTCGGCATATCAGATCCCAGTCCGAGAAGAGGACATCCCAAAGACCGCGGTGACTACGCCATTTGGCCTCTTCGAATATGTTTTCATGCCTTTCGGTCTGTCAAATGCTTCCGCGACGTTCCAACGTTTCATCCACCAGGTCCTTCGTGGAATGGATTACTGTGTGCCATATTTCGATGATATTCTCGTAGCGTCCGAGACTGAAACTAACATGTGCATCACCTCGAGCAAGTGTTCCAGCGGCTAAAAGAATATGGCGTAAAATTGAACGCAGCGAAATGTGTGCTAGGGAAATCTGCCGTGCAGTTCTCAGGCCATGTAATAACATCCAATGGTATTACTCCGTTGCCCGAAAAAGTATCAGCAATCACCAACTTCCCCAGGCCAGAGACAAAAATGGAGTTGCGCCGATTTTTAGCAATCCTAAATTTTTATAGACGTTTTTTAAAAGGCGCAGCAAAAGTGCAGGCGTCGCTCAACAAGTACCTAAAAGGCTCAAAAGAGAACGACAAGACCCCTATCGTGTGGACTGAGAAGACAGTTGTCGATTTTGAAACATGTAAGAAAGCGTTGTCTGAAGTGACATTATTATATCACCCGAACCCAGAGGCTACGTTGGCGATAGCGGTGGATCCATCGGATAAAGCAGTGGGTGCCGCCCTCCATCAACGTCACCTGAAAGGGTACCAACCTCTAGCGTTTTACTCTAAGTGTCTCTCTCCAGCAAAGCAGAAGTATAGTGCATAGGACAGGGAGCTCCTAGCCACCTACTGGTAATTAAGCATTTTAGGCACATGGTGGAAGGTCGCCCGTTTGTGCTTTTCACTGACCACAAACCCTTAACATTTGCCTTTGTCAGAAGGAGGACAAATGTTCACCGCGACAGATCAGACATCTGGATTATATCAGCCAATTCACAACTGATATTAGATATCTAAAAGGGGTGAACAACATGGTGGCAGACGCATTGTCCAGAGTGCAAATCGCAGAAATGGCCACACAATCTGCTATCGATTTTGAACGCATGGCGGAAGAGCAGCGAGAAGATTCGGACATAAAACGAATGCTTTCGGCGGACACCAACACTGGGCTGCGGCTTCAGCCGATGACAGTAGGCGAACCAGGTGCCACACTTTATTGTGACACATCATCAGGCCGCATTCGGCCAATAGTGCCGGAATCATTCCGTCGTGAAGTTTTTAACAGTTTGCATTCCTTGTCGCACCCCGGAATGAATGCAACAGTTAAATTAGTGCGGGAGAGATTCGTCTGGCCATCAGTTAACAAAGACAACAGCCTGGACTAAAGCCTGCCTGAAATGCCAGCAAGTTAAGGTCGCTCAACACACCAAAAGCCCTATAGGTAGATTTTCCCCTCCAGACGTTAGATTCCAGCATATCCACATCGATCTCGTAGGACCTCTTCCTCCGTCAGAGGGTTTTAAGTATTGTCTGACTTGCATTGATAGATTCTCCAAGTGGCCAGAAATCATTCCGCTAGTGGATATATCTGCGGAAAGGGTCGCAACAGCATTCTACACGGGATGGGTTTCTCGATTTGGCGTACCACTCCGTGTGACAACCGACCAGGGGACACAATTTGAGTCTTCACTTTTCACCGCGCTAATGAAACTTCTGGGTACCCCACGCCAGCGCACATCGCCATAGCCTCCTGCAGCAAATGGACAGGTAGAGCGCTTTCATCGGCAACTGAAAGCGGCCATCATGGCTCACAACAAAAGTCAATGGTTGAAAACGTTGCCTACAATTTTGCTCGGCATTAGGTCAGCATGGAAGGAGGACATACAGGCGACGGCAGCTGAGATGGTCTACGGAACGTCCCTTCGGCTACCCGGCGAACTATTGTGTCCGAGCTCAAATCCTGCAGATCGCGCTACGTTCGTGGGACGGCTTAAAGAGACCATGCAGAATATTCGGATACCAAATATCAGGCACCATGGTATTCCGATGACATTGGTTAGCAAAGACTTGGCCACTTGCAGCCACGTATTTCTGAGAACGGACGCGGTGAGAAAGAGCCTGCAGGCACCCTACGAGGGACCATACCAGGTGATAAGCCGAGAAGGAAAAGTCTTTAAAATTCTTGTGCGTGGAATCAGCAAGATTATTAACATCGGCCGACTTAAGCCAGCCTACATGACAGCGGGCGATGAGCAGCATCCTTCAGAACCACAACAGCATCAGCGACACCAACGGAAACAGATACGGCAGCAGATAGAGGAACAACAGCAACCCGAACAACGGCATCCTCAACAAGCCAACACGACCACTCGTTCTGGTCGAAGAGCGCGGTTTAACCGACGCTACTCATCCAGTCTCGCTATCGCTGGAGGGGGGCTACCTGTAGCGACATGCATTGAAGTTCAAAGAGTAGCGAAGCAAAGAACTTCAGTGACTGACGCGCGGAGTGACAGTTCTTTGCCGCAACAATGAATCTAAGTTTTCTGGAGTAGTCTCATATTTAAATACGTGTAACTTTGTACCAACATGAGCTATAGTTAAATAAAACGTTGTAGATGCTATATTATATTATTGCGCGTTATAAATCACATAGCAATACCGCTATAGCCTGAAGATGGCAGAAGAAAATGGCCGCAGAAACGTTCTGAATTTTTAAAAGCCTGACCCTGTTGGTTAACCGTGAAGATTTCAACACAACAGATATTAATTATGACTTAAAGTCTCAAAAAAATAAAATTACAATTGAATTCTGAAAATAAGTAACTATTAATCGATAATTAATTGAGCATGTTTATAATATTACACAGTTAAATATTATTCTACAATGATATTTTGTGATGAGCGGAGGTATTATTAATTATTCTTAATTCTATTATTAAAGAGGGTTCCATTATTATATTTTGAAATTGATAATTCTTTTGATTTTATGGTTTTATTTCGAAAGAAACTAATCAAATGCTATTTACAAGTTAGTAACTAATATTAAAATTATAAATTTACATATCTACAATTGTTAGCTCCATTCTAGCAAAATCAAGTATTGCCTTAGCCCCGGAATCTCAGGTTGCCCGTGAGTTTAATAATACACGAAAATTTCTAACGGATTTTACAACTGGCCTGGGTATGAAAGAGTGCTAATTACCAATGTTTTAGCTGTGGTGATCAAAACTGGACCCGTCCTGGACCCCGTCGTTTTGGCTAGCGTAGCTGTTGAACGGCTCTGATATCACCTCTGTTGATGGCTAGCGACCTCGTAAGAACGTTGTTATTGTTGACGCAGTCGGAAGGACGTTGTTATTTTCGACGTACGAGTCATATCGCTTATTAATGCATGCTGATAAGCGATGCTGCTCATCTCATCTCCAGACTCGTAGTGCCCTAGCCTCTACAGCCCCTAGGAGTACCGTTAATTCCAGCATTATCCTAGGGCCATAAATCCAGCCCTGTCAACAACGTTCAGGCGGTCAGTGTGGAAATCGCAATCCTTCGTACCCAAACGAACTTAGAAAAAATTACTTTACGAAAAATAACGCGACCACCTTGATTTTTCTATGTTGCGTTAAATTGATTTTAATACATGATTCTAATGTAATTTCGCTGGTTACATAAGCGATCATTACAATTTGTAGGTTTTATGTAGCAAACATTTAAAATGATAGTTAACCGAATGAAAAATTTTCTTCTTGATTTTATATCGGTACTGACAAGAACGGCTTTATCAACATTAACATACCATTCCTTTTAATTATTTATTGACGTTATTTTAACTGTAATTAAAAAGGTATATATATATCTATTGTGATAAAAAGGGTGATTTTGTAAGGTTGTGGCGTTATGAGGCGCAGTTCGGCCAACAACAATGGATAGTCGGCCGAAAGATGGTATTTCCCCGCGGGGAAGGCCCGCCTGGCCTGTATAAAAAAATGACGATGGTGAACCCCCGCGGGAAAAATGAGGGCGGGGAACCCCGAAATGTTGAGAAATAGGGGAATTCCCGTCGGAAGGTATAAAAGGGAAGTCGATGGGTGGCTCGATATTCAGACCGCAGAGGGGAGGCGAGTGCAGGAGCAGACCACAGAGGGGAGGCGAGTGCATCAGACCGCAGAAGGGAGGCGAGTGGATCAGACCCGAGAAGGCAGGCGAGTGAGCAGACCCCAGAAGGGAGGCGAGTGGAGCAGATATCCAGACCCCAGAAGGGAGGCGAGTGGAGCAGAGCGCAGAAGGCAGGCGAGTGGAGCAGAGAGCAGATATCCAGAGAGCAGATAGCCAGTGTCGTACAAACATTCGAGAGGTGGATGTTTGTTGGGCCAGTAATTGTGGGTAAGCGATATAAAATTTGTGAAACTTGCTCATTGCTCTGGATAAATAACATTCAATGATTTTTCTTTCTATTTTCAGCTGATGCATACTCCATCTCTTGAGAGACCCAAAATCCCCCGAGATTAAGCCCGTGTCTTCACTTAAATTAATAAACAAAATTATTAAAATTGATCATATTTGTAATTTAAATTAATAAATGTTTTATACACAAAAAAGTATATTATATTTTGGCGCCCAACCGTGTGAGCATACCATCTCTCTCAAGGGTGAAGTACTGCAGAAGCTATTTTGTAAAAGGTAATCTTTCCAAAATTTAGTTATAGTTTTTTTTGTTTTGCTTTCTTTCGTGTTCCTCTCGGGTAAAATTTAAATTCTGTGTTTTGCAATTTTTACTGTGCAATTTCCACAAGTACGCAATCTTTTGCTTACAAAAATTAATACATGTTTTTTTTAATTAATATTTTGGGTTTTTCTTTTGTTTGATATATGCTTCTTAGAAGTAAAAAACGTGTGATTAATATGGAAAATTCACAGGAACCAGAATTTCAGTGTGTACAGATTGAGAATTTGGAATCCGAGGAAGTGATCGGTTTAAACGAAATGTTTGATGAAAGTGATAAAGGGCAAGAATCAGTGGCAGAAAATGTAGAAGTCAGCAATAGTGACATTACGAATGCCATAGGGGAAAAGAGTGATAAGCAAAGAAGAGACAGTACTAGCGTGGATATTGAGATGCTGATAAAATATTTGGGTAATAAAATGGATAATATGGGAGAAAGATTGATAAAAAAAATGGATAAGGGTTTGGCAGAAATGAAATTAGAAAATAATAGGTTGATAGAAAAAATGGATAAGAGTATGGCAGAATGGAAGCGAAATATGGGGGAAATGACAGAGAAGTTTAATGTAGAATTTAAAGGGGAAGTAAGTAAGAATATTGAGGAAATAGGGGCAGTGGTAGAGGAAGAAATTATTCAGAACGAGGTATCTGAGAAAATATGTGATGATAAACATATTGATTTTAATGTGCACGTAGAAGAAATAGATAAGGAAGAAGTAATGTGTAATTTAGTCGTTGATAATAGTCAAAGGGAAATGGATCTTAAACAGTCATGGAAAATAGTTGAGAGAGGAGAGAATCCTGTGGCTATTTATAATGATATGCAGGGAAATGTTAGGAAACAGCTGCAAATAGTGATAGCTGAAGTGTTAGAGATAGGAAAGTTGTATAGTTACAATTTGAAGAAGAAAATGCTGAACTTAGCAGGGTTTAAAAGGGAAGCTCTACGGGGGAATAGGGGAAAAAGACAAAGTTTGGGTGATATTAGTGTAAGAATAGATATAAAGTTTATTAAATTTAAATACAATAGGTTCGATCATTATGCAGATGAAATGTATGAGGGAATTTTGGGAAAGCAGTGTAGAGAGAGAACGCAGGATCATTTCACTATGGAGTATGGAAAACGCATGGCAACAATGATAAGTAGTTTAAATTATGTAGCGACGTGGTCAATTAAAGGATTGAGGATTCATTCAATTGGTGAAGTAATTAAATGGTTTGGGAAAATTTTGTTTAATGTCAATGGGATTTTAGGCAGCATAAAGAATATGGGCATCCATTGCTGGAGATAGAAGAAAATAATAGCACGGGAATATTTGGGGTACATGAAAATTGTGATGATGGCAGGGGTCTATTGCCATATCATGTGATATGTTAGATTAGGGCAAAGAAACTCTAGGAGAATCATTACTCTTTAATGATTTCATAATTAGCGATTATGGAGACTCCAGCTATAAAGCATTTCCTTCCATTTCAGTCCTTCATTTCTTACATCTATCCTCTATGCTATCTTCTAGTAAAGAAACTCTAGGAGAATCATTACCCTTTAATGATTTCATAATTGGTGATTATGGAGACTCCAGCTATAAAGCATTTTCTTCCATTTCTGATGCTTTATTTCTTACATCTATTCTCTATGCTATCTTCTAGTTAGGTGATTGTGATGGGGAATTCTAGATAGTTCAGTTGTATTTTGTCACGGCTCTTTTTTTGTATTGTAATAGATTTTGGGTGATGATTTTAGATTAGTTTTGGGAATCAGCTATTTTGGTATTATCATGTTCTGTCATTTTGTTTCTGCACAAGGAGTATTTTCGATTTTGTGGGTTTATGTGGTTGTTGGGGTGTGGAAAGTAGATTATTGATGTGGATTTTATTGTGGGGAGAAATAATGAGAATTCTGTCTGTTTGGAAGAAATTAGTGTTGAATTAGTGTGAGCTTATGAAAGGAATGTGGTTTGAAGTATAATTGGGAAATGTCAGCTGTGATTTGGAAGGTGTTTCGATTTATGGTACTGGAATTTGGTGGAAAATAGCAGTGGGACCTCATAGTGTTATTGGAGGATGTAAGGGATTATAGGAATCAGTCGTCGTATTATAAGGAAGTATAATAAGTTGAAAGCGTCGTATATTAAAGTGAAGTGAAGGATTCGTCGAATAATAAGTAAAGAATAGTATGTGAAGTCGTCGTATTGGGGGTGGCATAAATAAGTCCACGAGATTAATTTAGTTGGTGATTAGCCCAGATAGAAAGGGGATCACAACAGTGTAGTAAAATCGTCGGTAAAATAAAAATGTTAGATGAGAATGTGTCACTGAAATAGACCAGCTGGTACCTTGGATTTTAAAGATTGTGAATTGTCAGAGCTGATAGAGAAAGAATATGGGGGGAATCTTGAAGGAATTTTATGAGCAAAGTGGTGACTCAACAATTATTATGATAAAGAGGCAGGATTTGAGTTAATGGGGAGATAGGAATAGTTTACTGGGTAGAAATTCAAGACTTATTTGTTGGGAAGTCATGGAATGAGAAACTATTGTGCAGAAATAGGGTGTTATCTGTTCTTTTTTATTATTAATTCTATCAGGAGTTTGTTTATTTTGATTAATTGTACTGCTGGGTAATTAAATATGGTATGGGGGCTAACAAGCTATTTTAGTTTTTTATTGTTGGATAAGTAGCAGTATATTTAGGACTAAAAATTTAGCTTCTGAACATTTTACATTTGGGGTTTTGATAAATGTCACAGGAAGAGAAAACATGGAGCCACATTGAGGATTGTTTTTGTTTGAGGGATGATGTTAGAGGGCAGTTCAGCCATATAATGTTGTTGTAAACATATTTGATGGCATGTGAATACTGAACTGTGATGCCAAGTTTCTCAATCCTGGCAAGCTGAAAGTTTCGTTCCTGTGAGCGGATAAATTTAAATAATTTATAATTCATAACAGGATTTTATTTTATCAATGGGGGGGCACCAGGCAAACATGTGTAAGTTTATGTAAGCCACGTGTTAACCTGAAATTCTATCCAATTTTAGCTAATAAATGGTTTTAAGTCTAAATCAATAGGAAAGATTATTTTAAAATTAAGTTGAAAAGAGTGCTCAATCAATTTGATTAATTTGTAATTTCTCCGAGCACAAAAATGATTGTAAAGAATGAGCAAGGGGGTTAAAGATAAAATATGGAGATAAATTTCTCAAAATTTTTTTGTAAAATTTTATTAAAATTGATCGGGGGCAATGTGATAAAAAGGGTGATTTTGTAAGGTTGTGGCGTTATGAGGCGCAGTTCGGCAAACAACAATGGATAGTCGGCCGAAAGATGGTATTTCCCCGCGGGGAAGGCCCGCCTGGCCTGTATAAAAAAATGACGATGGTGAACCCCCGCCGGAAAAATGAGGGCGGGGAACCCCGAAATGTTGAGAAATAGGGGAATTCCCGTCGGAAGGTATAAAAGGGAAGCCGATGGGTGGCTCGATATTCAGACCGCAGAGCGGTGGCGAGTGCAGGAGCAGACCACAGAGGGGAGGCGAGTGCATCAGACCGCAGAAGGGAGGCGAGTGGATCAGACCCGAGAAGGCAGGCTAGTGAGCAGACCCCAGAAGGGAGGCGAGTGGAGCAGACCCCAGAAGGGAGGCGAGTGGAGCAGATATCCAGAGAGCAGATATCCAGACCCCAGAAGGGAGGCGAGTGGAGCAGAGCGCAGAAGGCAGGCGAGTGGAGCAGAGAGCAGATATCCAGAGAGCAGATAGCCAGTGTCGTACAAACATTCGAGAGGTGGATGTTTGTTGGGCCAGTAATTGTGGGTAAGCGATATAAAATTTGTGAAACTTGCTCATTGCTCTGGATAAATAACATTCAATGATTTTTCTTTCTATTTTCAGCTGATGCATACTCCATCTCTTGAGAGACCCAAAATCCCCCGAGATTAAGCCCGTGTCTTCACTTAAATTAATAAACAAAATTATTAAAATTGATCATATTTGTAATTTAAATTAATAAATGTTTTATACACAAAAAAGTATATTACAATATACATCCGAAAAAGACAGATAACGTACAACAGGATTGAACGGAAGAATTAAATAGTACGTGCTAACTAACACTGTATAATATCCTATGTCAATTGAGTTAATTACCTGGTGGCATTCACGTGACATGTATTGTCGTTTAAGTATTCAATTCATGCCCTCTGCCTTTCTTGTTATTCCATTTCAACGTGACAGTGATTGAAGATTTTTCAAATTCATTTCGATTGTTATTGAGTCATTTGAAAGAAATACTATTTTCATTTTTAGCACACTGTCTAATAGAATAATTGCGAAATAAATATATTGAAAAATTAAAAGAGGGGCATGTTCTAAAGTGTGTTCACTTTACGGTGTTGTTAAGTCGTGAGCTCTTGGATTGATAGACATCAGCAAAGATACTGCTATTAATAAAATTCTAATATTCTCTTCGGCGATTTATAGACAGGAACCGTACACTTTTATAGCGTCCTGAAATGGCGTGCAAACATCTTCGGATGAAAGCCCATCAATACGCGAAGATCACATGGGCAATAAAGGCGAATGACTTCACTCAATCCCTTCATAAATATAAGGACAGAATCGTCCACCATCATCAATACAGCCAAATTTATCAAAATTTATTCTTCTTACGTAAGTGAATTAATCAATATTTCATCTTTCATTAATTTAACATAGTCTAAAAATCCTTTAGAAAGGAATCCCGGTATTCTAAACAGTAGAAAATACGTCTCGTCTGGCTCCTTAGAAGAGACAACAGTTCCACGGAAGCTAAAACCTCGAGCAAATAAAAAGTAGTACTTAAAGACCCGGCGTTGCCCGGGTATTTATTTAACTATCCAGTTTCATTATTTAATTATTGGTCAACACATGGCTAAACCGGCATCGAAAACGTCAAAATATGAAACTAAATTATATACTCCCGGTATCTCGATAGTCAAAAATACTCTCTGTACAATAACAGGACTAAAAACATATGTACTACTATGGCAGAATAAAATTTCTTCCCTACTTATTGCATGAATGTTTACTTGAATCGCATATTTCAGGTCACAATGTAACACAGCTACCACATACACCGGTTTCGACTCCCAAAATTAAACATTTTCTTGTGATTTTCATATGACGATATTTCCACACCCACACCTCAAATACTCCAAGAGGTTTAAATTATATATAATTATAATTATTACAGTAATTGACCTCAAGAATTATTTTTCGACTCAAATATGGACCTTCACTACATTCAAAAATTCCACAAATCCCACCCCTCTCGCTTAGGGAGTTGTTTGGAATCTATACGCCAAACGTTCACAGATAAATGTTACGTTTGACCGTCTGTTTTGACACCTCTCGCCTGAACACGGCGGTATGGGTTCTTCCAAAGCCGTTGAAGATCCATTCTGTTTGTCTCCAAACGCTGCCTATGCTCATCTTCAGTCTAATTGTCTCGAAGATTATGAACTCCACACTGGTGGCATTTTCTTATCATTAACAATAAAATCCACGACGATAAACCTCCAAGCACACATCAAATCACATTAAGATTTGTTGTTGGGAAAGAAACAGCACTTGAATACGAATGAATGGCAATATTTTGCCACATCTCAGAACCTTTAGTGTTAACTGAGCGGTACAGAGATTGCAGAAATGTGGAGTCGGGTTTGGGTCCCACCCGACACTTTATTTACCCTTTATTTCTAGTATTTTCTGTTTCGAGAATGTTCTGTTTCTGGAATATTCCATGAATGTATACATTGTACTCGATTCCGAATCCGTGTAAGTCTTAAGCAGTACGAGCCTTATACAGAACTCACTTGTTAAATAAACATCTATAACATCTACGTGTGTGTGTTACTGTTGTAACTCACGATCTCACGATCCTACAGAAAAGTTACATTTCTGGAGGAAGCGTCGGGTAACATCTAGAATTAACACATAGTGGCTCCTATTAGGCCTCGACAAAGCCGGAGGCCCCAAGGTTTGAGTCCGGGATTTGCGCCATACTCAAAACCGACAAACCCTGCGATGGAACGTCAGGAAAGAAGCCCGCCGGTCTATGCTACTATCCAGCAGCGGATAAAGAACCCCGCCATCTTCACAAGTGACGCCGGAAAAGACCCAGGCAGATGGCTCAAGGGCTTTCAACGAGTGGGACGACACTGTTTGCCTGACCAACCTTATTTCTACTTGGACGGAACCGCAAGCAGTGGTTTGAAAAAGTCCAAGACAATTTGATCAGTTGGGAAGCTTTTTAGTCAAAAATTAAGAAAGCCTTTGGTGAGTCTGAGCGTTATGTTCGGGAGGCAACATAGGAATAGAAATATCAAGCTCAGAAAAGTCGCGAGAATGCCCAATCATACATCCAGAGCGTTCTAGCATTGTGCCGAACTGTTAACCCAACCATGGGGGAAGAAGAGAAATTGGCACATTTAATGAAAGGTGTCGCTGAGGAATTATACCAAGCCCCTTATTAAAAACCTTTCAACTACGGAAAAGTTAACCAGAAAAGAATTCGACAAAAGTTCGAGAGGCTTCCGAACGTAAAGCCGATTGCCTCAATAGGAGATGCGAATGATCTCTCATCTCTCGTCCACCAGATAGTAAGGGAGGAAATGTAACGTGCACTATCGTTACTTACCGACGCACTAGAGCCAAAACCGATTCAAGAATCCATGAAAGGAGAAGTGAAAAGCGTCTTGGCACCTATCTCTACAACCGACGCCCTCTTGGTGAAAAGTCGTCCCAAAGCGGAAGCCCATGTATGCAAAAGTCGTTAAACGGAAGGAACCAATTTAAACCCCAAGGAAGACAGAAGTCTGGAGAACACAAGAAAACAGACCTGTGTGTTTCCACTGAGGCCGTCCTGGACACGTCGTAAGATACAGCAAGGAGAGGAGACGAGTATTCAACAACGCAAGAGCTAGACGAGGACAGGATGCATAGAACAACAGTCGCCAACTTGTAAAAACCGAACAAACTGAGTTGTTCCGTGGAAGATACAGGTCATCGTCACCACTTTCCGCCGCAAGTAGAGGACGCTCTCCGTCACGTCGCTCGAGATCTTTGTCGCCATTCAGCAGTTCACCTAGCCGATGTAACATGGAAAACTAGACGACGCGACCTTCCCTGGAAGTGAGGCACACTAGAAAAAAATCCTCCGTCACCAAACCTAATATTGGATCACAAGTCGGTAAGAGCCCTATTCGATTCCGGCGCATGTTTCTCTGTTATCTCCGAGACGTTTTGACGACATCTGAAAAAGACGCATATCGCAGATAACAGGGATACTATGTTAAGAGTAGCGGATGGCAAATATGTGCAACGAGCCGTACGATGTACTATCAGGTTCAACATTAATAACAGAAACCAGCCATTCGAGTTGAAAGTTCTACCGCAGTGTACCCACGACGTTATCATCGGATGGGACTTTTTGAAGAGGTGCTACCAAAGTAACAGTCGCGTGCCCTGAAGTAAATGGACACGTAAATCTGATAATTGAAGCAAAGGAGAAATTATCACCAGTCGCTTATCTCGTTCAAGAATGGCACTGGATAATTATGGGTAGTTAATGGTCAGCATGAAACTCAGTTTCTTTCGAAACATTCATTTTTAGTAAGGGATGAATTACTGCACAAGAATACCTTACTGTCATAGAAGAAAATACACGCAGCCGCAGAATTCCTACAGAGACGAGTAACAACGGAAACAAGTTTCATAAGGTACTGGCGCCGAAGCTAACCATGGACAAACAGACGAAATTTCTTGAACTGCTTCAGAAATATTCCACGTGATTCGACGCAGTAATCAGGAACAAATCAACCACTGTAAATGTGGAACATAAAATTAAAACTGGAAGCGTACCGAGTATCAGCAGCAAAATGACATATTATTCAAAAAGAAGTGCATAAGATGTTTGGACCTGGAATTGTCCAACCATCACAGAGCCTGTGTTCATCACCGTTGTACTTGGCAGAAAAAATGGATGGAACCTGGCGATACTGCATCGATTATAGGAGACTTAACAAGATCTCAAAAAAGAACATTTATGAATTACGAAGGAATGACGATACACTGGATTGTCTAAAGGAAGCAAAGTTTTTCTCCATCATGGACTTGCACTCAGGCTACTGGCAGATAGAAGTGGACGAAGCCGATCGAGAGAAAACCGTTTTCATTACACCAGACGGACTCTACGAATTCAAATTTATGCTGTTTGGGTTGTGTAATGCACCAGCAACTTTCGAACGAATTAACAACTTGCTACGCCACTTGAAATGTAATATGTGCCTCTGCTATTTGGACCACATAATAGTTTTCTCGGAAACGTTCAGCGACCATTTCCTCTGTCTGCGAATTGGTCTCAAGTGTCTGAGTACAGCAAGGTTGAGACTGAACCCAAAGAAGCGTCTATTCGGTGCCAAGGAAATAAGATCCTCGGTCATCTAGTCTCGCGAGATCCGGATCCGGAGAAAGTCAGATCGATAGCAAACTTTCCCCGACTTGAAGAGTTATCTTGGACTCTGCTCTTATATAGGCGGTTTGTCAGAGACTTCAGTGGAAAAGCACGACTACTACACAGGCTGTTGCAAGGAGACGCCACCTTCATCTGGAATACCGAACAACAATAGTCTTGTTCGATCAAAATGCTCCGACGGAGTTTCACACTGACGCCAGCGACCACGAAATTGGAGCTGCAGTCGTACTGATAGATAGTCGACAGAAAGTCACAGCGTCCTCAGCAAAGCAGAGAGCAATTATTCGACAACAAAGAGAGAATGCCTTCTGTTGATTGGGCCATAAATAATTCCGGTTGTATCACTTTGGTAAACCATTCACGATTGTAATAGACCACCATTCCTTCTGCTGGTTGACAGGGTTGAACGATCCCTCTGGATGGCTCGCCAGGTAGGCTCTACGACTTCAGGAATATGACGTCACGATAAGGTACAAGAGTGGATGAAAACATCAGAATGTCGACGACGAAGAGTCGAAGGACTGAGATACTTGATTGTCTTAACTCTTTGACGAACATTCCTGTGGAACAGAGAAAAAACCCGAAGCAGAATTAAATTATACTAGCTTTAAACTCTTTACAGGACGTGAAAGGGGACTTCGAGATAATTAATAATTCACAACACAAAACAAATTATGACTCATGGGAAAGAAGATAGTTGCTAGTCATCCCCAAGCAACTTTGTCTAAACGTTCTGCGGCATTTGCAAGACGCATCCACCACTGGACACCAAGGACTCGTCAAGACGTGTGGTATAATTCATCAGTGATTTTACTGGCCCTATGTAAGCAATGCAGAGAGTATCAGAGAAGAACGACGATTCCCCAACCACCTACGCATCTAATACCGATTCCTCCGGCTGACGAACCGTTTCAACGTACGGAATTTACCTGCCTGGAAGATTTCCAACATCATCCCGGGGAAAAAAGTGGATTATTGTCTGCACAGATTACTTAATTTGGTTTGTAGTTACAAAAGGTGTAACATTGGCGGAAGCTTTGGAGAACGTCATATTCATCGTTGAAGAAATATACTTAGGCATGGAGGTGCAAGGACCATAATCACAGACCGGGGGACGGTATTTCAGTCTAGACTAATACATGAGATAAATAGACTGTGTGAAATAACAAGACGAATGACGACTGCCTACCGTCCTAAAAACAGGCTTACCGAGAGGTTAAACAAATCATTGGCCGACTTGTCCATGTACACCGACGTCTATCAGAAGAACTGGGACGCCGTACTTCCATTCGTGACGTTCACCTACAACACCGCCAAGCAAGAAACAATGGGATTCACGCCATTTTTTTTGGTATACGACAATGGACACGATATTTCCTTTCAATCCCGGCGATGTGAATGACTCTTATATTAGTCAATTAGTGACGAGGACCAAAGAATCCTGAAAAATAGACCATATATGTACGCTCCATGCAAAAATAAACGATCGACAACGATACGACGCAAGAAATTGATCAGTTGTGTACCAACCGGGGATCTAGTCTTTATATTTACTCCTATTCGCAAAGTCGGTCTTTCGAAAAAGCTCCTGAAACGGTACTTTGGCCCGTACAATGTCTTACAACATTTAAAAGACGTCACCCATGGAGTCACCCAATTCGAGGCGGAGAAAGAGCCACGTACTAAGAAGAAGCAGTTTAACGAAGCAGATGCTCAAGAGGAAGTTGAAAACCAAAGGCGACTCGCCGACGACAGGGAACGGAGACGAAGATGTAACCTTCCATCGGCCCAACACCGAGATCTAGCAACTAATAGTGAGACGCGGGAGCAATACCACTGTTGGTAACCTGCAGCGATGGCTGAAGGGTCCCACTCGTCGCAACCATTTTTTGTTTACTTTATTTACTTTTCTAGTCTTTTCTGTTTCTGGAATACTCCATGAATGTATTAATTTTACTAGATTCCGAAGCGGAGTCACTCTTCGGCAGTACGAACCTGTGTGTGTTCCTGTAGAATCGTGACAGTATTATCTTGTCAGAAGTATACAGGATATCATCATGTTATTTAGTCGACATACCTTTAATTTCCTTTCATTGATTTCCTTTAAATATGATATCTTTTCTTGTGATTAGTTTGCTTAATTTAAATAGTTTAATAAAAACTTTAATTTGAGGAATTAATGAACAATTGCTTGTTTTAAGTATATGATTAGAAATTTTGTTGTTTCTTCTTCACTATTTTTAATTTTTTGATTAGTTTATTATATATGTATATATATATTGTCACGTTTCTTAGGGATCGTGAGATTCAATAACACACACGTAGAGGTTATAAGCGAAGTGCTGTACAAAGTTCGTACTGCTTAAGACTGACTCCGATTTGGAATCCATTCCTATTTATACATACATGGAGTATTCTAGAAGAAGAACATTCTAGAAACAGAAAATACTAGAAACTAAAGACAAACAATGTAAATAAATTAAACAAATAAAAACGGTTGCGTCGGCTGGGACTCGAACCGGAGTCAACGTCCGGCTCGCTACCGCTCTGCCATTACTGCAGGTCTTGAGATGTGGCAATATATATATATATATATATATATATATATATATATATATTGCCAAAAATGTTATATAGGGCAAACCAAGCGTGCGTGCGTTGCGAACTAGACTTAAGGAACATAAGAACAACTACAAAATGACAATCGATAATGTAGTCACCACACATAGGCTCCAGGAGAAACATGAATTTGACTGAGAAAAGGTTGAAATTCTTGATTTTGAACAAAATTTATACAAAAGGAACACTTTCGAAATGATACACATTAGAACCACTAAGAACACGCTCAATTCGCAAAGTGATACGAGCAATTTAAGATATACTTATAACACGTTATTTTCTTACATTATATATAATTTTTATTTTACTGTTTTAGTTTAACCTATAATTCCTTTTTCCTTCTTGTTGCTTAAATATTTGAGATACGACGGTTTCCGTTATTCTTTGTCACTCGACTGCTACTGGCCAACATTCTGTCTGGCAATAACTACTTGTGGGAAAGGAGTTGAAGTGTTACGCGTTGCATCGAATCTGTAGCATATTGTAATTCTTTATATTTTGACACTGTTGTAGAAAGTTTTTGTTTCCATAATTTTTAAAAATATGTCTCAATTTCACCTCACTAGGGTTAATTTTTCTGTACATTTTTCCTCTACAGGGAGTAAAAAACCTGAAGAAGGCATAAAAAGATGCCGAAACGTTGTTACGATTACATTTATATGATAAAGCCTGCATAAGGTCATCAATTTGTTTAGTATATTTATATACAAGCAATATATATATTAATAATTGATTTTTTAGTAAGCGAAAAAGAAATTTATTCTTTAAATTCCTCTTTAATTTTTATAGCAGCTATTTTGGATTGAATACTTTTAAATTTTATAAGTTTTGTTTTAATTTTTTCTTCAATAGTTCCACTTTAAAGTTGTGATTACTTGATAAATTAAGGAGCGATTTGTTATATTAGTAATAATTTTTGTTTTATATAATATGAACATTATTGGGATCGGATGGTTTACGTTCGGTTTAATTTTGTTTAGTAATTTATAATCAAAACATTAAATCTTTCAATGCTGGGATATTAAGTGCTCATACAAATCATGTTGGGTATGTATTTATTGTTATCTCTATTTCTGGTAATTGAAATTATATTTATTATTATCAGAATTCTTTTAAATCATGATTATTCCATCATTTTCTATATGGTTGTAGTTGCTGCTGTAACTAAGAGAGCTGAGATTCCCTTTTCCACTTGCTTACTTGCTGCATTAGTCTGTAATGATGGGGTGAATATTGATTAATGAATTTAATAATTGGGTTTAAATATATACATTTATTAGATAAAAAAACAATAATTTTAAAATGGGTCGTGCGTGTATATATTATGTACAAAATAATGAATTAAAACGTGGTTATATTAAAGTTCTCAGGGTAATTATGTTTTGGGTGACCACGTGTAGCTGATTTTCCCTTCGTTGACGAACCTGATTTGTTTTCATATGCGTCTCGCTGTAACTTCCGTGTTGTGGAACTTGAAGCGGCCGGTCGACAATAGCACAAAGTCGTGCTATCTGAATTGAGGAAACTTCGCTTTTTCCTCTTTCTTCCCTGCTTCCCGGACTGATCAAAGCATGGTTCACCTCTCGCCTGCCACCTCACCAATCTGCTCTCGCCGACACCTATTACTAAGGTGACAGGGATGGATATTCTCCAATAATCTTCTTGTTTAATTTGGGGAACACACGCCACCCGGTCACCAAATTCCTAGGCAGATTAGGACATTCCAAAACCGACGACGAGGTGTCTGAGCTTTATGGTCCAAATGTCAGCCGCAGTCCCTTTGTTTTGATTCCGAGCCGCCAAGACGGCGCGCGGAAAAACCCCTTCTTCCTGGCCAGCGACTTGCTCATGCCCAAATATTTGTTATTTAAGCTTCTGTAGAGTGGACAGCACCATCTAGTGGGAAATCTATAAAGCTAATCAGTCGTTCGAGTGAAGTTGGACCGTGTGGTTGTGTGTAGCCATGTGATTAAAATTAAGTTACCTTCGAATCCCCAACAATTGGTAGTAGAGCGTGGTTCGACAATACGGACAATTACAAACAAGGGAAGTGAAATTTTACAAAAACGCGAGTGATAATAAAATGGAGCTGTCAACACAAAGAGTCGAGATTTTGCGCGGGGACAATTACCTAACGTGGTCGTTAAAAATGGGTGCCATTTTGAGAAAAAGAAAACTTTACAAAACAATTATCGAGAAACCTGAGCCAGTATGGAGAAAAGAAGACGAAGCAGAAAAAGAAGAATGGGAATACAAAAATGATGAAGCGTTTTCGGAAATTGTGACAACATTATCGCCCGAACAAGCTGGACCGTTTATTGGATGGACTAGTGCTAGAAAATTATGGATGAAGCTGAAAGAAAATTTCGAAGGTAACGTGCATGACAAATTAATAGACGCTATGATGGAACTGAGACAAATTAAGATGGGAGAGAAAGAGACAGTTGAAAATTACATTACAAGAGCCCGAACAATGGAAGCGAAATGTGCTATTTATGGACAATCAATTAGTGAACGAGAACTGGTATTCCACGTAGTGCGAGGTATAAATGAAAAATTTGAAACAATAGCTGCGACGCTCCGAATACAGAGGTCGGCAACAATGGACGACATCAAACAAGCCTTGAAAGAAGAGGAGGCAAGAATGGGAAACAAAACTACACAAAACAAGAGCGATGCGGTTTACCAGGCAAGAAACCATACAATAAAAGAAACTAGAACTTGTTACAATTGCAACAAAGTCGGTCATCTTGGAAAAGATTGCTGGCATAGGAAGAAGGAGGAAATACAAGACAAAATGAAATAAATTCAACCGCTAGAGGGCAATCTTGGAGAGGTCGAGGAAGAGGTCAAGGTCATGGAGGTGGAGCAAGCAACAATCGAGAGAGGAATCAACACCCAGCGAGCGTAGTAACAGAGAGGGGTGACAATCAAAACTTCCACGTAACAATTAAATTAACGGACGTGGCTAATGCAGTATCAGAGGACCCAGATAGCGAAAACATTTGGGGAATCGATTCCGGATGTAGTATTCATTCACATGTCACCGCATGATAATATGACGAATACAAGGCCTTACAATGGAACAGTGGTATTGGCAGAAGAGGTGAGAGAAATCGACGCAACAGCCATAGGTGATGTAGAAGTCATAACCCGAGTGGAACAAAAAGTGTACAACACTACAATTAGAGATGTACTATACGTACCGAGATTAAGAATGAACTTGTTATCAGTGCGAAGCCTAGTGAAAAATGGGAACTCGGTCATATTCGACCAAAATAGTGAACAAAAAAGACGTTGTAGTAGCGACATCAGAAGACGTGGAGAAGATGTACGTCATTAGAACTGAGCCGAACAAATACATTGACAGGGATGTTTTACATAACGATGATTCCAACATGACGGCGGTAGAGAAGCAGACGTGGCACAGACGGATGGGTCACATTGGAGAGAAGTACTTAAACAAGATGAAGAAAGACAAAATGGTCAACGAAATCGAGTACAAGGATGTTAAATTAGATAAATGCACGGATTGCATTATCAGCAAGGCAACACAAGCGCCACATAAAACAGTGACGAACAAAAGTGCAAAGTACGTGTTAGACTTGATACACATGGACCTTTGCGAGCCCATGCCGGTAGCATCAATGGGAGGTGCGAAATACATTTTCACAATAGTCGACGGATACAGTCGAAGAGTTTTCGTATATTTCTTAAAAACGAAGGATGAAACTTACAACAATTTTAAGGACTTCGTGGAACGCAAAGAAAATGAAACAGGGAACAGAGTCAATCGAGTACGCAGCGACAATGGAACTGAATTTACAAATGGACAGATGAAAGAGATAATGCGACACAAAGGCATAAAACACGAATTGACGGTACCCGGAAACCCAGCGAGTAATGCCATAGCCGAACGGATGAATCGGACAATATTAGAGAAGACAAGAGCACTATTACAAGATTCGAAGTTAACACAGAAGTTTTGGGGTGAAGCGGCATCAACAGCCGCATACCTGCTGAACTGTTCGCCAAATAAACACAACGGAGACCAGACGCCAATTAAGTGGACTGGAAGAAAACCAAATCTTGGACATCTGAGAGTTTTTGGTTGCGTGGGATATTACACAACGACGACTACATGCAGAGGGAAATTCGACCCAAGAGCGGAGAGAGGAATTTTTGTGGGATATTCCAAGTCAAGACTTGGATACAGAATGTACAATCCAGAGAAGCAAAAGTTATTTGAGTCGAGATCTGTCATTTTTGAAGAAAACAAGAAGGGAGGAGACTTACTACAAGATCAAGCGGAAGAGACTAAAGATTATTTGGTCGAGATGATAGAAGAATTACAAGCGAAAGAAGGAGAAACCCGAATATTGGAAAACACAACAAATGTAAACAATGATGAAGATGACAGTAGCCATGAGCAACTAGAGGAGGAACCAGAGGAGAACGAGTCCTCGATAGCTGAAATGATAACGAATAAAACAGGGAGAAATCTGGGTGAAAGGAACATACAGATTCAAGAAAGTCATCCTATGGAGCGAGAAAGAAATGAACAACTATTAAGAGGAAGTGGAGTAAGAAGATCACAACGAATTGAGGAAAAACATGTTGCAAATATCGCGTTTGAAATTCCTAAAACTGCGGAAGAAGACAGGAACAATCGAGCAGCAAAGGAATGGACGAGAAATTTATTGGAAGAGCTGGAGTTAGAAGAATTCATTAGTGAGATGACAACGATCGAGAGTGACAGCCAAGCAGCCATACAATGGATCCAAAATTGCGGAGTGAGGAGTCGGATGAAACATATTAACCGTTTATACTATTTTTGCAGAGACTCGTATACTAACGGCGAAATACAACTAAAGCATATATCGTCAGAAGAATTGGAGGCGGACCTCCTAACTAAACCAATCAGTGAAAGAAAACTTCGAGCAGCTATTGAGATGTTGAAGCCCGGATGGTCTGCCGAGAGGGGGGAATTGTAGAGTGGACAGCACCATCCAGTGGGAAATCTATAAAGCTAATCAGTCGTTCGAGTGAAGTTGGACATTGCGGTTGTGTGCAGCCATGTGATTAAAATTAAGTTACCTTCGAATCCCCAACAGCTTCCGTATATAAAAAAAAATAAGACGCGGGTTCTACTGCGCTACAAGTCCATTCATCTACATTGTTTACTACTGTGGTTTATTTGATGAATCGATTTAATCCAATAATTATTACCGCCGTAATAAATTATTTTATGTTTTTTATTAGTTGCGTTACTATATTAATATCTGGAATTGTAGGTAATTATGAATTTGCGTTAAAGACGGTATTTGCTTTATGTACATTAGAAAACTGGGTTTGTTGTTGTTGTCGTGGTATTCAATCCTTAGACTGGTCTTATAAGCAACCCTCGATGCTATCCTATCTTGTGCAAGCCTTTTATTTTCCGTATAGCTACTGTAACGTGACATACGTACACGTTACCACGCATTTCTTTTCTTTTCAAATATAGTAATAATTCGCGCGTAAGTAACGTCTCTGGTATGTTAGCATCTCCCTGGTTGTAAACAGAAATATCTTTGGGTTCGCGAATATGTCATTTCCATTATTATTTTTTCGCGTAATTTAAATTAATTTAAAAGTGTATCGTTAATATACGTTTGATGTTAAATTGTTGACCACAAAGGAAATTAATACTGGTCACAAATAGTGAAAATTACAATGAATAAACAGTAACGAAAAACAATTGAAGTTATATTTTCTTTGAACTGAACGTATTATTGATGTCTGTATTGCTTTGCTTGGAGCTGGATGTGTGTGAGACATCCTAGTGAGTGTATCACACAGACGACGATTCATTGTCTGTATATGCATTATATATATATATATATATATAAACAATCTATTCAATTAGATAATTGAATAAATTTACTTAAATAATTTTAATCATTGTTGTATTCATATAATTCAACCGAAATTGTTGTTTCCATTGTTATTAATTATATTTATTTCAAATATTACATGTACATTGTACGTTGAAACGAGAGGTATCAAACTCGCCCGTGGCTGACCAGTGACGTCACGTCAGGACCAGGCCCCGCTTGCATTGCCCGAGACGCGAACCAAAGCACCAGATCCTCTCCTCTTTCCAGTCCATCTTACTACTGGCGCAACAGAACCAGCTACAACCGGTAAAGCAATACCGAGGAAAAACTACTGGCAAAAATATTACACCCATTAGGCCTGAGGGCTGGAGGATAATGGACTGTGACAAAACAGAATTGTATGAATTGCACTATTAGTGTGTCCTTTTATCAATATTATTCTTTTCAATAAAAAATTATGATACTTTAAAATTAAAAATAAATAACTTACGTAGACGTTTTTTCGTTTGTGTAGAAATTTTCTAAAACATTTCGATCAATTATTCCTAGGAATATATCTCTGTTCCTGTAGTCCACAATTTGCATGTTTAATATAGCTGGGTTCTTTTGTACTTTATCGATTAATAAATCAATATCAAAGTGTGCCACATCTTTTTGAATGTGATACAATTTGTAAAATACAACTTTACAAATTGTATCACATTCAAAAAGATGTAGGCCAAAATTCTTTATTTCTAAAATTCGAACATACAGGAGCTTCCAATCTCTAGTCAGAATTATAAATCGAATCTGTGGATAAAATCTGAGTACCGTCATACGTCCGTTATACTGGCTCATAACTACGTATGACGAAATTCAGTACGAGTATGAATAGATTTTAATCCACAGAAGCGAAATATCATCTGGGTAGATAACTAAATCGCCGCTATGTTCAAAGTTTATAAATAATTGGGATTGCACAAATTTTGAATTATTCTTTCAGTCTTCGTTAAATATACAGCGGCAACAAATACAGACAGTGTGATGAGGCAAACATTCAAATGGCCCTAGATAATTTCTTGTATTTTAAAGTCTGCGCAGACCTGCCATTTAATGAGGGTTATTCGACGGTCAAAGAAGGAGGTTTTATGTAATTTATGGCTGTGGACCCTTGCCAAGTGGGCAGTAGTGATGCGCTTAAGAGTTATTTTCCGGTGGCACGTAACTCGGTAACAGTTACCAGGTAATAACAGGTTCCAGTAGCACGTTATTTTAGTAACATGTTATTTCAATAAGCAGAGATTTCAGTAAATGGTGATATAATCTTCTCAATACCACAATTTTGGGTAGTGTGTTGCTAAAATACAACCAGGTAACCTTCCACTTAAAATATCCGTGTTTATATCTGCTGCTTTTAACGACGAAAAAGAATCCAAAGACATCTGATTTCTTCTAGTTTCATGTTTAAAATAAAGTAAAATTTTATTAATACTGGCAATCCAGCAGTCTGCCTTAGTTCCGACTTTCAAAATGGCTCAAGTCGCTTCCCATGTGTACTCTGCGCGACCATGTGTAACAGGCCTTAAACTGCTACAGCAAAATAGTATCGTAAATTTTGTTCAAATTATTCGTTTCATTTTTAACATTGACTGGATGAGGGTTGCACCTCATATACAACATTTGACTCATAATTCTCTAGAAGTAATTATTTTATTCGTCTAAATTTCCACATCTTACTAATCGAAATTGTGATTATTAACATGTATGTGTTTGGATACAATTCTGTAGTTTTGAATGTCTAATTTAATGTTGTTTCTATGTTCCTTAATACGAGTTTTTAAAGCTCTTTTAGTTTGTCCGATATACAATGCGATACAATCTAAACAATTAATTTTGTAGATAACATTAGGTCTTTCCAAAAAGTGAATAAACAGTGACATAATTAATGCTGACATTTTGTCCGTCTTTTAATTTTAAAATCAGGAAACTATGTTGTAACTTCATCAATAGATGAAGTGTTTCGGAGCCACAGCGTCACTGTTAGCCACCCCAACTCCAATACCCCCAAACGCTGTGCTCTACATTTTGATTTCTCTACGTTTTTTGGTAAAAATAAATAATGTATCACTTATATATATTTTTGTAATAATTGGTATGACTTTATAATGGAGTAATTCATTTATGTGGCTAATACGACTTACGAAACAACTCAGAACCAAAATTAAAGTTATTGTCCTTTTAATAGAACGCTTTTATTATTTCTTGCTCTGATTCGTTCTCTGTGCAACTTGTCATTGAGAGTTTTCACATGATGGTGCATTCGAATTCCCAAGTAAAGCTGCCCGATTGCTCTAATAAGTGAGGTATAATGTATTTCTTCTTCTGGAAAATGATTAGTCTTATTGAAAAATTTATTCCCAATGCATTGTTTTATCAAAAACGATCTTAAAAGCTGCCGAGTCTGCTGTGAGTTCTTTTCTTTTTGCAACAATTTTTTTGTCACAAACTTTACAAATATTAATAACACACACTTCTGGTAAAATCAATCCTCCACGGTCCTTCCTCATTAGTAATGACGTTTTTCTCAGTAGCTTCCAAACAGGCTTCATATATACCATTATTTTTGGTTTTCTTACAATGATTCCGGTAATTCAAGAAAATACATCACCTTAAAAAGTAATTGGTATGGTATAACTAATTTCATTGTAATGTAATTATATACAAAATGTTGAAAATTCCCATTTTATTATCAATTTATATTATACTGCATTCTTTACCTGACAATTATTCGAGAATATCTTACGTTTAGTATCTCATGCATGTAAAATAGTATATAGGGGAATGGAACGTCAAATAGAATGCATATGACGAGATCAGTTTCGTTTTAGAAAGAAGAGCAATATTGGCTCTGCGTCTAACTTTAGAAGACAGGATAAGAGAAAACAGGCCTACGTTCATGGCATTTGTAGAGTTAGAAAAAGCCTTCGATAATGTGAACTCTATCGCTCTACTAAGGATTTTGAAGAGGCGGGAATAAAATATAGACCAAGAAGAGTTATGCAAAACTTCTACAGCTGACAGCCAGCAGTAATTAGAATTGAAGGGCAAGAAAGGAGTAAGACAAGGATGCAGAATGTCACCCATGGTGCAAGGAGAAGAAATAGAAACCGTTATGTTTGCAGATGATATTGTGGTATTAGGGGAGTCAGAAGAAGACTTGATGATGCCAGAGAAACCATGGAAAACCAAGGTAATGGAGTGTAGTTTGAGATATAGTAGAATAACAAATGGTGTTACATTGGGAAGGGATATTTTAAGGAAGTTAAGGAATTGTGCTACTTGGCCAGAGTAATAAATAGAGTAGGATAGCACAGGCAAGAAACGCTTTCTCAAAAAATATTTACTTATTTATATAAATATGGATTGAGTTTGTCACCTTAAAAAAAAATTGGCCTTCACATTTGTTTAATTGCGAGGAATAACTGTGTTGACCCATTCCTTTGTGCTGCATCCAAATGCGGCGCAGCATCACGCCTTGTTTCAATTGCTTCGGTTATGCGCACGCACTAACTGAACGAAAGCTGATTAGTTAAATAAACGATTGGAAACAAAATGATGAACGTGAGCTGGAAACGATACACGTTTGTCTAATTAAAAACTGTGCCGAAAACATGAGAGTTGTGGATTGGGGAGAGGTTTGTGAAACTCTTGTATAATTCTATGAACTGTGTTCGGAGCATAACAGATCAACCCGCATACACGAGAGATTTTAACGCGCTTATAAGAAATATATATATATATAATATTAATATCTCCTGCAATATATTGAAATGAAACATGCACGAATATTTAAGTTAAATTTTCTGTTTTAAAATCCTCAACTTTCATTTAAATCCGTTTACACATTTCTGAGCCTATTCGAGACGCAGTCAAAAAAGACAGAGAGACAGACAGAATTATATTTATTTGTATAGATAACCGCTTTGAGAATAAAGAATTGTATACTTCATTTATATAAATACATATATGTACCCCTATGAAGGGGTATAGATAAAAGGGGTATGTATGTGTATTTATATAAATGAATTATCCAATTCCTTATTGTCATAGTGGTTATTGCACATAATCCTGTTTTCTAAAGTTGAAAATGACAATGCCGAAACCTTCCTACAGATAATAAAAATTTTAATCTTAAGACTGTTTTTGGTTGGCTCAACACTTTTTTAAAGATTTCTTTATATTTAAAGCATCAATTCACTGCATTATTCTTCCAAATTTGAAATATTGAAAAAATTTGAGAATATATGCTCAGGGTGGAGGGTAATTTTGTAATCATTCTGATGCTGATTTATTATTGTTATTAAATAACATACGTCATTATTGATTATGCTTTCTCATATACTGAAGATGAGTATAATTACCCTTACAGTGGAAATAGAAGATCCGTTTTTTAAGTAACAGGCTACATGAGGGTGATCCTGAAACAGTTAAATCACCTTTAATAGCATAGGAAGGTAATTGAAAAAGGGCGATTCGGAAGGTAGAGCAAGGTAGCCAAGGGTTACCTAGGGCCCCCGGACTATGCTGTTTCACCTAAAAGAGATGGAAGGAAAACCTTCCTGCATCAGTTTTTTTGATAATATCCTAACAGCCTTCCGAATGACGGGAGTTGAGTTTGCTGTGGGGTCACTTCATTCCCCTCTTAGTGTCTCCAAAAGTTTTAGGAGGCAGTTGGCCGGCTGATCTAATGGGAGGGATCAGCGGACAACCTTACCGTATGTTGGGTATGTTGTCTTTGAAAATATCGGAGAGAGTATGAGTCCGGTGAGCCCCGCATTCAATGTGAGCGAGGAAACTCTCATAGATAGAAAATCCAATTCTAGATACGATATTTAAATCAGGGTAATGTGATTAACCTCGCTGTATATCTGCGAGCCCTAAGAAATGTTGGGGGAAGAAAGTAAGACTAACTCCTAAAAATATAAAAAATTGTATTTTTAGTAATTTTTAATATATAGTTATATTGTGATTAATGGGTATCATAAAGGAGTTCCTCATATAATAGCAAATACTGCCCCTATAGATAAAACTACATTATAGGTGTTATATAAAGTAATATAAATTAATGAATTTTCTAAAATTTAACTTGTAAAAATCAACCACATGATTGATAACTTGTAAATAATTAAATGAATCCCAAAGATCAAAATAATTGAAGTGTAAATATAAATTTTGTTCCGTGAAGTGTAACTACTCATGTAAATACCTTAACAACAATAATTATTGTAGCTGAATTAAAACAAGCTTGTGTATGAACATCTATGCCAACTGTAAATATATGATAAGCTCATACAATAAGTACTATTAAACCAATAGAAAATTTTGCATAAATTATAACTAATGTACCGAATTAATCATTTTTACCTCTTTCTTGGTTGATTATACCAAATCTCTGTAAAATTAAAATGTTACCCGGGTCACCAAAAAATCAAAAAAAAATACCTCTTGGTCAACGTCCTCCATATTGTGCGCTCTTCCCCTATTCTGTTTAGAATAGCTGTAATTACTACGAATAATAGTCATTTTTCTATAGAGATTTATATTAATTTATATTAATAACAGTAGTAAATTGATGTTGCTCCTGCTAAGTGGAAGGAGCGCTTCTATGAACAATACGCCTGCCAAGATGTACTCAAAAGACATAAGGTGGCGGTAATAACAAAAACCTCATGGAATATATTCGTAAAAGTGCTATGCCAGGGGCTCCGATTATTAAAGGTAATATTCAATTTCCGAATCCCGCAATTATAAAAGGTATAACTATAAAAATATAATAAAATTGTGTGCGGTAACAATTACATTATAGATATGGTCATCACTGATTAGATTCCACTAGATCTCAATTCTATACGGATTAGCAACCTTAAACAGGTACCCACAAAATCTGCTGGAGCAACAAAAAAAGTATAGAGTTCCAGTATCCTTATGATAAGTTGAAAATAGTCATTTTGTGATTATGTGGCTGATTAAAGTGGTTAATTGTAAAGTATCTTATGGAAAATTTCCCCTTATCAGGTCTTATATTCAATAATGATTTTAGATTCAAAATCTAAAGGTCTGATTTATCGAAAAGTCCTAAAATAATATATTTATAACTCTAAAGGTTATTAATTTTCTTAACTTAAGTTGTTGTCGCATTCAGTCCTAACTTTCCTCTTTTTCGCGAAAGCCTTCCCTGCCTGTGCTATCCTACTCTTTATGTCTACTATACTTCTACCATCCGTAGTTATTACGCTTCCCAAGTAGCAGCATTCCTTAACTTCCGTCAAAATATTTCTTCTAACAGCTTTTGTTATTCCACTGTTTCCCATACTACACTCCTTTACCCTGTTTTCCCTCTCTATTAATCCTCATATTGAACTCTTTCTCCAGGACTACGTTCATGCAATTTATTACGGTTTACAAGTATTTTCTGACTCCCCTAATAACATCAGAAAAAACTTAGGGTTTTTATTACTCCTCCTTGCATTATGGTTCCTTTTCCATATTCCGTTTTAACATTGTTCATAGTCTGTTCAATTAACGTTTTTCCTGACAAATTAAAAGAGGATAAATTAAAAATTTTATTCAAAGGAGGAAACAAAAACCCTCAGGATACTCGTTCATACAGACGAAACGTTTTAGAGAAAATAATTGCAAGTAAAATCTTATTACATCTTGTGGAAAGGAATGCTTTGGATAACAACCAATACGGTTTTCGAAAAAACAGAAGCACATTAGACGTTATCAATCATGTGGTTGATGTTATAAGGTCCTCCATTTCTAAATACACTTTTGCTATTTTTGTGGACATAACTGGGGCATTCGAACATTTATGGTGGCCACAACTGTTTTAAACCTCATCAATTCTTAATGTTCTCGAGCAAATAATATCTACTTCCATCGCAGAAAAGCTTCTATATTTACTGCAGCAGTCATGGAGAGAGGGAGTGTCTTTTGAATCGTATATATGGATTCACTTTTAAAAATAATAGACAAGACAAATGGAATGACAGCAATTGCTTATGCCGATGACCTAGTTACACTAGTGAGTGCATCTTCACGGAGAGATTTCGAGAAAAAAGGAAACCTCATTATGGTATTCTAATAAGTAACTGGTTCACCGTGAACAAAATGTTATTAAGTAGTGATAAAACTAGAATCATGGTATTTGGAAAGTCACTGAAAAGACATCCTGTAATCAAATTTAACAATAAAACCATTAAAACTGTGAATCAAAATCGTTATTTAGGTGTAGTGTTAGATTCCAAATTATCCTTCCTCTCGCATATTGGTGAAATAACACAGGAAGCTGTCTCCGTCATCAATCAGGTCCTAACTTCGGCAAAAAATTTATACAAAATACACCCATCAAAATTCATCCTATATTACAAATCAATATACGAAGGAATATGCTTACATGGAATCCCTGCTCTAGGACATCTTTTCATCATACTCATGTAAAAAAACTTTATTAGTTGCGCAAAGATAAATATTAATTCGACTCCAGTTGACTCTATACAGAACATTACTGACTTGACTGTAGCAGCACTGTACCACCATGTGTTACATAAGTAACATGTAAAAGATTCTATTAAATTTAACTGTTTTAATTTAGAATTGTATGGTCCGTGTCCAGAGAAAAATCTAACTACTTCTTTTTTAGGCGTTATGAAGCTGCGTTGTAATCGTGATTCAACCGTGGTTATTAATTTCTTTGACCTAAAGCATTTTTCAATTTTGTCCCATCTGGTTTGCCATTTTTTCAACAGCCAATCTTTACATGTTCTTTAGATTCTACAGATTTGTTAGTAATATGGTGGACTATGTCTGGAGTATTGCGTTTTTTACATGTGTTACATAAGTTCTTTCTGCAAAGAGGAAGATGAAACACTTTATCACATTGTATGGGAATGTGATTGCGTGACACCTTTCGGAACTACCGGAAACTGGAACCTTCAAATATTTTAGGATGCGAGGAAATTTATGTTAGCCTTAAAACCATTTGAATTTCAAAAATAAATAATCGAAAATATAAACAATACAACAACCAGATTTTATTCAAATTAACTGAAGTGTTTTTAGGCGGCGAAAATCCCCCACTATCCTGCATATAGATTCATTAATATGAAATAATATAATGAACAGGATGCCTACACTGGACGCATTCGTTAGGGAGCGAGTAGTGACAACCTGACCAACCTCTCTGGGTAACCAGCAGTATAACGCATAGAAAATTTCAGATTATGTTCTGTTTTATTCAGATAAATTAATTTAACAATATGAAGCATTTTGTTTAAAATTCAGTAGAGAACAGTCCTGAGGTATTCGCAAGGCAGGCACCCTTCCGTGGAAAAACCCGACAAGACAAACAAAACCATAACTTGTAGCCTGACAGATGCAGTCTTTGTCTCAAAGGTATTTGCGTCTCACCGAAAAAACCCAGGTCCCCCAGGATTGCTAGGGTGGCCTCTCCCAAAATTTTAATTTTTGGAGAGGAAGGGTAGGAACGCCAACCCCATTGAAGGACCTGGGGAGACGAATCACGCTTTAGGAGAGGTTAGTTCGAGGTGGAGAGGACCTCGGGAAAGCGAGTTGGAGGTGAGATTCTGAGCTGGGAGGACAACAACGATACTATACCAACATTTGAGGCTTGCCTGCATCTATGCTGACCCGGAAGCCGCCAGGACTGCCGTTCAACAAGGAAACTTGCTATGTGTAGAAACACCTGATACAGCCCTCAGTGAAAGTAGATTGTATTTACCAAGTCTCTTGCAGTATTATTTCTGGTTATGGCTCAGCTAGGAAAATTAAATTGATTAAATTTAAATATTGTAATCTTGTTAAATATTTTAGTTTTGTTAAGAATAAAAACTGTTAAAATTTCAAAGTAGATACTTCTTGGCACCCACCCATCTAAACATAGTATAACTAACTTTTAATATATTTATAAATAATAAAAATCCACGTCACAGCAGTAAGAGATTTTTCCTTCAAAGCAATTTTCCCCTAATAAGATATATTTAGCATATACAGGAACATACGGATTAAAATGGAGCTAAAACAAGAAAAAACATGTTGAGTTAGAGGACGTCGCAAAATGCGACGGATTTAATATATTTGAGATTTCTGAGTAGAAGTGGAGACAGCTTAATCCAAAACCACCATCACCATTGGCACGTGACCGTCACCCCTCTCATTGCCGGCTGCGTGGAACCCTTGACGGACAGAGGAAAATTGTACACTGGTGAGATCCACCTCATTAATCAACACCATTTTCATGCATTGTCGGACCCAATCTTTCTGTTAGTTGTGTCTCTGCTACTTGGCCCAAAATCTCCTGGGAAAAAGAATATATCTAAACATAAATATGTGAAATTGCTCGGGACATAAATAAACTTTATTTTGTAATTAGTATTAATAAATTTTAATTTTTTACTTTGTAAATTGAAATTGATTATTGAATTAATTTCACCATTTTAATTATAAATTAAGTTAAATAATAAATGAGCAAAGTTAATTCATTACAATTTATATATATATATATATATATAAACGCAGGTGCCTGCCGATTTTGGTTACATAGTGGCATTGTGAGGCGCAGTTCGGTCTACAACGAAAGTAGTTTTGTGCGCGACAAGCGAGGCCAACAATAATGTCGAATTGGCTGAAAGCCTCGCGGCAAAAATCCCTCGGAACGTGTGTAAAAAAGTGGTGGTGTGTGAGAAAACCGATGGCGGGGAACTCCCGGGGCGAGAACTTAAAAGGGAGTCGTTGGGAGGCTCGGGGAACAGATGAGTTTCGGAGAGGACGGACGACGGATGAGTTGGACCTGGTTGATACTACCTTCATCGGTATAAAAAAAACCTGAAAGACGCCAGAAAGAGACGGAAATATTCGTGAAGTTGAATGTTTGTAGTCCCAGTAATTGTGGGAAAGTTCTTAAAAGCTGTGAAACTTGCTCATTGTGCTGATTGAATAAATTTAAATGATTTCTTTAACTGATTTCAGTAACTGCATACTCCATTTCTCGAGAGACCCTAAATCCCCTGAGATATTGTTTCACGTAATAACTGTAAATTGATAAACATAAAAATTTCAAATTGATTAAAATTTGTTCAATTAATAAATTAATGTCTTGTCCCATGAAAAGAAAATTACTATATATATATAATGTGATAAAAAAGGCGGATTTTGTGATGTTGTGGCGTTATGAGGAGCAGTTCGGCCAACAACAATGGCTAGTCGGCTGAAAGATGCTGATTCCCCGCGGGAGAGTCCCGCCGAGCGTGTGTAAAAAATGACGATGGTGAACCCCGCGGGAAATCCCCGCGAACGTGTGTAAAAGAATGAGGGCGGGGAACCCCGAAATTTTGTGAAATAGGGGAATTCCCGTCGGAAGATTTAAAAGGGGAAGCCGATGGGTGGAGCACCGAAGGCAGGCGAGTGGAGGAGAGAACGGACGTGGTCCGAGCTGTGAGAAGTGAGGCGAGTGGAGAAGAGGACGGACGTGGACCGAGCAGATACCCCAGAAGGCAGACGAGTGGAGGAGAGGACGGACGTGGTCCGAGCACGCAAGAAGGCAGGCGAGTGGAGGAGAGGAAAGACTTGGTCCGAGCAGATATCCAGAAGTGAGACGAGTGGAGGAGAGGACGGACGAGAGCAGACGTGTTCAGACGTGATCAAATCCTGCAAGACGCCAGAGAGACGCACAAACATTCGAGAGGTGGATGTTTGTTGGCCCAGTAACTGTGGGTAAGTTATAAAAAAAATTGTGAAACTTGCTCGTTGCTCTGGATAAATAATATTTAATGATTTTTCTTTCTATTTTCAGCTACTGCATACTCCATCTCTTGAGAGACCCAAAATCCCCTGAGATTAAACCCGTGTATTCACTTTAAATTAATAAATGAAAAATTTTAAAATTGATCATAATTTGTTCTGTTAATTAATTAATGTTTTATACCCAAAAAAGTATATTACATTTTGGCGCCCAACTTGGGGCATACGATCTCTCTCGAGGGTGAAGTACTGCAGAAGCTATTTTTGTAAAAGGTAATATTTCCAGAATTTAGAGTTATAGTTTTTTTTGTTTTGCTTTCTTTCGTGTTCCTCTCGGTTAAAATTTAAATTCTGTGTTTTGCAATTTTATACTGTGCAATTTCCACAATTACGCAATCATTTTGCTTACAAAAATTAATACATGTTTTTTTTAAATTAATAGTGAATCGGATGAGTGTGAGGATGAAAGTGACAGTAGTTTTGATGAAACCGACATACATCGTCCGAATGTATTAAATGATGCTTGGTCTAAGCTTATGGGAACTGAAAGTAATTTAGTTCCTCAGCATTTTTTACTGTCATCAACGGGGTTTCAGTTAAAAGACAAATGTGCTCCAATAACGACAATTGAAGCATATAAAGTATCGAAAATTATTGATAGATGAATTATTAATATTTTGGGGTTTTCTTTTCTTTGATATATGTGATTAATATGGGAAATTCTTAGGAAGTAGAATTTCAGTGTGCACAGGTTCAGAATTTGGAATCGGAGGAAGTGATTGGGTTAAACGAAATGATTGATGTAAGTGATAAAGGGCAAGAATTATTGATAGAAAATGTAGAAGTCAGAAATATATTATAATAAGAATGTGATAGGGGGGAAAAGTGATAAGCAAAGAAGAGACAGTAATAGTTTGGATATTGAGATTCTGATGAAATATTAGGGTAATAAGATAGATAATATGGCAGAAAATTTTAATAAGAGTTTGCCTTGGATAAAATTAGAAAATAATAAGAAAATTTATGAGATAAAATGAGAAAATATCAAGAATGTGGCTGATATAATGGCTTCCATGAGAGAAAATTTTAAGAAAAGTATGGCTGAGATAAAATTAGCAAATAATGTGTTGGGAGATAATTTTTACAAGAGTATAGCAGACATGAGAATAGAATGTAAGGAAGTTGTAAAGAAAATGACTGAGAAGATAGAGAATTATTGGAAACAGTTTAGTGTAGAATTTAAAGGGGAAGTAAATAAGAATATTGAGGAGATAGGGGCAGTAGTAGAGGAAAAAGATTCAGAACGAGGGATCTGAGAAAACATGTGATGATAAACATATTGATATTATGTGCAGATAGAAGAAATAGGTAAGGTAGAGGTGAAGCGTAATTTAGTTGTTAATAACAGTCAAGGAGAAATTATTAATGAACAGCCAGAGAAAATAGTTGAGATCGAAAAAAATTCTGTGGCAATTGATAGTAATATGCAGAGTAATGTTAGGAAACAGCTGGAAATAGAGATAGCTGAAGTGTTAGAGATAGAAAAGTTGTATAGTTACAATTTGGACAAGGAAATGCTGAACTTAGCAGGGTTAAAAAGGGAAGCTCTACTGAGGAATAGGAGAAAAAGACTGATTGGGTCACAGTACTGTAAGAATAGATATAAAGTTTATTAAATATAAACAGAATGGGTTCTATCCCTATGCAGATGAAATGTATGAAGGGATGTTGGGAAAACAGTGTAGAGGGAGAAAGCAGGATCATTTTACTATGGAGTATGGAAAACACATGGCAACCATGAGAAATAGCATAAATTTTGGTCAATTAAAGGATTGAAGATTCAGTCATGTGGTGAAGTAATTAAATGGTGTGGAAAAAATCTTTTTAGATTCCAATGGAATACTAGGCTACATAAAGAATCTGGGCATCCATTGTTGGGGATAGAGGAAAATAATAGCACTGGAATATATGGGGTACATGAAAATTGTGATGATGGCAGGGGTCTGTTGCTATATCAGGTGATATGGTAGGATGATAGTAAAAAAAACTCTAGGAGAATCATTACCCTTTATTAATTTCATAATTAGAGATTATGGAGACTCCAGCTATAAAGCATTTTCTTCAATTTCTGATGCTTTATTTCTTACATCCATCCTCTATGCTATCTTCTAGTTAAGTGATTTTTTTATTTGGTAATTGGTTCAAGTCAGGATGATGGGTAATTGTAGATAGTTCAGTTGTATTTTGTCACTGGTGATTTTTTGAATTGTAATAGGTTTTTGGTGATGATTTGAGAAAGTGTAATGGAATATTAAGTTAGTTTTGGGAATCAGCTGTTTTATTGGTCATTGTCTTGTTCTGTCATTTTGTTTCTTCACAAGGATTATTTTTGGATTGTGTGGGTTTATGTGGTTGTTGGGGATTGAAAAGTAGATGCTTGAAGTGGATTTTTATTGTGGGGAGAAATAATGAGAGTTCTGGATAAAGGTGAAGAAGATGGCGGCGCAAGCCATCGAAACGTTGGTTACCGGTTGGAATCCCGAGAAAACTTTAACCATCGGGAAAACATCGGGAAAACCTACGTTCCTAAATGAGAATTCTGTCTGTTTGGAAGAAATTAGAGTTGAATTAGTGTGAACTTATGGAAGGAATGTGGTTTGAAGTAAAGATGGGAAATGTCAGCTGTGTTTTGGAAGGTGTTTTGATTTACGGTACTGGAATTTGGTGGAAAATAGCAGTGGGACCTAATAGTGTTATTGGAGGATATAAAGGATTAAATGAATAAGTTGTCGTATTATAATGAAGAATAATAAGTTGAAAGCGTCGTTTATTAAAGTGAAGTGAATGATTCGTCGAATTATAAGTATAGAATAGTATGTGAAGTTGTCGTATTAAAGTTGGATTTTAAAGATTGTGAATTGTCAGAGCTGATAAGGAAAGAATATTGGGAGATCTCGAAGGAATTTTATGAGCAAAGTTGTGACTCAATGATGATTATGACAGAGACAGGATTTGATTTAATGTGCAGATAGGGATAGTTTACTGGGTAGAAATTGAAAACTTGTTTGTTGGGAAATCATGGAATAAGAAACTATTCTGAAGAAATAAGCTGTCATCTGTTTTTTATCTATTTTGTTCTATCTGGAGTTTGTTTACTTAGATTAATTGTATTGCTGGTTAATTAAATAATATATGGGCGCTATCAGGCTTTTTTTAGTTTTTATTGATGGGTATGTAGCAGCCTTATTTAGGAATTGAAATTTAGCTTATGTTAATTTAGCTTTTGGGGTTTTGAAAAATGTAACAGGAAGGAAACATGGAGCCAAATTAAGGATTATTTTGTTTGAGGGATGCTATTTAGGGGCAGTTTAGCCATATAAATTTTATTGAATTTTGTAATAATTTCTATTGAGTGAATTTATTTTAGTAGGTCATATGTCAGCCAAATTATTATCATGTTTTATTCGTTAACAAGTGCTAAGGGGTAATGAATGATGTTTTATACTGTACCAAGTGTGCCACACAATGTAAGCGTTGAGTTTTATTTTTGAGAATTATCTAGGTCAGGGTGAAGGCCTGTATTTTGTTAGTTGAAAGGAAAAGTGTGTGGCAGTTGTAAGGCAACGCGATAAGATGGAAGGAGATTTGGTGATTATCCCCGAGTGGATGGGAATCACACTCCATTTAGAGTAAATCTGTTGTGATACAGACATTTTGTGGGGGAGAACACAAAACGAGTCAGGAAAAAGTCACAGGGTGACTGAATTTGCTTATTATTCTGACTAGTATTAAATATGGATTTATAGTGATTGGCACAGGAGCTGTACAGTAAAATATTTTCTGAAAGATAGGCCAAATGATAAAAGGCTGACGACTTATGCACATATGATGACATGTGTATATTGAACTGAGATACCTAGTTTCTCAATCCTGCCAAATTGAAAGTTTCGTTCCTCTAAACGGGTAAATTTAAATCATTTAAAATTCATGACGATTTTTTTTATCAATGGGTGGTCACTAGGCAACCATGTGTAAGTTAATGTAAACCGCGTGTTAATTTTAAATTTTATTCAATTATAGCTGTTGTCAGTATAGCTAATAAATATTATCAATAGCAAAGATTATTTTAAAAGTTAGGTGTAAGACGTGCTCAGTCTATTTAGATTAATTTCAAATTTCTTGGAGCACAAAAACATTGTAAAGAATTAGCAAAGGGTCTTGAGGATATAATATGGAGATAAATTTCTCGTAAATTTTGTGTTTTAAATGCAATTTTTTTTAAATTGGTCGGGGGCAATGTAATGTAAAAACGCAGGTGCCTGCTGATCTTGGTTACATAGTTTAGATTTTAAGGTGAAAATGGTATATGGATGATTAATTTAATGTTGTATTGTGAAGGGGATTCGGGAGCAATTCTCGGTAATTGTTATCATTGTGAAGTGCAGTTGGGCCACAATGAAGAAAGTTTTGTGCGACGACAATAGAGGCCAAAAACAATGAAGACTTAAATTGGCTATAAGTGGGTAAAGCCTCACAGGGAACATCCGGCGGGAAACTCCCGCAGGCGTGTGTGAAATACCGAGGGGAACCCAGTAGTTTTGGGTAAGGTCAACGTACCTGTGAAACTTGGTCATTTTGTTGATTATATAAATTTGAATGATATTTCTTTCTATTTTTCAGTAACTGCGTACTTCATTTCTCGAGAGACCCAAAATCCCCTGAGATATTGTTTTGTGTCAACATTGAAATGATAAAATTAATAAATATAAAATTGTCAAACCATTTAAAGTTTGTACTTTAAATAATTTTAAACCTATCCCATGAAGAGGATATTACAGTATATATATTGTAATGAAAAACGCGGATTGTGGTGATATCGTGGCGTTATGAGGCGCAGTTCGGCCTAAAAGAAGGTCCCCGATGGGGATCCCCCGCGGGAAACTCCCTCGGGGCGTGTGTAAAAAAATGGCGGGGAACCCCGGAGTTTTATTAAATAAACCTCTGGCAGGGTATCCCTGAATTTTGTGAAGAACCAATGGCGGGGAACCCCTGAATTGTGTAAGAAAACCGATGGCGGGGAATTCCCGTGTGAGAATTTAAAAGGGGAGCCGATGGGTGGCTCGAGGTCCAGAGGGCAGATGAGTTGCGGAGAGGACGGATCTGTGAGATGCTGTCAGATGTTTGCAAAGATCAGATGCTGTCATATGTTTGCAGAGGTCAAATGTGGTCGGATGTTTGGAGAAAGCAGATGAGTTGCGGAGAGGACGGACGACGGATCGAGAAAGCAGATTAGTTGCGGAGAGGACGGACGACGGATCGAGAAAGCAGTTTAGTTGCGGAGAGGACGGACAACGGATTAAAAGGCAGATGAGTTGGGGAGAGGACGGACGAAGGATCTGTCAGATGAGTCTAGAGAGCAGATGAGTTGGACCTGGTTCATACTACCTTCATCAGTGTAAAAATCCTGCAAGACGGCAGAGAGACGCGGAAGCAGTCGTGAAGTTGGATGTTTGTAGGCCCAGTAATTGTGGGTAAGTTCTTAAAAGCTGTGAAACTTGCTCATTGTGCTGATTGAATAAATTTAAATGATTTCTTTCTATTTTCAGTAACTGCATACTCCACTTCTCGAGAGACCCAAAATCCCCTGAGATAATGGCTCATGTAATCACCATAAATTGATATATATAAAATTTTCAAATTGATTAATATTTGTTCAATTGATAAATTAATGTTTTATCCCCTGAAAAGGATATTACAATATATGGGATATATATATATATTGTGATAAAAAGGGGGATTTTGTATGGTTGTGGCGTTATGAGGCGCAGTTCGGCCAACAACAATGGATAGTCGGCCGAAAGTTTGTTTTTCCCCGCGGGGAAGGCCCGCTTTGCCTGTATAAAAAATGACGATGGTGAACCCCCGCGGGAAAAATGAGGGCGGGGAACCCCGAAATGTTAAGAAATAGGGGAAGTCCCGCCAGAAGCTTTATAAGGGAAGCCGATGGGTGGCTCGAGATCAGAGAGGGGCAGTCCAGGCCCGAGAAGGGAGGCGAGTGCATCAGATCGTAGTAGAGACCTCAGAGTGGAGCAGACCAGGTCAGAGTAAAGCAGAGCAGACCCGAGAGTGGGGCAGACCAGACCAGAGCAGACCCGAGAAGGACGTGGCTCGACCCCAGAAGGCAGGCGAGTGATCAGACCGCAGAAGGGAGGCGAGTGCATCAGACCCCAGAAGGGAGGCGTGTGGAGCAGAGAGCAGATATCCAGAGACGCACAAACATTCGAGAGGTGGATGTTTGTTGGGCCAGTAATTCTAATGCATACTCCATCTCTTGAGAGACCCAAAATCCCCTGGGATTAAGCCCGTGTCTTCACTTAAATTAATAATCAAAAATATTAAAATTGATCTTATTTGTATTTTAAATTAATAAATGTTATATACAAAAAAGTATATTACAATATATATATGTATAGGAATATTCTAAGGGGAATGGGTTAATTAAATAATTAAACAATGATCAAATTAAACAAAAAATATGTTCTATAGAAATTTTAAATTTTTTGCTGATACCTGCACTTCACACTCTGCATACTCTGTCATGTGCCCTCACTATGTATAGGATGTTTCCTTCGCTTCCCAATCACGTGGTACGAATTCCTCTCTGCTTTCTCCGTCTACATCCAACAGCAGCTCGATGAAGATGTATGTTTTTGTACCCTGACCTTCACTATCATTCTCTGAAACAAAATAAATTGGCGGCCCTCCAACAGCCACCGCTCTCAATATGTCCACCGCGTGCTCGTTCCAGTCCTCCAAAAATTGTAGGTGTTACCTCCACTACAACTAAAATTCGACTTCCAATTTACTTTCAAATGAATGTATTGTGTAAAACTGTTTTTACACACTCGTATGAATTTCTTCTGAAGTATACGTCCTCTCCAAAAAACAACCGTGTCCTCAGATCGCCGAAAACGCCCTGTCCAAAACACACATTTTCTATCCTCACCGTTCACCACCGCTCTGGTCACTTCCTTAAAATTGTGCTTTCAGCCATATTAAGAAACATAGGTCACATGAACAAATTAACCAATCAGTATTGGTCGATCACATTACCACCTCTTGTTTCAGATACTCAACTTTCCGATTCGAAAGTTCTGGAAGCCCTTTGTTTCGACTGGCCCCGAACACGTGACGTGCACCATTCCAATAAGTCCTAACTTGCACGGTATAATACACTCTAAAACGCTCCATTGTAGCCACACTTAACTTATAACTATAACTTTACCCAACTAACAACTTGATTTCACCAACAAAATTAAACTATAATACTAGAAGCCTTATTTAACAACCATAAAATAGGGTATCCGGGTTTTCATAACAATATATATATATATTTATATATATATATATATACATATGCGTCCGAGAAGTTGATCTCGACGAAAACCCGTGGTCAGCGTTGGCAGATGACGAAGGTCAGTGACAAGGGAAGAAGCACCCGCGATGTCTAACATGATTTCCCTCAGAAGATTCGCCGGCCAGGTGAGAACCAAGGTGTGGTCCTGTAGGAGTCCCTGCTATAGCAATATAGATGTCACAAGTCGTCGGTGCACACTTCACGGAATGAACGAAGGCACACTACAATATTGAACATGGGTCGTTTCGTCGTAATATTTAGCTGTTAGGAGTACTGTGCCGATATACAAGCCAGTACATAAATGCGTAATCTCCCGGACACTGAGGTTGAACTCGTTGTGTGAATGAATATCCAAAATCACTGAAATTATTTCATAGTCCTGATATCACCGTGGCTTGTATCGGTTATAGCTTTCCGTGTCTAAACTGGTAAGATTCCAACAAAATTGAAATCTGGAACACCAATAAAAATACGTCCGATGACGCCCAGCTGCAAGAGCGAAAAGAAAACGATTCTGTTTGTGTAATGAGCTCTCCGAGTATGTGTCAAAGGAAGGGATGGTATTGTCAAACGCACAACAGTGCTGCGATCTACATTGGTGTAAGGAAGAAATGCTTATTTTGAAAAGTATAAAACGTATAAGGAAAATTGTAGATAACTGTCTTTCGTAAAATTTGAAATTATTTACGTTTTTACATTGTGTGTTTATATTAATATTAAGTCTATAAATTTAGAACGTTTAGATGGTCTGGCATCACTGTTGGCAACATCTCTGCGGGCTATAAATCACGCAACAATAGTGTCTGATACCCAGGTTTGCAACTTGCTCGTCCCATTGTCCCGACAATGGGCAAGGTAAAAATTATTATTACAAAGTAATGCGGTGGGTTTCAAAACTGTGAGAGATCTTCAAAAGAAAAAACTTGATTTCTGATATAAATTTAGATGTAAACCAAATTTGAAGATTATATTTTATTCAAAAGTTATATGATTTTTAAGTAACAATTTAGACGTAATAATGAAGAAATTAATTAAAATTTATCTTTAAAATCTTGAAATGTTTATTTAAAATATTTAAGATCCATTTTAGTTTATTTAGAGATGATATTAGTCTGACGTTAAGTTTAAAGTAAGTTAAAATTATTATTGTATGACAATCTGAATGAATTATTAGATCTAACTTAATGTTGGAATTTTAACTATCCAAATAAAAAAATGTGCAAAACTTCAGGTCTATTAAAATTTTATTGGTTTTCTAAGCATACTTTTACATCAGTTGTTATTAAATTTGTTGACTTATTAAGTAGTATTAACAATATGATTTAATTAAACTGACAATGTATGGTAAATGACGAATACAAAAATTGTTATGAAATACAGTAAATATATAACGAAATCAGTAAAGAAATATGGAAATCCTTCCAAATATGGAAAGGGCGGTTGCAATATTTTCTTCAAATCTATTGTTGTTCCAAATTTTCTATTTCCCATTTTTTTTTGTTTTAATTCCTTTCCTGAGTTTCTTCATTTTCAGCCTACATAACTTATAGTATAATTATGCTAGATAGTAATTAAAGTACAATCATCAAGTTTCCTAAATTTTCATTAAGAAATTGGAAATACTACATTTCTTTTCCTGGAATTATATTAGATTTGCTGCTATCAAAAGCTTTAAATAAAAATTATTATTGTGGATGAAATCACTAGTACTGAAAATATTAAATAACGTGATTTTTAAATGTTTCATTAATTAATAATCATTTTGGTAAAAGACAAATAATTTTATTATGATTTTTAAATACGTAGACTTCATTAATTATAAACTATTTTTTATATAAATGATAGTGAAATTAAAGTTTATTTTAAAGAATAAATTAAGAACTAATAAAATAAAATTGTAGTATTAATTGGTAAAGCTGAAATTATTCATGCAATGTGATTAATTGATGAGTAAGCTAGGAAAAGAAACGAAGAGAAAGTCCTATGTTAAAATAAATGAAGTAATTAATTTTGATTAGTTTCAATAAGGGTAAATTTTTGTCATGTTTTTAAGACGGAACAGTTATTCCGTTCGAGATATTCTATTATTTCTGGAAATCAAAAGTACAATGGTGCTGCATAGATTTTTATTTCAATTCCAATTCTTATGATTGATAACAACAAATTATTCTAAAATAAGTCAACTCCTGCAGTAATTTATATGATGACCTTTATTATAGGTAATTAATGGAATGAATCTAAAAATAATTATTTATAATCCTATTCATACTGTTAATCAAGTGTTAGATGATGTAGAGATTAAGTTTATTAAAATTAACATATCAATAAAAGGTATTTTATTGGTGTTTTTTAATGATTGGGGGGGGAATTATTTTAATGAATTTACTTGCTTTAGAATGTAGTATATGATACTTTTATTTATATAAAAAACGCAATCATCTTAAGTGTGGTCCTGCATGTTATTACAAAAAATAAATTAATTAAAGGGGACAATTTTAAAATGCTCAGGGTTAATTATTCTTTGAGTAACCACGTGAAATAGAGATTCCGTTCACTGGACGTCTCGGTGCAGATTACCGTGTGACTGGAACTTCCTTCTTCCCTCGTCCTTCGGGCTTAACCTAAAACTCAGATTTTTCCTCCTTCTTCCCACTAGCTTTCCTCGTTGTCAACACCACACTGCTACTCTAACTCCCTCACCTGCTCAACGTCTTTCACTATATATCTCTACCTCTCACTTTTTCGACGTCTTAAACCTTACTCCTTCACTGCTTCCTCGACTATCAATGTCTCACTTCATACTGAATATTTTTTCGGGTGTCATCATCGCAGCTTAACTCCGTATATCCCCTCTCCAAGCAATAATAACGCTATTACACGTGAGGTTTTGCTGTCAATCTTGTGCGTTCTCCGTCCGACGCGGGAAGTTTTTCATGACACATTCCGAATGTCAACTCTCCCTCAGCCAAAAACAAGCCTATCGTTATAAACACGCAGAGAGGTATGTATCCACCCAGCTCTGAGAAACCCCTTTTCCTGCCTAGCGACATGTTCTTGATGAAATTTTATCTAATTTAAAATTCCATAAATTGGAATTAAAATTAGAGAGGGTCCTACTGCGCTACAGTTTATTAATCTAAAATAGACGGATTATGTACTCATACATGGGGTATGAGTATAGCAGCTTAATTAGTTTATCCTTTATATTACAGTGTAAGGGACACTCAAGTTTTTGATACTTGAAGAAGTAGTTTATTGAATATAATGGTGTTATATATTATACAAATTCTATCATATCAAGATAGACCTTTAATTTCAGGCTTAATACTTGAAAGTGGATGGATTATCACGCGTTTTATAAGCAAATTTGTCATTGCAGGGGAATAAATGAGAAAAATTATTTTTAGCTTTTAAATTATGTTAATACTTTAACTGTTTCATCTAAATAAAAGTGGAAGGCAACATCAACGGAACACAATATTCGCTGATTTATGCCTCAAGTTGAACAGTTTGGACCGCATTCTCACCCTGAACAAAGATGGAGTTAGCAGTGCCATGATCTCCTCTAATAAATACCTTAACCCCCATTCTTCTATCCTCACTGCAGATACCTACGCCATCAAACTTGCTATAAACCACTGCTTTTACTCTAAAAACAATCGGCAACGAAGACAACTCCCAAGAAATATCCTAAATCAACACTAAAGATCTACACAAGCACCAAAAACGGGAAAGAATATCGTATTGGCCTGGATCCCGGCACACCAGGGAAGAAAAGGGAACATCTCTGTCGACCAGCTAGCATAACCACCTCTCATCTTCTCCCCTCTTCTCTTCTAACTACACACTCTTCCTATTCTAGCCCATCTCTGGAAGCAAAATTGGTTACTTCGAAAATAAAGCCCAACCAAGCAACTTCTTCGTTATCATCTTCCCCGAAAAGGCATCTAGAAAAGATCAAGTAGTCTTTTCTAGAGGAAGATCCGTAACGCCAAGTTAAGACACTCCCACACACATACTAATAGCTCGCTAATTTGCGATTCTGCAACACCATAATCACCATGGAACACATTATCAACTCCTGCAGTAAACTTCTCAAAGATTTTTTAGTATAGTGCTATTTAAACTTCTTATTCAAATTGATTTATAGATTCCATATGTAATAGACTACCATTCATTCACGAATACATCCTTACTTCAACGAAAATATAAATAAGGCCACAAATAGTTTTCGTCTTATTTATAACTAATAGCAATACTTGATCGGAACAGAGTGAACTGAAACGGTGAAACGCTTGTGGTAACTACTCTCCGCGTCTTCCTGGAGAGACGATCACCATCTCTGATTCTTTAAGTTCCACCTACATCTCTGGCTCTACTGACTTTGTGATTTCATTGTTTCTGTCCGCTTCACACATACGCAATTCAATCCATTTTAGTAACAGCAAAGAAATCGTCTTACGTAGAGATAAGTTCTTTATAAATTTGCTTTGCCTATTATATATATATATATATATATATATATATATATATATATATATATGAAATTTATTCAAGTCAATTATTTACACTTATGACTATTTTATTATTTGTTCTTGTGAAATATTTGCATTCAGCTGTTGTTGTTGTGATATTCAGTCCTAAGACTGGTCTGATGCAAGCCTCCATGCTAACCTATTTTGTGCAAGCCCTTTCATTTCTGCATAACTAGCACATCCCCAATTTGCTTAACGTACTCCATCTTTGGCCTCGCTCTTCTGTTCTTACCCCACACACTTCTCTCTAATGTTAATTTAACAAGATCCTCGTCTCTTAAAACGTGGCCTATTAATCTATCCCTTCCCTTGGTCAACGTCCTTCATATTGTTCGCTCTTCCCCTTTTCCGTTTAGAACTTCCTCCTTAGTCATTCTATCAACACATCTGATTTACAGCATTCGCCTATAGCACTACATTTCAAAGGCTTCTATTTTTTTCCTTTATGCAACTCCTATTTTCCACGTTTCGCCACATTCCATATGAACATTTTTAGCAACAATTTCCTGACGGGAGTAAATTCGTCTGTTTCGCGAAAGCCTTCCTTGCCTGTGCAATCCTACTCTAGTTATTACGCAGCCCAAGTAGCAAAATTTCATAACTTTTATCAAAATATCCCGTCCAAATCTAACAGCCTTTTTTATTCCACTGTTGCCCATAAGAAACTGCATTACCTTGATTTTCCCACTATTAATCCTCATATTGAACTCTTTCTCTAGTTCCCCGGTCATGCCATTTATAATGGTTCCCAAGTCTTCTTCTGACTCCCCTAATACTATAATTTCATCGGCAAGGCATAGGGTTTTTATTTCTTCTCCTTGTGTATTGTTCCTTTTCCATATTCTGTTTTAAGTTGTTCATCGCCTGTTCTATATGTAAATTAAATAGAATGGGCTACGGACTGCATCCTTGTCGTACTCCTTTCTTGATTACGGCTTTCTTTTCTTGATGTTCTATTCTAATTACTGCATTCAGCTATGAAATCTGTTTTTCTTAAAATGCTGAATTTAAATGCAGTAGAACCGGTAGAGAAAGAGTATTTCTGTATATAACATGTACTAATTCCGGAGGTATAATTATTTGTAAAAGTATTTTCAGCTTATTTACGACCAACTGTAGCTAACGACAATTTGTTAGAAAGATTTTTCGAAACAAATTTACATTGTAAAAGAAATATTTTGTTATTAAGAGTTTGTATTAACAAATGTACATCATTAAAGACTGTGTGACGTGTTTAGAGTGAAACAGGAAAGGAGAGACTTTTTATTCTTCAGATATGAACCCTTGGACTGGTAATTAAAATTTCTTTGAGTTCATAATTATTTGGTTTTTCACTAAATAGACAATAATTACATGTCAGTACATACAATCTTTAATAATGCTCATGATAAAACATTGATATATGCAAAATTTTAATACAAGGAACAAACATTACTCACATAAAGTAGAAAGATTAACGCTGACAATTACAACATAAAAATATAGTAAAATCGAATGCTTAGCCACTATTTGTATTCGATTGATGAAATTACAGTTACTTGAAATAAATATTTTGTAAATAATAATAGGGAACGCATTAAAAATCATAACTTAAATTTTACGGCGTAAAAATTATTTATTGTTAGTCTACAGATGGGCGTAATCCCGATGGTAGATACAAAATGAAATTTCGTAAATATATTTACTCTTAATCTAAAAAATAATCATAGTCCTTTAAAATTTTTATAGCCCTGAAAGAAAAAAGAGAAACATTGCAAGAATTATATTAACTTAACACCTCACTATGACTAACATTTAAATTCGAATATGCATTTATATTATTCAAAATAACCACTTCACACGTTTTTTGAGATTTGTTCCGAATTTATTTTCCTGAAGAGGATTTCCCTCCTCCAAACACTCCTGCCACAGGCAAATTATTCCAGTCGTTAATGGTCCTATTTAGGAATGGGAATTTGCCACCATTGTTTTTTGCTTTCTGCCTTTCACTTTGAATTGATGATCTCATCTACCTATATAACTGAAGCTAATTCCAATACATGGTTTTTGGAATGTATTGTAATGATTATTTATTGGGCGGGGTTGTTTAATTTATTTCATTTAATTATAATAATATATTAATGAAGGGGATTATTAAAAAAGGAAAAGCAAGTCTTTGCATTTAAAATTCTAAGTTTTATCTTAATAAGAATCAAAGATATTTAGAATTTTTTAGATAACAAAAAAAGAAAAGGACAATTGATTTAGTATTAGACTTTAATGTCAAGGTTTCACAGAGGGGTGAACGAAGAAGCTTAACTTGTTTCCCTTATGGCAATAGGCCTGGCAAATATGATCTCTTAAAATCAAAATAGGTACGATACTGAAAATACATCTGCTTCGTCGTATGTTGACTGGTGACCGCGACAAGATCATCTCCGTCTGGGCTGGCTCCCGTATTCTCCTTCCAGGCGGCTACCAGGATAGTTTCCAATCAGCATTGGCCGGCCTCTCCATATCATAAATTCCGGCTCCCAACTTCATCTCCCTCCTGTCTCCCAAGAACTTCTCTCTCTGCTGTCCCGACAAAATTATTTCTCATGTCTTCCCACGATTTTTCCTTCCTCTTCAAAATCCTCGGTCGGAAGCTACACAATCTTGAGCCACCAATCAGCTGTTGTCCACAAAAGCCTTCTATTGGATTGCAGTTGGACATTTGCTGCCAAGAGGGAAATTTTCATTTTGCAGGTCCTAAATCCTGCATATGTTACGTAACCTTCCGTAACATTCCAAATTTTATCCCAAATTTTCTACGGCCGATCCTTCTCAACGGGCTCCTCTCGCATACAAAAGGAAGGGTAGGTCTTTTGTTCCTAGGAATGCGCTATGCGACTTCCCAGAAAAGCCAAGAAACAGTTGTACTTTATTTACACTTTGGAAAACGCGTATTTATTATTTATTACAGTATCATAATACTTCTCAGTTTCTCGATAGGGCCTACGGGATAATCTGATTGTGATATTGAAGAAACGGTTATAATCCGCGGAAGGCGTGTTGCAGTGAATTTAAATTTGATGCTACGTTGCATCTCTTCATAAAACTATGTTTTCCATATGTATTTTCGAGCTAGGCACTTATATCTCCATTGCAAATACGCAACCGTTTACCATAAACACATGGATAAATAGAAATTAAATTTTGTATTAAAATTTCCCTGCAAATTTATTGTTATAATATATTTGTTCTGGTTGTGGTAGGTAATTAGTAGGGAAGTGTCGGCTACGATTAGACAGATTTGTAAGAGGCTGTTACATCAGAAGAACAGGCTACGCACGCACGCACCAACGCACGCAATGTTTAACACATCGTCTGCTCTCACGGTTACATCCATGGATGCCAGTCTCATTTCAGGGGCAGCGAGAAATCTCGATACTTGTCAACTACTTATCCATTTTCAATTCTATAAATAGTAGAATAGCCTATGAGTCAGAAAAATAACTTTTTTTTTCGTAATTTTTCATTTCAAAATATAATTGAATTATCCTAATTATATTGTACATATTTCTTTTGTATTTTTATTTTACACCAGATGAAGTTCCAAATAAGGAACCCAACGTCGTGTTAACTACTGTTAATAAAGATTTTTTTGGTGGGCTGGTGGAAAACCTTGAGAAAGACGCATTGAAGCCCGCACTTCACGGTGTGTGGGAGTTTTACCTCCCTAACTTAAACTGACCAACCATCAGTTTGACTTTCTTAATTCTTATATCTAGTTACTTACTAGCTAAATTAGTTCAATGACATCCTTTAGTTTTCAGTGTTGTCCTACGACTTTATTTCACACTCACGCAGCGTGCTCCATTTTGTAATTTATCACCCATACTCATTCACTTCAGTCTTCTGAACAGGACTTTATTGTCCGAGAGCTGAAGAATTTCTGTATTTTCATGCCTTTCTTCGTGCTTTTCATTTCTTCTTTGACAGTTGGAATGCCAAGGTCTTTATGGATATCAACGTTTTAATGTATCATGGGGCATTCACCATAGCAATAAAACTTTATTTCGGAATGTCTGTATTTGGTTGATAATATTTTGTTTTGAACATACGACCAGGTTGTTTTAATGATTTAGTTATACATCAAAGTTTTGTTACATAAAGACAGGTTGGAATAACTTTCAATGAGCCATCTATACTGTCGATATTTTATATTGAGTTCTTCCTTTTTCTTTTTTACGTGTTCTTTCTATCTTAACTTAGTATCTAGTGTCATATCAAGATGTTTGGCTTTATTTACTGTGGTTCCGTTTATGGTGGCGACAGGGTGATTATTTAAATTATTAATGATAAATTGGGGTTTTATATAAAAATTAACAATTTTATTAAATTAAATGTTAATCATATTTACATTATTTAACTTTAGGGCCGGCTGCTTACTAAAAACTCAACGGAGAGCAAGAGTATAATGGGCATATGTGGGTTTAAACAAAAACTGGGCATCGAAATTTTTAAATTACTCAATCAAGCCAGGGGCGAGAAATATAATGTTGTACATCACCGACTTGTAGTTCTGGATCTGGTGATGATACTGCATCTATTCCTCGGTCAGGTGGTGACGGTGTTCCGCTGCGTCGATGCTCGTACCATCTCATCTTGAAGAATAACTTATTTTTCCTGTTGACGTCCACTATTCCTCAATAACGTAATGTAATCTCTAATATCTCTTAAAACGTAATGTGTTCCACTCCTGTTCATTCTCTCCTCTCTTATTAATGATGTCCCTAAATCTGTTTTGCCTGTTCTTATATATTGTGCCTGGCGGGGTGTGTGAACTTTCTCCCCAGGATGGCCTGAGGAGCAGGGTCTAGGACGATTCGGCGCGGCCAGTTCGGCGCGGCCGATTCGGCGCAAGAATTATTCGGCGCGGCCGTTTCGGCGCTAGCCAGTTCGGCGCAAGGTTGGGCGCGGGGACATTACGTGGCGATAAACGAGAATATCGTGGACATTTGTTTCAAATAAGTTATTTTATACAAATACACATCTTATATTAATATTAATAAAATGAAAAACAGCCTATATATCAGAAAAAAGTGATATAAACTTTATTAACAGTAGTTTGTTCACGACGTTCCGTTCTTAAATTTTAAACCTCATCTTTTACGATTATAATAAAAATGAATATTTACAATATATATGTATAATACAATTATGTTATAAAATGAAAAATTATTAACGGAAAAAAGAAATTGAAATGGATAAAAATTTATTGTGCATGTCGCACAAGCAACGAGGCTGAAATAACACTTACAAAGAATAAGCGTATTGTTAGTTCCATAATTACAATGGAAAACTTTAACAATGAGTTAATTCTGTATAGAAAATTATCATAAGTTGGGCAAAACACCAAAATGTACATTTCTGATAATCCTAATGTTATCTTTAGTGAATCTGCCAAAGGAATTTGACTAAATAGTTTTATAAAGTTGAAACGTTATTACCAGACAAATAAATACATAGAACTTGAAATAAAATTAAATCCATTACTTTAGTTATTGATCAATTAGAAATTAACTTGAAAAGACTTGTGGATAGTAGCACTTTTTAACTCCTAGTTTTTAACTTCTGATAATAGTGCCAGAGCCTATGCTCTAGCATATAATTTATCTTTCAGAATTATCGTTTCTTCTACTAGCAGCCCTCTTCATAACATTTCTATATTTTTATATAATTCTCTTAATAAGGAAAATAATTTTACAGTCAAAACGTCTTTTAAGCTTTTGGACCATTTAAACGTCACTAATGATCATGTTTTCTTATCATTAGATGAAGAGTTCTTATTTAATTTTTACCCCAAGTTTTAAAAATAGATGGGATAACTACTTTTCGAAATTGACAAAAATTATTTTATCAAAAATTCTTATCTTAATAAATGTAATTATAAATTCCACTTATTTTTCGTTCAAGAACATTTACTATCACGAAATCATTGGTTCTACCTTGGGAATTTTTCTTTGTCGTTATTCGCGCAAATTATGAGAGATTTGGAAGCCTTATGTATTACATCTTTAGATTTAAAACCACTGAGATATTTCAAGAATGATGACTTTTTAGTATCATCCTCAGATTCCACATAAACCATTTGCTCAATACTTTTAATAATTACAACACTGAAAGAAACTTTAAAATTGAATTGAAAAAGATCACTCTGTCAATTTTCTTGATGTTTTCGTTATTGTTTCTGTCAATAAGATAGTTACTAATTGCTATAAAATATCTACTTACTCAGGATTAATTCTTAATTACATGTCAAATCAGCCATTATTGCATAAGATACTATGCTTTATAATTCAGTAAATATGGACGTCAAATTATAACGTCAGCGCTATCATAAATTTAATCTGGGAAAAATAAATATTGTGTTCTTCTTAATATTTATCCTTTGCATTTCGCTTAAAAATACATTAAAATTGGGTTGACTAAGATTAATATGAAATTAATAATTTACGCAGTAAGAAATAATACAAACTTATGACATGATTTAATGAATTATGATATCCAAATTATCTTTAAATCTTGCAATAATTTAAGCTATGTTAAAATATTAAAAATAAAATTAATAATTTCGGTATCTGTTTATATTGTAATTACAGTTATATTGGCCAAACTATGCCCACATTTAATATCCGCATTTATGGGACTTGGAAAAATATAAAATTCAATGTGAAAAATTATTCAGTTTTGTGGAAGAATTTATATTGAAACAACCATAAGATTTATTAGAAAAATATTATAATTTCAGATGTAAAATATAATATTTATTTTAGACTCATGGGTGAGACGCATCACATCAGACCAATTCGGCTATTATTATTATTATTATTATTATTATTATTATTATAAGACAAGTAATTTAAATAAATTTAAATCGCTACTTTTATAAATTTTATGTTTCATTGAAAGATAAATATTTCGATTTTTATTCTGAACACAAAAGTCTCATGAGTTATTGTTACAAATTGTTAAATGAATAAATAATTTGGCATCTTCAAATATTAATGAAAAGTCCAGATAATTTGTCATAAAAACGTAGCTTAATATTTACTTAAAATAACCTACGACGCTTAGTCCATATTTGTGGAATTCATACTTATAGCTTGTTTTACTATTAATGTTTTACAACTCTCAGATATTGCAACTGATTAAGTATTTAGGAGTATATTTAAAAAATTTGTTAAATATGAAATTATATGTCTTGTAATATTAAGTGCGGCTCGCGCCGAATGGGCCGCGCCGAAGTGGCTGCGCCGAATCGGCCGCGCCGAATGGTCCCATCCCGTGAGGAGCAGGTCTGTCGTCCCTTATAATTATTGGGATGGCCTGAGCTTTATGGTAGCAACCGGATGTTTGTCCCAAGGACTGACCTGCCATAAGTGGTACAGATTTTATTCATTTTTCCTGGCTACCGGTATAGTCAATTGGACATTAATTTAATACTAATCAAACGCGATCTTACTTGCTTGTCGTCGGTTTAATAAACAGTCTAACCCCCTTCATTATAATTCATATAAAAATAATATAAAACCGCACACCACACGTTTATGTGCAGTGATGGAGGATTAATCATTCTTTTATTCGTAAAGTTGACATGAATGGATTTCAATTCATTCAATTTAATTATCCGTTGGCTGGTCCATTTATACGAGTATATAGTATTAGTAGCGAGTTGCAGTACTCCTGTGGATGTTGTTGGATTGTGCCCCGTTGCTAATACCGCTGTATCGTCAGCAAATGTGGCGAGTTTCTCGTCATCTAATTTTGGGATGTCACTGGTAAAAAGCAGAACAAGAACACGTTGTTGTGGTACCCCTGCTTTAAGTCAAAGTATTCATCTTCCTGTATGATTAGAAAGAGTCTATTAGATATGTAGAAGGTTAAAATTTCCAAATATTGTCTGGGCAGCATTCTGTTCAACTTACATATTAATTCTATCGAACGTCCATTAATATCGCTGAGCAGATTCCTTTATCTTCTAATGCTTTATCTATGATATCAGTAATCCTGTGAACTTGGCCAATTGTTGAGTGTTTTTCACTGAGCCAAATTGATAGTCTGGAATTAATTTACTTTCTGGTACGATCGTTTTTAGTCTTTTGAGCAGAAGTTTCTCGAACAATTTTGAAATTACTGACAAGAGTGATATCACACCATGTAGTGGTAACATTATTACGTGAGCTTCTTTCCAGGTGGCTGGTACGTGCTTTGATCAAGCATGAGGATACATTTATTTGGTAGCTGTTTTAATATTTGTCCTGTTATCAGATCAAATACTGGCGCCTTCTTTGAATATAAATTAAATTTTATTTTTACTGCGACTTCCTGGGGATACGGGCTTTATTGCTGTAGATGCAGTGTTATTAACTTCTTCGAGAATGTTATCACATCAAATTTTAATCGCTGTAAATGTGTCAGAAAGATGTTCAACAAACAAGTTCGGATTTTGTTTATTATCTCTCGCCCAATCTTGCAGTCCTTTCCTGGTAGGAGGTATTGATGTTATTTGTCTCTTAATTCTTTTTGTGACTTTCCACAAGGAATAATATGAGTCTTTTTCTGCAGCTAGGTTTGATATAAATTGTCTGATTGAGTCCTCTTTGAACTTTTTTATTTCATGTTTCTTTATGTTTTTTTTTATTGAGGATATTCTTCCTCAGGTGCCTTGTTTGCTGCCATCTTCTCCGAGCTACCCTTTTCTCTCTGACTAGGATCCGGATGCTTTTGTAATATGTGTTGTTGAAGCCTGCTGTATGTAAAATTCTGAAAATTTTTTCAGTTTCGTAGTCCTGTTGTTCTTTTGTTTTTAAGTTTATATTTAGGTTAATTTCGTCTTCTGAAGCCCTCCCAGTCTGTAGGTTTATTAATGCGGCGTGTTTTGGGTTCTTTTTTAATTATTCGTTCGCTTAGTGTTAGAATAAACAGCTGAATGGTCGGAATTTAAATCGTAATCTTCTTCAGTATCTTGGAAGTTCGGTGATAATCTTCTTGTTTTAATAGATCAGGGATCTTATTTCTGTCAGTGTTGGTTTTCTTGTGGAGTGAAAGTTAACTTCTATTATTCTGATCGCCTTTCTTAGTTCTCTTCCTTTAGTTTTATTTAGTGTTGCTCCCCAGTCTACATGTTTTGCATTAAAGTCTCCTCCAATTATTAATCTTTCTCGTGTGTGATGTAGGAGGATTTTGTAATCTTCCTGTTTTAAGTTGTATCGTGGTGGACAATAGAATGCACCAAGTAGTAAGTAGGAATTCTTCGAAGTGTATGTGTTGTTCTTCGTTATATTCAATATTTTCTCTAACTAAAATTGCACTACCACCTTTTGCTTGGTTGTGTGGATGAGTCAGATGGTAAATTTTATAGCCTCTAATTTTAACGCATGATTGTGTCGTCATATGTGTTTCTGATACCAACATACTGAGAGTTTTGAAATACTTCTAGCTCAGTTTTTTTGTTTAGAAGGCCGGGCGAGAGCCTACCTCATTTAATTTTAAGTTCTGGGCTCTGGAATTGCTCCTGTCGCTCTAGCTTTTAGTTTTTATAATCTTTCATTAAATTGATGTAGAAATAATATCATCTGTTTTATCATTTGTTCTGTAGTCTTGTCTTCTTTTGGATTATTTGGTTGTGAAGACTTTCTTTGTAGCAAGTTGTTTCCTTTGACAGTTTCTGCAAAAGAGATTTACCCTGTCACTGTTTTGGATGTAAAAGTTTTTGTTTCTTATGTGTTTGCTGAATTCTTATTTTTGTAGTTGTTTTGCTATAACGCAGCCTCTGTAATTAGCAGGGTTGTACACTTAGCTGGAGCATCTCTTAGCTTACTGCATGTTGCTGTGAGATTATTTCCTGCACTTTTCACGCATTTAGATTTAATATTCAATCCATTAGTCCTCGGTTGAGGAAATAGGATACGTCAAATATAATATTACAAGAAATATACAAAATTTTACAATTAAGAATTGAAGGACAAAAAGAGGAAAGATAAAATTCAATCTTCAATTTTCAGTCGACGGAGGATGTAGTCTCCTGCAGTATTTTTGCATATGTTCGTATCATTGGCATTTTCCGCACTGTGGCATAGTTTTGCTCGATTCCCGTGCTTTCACTTTTATTTCCATTTGAGCTAAATATTGAAGCTCATACATGTTTCTAATATCTTCTGTGTTTTTAAATATTGATATGAACTGCTGCAGCTTGATATATTCGGGTTTTTGGTCTTTATTAATGATTTTTTTATTTCAGTTTTAATAATTTTAAATCATTTTTTCTCTTAATTATTCTTCCATTTCTGTTATGTCACATATTGGATGTAATTTTTTTATTACAACTAGGATTTGCCTATTCTGTTTATTTTCATAGGAGTGCCATTCATGGTTTTGTTCTCGCATATTTTTGGTTAGAACACGATATGCGTCCTCATCACTGACAATAATTTTTAATTGATTATTATTCATCCATGAGGCTTTGTAGTTTATTTATATATCTTCCAGATTTTGCTTAATTTTCTGGTAAACCTTAACGTTTTTCATCAGTTTAGTTACAATAATTTTGTTTTTGATTTGGCTTTGTTTGTTCAGGTGATTCCGAAGCTTTCCTCTTCTTATTCGTTGGGAGTAGCCATGTTGTTTCTCTACTCATCATCTCGCTCATCATCTTCATCCGAATTTTCAGGAGTGTATTTTTTCTGTTGCAGGCTAGCTACTTATTATATGGTCGTGCTAACTACGTATAGAGCTTGAGTTAATTGCTTTCCTAACTCCTTAACGTTTTGGTAATTTTTTAAGATTTTACTGTCAGTCTCTCTTTCATCTACGAACTCCATATTTTCTTTTCTGGTTGATCATCTACTATATTAGTTTGTGAATAGGTGTATTTTCGCTCTTTGATTGCGCGCGGTCTGCTGCGACCGCATTCCATAAGACACACGTATTACTGACGTTTTCTGCGGACAGTATTGAGAAACGCGTCTGCTCGTGGCGAATACTCGTCAAATATTGTTTCTAAAGTTAATATGATTTTTTTTCTGATTGTTTTACTATATATTGATTTCCAAACACTCATATATTGTAACTGATCGTTTTCAATTATTATAACTTTAATTGGCGACCATATTAATTACATTTAGATTATTAATATAATCATAATAATATCTACAGTAACGAATGAAATAATATACATGTATATATGTTCCGATTGACGCTTTATAATTGAAAGCAGTTCCGCGTGGCACGTTACCAGGCTTCTGTTTCCAGTTAGGAATTAAAAGAAATAATCTATTTTAGTTTCCAACGAACACTGTAACTTATTAATTATGTATAGCTCTTAAAATTCTGTTTCTCTTCTTCTTTATTTTCCAACGAGAATCATTTCAGATGCCTGAGAAATTGTTTTCTGTTTTGAAGTCTCTCAAAAGAACGCGATCCACACATTTGCTTATTCATCACTGAATTTATATTACACACCCTTAGTTGTTTAACCACCCTCCGTAAATTCACTGATTTTCTTTTGATGTGTTTCGTGGCTGTAGAGAAAAATAGTTGTCAAATCGCTTATATGTTTAAATAATCCAGTTTCAAATCCGCTTGTATCATATATTCAAAGCAATATATAAATAGCGTATAGTTGTTGCCATTGCAAAAACGCCTGAAATCGAGAGTAATTTGAACGTTGGTCAAGGATGAGGCGAGCGTCGGCCCCCATGCGCAGGCGCAAAGGCGGGCGCGGGCGGACTCTGGCGCATGCACGGGACCGGCGCGGTGCTGCGCGACGCGACGCGACGTAGCTTGGCCTGACCTGGCCAGTTCGCAGCGACCAGCCATGGCGACTGGCCGCGCGCTGCTGACGGCGGCGCTGCTGCTCAACGAAGCACTGCAGACGACGGCGTCGGCCTCGGCCTCTGCCTCCGCCTCCCATGGTGGCGACAACTCGTCGTCCACGTGCCAGCCTGGACTCCTGCTGCCCGTGTGGATGCCGCAAACTAACCTCAGCGCAGGCGACCGCGTAGCCCGAGGCCTCGTCTACTTCTTCGCTCTTCTCTACCTCTTCATCGGCGTCTCCATTATATCTGACCGCTTCATGGCCGCCATCGAAGTTATCACCTCCCAAGAGAAGGAGATAACGGTTCGCAAGAAGAGCGGAGACACTCAGATCGTAGTGGTACGAGTGTGGAACGAAACAGTGGCCAATCTTACCCTAATGGCTCTTGGTTCCTCCGCACCGGAAATTTTGCTGTCCATCATCGAGATCTACGCCAAAAATTTTGTGGCCGGTGACCTGGGACCGGGGACGATAGTCGGTTCGGCGGCCTACAACCTCTTCGTCATCATCGCGATCTGCGTATGTGTGATTCCCGACGGTGAGGTGCGAAAAATAAAGCACTTGAGAGTATTCTTCGTGACGGCCACGTGGTCCGTGTTTGCGTACATTTGGCTGTACCTCATCCTGTCCGTTTTCTCGGTGGGTGTCGTCGAAGTCTGGGAGGGGCTGCTCACGTTCATGTTTTTTCCTGCAACCGTGATCACGGCGTACATCGCAGACCGACGTTTGCTCATCTATAAGTACTTGCACAAAAACTACCGCATGAACCGGCGAGGCGTTATCGTAGAGAGTGAAGGAGACGTCGAAATGAGCAAGGTCAATCACGTGGACGGCGCCCTCCGCTCTCTAGAGGAAGAAGCTGCGAGTGAAGAGGTGCGAGAGTTCGAGGCATCGCGACGTGAATACGTGGCGACCTTGCGAGAACTCCGGCGTCGACACCCGTCCGTGGACCTGGAGCAGCTCGAACTCATGGCACAGGAAGAACTTTTGAATCGCGGACCTAAGAGCCGCGCCTTCTACCGCATACAAGCCACGCGAAAAATGGTAGGCGGCGGTAACATCATGCGCAAGATTCAAGAGCGCGCTCAATCGGATCTGAGTGAAGTTAAAGCCGAGATTCAGCGACGCGACGAAGAATTGGCTGCACCTTCCGGTTCTAAAGTATTTTTCGAGCCGGGTCATTACACAGTAATGGAGAACGTCGGCTCCTTTGAGGTGCGCGTAGTGCGTGAAGGCGGTGACCTGGCTCAGCAACTCCTGGTCGATTACACCACCGAAGACGGCACGGCGGTCGCCGGTGACGACTACATTGGAACGAAGGGAACGCTGGTGTTCCAGCCCGGAGTGACCGAACGCACTTTCTCGGTGCAGGTTATAGACGACGACGTCTTCGAGGAAGACGAACATTTCTACGTACGTCTGAGTAACCTGAGGATGTCAGCGCCCACAACCCACGGACCGCCACCCACGCTCAGCAGCCCCTCGCTGGCGACGGTGATGATCCTGGACGACGACCACTGCGGTGTTTTCTCGCTGGCGGATCGGGACGTGGAGCTGGTGGAGTCTGTCGGCATGTACGAGCTGCGTGTGGTCCGTTGCAGCGGAGCCAGAGGCCGCATCGCGGTGCCCTTCAGCACGGAGGACGGAACCGCGCACTCGGGCAAGCAGTTCGAAGCGGCGCAGGGAGAGGTCATTTTCGAGAACAACGAACCTGAGTAAGCACTAAGCTTTCCTCTTCATTCGCTTCTTGATGCGTTCCGTAAACGCGCTTGTGTCACACTGATTACTTTATTTCCTTCATGTTCCTTTTCGGAATAATTTCAATTTAAGAATTTATATTCACAATGTTTTGTTTTTCTATCTACCTGAGACACATCCTTCGCGTAAAAATAATACGAGGCCTTATTATATAATCTTTAGTACACCCCTGTTCATGGGAAACTTAATTTGAAAAATAACTATTTGGAGAAGCCCATGATAGTACTCTACGTATTTTTCGTTATGAACTCATTATCACGTGAAATTTGTTGGTTTGATTTCACTAGTAAATTTGTAAGTATTATTATTCTATAAGAATAGTTTGAATCATTTAAAAACGAGTAAGCAGACTTCATTTATATATTCTTACGTTTTAATATTATATATGAGCTGGTTAATATTTGCAAGACGCTTATCGACAGCTATGAACGTTTTGCATTATTCAGCTCTGAATTGTTTTCGTAAGCATATAAATATTTATCGGTCTCGGATCCTGCAGTTGAGGTCTGTAATGAAGTAGTCTTAATGATCTGCCGAGTTATAAAGGGAGGGGTTGACTTATTTGTTTCCTCGTAAATACTCCATAACGACATCCAAGCGCTTACGTAAAGCCGCACGCTTCCTAACTATATATTAACTGTTCCAAACTGACATCCTACATACAATTCGTTCTTTTCTTCTAATATTTAGTCTACGTCCAAGGAAACAAATAATTCAGTTGAAAAGTTTTTTTCCATTAATTCAGTATATTTGTCTGTCAGAATTCGTTTGAATTATGAGTGTCACGTTCGTTATTTTTGGTCGGTTGTGGAAGCCGTAGCACAAGTAGAGAAACCACTCAAAAGTGTAGCTGTAACTGAATTTTGTGTTTTTCTTCCGCTGTAAGAGTAGATTACAAAGACACGAAATACTTTTCATACATGTTAAAAGACGGTACTAATTAAACATTATAGCCAACAAGACGTTACGTAAATGTACCAATACTTCGACCATGATGGCAATTTATCGCCGTCGACAGTGAAATATAGTGAAGACATAGTTGTACATACTTGTATTGGTATCTGCTGTATTTTCGTCAAAAATTCTGAAAAATAATACTTTCGATATTGAGTTTTAAATTATAGTCTAAATAATTGTAAAACTTCATTAATATATATTATCTATTAATTCATTTACTGATAGCTTTCGGTTAAAATATGCCATAATTATTAAATCAATTCACGTCTGATATTAAAATGAAATAATTTTTGACCATAATTATCTATGCACAGATAAAAATACACATTTTCAAAAATCCAATAATATTTTTTTGCAACATTTAATATAATTAATATAGGATTTTAATAAATATATATACTTATGAAAACATTTTTTCTAATTACATAAGTATTAGATTCAAAGTTATAGTACATTTATATTCCTTGAAAAATAATACTTTTTGAAAATGTAGCATTAAAAAAGTTAAAAGGGCAGTAAGCCTCTTTGGGACTATTTAGAAACAACGTGGTATAATGCACTACTTTAAATTTATTATCAAAGCCTTTTCAATGACAACCTTGCAAATAATACTCGTTCCTTCCCCTTTCAGCTCTTCAGATATTCTCAAATGAGCGAAATCACGCCTATATGTATTACGTTCAATAAAAATTTGTGTTAGTCGTGATCATGTAATGAATGATTATGATCAATTTTCTGTCTGCTATAAATTATATATTTAGTGATCGTTTTAAAATTGGCATTTTACTAGACTGTTTGTAATGTGATGTAAATCAATGTTTTACTTTTAATTCGTTTATTTATACACCAAAGTTGATTCTTGTTAATATTTACGATTCCTGTAAATGCTTAGCAATATAAACCGTTTTTGTTTCGGGGGTTAACAGGCTACTTGAGGGCGATCCTGAAGCATAGGAAAGGAATTGAAAAGGGGGGATACAGAAGGTAGAGCAAGGTAGCCAAGGGGTGACTAGGGCCTCCTGGCTATGGTTATGCCTACTCGCATTTCATAATTGTTTAAGTCGCGCCAACAGCTAACGTTATTAGTGACTACTTACCAATCAGGGGATCCTATCTTTCTTGTAAGGGTTACTCGATTTGGGAACACAAACACTCAAGCCCTTGGTAGGAAATGAACCCGGTACCTCTATAGTACAATTCACTAGACAACAGAGGCCGGCCCTAAAAAATGGTTAGTACTAACTGTTAAGTAGCCATACTCAACCTTCTATGGAGAAACTGCATCAATTGAGCTGGAATGAATGTTATTTTATGTTTTTTTAGGGTTACGAAGTTGTATGGTGTGAAAGGTTACCCGAGGGTGACAACTCCAGTTTAGTAGGATTCACCCTCAGGTGAATGAACTCTTTGCATTCAGGTCCTCAGATTTGTGTTTACAATAGTTCTTTACATCCACACACACTGCTGTCGCTAAGATCTTTTGTTCCGATAGGAATTTTATTAGTTACAAAATGTTGCACAATTCAGGTAAAAATAAGTTAATTAAAAACATTTAAGTGCAAAATCTCCAGTGCTGGGGTTCATTCACTGGATAGTTCACCCTCGGCGTGTTTCCTGACGGTGTGTAAATAAGATAACGCCAAACCGAGAGCATTAAAATTAATTTCAATTGACTGTTAAGCATGAAATATTTAGAATTAAAATTAACTCATTAATCACGTTCACGTATCCCTAATTTTTTTGAACCCACTAAGGCAATGTTAACGCTATAATGTCTATCTTTGTTTATTAATTATCTATCAATTGTGAGCATACAGCCAGCACTATAAAGAAATGTGAAATCATGTCCACTATTGTTCTGTCCTCTTATATTCTATTATGCTATACTTATGGTAAAAGCATGATTAAAAAATTACTTATGAATTTAGAGAATAATTCCTAAGAGCAATGGATTATACAAACTTACAGTTTCGTTTGTATTAAATAATAGAAAATATCGGTTGACCGCTACATTCATTGAGGAGTGAGTGGTCTCATCTTTCTGGAAAATGAGGTTCTATTCATATCTCAAATCAACTAGTGTCATATATTTGTACACTTATACTTTCCTCAATAAATAAAATGAAAAACAACATAATTCTTTAAAAATAAAATCTTTCATGTATCGTAATGATTTTTCTCGTGGGGAAATGTAAGGAAAAATTAATTTCGGGGCATAATATGAATAAAAAATGATATAATAGAGTTTACAAACAATTTACTGTTAGCTTTTAATGTGCAGAATGTGGGTGCTGTTTCCTCGCAAACAGTGTCAAGTTCCTTATAAAATTATTATACTCTGCTTTCAAGGAAAAAAAGTTCAAGTCACGTTATTATAAGCTCGTCGTACTAACTACATCACGAAGTAACTTACATTAACCAGCGGTTTCTAATAATTAGCTACTCCTTATACTTGCTCTGATAGGAGATACGCAGACAAAGTTCATCATCTCCTAGTGAAAGTGACCAAGACTCGCACGTACCCCAAACATTCACATCTAACTCGTTTTTTATCGAAAAATTTCGAACTTTTCGCAGATTGAATGTCAAAATATAGTTCTTCATATTTTATATCGATGTTAGTATTCTATCTTCTTCTCCATTTATTTCAAAGCATGCAAATTCAAAAATATTGCAGTCAGGGTGAAGTCTCAGTGTTTATATTTTATTTTCAAAATTCTCGTTGTATTGTACACTGCTATTATCAGTCCGCTGGAGATCTAAAATCACTTTTGCGAATTCATTGATTGTAATTATGCAGTGTAAGTTTTAGCGACCACGCCAGAAGCTGTTTGAATGACTTCTGATCTGCCAGCCGTGCTACTTCAGCGTCTGGTCCCACTCATTATTGTGCAATATAATTTTTGTGGGCCAGGTAAACAATGGTCCGTTGCGCAAGCATGCGGATTTTAATTGGCGCCGCACTAATTCTAGCGGCAGCAGACTACTTGGCTTGGCTGCTCGCCACGACTCATAATCTTCTTCCCTGCTCAGCTCTGCTCTGCTCTGCCAAAGTCTACCTCACACTTATACAATGCAACAATGCGTTCAAATCATCGAACACAAATGTTTGCTACTGCTGCTCAGATGCTTGCTGAAAACGTCTCATAGGGTTCATACGAAAGAAAGAAACGTTTTTTACTTTGTTCTGTTCCTTCCCGTATTAACTAATTTGTAAATTTATATGTGGGGAAATAGTTCAACGTATGGGTTAGAAGTAATATAAGTGCAGCCGTTTATGTCCGTACATCTTTTTAAAAAATACTTTCGGGATTTTCACTGTTAGTGTCGTCTTTTAAGCCCCTGATGAGTTATTCCCCCCATTTCTGTCTAACAAACAATTGATGTTCAACATATTAAAACAGGTATAAAAGACCAACCATTCATTTTTTTGTTCATTCTTAATACTAGGCACTTTTGTACTTAATTTTTGTACAACGACACTATTTAGGTTTTAATACTGTGTGGACTTAGACGAGTTCAAAAGATTTGGTCTTCGGCAAGTTTGGTGATTCTCCAATAGCCGAAGAACTTTCCAATTTACATGCTGGTGTAGTCTGGCTTGGCTTTGTGTTTATTTCTTCCTAGATTGTTGGCATGGAGCATTTACCGTGGCACGTAAAACCTTATTTTGAAGGGTTTGTATGCTCTTGATATGCTTGATTTTGGCACAATCCCAAAGCTGTATACCATGCAGCCATGTAGGTTTGATTATATGCTTTTAATTTGTTAGGTAATGACAGGTTAGAGTGTCTTCACGTGTTATTTCCACCTTAATTTTTTGTTCAGTCATTCTCAAATATTTCCTTTTATTTTCATTTGGCACTATGGCTTCATTTATTTTCAGAGATGGCGGGCAAGTAATTATTTTATTAGTGAAGAATGGACTTCAATTTATTTTATTTTATTTCGCAGTTTTTGCTCCAGTCATAGATAGTATTACTAGCCTTTGGCAGTAATTCATTGGACGTTGTCTGATAATGTCCCGCTGCTAGCTAGTACCGCTGTATCGTCGGCAAAGGTGGCAATTTTCACATTTTCTTATTTGGGGATGTCACTCGTGAATGAAACATACAAAACAGGTCCAAGAACACTTCCCTGCGGTACTTCTGCTCGCTCGTATTCTCTTTACATCTGCGAATGCTTCTTCTTGCTTAATACGAAATAGTATGTCGGATAAATATAAGGTTAATATTTCTACGTACTGTCTTGGAAGCTTTTTATTTAACTTCCAGATTAATCTTTCATGCCACACTTTATCTAAAGCTTGTGCATCATCTAGGAATACAGCTGAACAGATTAATTTGTCCTCTAAGACTTTCTCTATTCTGTCAGTAATTCTATGTACTTGGTCTATTATCTAATATTGTTCACTGAACCCAAGTTGGTAATCTGGAATTAATTTATTTTCCTGGATGACCAGTTTTAATCTTTTTAGAAACAGTTTCTCAAACAACAGAGAAATTGGTCGATGTGATTGTACATCATGAAGTGGCTTTCCAGGTTTTGGTAGCATGATGATTTCAGCTACTTCCCAGCTGGCTAGTACATATTTCAACCTCAAATATTCGTCAACATGACAATGCCTTTCTTTGGGAGTTGCTTTAGAATTTGTCCAGTAATAAGGAGAAAACCTGGTGCCTTGTTACATTTTATTTCTTTTACAACTTTGTTTGTAGTTACTGATGTAATTTCTTTGGTCAGAATGTTATTAAATCTTTCAAGTATTTTATTTGGCATTTCGTTTCGTATAAAATGTATTAAATGTGTTGTCGCAGGATTTTCTGTGACAAATTTGAATGTTCTGTGAGCGTTTGGCAAAAGGGAGTCAGGTACTGGTCGAGTTACAGACGAAATGTGTAAAAGGGTTAACTGCTTGGTAAAACAAAAAATTGTTTGCAGATTGTTGGCAGGAGTAGATTTTATACGCGTCATAGGGGCCAGGATAGACATGAGACGAGATGTGATATGTGGCAGTCTAAAGCAAGAAGCGTAAGAAAGAGTCAATGAATTAAAATGGAACATCCATGTAAAGCAAATCAAAGAGAGAAAGGTTAGCAGCTTTATAGTTGAGTTGTTAGAGGGAGAGAATTTAAAATCTGAAGAAATTGTTTAAAGGAGGAGAATACGTGAGTATTATTATGGGGGCTTCTAAAGACATATGGTGACTTAAATTTCCGATAAGCTTAGCGAGTTAATGAGTTTAGCAGAAAGTTTAGATAGGCTCTCACTTAGCCAAACCTTGGAAACCGTGGCGATGCGTGGAGTAAATGTCTTTAGTGTAACGACAGGAAAACTGAAAATCAGATGGATGGATAGAATCACAAACGAGGAAGTTCTAAACAGAATAGGGGAAAAGCGAACAATTTGGAGGACGTTGACTAAGAGAAGGGATAGATTAATATGTCACGTTTTAAGACACGAGGGTCTTGTAAAATTAGCATTAGAGGGAAGTGTGTGGGGTAAGATGGAATATACTTAGCAGATTAGGGAGGATGTGGATTGTGCTAGTTATAATGGAAATGAAAAGCCTCAGACCAGGGTTAGGACTGAATACCACAACAACAACCAGCATAAAATATTAACGAAACCACATAATCATTTTTAATGTGTGCCTTACAACCTCTTACGCACTACGTAATAAAGTAGCACAGACTTTGTTGGATTTAGAGAAAGCCGACATCATCCAACGCACTGCGAGTCCATACAAGCAGCCCTTAGTACGATAAGGAAACCGTGAGATGACGTTAATAACATCATAGTCACCTCACAAGAACGATCGAAACTTGTTGAAGAAGGAATTAGGAGGTTCCGTTGGAAAGCGTGGATAATGAGAACTGACCTAAACCAGAGCTTCTTACAAATAGAGCAGGAGCCCGAGTCGCGGAAGTTGCGTTTTGCGTCGAAGGCAGGCAATGGGCTTTGAAGCGTTTACCATTTGGTTTGGCTTGACAGAAGCTTTTTAAGTGTGAGTTATGCTCAAACTCCCTATACCAGGAAAGCAGTACATAATGAAGTGCGATGCATCAGTTCGGGGACTGACCGCTATTTTATCCCAATTGGATGATCTGTCGGAGTCTAACTGCATGTGAGAATAATTATGGCGTCACTGAGCAGGAACTTGTTGCTATCGTATTTGCCACAAACGTTTCGTACTTTTATTTTGGATGCGACGATATTTTTCACCGACCACCATGTTTGACCTTCCTCAATAGCCGTGAACACACGAACCAGAGGTTAAATGGGAAGGATAATATAGCGGCGGACTATCTCAGTCGGAACGTCCTACGCACACAAAGTGAGGAAATCTCTCCGACGCTCACGAGATATTGGTTGCAGCATTAGCCGTCATGCGTGCGTGCGTGCGTCCGTGCGTAACACGGAAGAGACAGTGAAGGACCAACACTAAGGACAAATACTTGAGATATTATGTACACCACCGAGTAATAAGCCTGAATTATAAGAATTCGAGAGAGGTACTGCGCAAACTGGGGCGTTGTGTTTAAACGGTGTCCGAAGGCACCAAATCAGTTGGTTGCTTTTGTTCCGAAGAATATGCAAGACAGCATGTTACAGTTAGCACACGATTCGAATGGGCATTCGGGAGTTTGTAATACTGTTGGGATTTTACGCGCCTCGGTCATCAGAAGGGGTATTGAGTGTGACGTGAAAACGTGCTTCGCATGACAAACGTGTTAATATCCGAACTGCGCTTATGAGGGACCGTTTCCGCTGCGTTGCCTTCGCAGAAAGGCGAACTTGTAATCTCAGACTTGTTTGGTTCATTGGTTAAATCGCAATTTGAGCTTACGTACGTGCTTGTTGTTCTCGATGGATTCACAATATTTGTTAAATTATACGCACTTAGGAGAACGACAACACGTTCCTGTATTAATAAATTAAAAGGGGGCTATTTCCCGACATTTGGGAACGCAGTTTACTGCTGATCTGTGGAAAAGAAACCTCAGGCAGACACGGAGTACGAGTCTCGTTCTGCAGCGTGAGATTCCCGCAGGCGAATGGTACTGAGAGGTACATGAGCTAATTAGGAACCCTGTTCAAGATGGCTGCCAACAAAAACATAATAGTTGGTTCAGACACCATCAAGACGCCGCGGACGCGTTCAACTATAACCTGAACTTATCACACGCCGACTTTCCCGCTGAACTTTAACTAGGCCATACAGTAATTTTGATTACAATTTCGATTACAGTCAGCCGCAGAGTAAATGAAATAGAATGCCGAACGGAGAGCTAGGGGGCAGAAAGTAAACAATTTAAAGTTTTAAGTGGGTGATTTGGTCTTGGTAAAAGCAATGCGCATTTCAGAAGGGGAAACAAGCGCTGTGCAAAGTTGATCAGGTTCTACCAAGGTCCTTACAGAAACAGAAGGGGACCAGACAAAGTATTCAACTTGATTTCATTACACGGCAGCCATTAATTTTACTGTGGATTTGGTTCGGACCATATTCTTTGCATAAAGTTATGACAGCGAAGCACGACTGAGCGGGATTGGCGTGGGCAACCACGAATTGCCTACACGGTATGGATTCGAACAGGTCCGGACATTGGGAAAACATCAGCCAAATCAAATAAACAATCTGACAATTAAGAAAGAACTCTGTAAATATTATCAATCAAATTAATGTTATAAGTTTAATTTTATGTTGTAGTTTTATTACTGCGATTAGTCATGAAATATATTTAGATGGCGACAAAGTCGCACGCGCTCAGTAAAATCAATACTTCACGTCATCAATCTTTTTTTCCTGAAGTGAATCCTCGATTTGGGGGTTATTTAAGTAGCGCGTATATTTAGTTTTCTTTAATCTAGTTCGTTAAACAGGTTTTTATGCTTGGGAGAATGGAAGAGAGAAATCTGTAATATCAGAATCGTCCGATTTCTGGAATGGGACGGACAAGGACTGTCTCTTCCGGTTGCTCCGATGTGTTTGCTGATTTGGGTGCTTCAGTTCTTTTACTAGCTGAGAGCATGCAAATTATGTTATGTGATATCGAGATGAATTACAAACGATCAAGATAGGTTATAGGAATTTAATTAATAAAGTAGAATCTTTTATCGGATATATTTTCTCTGATCAGTGAAATCCTTGAGGATGGGATTGTTTTAATCTTTGCCTGGTCCGCCTCTATTTCCGAATTAGGGATGGTTGGGGACACGTTATAGATAATTGCTGATGCCTGTTTGTTAGCTAAAGGTCGGATTGGGATCATGTATCCTAGACGTAATATTATCCATATTTTATCATTCGATATTTTGGATATTTATGTCATAATGGAAGTGTCTAGAAAAAAATTAATGGTATTAAGTACTCGTGAATAGTTAGTTCTTGCACGGCTTCTAAAATGATCACTGCTTCGGTGAACGGCTGCACTGGCTGTCACAGCTCTTGAACGTGTGATTCTTTATACAATATCACACACGGTCCTATTCACTGCACCGTCGCTGTGAATTGTTATATTGTTTGCAAATGTGAATGCTATATTCATTATAATTACGTAATACTATTACTGTTAAATAAACATTTATTCAAATTATTTATTTTCTATTAAACATGTAATACAAAGTAACATATAAAATAGGCTGAAAGTATTTACAGATTAATTAATTATTATACTAATCAAATCTAAATTTAACAAAACAGAAAGAAACCAGTAACCTTAAAATGTCTGAAAAATGAAGAAATAATTCTCCAGTACGTTAAGATACTAAGCGAAAATAGTCCCTATACCTTAAAAGAGTCAAATATAGTTCCGGTACTTTGGGAGACTAAAAATTACTTCTGATACCTTATAAAAGTCAAAAACATTCCGAGTACATTAATAAAGCCAGGAATAAATAAATAAAATGCGGCCAAATATGTCGGCAAACAAATTAAATTAACTTTTAGCTAATATAAGAAGAAATCCGCAAATGTAGATGAGACGTTATGTAAATGTTAATTAAATATGTATGCTGAAATATTTGGCCATATTTTATTTATTTATTTCAAATTCGTTTTGGTTTCAAAGACAAGAATACTTAAACCAATTTAGGATTTTTTCGTAATTTTTATATGAAATTACTGAATTAGTACAAATGTTACATGTTGACTTGCAAATCCCACATCTATATATGGAATCGGCTCGACGCGTAATAGAAAAATGGCACAATCTTTTTTTTAAAATGATTGTTTAGTCCACTACGCTTTGAATAACACGTCTTTCTTCAAACACTTTATAGACGAGACTTCTATAAATACTTGCAATTTAAATTTGATTGTTATGAATGAAATATTCAACAAATCTAAATATGCATCTAGTTTTGGTGGTGATAGAAGTGCAGGAATACAGAAATGCGCGAAACGAAAAGTACTTAATAACATAGAAAGGGAGTTGAAAAGAGAGGATGTGGAAGGTACAGCAAGGTAGCCAAGGAATGTCGAGGTTCTCCCGGCTATAGTTTAAGGATCCTACCCGGTGATTCATCTAAAAGAGGTATACAGAGAAAACCATAGAAAACCTGAATCAGGTAGGTCCATAGCAGTTCATTGTGTTTGTTACTGAGATATATTTTGGTTTTTTTCTTTGTTAATCGTTATGATTATTGCTTTGACAAAGTAAATCATTATTATTACAACTGTTGTTTATATTTCATATAGAATTTGTGAACTCAACACCATTGTATAATAGTTTTCTGCACATATTTTTGTACCGAATTCTACTGAGTTCCTATTTCACATTTCATATGATCTCTTGTTTAGAGATTGTTGAGTAAAACCTGGATGGAGGAAGAGTACTTCATTCATTGTTATGTGTATTTTATTTTGGTTGTTATTCTTTGCACCCGACAAAGGCCGAGTTGAGCACGACGATGGAATGGCGCTCAGATGCAACAAAGCACAGCATTCACGTCTAAATGAAGTGGAAAATTGACGGGACACTGGATAGCTTCTGAATATGCATCGTTCTTTTTGCTGCAGTTCGTCACAGCATGGCCAAGGAACTGTTTACTTGCAGAGAAACCCATTGTCTTTAACATCCGCCATTGTCATGAAAGCAATAGCAGTCTTATGGAAAGCTCCTTGCTCTCTCAAATCCGCCTTCCATCGTGCATCCTCAAATATACTTCAACTGACCTAAATATCACTCTTCTAATTTGACATTCCGGTGAAATAATGACCAACAATCAACATCAAATATGCAATGCTTACACATCGTTTAATGAGAAAAGGCTTTTTTTACCGGTGGGAAGATTTGGATGTGTTAGAAGAGAAAAACATGCAAACGTAATTGTAATTTAGAAGCGAATTTATTTATTTGACGTCGCATGAACTTTATGGTCTATAGCAACTGTCATATTTTTACATTGCTTATTTATGCAGATATTATTTAATAATGAACTGAAAATAGATTACAATTTGTTACGGAGCTTTAGGTTGGTAATTAATTTCATTACCCGGTGTACTGTGGTTAAGCTGTTGAATATCGCATGTAGATTAGTGCTGATTTGATTTGTATTTTTGCATGTTAAAATACATTCAAATTGTTATGGGGATATGACAGGATTCACAAAGTGAGTGTGAAATTTTAGTTAGATATGATCACGTTTTAGATGGGAGTGGCCTATTCGTAAATGTCTGTAGATAATCTGGTCTCTTCGGTATCTAAAAGGATTGTAGCAAGAGGACAGAGTAGCAGTTGCATGAGGTAGTGGGAATTATTTCAGATTTGGGATTTATAAGCGATCTGAGACCCAGGGGTTTTTGCAAAATTGGAAGATGTTCGTGTAAGACAGTTGACATAAATAGTATGATTTCATTTATTTGTATTTACAGCGGAATCGCGAACGTCATTTAATTCGCTTTAATACGCTTCACAATATTTTGTTTATAATCCATAAACAGTGCCATGTATCAAAATTAGGTAACAAGTATAAATCTAAATTTTAGAGACATGTACTTTTTTGAAATAACAAATGCGATGATTGCGTTTGAAGCTTTTCCAAAATACATTCTATATTAAGTGTCAATAACTTCATCACTAATCACCAAGTTCTATAATATTTAATCGATTTCTAGTTTTTTTTGATAAATTGTTAGTGTGACTAAATCCAGCCCAAGCAGGTGAAAAAAAAAATATTAAAACATAATGCTGGTAGTCAAATGAGAAACTGACGGCGACTTTTGGCGCATATTTAAAACCGATATGATTTTACGTTTATTCAAATTGAGTTTATATCTATAAGAGATATTACTATCTAAATCAAATTATATAAAAGATAAATATAATTTTAAAAAGAAAAATTTATCATTGAATCGTAATGCTGAAAGTTCGAAAACGGTCGAAACAGTGTGATTTTTTTATTATATAGGAAGTGTTGTGTATTATTTTTGAGTTGAGTTGTCAAGTTTCGTCCTCCGCTGACGCCGTTGACAGAGGATCGCGTCTCCGTTCTCGTCAGGCTCGCATCTCCCTCGCACAAATTGCACATGATAATTTCCATTTAACAATGATATTAGAGACGTGAACCGTAGAAATACCAATTATTGTAAGAACAAGACACAGCGAATTTTAGAAGCCCGATCACTCTTGTATTTGCTGACCTAATTTTTCGAGGTATCGACCGTTCGGCAGCACTGTGTGCGTCCATAGTACACGTGCTGCGTAGACGATGAACAAAGGTAGTTTGAAGTTCCTTCGCACCAAATATCAAACATGAGTGGGCAGGTGTGTCTTATTTGGAAAACATGAACAGTTGTAAACATAAAACGAGGTTATAAATAATAAGACAAAGTTATTTTCAACCATAAATAAATCATAACTCTAAAGTATAAATAATGTGTATGTAAAAAGGATTTTTCGTGTGAGGAATTGCAAGTTTTCCTGGGTTATGACAGTCCATCCTCCAAATTACTTTGTAAGCACCTTCATGTTTATTCTTCTTAATTTTTCCACGAAATATCTGCTTATAGACATTTGGATAGCCCTAAAGTGCTTGAACTGTTCCCTCGTGTCCCACCAAACAAATGCAAACCCTCCAATATAAATGAGAATCACTTCACAAAGATCCTCGAAGTCGCCGTAGAAACACTGTCGTCCACCTTCAATTATAGAACACTACTCAATGTGTTGTGTGTGTGTGCATATTTAAAATTATTACTTTCTCTTTCTTCCAAAAGTGTCAACGCATTCCCAGTAGCTCAGAAAAAAATCATGTTTTGTTGGTGCATTCATTCATGTTTTGAGATACGAAACTAATTATGTTAAATTTCTATTATTTTTGGTTTATAAAAGGTAGTTACTTTGGTTGCGGACCTAATGCAATGCTTTCGTCATTACTCAGCTATTGGTTGTCCTATTAAAAATAAAATTGTGTTCAGAACATGCTGACCCCCAAATCAAGTCCTGCATACTTAACGTGCTCTTTCTTACACAAAGTTATCGATTCCAGTTGATAGAAATTTCAACTTTGGTATACTAATTTCTCCAAGAAGGAGCAGTTTGTGTATACCTATTTTTTTGGTTTTACATATAACAGCGAAGGTATTTTATATAAAGTATCGAAGGTTACCGTTTAGAAATTACGCCCTTTTAAAAATGAATTTTTGTAGAAGAAAGACAAGAATGGAAAAATGTCAACCGGACCAGGGAATCGAACCCAGGACCTTACGACCATGCTCTACCAACTGAGCTAATCCGAGTCGACGTCCCAAGACCGACTTAACACATCTCCATTTCTTAAACCTAAGCTAGTCTCTCCTACCAATTCACTAATCACAATCCTCACGTCCTAATTCTAGGAAATACGTGAAGACGGACATTACGTAAACTGATCATAGGTGCATTGATATCTAAGCTAAGTTAGTGGGAATGCTCAATTTCAGCCCTATTAAGCATATAGTTAATCTAAAAAAATTAACTATGCTTAATTGGGCTGAAATTGAGCATTCCCACTAACTTAGCTTAGAATGAATTTTTGTTTTAAAAAAACTAAAATAAAGAGTACAAAATGGAATGCACTCGATATTGAGGTGGAATACCGTACTGGAAGCCTGATTTTCCAGCCGAGATTTTGTGTCCCAAAAGATTATGATGTGTTGTATCGCCCTTACCGGGGATTGAACGCGGGAGCTCTGTGTTGTGAATCAGTGCCGGTACCCATTACTCCACAGGATGCCGTCAAACATTGATTTACGTCCACACTCAGAATAAATAGGAATTTCACTATAATATTTCAATTATTTAATCATGTCAAAGGATATTTAATAATTATTCTGACTTATAGGCCTTTTTACTATTTCAAAACAGTCTGATAATATAAATAATTTTAGTAATGACATACTTTGTAATGGTAGAATGACTGTTATAATAGAAAAAGTAATTATCTCAGTATAGTTTTATTTGATATATTTATTTTACAAAAAAGTTATAGAAAAAGGAATATTGGCTATTGTTGGGCATGAATTTCTCCAGTGGTCGATTTCGTAGTTGTACTCGGGTTTTACACTCCCAACGTTCCGTTGGTATCAGATCTGATTATCCGAAAAAATGGGGCTATATGCGTTACTGGATATGAATTTCTGGTTGCTTAAGAATATTTTACAGAATAATATGGCGAAAACATGTACGAAGTCTGCAGTGTTGAAGTCGAAGATGTATTTTGTGATGACCGGAGCCAGAAGTGATCACCCAGTACTGAATCCCCAACGTTAGGGAAAGTCATGACGCATTCATATTGTAAATTATGAGAAGTTAAGGTCTGCGACCCGTTCCGTAGACGTTCCAACGTCCAAATGCACAAAACCCCTTTCCTTCAGCCACGTGATGTAATTTGACAAGTCCAAAGAATTGCTTTTAAAGGGATATGATGCCTCCGGTGCGGTGCCTCCTACTGAAGAACAATAGTCGGGCAAACAATATCTGACTACAAGCTTCCATTAACAATGAAAAATTAGCATAATGTAGTTAAAATTTCAATCAATTGAGGAAATATACGTTTTGGCGTCTTGGTTTTATTTGTAGGGAAACAATTACTAAACATAATGCGATTTATTTTAAAATGACAGGACCAACCAGTGGCGAGTATTTAAGTATTTCGTCTACAAAAAAAGAAACGGACACAATTGAAATTTAACACCACAAACAGACTATCAATCTCACTAACTGCGAAAAATAGTTATTCGTACCGGTTTATTTAGATCAGGACTAACGTGTATATAGGTAAATTTACTTATGTATCTGCCAGTGGCTTTAAGCCCGATTGTACATTAAGAAGTAAATACAAAAAATATATGCGGTTTATGCATGTTTTAAATTTCCGTCCCCTCTACTCCCTCTCCCAGTGGTAGTAGTAGTGCCTAATCCATATAGTCCTTGTTTCCATACGATCACAAAGAACACGTGTACAAAATTTTGTCGGCAAAGCTCCACGCGTTTAGATTTGTATGCAGCACATACATACACAAAAATATCCAAAGACTCAATGATATTAATAAATCGAAGATACTGGATTCATCTCTTCGGTCGGGTTCCTTGAAATAATATGTACAGATGCATTTACATTTCTACGAAAAATAAAACTGAGTTTGTGCGGCCTAGATCTTAATATAATGTAACTGCACCGCGACTTACATAGTTTTTGTATATTTATATAGTTGGTGAACGCAAAATAACATTATAAGTACTGATACTTTGTAATTGTTTTACGCGATACGCGACGTTTAGTTACAGAAAATTCCGTTTCGGGAGCCAGAACTGCAATCGTCATAGCTACTTATGAAATATTTCATCACCATTACGTAATAAAAAGTATTCTTCTTCTTACTTGGCTTTGCTGTCCATTAAAGGCCTTGACCTACCGGGTTATTTGCGGACTGTCATCTTACATGAAACATTCCGAATTTTGATAATGATACATCGATTCTTCGTGACATCCAAGCCAATGCCAGGAGTTGAACCTGGGACCTCTGTGTTATGAGGCAGCGACGCAAGCCATTAAACCACAGGAGGCCGGCAAGAAAAGTATCATTACTTAAATGAAATGGTCCAGAAATTTAAGAATTATTTCACACTCAACAACAATTTAATCATGTCGTTTGAAAGGCTACGTGACAGCATAACCTATCCTGTTTAAAGTTCTATATGCCTTTATGGAAGGCACGTTTTGGCTTGAAAGGGGGGAACAAAGGAAAATAAATTTTCAAAAGATGGACAGAAAAATTCTCTAGGTTGATCAGTGCTAAAAATTCAAGGAAATCGGATAAATATTACAGGAACGCATAAGCGCAAACCATATAAAGCACAGTGTGTTTGAACAGATCCAGTTTTAAACTCTGGAGGGCGTAGCATAGTTATCTCTGGGGTGGCGGAAGGAATCATAAACCCAAAGGGGCTCAAGGAAGTCCGTGAAGGTTGAGTTCCTCCTACTGAATTTCCTTCTCCTTTTTAATGACGTCCCACAAATCGAGACGGCCTTTGTCATCTTTAATGAGTGTTACCTAACCACATTAGACCAGTCAGCCAGCTGCTCTCCGAATTTGATCAAGAAATGGAGACGAGTGTGTTTGATCCTCACAAGCTGTATCTCCTTTTATCGGAAGGACCTGGGAGTAGTTCCAAATGGCCGACCTACCTGATTCAGGTTTCCCTGGAGCTGTCCCTGCATGACTTTTAGGCGTATCACCGGGTAGACACCTTAAACTACGTTCCTCTACCGTTCAAATCCCCCCTTTTCCATCCCTTCGTATGTTATTATTATACGCAAAGCGGGTAACTGTCGCGTAGCTAGTGATTCTATAATGTAAAGACGTATACATTGTCTTTTATTTATATAGAGAAGGCAGATTAAACTCAATGTTTTATTTATATGCTAGAATTGACTGGTATGTATTTTCTTCACTGTGTCGCTCTTTATTAGGGTACAGTGGAACCTTGCTTAACGAGCAACTAGCAAAACTACTAATTCGCATAACGAGAAAAATAAATTGTAAAAAAATGACTAGCTTAGTGAGCGGCTTTTCGAATAACAAATGTCGTGGACAGGGGAATCCCCGAATTGTGCGATGGAACTTTCAGCCTTTCGGTTTCTTTTGTGTTCACATTTTTCCTAACTTGGGTTCAGACATCATTTGTCATATTGTAGTGTAAATATAAATAATAATCCTTGTAAAAATGTCCCCGAAGAAAATCCTCAAGAGTGCAGCTTTGAGACACTAAAGATGAAATGTGAAATTATTGATAAGTGGGAACAGCCAACATCGATCATTTGCACTGTACTCAAGAACAAGGACAAGATTAAGGAGGCAGATGCTTCACAGAAAGTGAAAAAATATCTACGGAGCAATTACGTATGAAAGGTATCTTCTCATATGGATAAATGAAAAGCAATTGCAGGGCGATGCTATTAACGAGAGCATCATAAGACGAAAGTGATTTTCGTCGACCTCGTTAAGAATCCGCAAGCAGCAAGCTCCGACTCGCACACTTAGGACTACCTACCGCAACAAGTTTTTAATTTTGACGGGAAGGGAAAAAGATGCCGAGGTAGAGAATGACCGTCTCACGCTGCTATTTTGTGACAATGCAAGCGGTGATTTGAAAATAAAACTGCGCGACAATTCAAGAAGTGTAAAGTTCATTGCTTGGGTAACGCGCGACATTTTTATTGGTTGGATCTGCAAAAAGAATTGTTGGCTTCAGATGAATTTGGCACTCAATCTTACTTGTTATTGACAATGCACCCATCCTACATGCCTACAAAATGACCTTGAAGAAGACAATTTCATCAAGTTGCCGTTTCTGCCTCCCTGCACCACTCCGCTACTGCACTCTATGGACCAGCAGGTTACTTCTAATTTTAAGAATCTCTACACAAATGCACTCGTTGAGTGTTATTTTGAGATGACTGAGGTATCATTTCCACATTGTTGGCTGTCTCAAGTTGATTAAAAAAGGCGTGACGAGGCAACAGAACTGTCACTGCTGTGGCCGGAGAGCGTTGAGGACGTGACGTTGCGGGGTTTGAGCAACGTCTAACGATGTCAATGACAAGAGCTGACCAGCGAACACCTTATGGAGGGAGCTGCATGGCGTCAACGAGAGTTTCTCAGTGGAGGAGGAGCTCACAGCAAAGCAACTTTCTTCTCGAGAAATAAGAGAAATGCAGAAAGCATGAGAAACTATTGTATCGTACATTGAGAAGCATCATCCTAATAAGACGGTGGCTACGTGACCTACAAAAATTATTCAATCATAATGCGATTTTGATGCGTCGGCAAAAACACATGTCTCTAGACAGCTTTATAGTAAAACGTAATTAGGCACGTTACTAATATCAATAAAATTATTTAGGTTTTTCTGTTTTATACAAATCGAATCCCCATTCCAGGTTAGTTCGTTCTATAACAATTTATATGTAATTTTCTTTGAATAAACGTTACACAGTCTGAATATATATCTGAAAATTCTTTTTTTTAGTATTTTTTCGGTATGGAGCGCATTATGGTATTTCACATTAATTTATATGGTAAAATTGTTTCGCGTTACGAGTAATACTCCGGAACTAATTATTCTTTTTATGGGAGGTTCCACTGTAAAATTATTACTAGTTTCACTGGCACTTGCACTCGTCAACTGATGTTATCAAAATAGCAACCGGAAAATAAATTGCCTGTTTATGAATACGTCAGACATAAAATCGATATGCGTTATTTTTATCAATTAGAAGCCTGTATTTAAGATGGGAGATAGCGGCATGCGAAACAGCGCGTCGGTCGTGTTTCACAGGCAATTTGGGAATTGGAATGTTGCACTGTTGATCCTAACTCACGAATCAACGAAAATTGAATTCAGTCAGAGGTATTGCACCCTCCTTTGTGATAGATAACATTCCATTGCCTGCCAGCGTAATTAATCAACAAACTCCTGTGGTCTGCCCTATATACATCACCATGAGTCTTCTTTCTCGGTAGAGGCTCAGAATACAATACGATTCATCACTAAGGAAAATACCTCTGCAAGAAAAATCTTAATTATTCAAAAATTATAATTTGCTGAATAACGCACAAATTTATTCTTAAAGTATATTTTGAAAATCAGGATAAGAGTATTCAATTATTAGAATTTAGTGTTGAAACATGAAAAAAAATCTTGAATTAATTAAACCACAGTTAAGTGATTAATATTGAATAATCGTTTTCGATGTTAAATTATTATCTGTGAATTCATATCCTATAAAGATTTAACTACAGTAAAATAACTTCCAAAATAGTATCTTATACTATATAGATTATGTTGTCTATACAGTACTCGTAGTTAGTCGCGTGTGTAATTGGCGGATGAATATACTGTGTGGTGGGTTTAAAGTATAAATAAATGAAATTTCATGATTTATGTATGGAAGACGAAACATTAAATTAACTATAGCATAAAAATGTTGATTACAACCGTTACATATATAAATTATGAATTCTATCAAATGCGAACATCTTTATAGTGACTAGAAATTAGAAAGAAACGGTCTGCAAGTAGAAAGAGAGACGTTGGCGATTAATGAATTTGTATTTAAAGTTTATAATTAATATATAGGAAACATATTAACGGATAATTCAGGCCCCCATCCCCTCCTCCAAAGGCAATGGAAAAGTAAATAAAAAATATACATTAATAATTTTTTGTGAAACTTATTTACTGTCTTACGAAATTATATTAGATTAGAAAAATTAATTATATTTTATCTTGAGATGCTGATGGCTCCTGATCCGTTTTGCCATATTTTTCACAAAGTAACATAGTTTTTGAATTTTTGTCAATTTTACAAATAGTAAAGCTTTAACGGATGAAATTTCATCCTACCCATTTCAGCTGTTGAGATATTATTCATAACATAATATTGTTCTACCGACGATGCCTCAGAGGAACAAAATACGTACTCGGTTTATTTCAACAAATTTCCACTTTGTGGTGTTGAAATTTGTGCTCGTGGATCTTTTCTTAAATAAAATGAGATGAAATGTTCATTTTCGTACAGAAGGTGAAGCGAAGGAATACTTGAAAAGATATACATTTACAGTATAACAAAACACAATTTATGTTAAGCAACGCAAACCAGCTTTATAGCACTCTTTATTATCCGTATATCGATTCAAAAGGAGTAAATTTAACAGTGAAGTGTAGAAGAAGTAAGATTATGGATATGATACTTCACAACTGACGGAAAACTCTATTAAATACTCACTGTTCGTAGAAAATACGAACGTATGGTTAACCTATAGAAGGGTTTTCTCGAACAACAACCATTGCTATAATGCAGAAAAAGTCTCGTCCCTCTCCACGTCACAGTCATTTTTAATAAAGACGCTATTGGTGTAATAGATACATTGTCCAATTCGTCTTTGTTTCGAAATCAATATTTTCTATTTAAAAATTTTTGTTTCGTCTTGGGTCTATTATTCAAAGTGTGAACCGTGTATTGTATTTAGAAGAACAAAGAAGGGAAGTAAAAAAGTATCAATATTAAATTGAGCTAAGGATACAGTGGTGAAGACGACACAGCGGAAATCAAACCTCTGTTCCCAGACTTCGTCGTCTTACGACAGAAATTTATTATAAAGCCACTAAATTACAGTTCTGCAACAGAACGCTTTCAATCGTTGAACAATGAATTACTATCTCTCCTTCCCCCCCCCTCTCTCTCCTATCTCCTCTTTTCCTCCTTCTACCATCTCCCTCTCACTCACGCTATTTCTTTCCCTCTCGCCCTCCTTCCCTTCCTCACTGTTTCTCTCATATGTTGCTTCATGCATCATTTCCTTATCAAAATTGTTGTTCTTGTTGTGGTATTCAGCCCTAAGGCTGGTCTGATGCAACCTATCTTGCACAAGCCTTTTTATTTCCTCATAACTAGCATATCCCATATCCTCCCTAATCTGCTTATCGTATTCCATCCTGCTTCTCTCTTGTGTTCGTATCCCACACAGGTCCTTCTAATGCTAATTTTACAAGACCCTCCTGTCTTGGCCTATTAATCTATCCCTTCTCTTGGTCAACGTCCTCCATATTGTTCGTTCTTCCCCTATTCTGTTTACAACGTTCTCGTTAGTGATTCTATCCACCCATCTGATTTTCAGCATTCGCCTCTAACACCACGTTTCAAAGGCTTCTATTCTTTTCCTTTCCCCAACTCCTATCGTCCACGTTTCGCACCCATATAACGCCACGCTCCATACGAACATTTTTAGCAACGATTTCCTAATATTCACACTTTCATTATCCGCAAGTAAATTCCTCTTTTTCGCGAAAGCCTTCCTTGCCTGTGCTATCCTACTCTTTATGTCTACTATACTTCTACCATCCCTAGTTATTACGCTTCCCAAGTAGCAGAATTCCTCAACTTCCGCCAAAATATCCCTTCCCAATCTAACACACTTCGTTTTTCCACTGTTTCCCATACTACACTCCATTACCTTGGGTTTCCCTCTATTAATACTGATATCGAATTCTTTCTCCAGGTCCACGTTCATGCCATTAATTATCGTTTGCAAGTCTTCTAACTCCCCTCATACTACAATATCATCTCCAAAGCGTAGAGTTTTTATTTCTTCTTCTTGCAGCATGATTCCTTTTCCATATTCTAATTTAACTTTCTTCATCGCGTGTTCTAAACAGCATGGGATTCAGACTGCATCATTACTCCCTCTTTTCTTGATCTTCTACTTTAATTATTGCTGCCTGTCTCCTGTAGAGGTTATATATAAGACTCCTTTCCTGGGGTACTTAATTCTATTCGGATGATTAATCTTAATGATGTTCCTATCAGTCCTGCTCATTTTAATCCAGTGCTCTTCAAAATTCTTAACAGTGTGTTCCAGTTCAGATTATCAAACGCTTTTTCTAAATCTACTAATTCCATGAACGTAGGCTGGTTTTTTCTTATCATGTCTTCTAAAATTAAACGCAAAGTCAATATTGCTTCTACCAAAAACCATATTGATCTTCTCCTGACTCGCATTCGATTTGACGTTCCATTCTCCTACATACTATTTTAGTTACTATTCATGGGATACTAACCTAATTGTCCTGTGCTGTTCGCATGTACCAGCCCCAGTCTACTTCGGTATGGGTATAATGATGTTTTTACTAAAGTCTTCTGGTATTCTTCCTGTTTCGTAGATTTTGCAAACTATCCTGAACAGCCATGATAATGCTTCTTCGCCCGATGATCTCATCATCTGCTCTGGAATGATATCAATGCCTGGAGTTTCCCAATTGCTCAGGTCTGTCAGCTCCCCGCCAAACTCTTCATCATCCACCTCCGCTTCTACTTCTATTACTGACTGATCTAGATTTTCATCGTGATACAGCTCTTCTAGATATTTCTTCCATCTTTCTGCATTTTCTTCTGCATCCAGAATTGGCTTCCCATCTCCTCTCCTGATGTTCTTGCTAATATTTTTCCTCTTGCCGAATGTTTCTCTGATTTTCCTATAAGCTGCGTCTATTTTTCCTTTTACCATGAAATCTTCAACCACTTTGCATTTATCTTGTAGCCCAGCCTCTTTTACTAATTTCCACTTCCTGTCTATCTCATTCTTCGATCGTCTGTACTGATCTCTACCGTATGCACCTCTTCGTTTTTATATTTACGCAATTCATCAATCATTTTTATTATTTCTGGTGTTATCCATGCTGATGGTCTGAACTATTCTTCTGTTGCTCTATTCACTTTTTCTTTCAAGAGTGCTCATTTCTCTTCTATATTGTTTCTCTCTTCTTTGTTTATTAATCTACTCTTGATATCTTCTTTGAAACTCTGAAGCACCCCCTGTTGTTGCATTTCTCTAATTCTTTTCTTGAATTCCTTATTACCAAAATTACACGAGGTAAAATAGTAGTTCTTAAGCTACAGACTAGATTCAATTGGATGCCAAATTGAAGTTCATGGAAAAACTGTTAAAGACAAATATATTTCGCAAAAATATTGAATATCTCGTTATGATCGTCGCAGTTTTGGATGTCAATACCAATTAATTTTAGCGAGTTGGTAATAAGCCACGAGTTTTTACCAACAAGTAAACTTCGTTCCTTGTTATCCATTCCCCACCGGATCGTCCTAAAATAATATATTCAACTTAATTTAACGTATAGATTAACAAATAAGTAAAATACCTAATATATTTAACTCTCTTTACCAAAGTACTCTACGATGTTTCGTCCAGATATTTGCATTTTTAGAAGCTCAAAAATAATCAATTCCCAACAATAGATCAAAGTTTTAAAAAAAATTATAAATTCGAATAGTCAATATTTCGTTAAAGTTTTTGTATAAAATGATCAAACTCATATACCAAAAATTATCAAAATAATACACGAAACCCGTCTAGAACGAAAATCAGCATTGCCGGAAGTTGTTGAAAGAATTCGTGAACTATTATTATGACGTGGCACAAAATCAATGCGTCGTGCGAGTTCTGAATTGAACGGTGTAGCGTGTGTTGTGGAAACTTCGTTAAAACCTCCCTACAATCCGTTACATAAAGCTTCCTCGGGGAATTTGTCGGAGCAAACGTTTCTTGACCGATGAAGTTACTTTTCACCTTTAGGGGCCAAATTAAGAACCATAATTTTGTGGCATGATGTAATTGAGCACCTGAAAATGTGAACGTTTCCTGCTCCATCTTCTTTCTTCGTGAAAAATACATTTCGTGGATTTTCGATCAGAGTAGCTAGTTATTCAGTTGGAGGAAGCGGTTCCCGGCTTCTTTCTGCAGCAAGACGGTCCTCCACCACATTCGCAGTACCTCAACGATCTCTGGAGATCTACAGATCTTATTTTTTCCTATGGGGTTTTATTAAAACTTTTAGCGTTGGTAGCCCTATTTCCGTAGAACTTACAGCAACTCGAAACATTAACAAAGGATATTCTGTCACGAGCGTGATAGAGATTTGCCGTGTCACACATAGAACACTATAGTTTCACTGTAAATTTTAATTATCGAAATAAAATAATTATAGAATTCACAGGTATATTGTTTTGTCCCTCTCAATATCAAACACCCTGTAAAACATATTCAGATAAATATTCGTAACTGAAAAAATCAATATGGCTGTACTATAAATAGCTGTTATTTCTGCACGAAAGCTAAGCGTGTAAACCGGCAATATGAAATTTATCAACTGCTTGATTTGTTCTCCTTATAGTAGTTTGATTATTTACGTTAATCTGCATTGCCAAGGAACTTCCCCTTGGTTGCTAACAAAATAGTCCGAATACTCTTCCCGCATTTCTTTACAGTTGTTAGAATAGTTATTAACAGACTATTTGCTCACAGATATTATTCATTTCGCCAGGTTTCATGTATTTTCGCCTGCTTCTAATTTCCGCGGTCTGAATATTTTTCAGATTATAAAGAGTTATGCAGGCGGCCGAAACTATAGACTCCACACGTTCAGGAGCACGATGAAACGGCTTCTACATGCGCTACACATAATTTGCTTTAGAAAATCTGTAGTTTTAAATTTTTATGGAGCCTTGACCATATGGTTTCATTATATGAGGTTTAAAAAGCATGTCCGCTACAAAAAACATGTGGCACACACAATTTTCTTCCTGGAAGAGATGTTTTTTCGAGACTAACACTCTTCCAACAGCGACGATGAGGAATTTGTACGCGGGGTCAACAATTGCCATAACTGCCACTATTCTGCGAAGCTAGGATAACAACACTACTACTCGAATTTGCCAGTCTTCTGATGCAGACGGAACGCATTGAAGACATCATTGTTCTGCATACTTTACGCTCATTGTACATTTGAATATCATCTGTAGATAACTTAGTCTAATAATGTTCAATATCAAACAATTTACTTTCTAATAAGCATTTCATTAAGTACAGTTGTGTACTTTCTAGATGCAGAAAACGCAAGGTTAGAGCAAGTCGTGCTATTACACGAACAGCTTTTCTGGATATAAGGGACCAGTTTTACAGTTTTACAAGCAATATTTGCTTTCTGTGGGACAATTTATATTATTGAAGAAAAATAACAACTTAAATAATTTGCTGACGTATTTATTTTGTTAATAAATATTTATAACTGAAAATTGAGATATTAATGTAAGCATTTGAATGAATCTACATGCAGTCTATAGTTCTTCGTCGAATAAACAAAAAGTGATTAAAATTTTCTGAACAATACCATAATATTTCAACGTTGTTTTATTGCTATAATTCCTGTATTATAGCAGCATGTACAACCTTTTGGTTCTTAAATTACCCTTTACTTGGCAATAGAAATTTATATTTTCGTATAACAATTGTTATATTGTTTTCAATTGTGTACTCGATATTTATTAAAATTACGAAATACTAATTATTGTTAAATAAATGTTTCTTGAAAAATCATTATTATCTATTTAATATTTAATACAAAGTTACATATTTATAAAAATTAATGATTTAGAGTTGGATTAAGTAACTATTATATAAATCAACTATTGTGCAAAACTACCCGTACCGTAGTATAAATTACAGCAAAAATGCAAAAGGTACAAGTTGCTACGTTAACGTGGTGATCTGTCTGAAATGTTTGTTTCAAGCACTGTATAAAATTCACGTTTGATTATCATTAACTATACCGTCCACCTTTATTGCGGTTCGTCGCATCTCGTCGACGTTCAGTTAATTGGTAGACAGAATTGACAGCTGATAATTGTGGTACGAAAATTTGAATTGTTTCGACGTTACAGAAGCCTTGTTTTATAAATGTTGTCAAATTCGATGTATACAGGGTCAATTCGAGCACAATTAATGGAACATCGATGACAATTACAGGGAACTTTCTATATCCGCGACTAGCTCATTGACTTTCATCATTTTCTCCTGTCCGGGGAGCATTCTTGTTCATAACACCGACAGCATATTTCAAAAATATTATTATCGTCTTTAAGGAATAAATTTCTTTAAATCGTTTTAAATGAGTAGAAAATTAGCATAGTTGTTGAGTCCCTACTTATGGCAATTTATATTGTTAATATCCGTATAGCTGACTATTCAGTAAGGAAACATTTCTTACTATTTATTTAATCTACAAATGGATAGTTTCGCCGGCTGCAAAAACACGGAGTTACAATGAATTGGACTTGTGGGCTGTCTAAGTTATTTAAAGGTATATAATTTTGAAGAATTAAATTATATATATAAATGTACTATACCCGAAAATGGAGTTTGACACCTCACTTAGGTTTAAATAATTTCTTCGGTTTTTGAATACTGGTAATTAGTTACATAGGATAGTGGCACCCGTTCTTCGTATATGCCCTGGCCTGGTCCTAGTGATTATGTTTATCACTTCATTGCACTAACCAAGCTACATTAGAAAGAGTTTATAAGCAGTGTAAATGTTCTTCCCAATAAAGGAGGAGGACTTGTTCTAAATACTCTTGTTCCAGCCATTTATTGTCCAATTCGGACAACCTTTATTTTGAAAATGTGATCCGTCCTCCCGTACCGAGTGGGTCGTTCCATTTCATACAGAAGGTTTTTCACCTGTAAAAGTTTAAAATTGTCTAGAATTTTCCCGTCCCTCCCCCCTCTACCGTCACTTTTTTCTGTTTTAGTGTATCCTTACACCAGTTGCTTTACTACTTTCCGCTCCAATGCCCGGGTTCCATCCGTAAAAATTTTGCTGCCCTTTTCTGTACCCATCATAAGGATTCTATCAGATGTTTTCCAATACGGACACCAGCAACCTGCACCATTTTAGTTGGCGTACTAATTATAAATATGTATATATAGATATGTGTGTATGTTTCTCATTATTTGAACTTTGTATTTATCATTGTTGGAGTTTTCAATTACAAAGTAAAGTATTACACAGATTGTAATTTCAGGTGAATATAATTCTTTTTTAAATCTTACTTTTAACATGTATCTGTTTTTCCCACAACAGCTTTCCGTCATAATAACTGCCTAGGTATTTGCAATTTGTCTCCTGGGTCGCAGTTTTCCATCAATTCTACATTCCCAGGCATATCGAAGGTGTATTTTAGTAAAGCTGGTCGCCTTTCTCCATTCATTGTTCGTTTTCGTTTCTTGCTGACTTAAACTCGAAACGATAAAGGGCGAATTGTGACAGTTTTAAGAACGCGTACTTAACGAACACAAGAGGGAATACTCTGAAATAAAGTTAAATGCTAATTAATTGTCCTTTTCCTTTTTTATATTATCTAAAACTTGTAAATAACTTTGATGTTTATTAAGATTAAAACTTAGAATTAAACTTAAACTTTTATTTTCTTTTTTTATATTCCCCATCAATATTATAATTTTATATTATTAAATTAATAACTTCAATTAACCCCACCCAAAAGGTAACTATTACAACGCGATTAACAGAACGTGATGTTTTAAAGTGATTTATATCTCCATAGTATTCGCCAAGAACCAGCTATGAAATTCGATCAATCGATGAGTTTTGACCTTAATCTGCGTGGTCTGTTTAAGATTATTAGATTAGATGAGACACGAAAGAGAAGGGACTCCGTGCTCTTCGGTAACGTTTGCGTTACCCTGAGCGTCGTTTTCATTGTGGCCTTTTATAACCCGCACAGTTGTACGTCTGCGTTTCAAGCGCTTAATATATAATAGGTTGAGTTTGCTGAGCGGTTGTGGCACGTTTAAGCCCTCGACATTTATGCGAGCGCCCAGAAACGTGGCAGGTGTGGAACAAGTCTTTGTTCTCGCTGCCCTAATTTTAGCAGAAGCTAGGTAGAACTGGTAATATTCGGCGCGAACGAAGCGTCCCCGAATTTCTTAAATTAGGATCGGCAGCCGGGGATTATGATCGGCGCGGCTTTCTTGCTTGCCTGGGCCCTATTGATCGCCGTTTCGGGGATTTATCGTCTGGTCGTTGGCAGCAGTGAGCGGCTGCGGCTTGCGAGAGACAATGCTGTCCTCATAATTAATAACTTTCCAGGAGAAATTTACTTACTACAAAGAAAAGTTGGTTTTAAAAATGGCTCAAATAAATATGACTGTTTTTTGCTTGATTTGAAATTCCATATTAGCTGTATGCAGCCGCCTTTGATGTGCTATATAACTAGACGATCTGTATGCGATAATGTTTCTAAAGAAAATTAAATTAATCCAAAGACAGTGCTTTCACTTTTCTCTCAAGTCCGCACTCTCTACTTGAAACGAACGGACAAACACATGCGTTAGCGTTAGCGTTTTTTTTCTAAAATTAATATCAATATAAAGAACTTGACAATTGTTTCCCATAATTCAGACGACTGTGAACCACAACATCGCTAGGACATTTCCTGTAATTTACGACACAAAGTGAGTGAACGGACACAGCCACAAAGGAATTCTATTACGTTTCTCAATCCGTTCAAGCGCAACCTCAGTTGCAATGCAGTATATCCGCGGTTAACGGAAATATGGTGAACCTGGTTATCCTAAATGCCTCCAAACATCGCAATTCCAGGAAATAATACGGTACTTCACAGAATTAATTGGCTAGAGGCACTGCCACCAGTGTGTATCTGAAAATCGAAAATACCTCGAGTCTTGAAGGATGTTGCTACAAACTACCTATTAGTTTTATAGAGCCAAAAATAGTTCTTGGATGTTTTGTGAAATCTTTGCCAAATGGTTCCTAATCAGTTTGAACCGAAAGTTGAAAACTGAAAAATTCTACCTGAGAAAGCCCACTTATTTTGCCCGGTGAACACCCAAGAAACATCTCATGAAATAAAATATTAATTTTTTCAATTTTTTTAGGATAAAAAATTATATATGAGGATTAAAAAAACTGCAAATTATATTTTAAGACGCATTTTCAAGTCAAGTACTTTTAAATATTAAATTATATTACAAATGCTAATTTAACACTCATAAATTTTGGATACATAAATGTGGTAACGTAAATAATAATATTTGATTGTAGAAATTATTTCTGAAAAAAAATTGAGTCTAGCCACCGACTACCAAGTATCCCCGAAATGTTCATTGAAATGCTAAAAGTAATATAATAGTAACCAAAGATATAAACCTGAAGAATAAACTAACCAGACTTATGAATACGATAGGGCTCCATCCACGTAAGAGAGCCAGAAACCCAGAACACTATAATCCTCTTGCAGTGAAACTGCAACGCCTCAATAGAAGAAAAAATAACCTAACTAGATTAATTGAAAAGTTTAAACAAGATTTTCTGCAATGTAATCCACCAAGACGGCGGATGAAACGTTAAAGAGGAAACACCCGAATAATATTAGGACATGTAATACCAAACCATGGAGGAATGAATACTGCTCCTCTGCTCACAAAATATACAAACACAGTCTCAACAAGTATACTTACAGCGAACAACAAAGTGAACTTCATGAAAACCAGAGCATGTTTCAGAAAATAGACAAATGTTGATAATTTAATGGAAACGTAATGTTGTGGCATCCATTCTATGCAATCGCACAAGAAGTGCTTCCTTTCACAAATAATCCAAAAACAATGGACTATTGTGACATAAGATAATGATATTTTTGTGTATGACATTGTTATATATATATATATATATATATATATATATATATGTGTGTGTGTGTGTGTGTGTGTGTCTGTGTATTTATTTATTTTACGGATGCCAAGAACAATATTTCAGACTTGTTCAAATTATTTGTAATTGTAAATGTTTTTTATTAGCTAAAATTTTGTAGACTGTATGTGTTATCGCCAAAGGCCGTAGCAAATAATACATTAAACTTTAAGTAAAAAAAAATTCTGTGTGTGTAATAATTGTACGTCAAAGTATTCATAGCAAGTTATTTTGGTATTTACACGAAAACAAAAATTATATTACACATTTCACAGCAATATTGTGTTTTATATTATTTTTTGTTTCTGTAACTTATAAAAAATATTCTCTTGCGTGTACAAATAGTTCTTGTGTTGAGATCATAAACAGGAAGACTTTGCCAGTTCTTTCCACTCGTGACCTGAGTATCCCTGACTGTGTATTCCCCACCTCTCCCATTTAAGGACTTTATTATAAATAGTATTAACTTCTCCCTCCACTCCTAAGAATAAACTCCGCCCTAATACATTTATAACCTAGACCCGTTCCCTTCCAAGCCTGGATAATAAATGAATTTAATTGGCCATCCCTTCTCCTTACAGTTTCAGCGTTCTGGAAGCGTATTGGTGCAATCTAGTATAAAAGGTCCAAATTATGTCAAATAAGTTTAAGTTGCGTGTAACCTTGTGACGCCGTCTCTATGCCAATCTCAGCTCTGATTCTCTTCAAGTATTTCTCTTTCAACTAGTTTTATTGAACTTATGCCTTATACTTTCACTCACCACACTAATTGATGCTATTCTAGAGTACAATCTAGCTTCTTCTCCGAACCCTTCCGAAGGTTTTTATATTTATCTATTCTTTGTGAAATTATGAATTCTATTTCACGTTTGAAATGTTTCGATTTTGAAATATTTCTGGTGGCAGCGGAATAAACCAACCAAAACGAAAATTTATATTTCATTTCTTTGTAACATCGTCCAGTGTTCTTTGCTGTTTGCTGATTCGTTGTCCATATATCTTTTTTTTATAAAAGAATTTACTAAATCTCTTGATAAAACTCTCTCTAAAAATCTTCTTTCTATTTCGAATGATACCGAATCTATATCAAACTTTTTTTAGAAGTTTCATATTTTAGGGTATGCTCAAATTTATATTTTTCACTTTCAATATGTGAACAATATTAACATTGGCCACCTTCTAGTGGATCGCAATGTATTATAAGTTGCATGTGATTTATGTGCATATCTAGACCTGATTTAGCCGTTATAGAGTTACATTCTGGTTTCTTTTCAGTTTCCTATGAACCGAGGAATACAAACACGACAGTTTTACGTTTTTTGGCACACATGACACCAATGTCTCTTGTTTTGTGTGACAGTAGATAACATTACATCGATTTTTAATTATTTGCCGAAACAAATGTTTTCCTCATAGCTCATTTTATTTTTCAATTATTGATTTAATTAACTTCAAACCGAGTATCCAAGTGACCCATTAGGTTTCTTCATTAGTATGTCCAGGAAATTGCTACAATTTCATAATAAACTGGATACTGGGGTGTTTACTATTCAGATGCTGTGGAAAAATATTTAGTGTCTCAAGTCCGTGTCAGCCACTGAAACATCGCGTACAACGTACTTCACCATCCGATTGGAATACCGACAATTCTTCGTCCAATATTGAGGTTTTATTTACCTTTATAGGAAATCGCGAATAAGTATTTAAAGTAATTTTGAGAATGGCAGGAACTTCGTACTGGAGGCTTAAATCCTCCTCCTCGTCGTGCACGGCTCTACAGCCTCCTCGCCTCTCTATCACCGATATTTTCTCTCCATAATCTTCAGATTCTCTATCAAATCCTCATTTGTATCCACACGAATCGCATTATATCTTTTCCCTTTATAATTTGCTTAATCTCTTCGTTATATCGGCTTTTCCATTCTCTGTGTTCCATGGCAGGTCCGCATATTTTTCTTATTATCTTCCGTTCATGTTTTCGTAGAGCTTCATAAGTTTGCAAAATATATTTTATTTCTTGCTTGGATCCGGTCTTTTATAGTGCGACTAATTTTTCACTTAATGCCTTTAATATTTCCCAGAAAAGTAAATTTCGCTACTCACTCAATTTTTTCTCTCCAATTTGGAGAACCTGTAACGTTCTTCTTGCATCTGAAGCCGATATAACCATATATTTTGTTTTCCCTACATTAACTTTGAGCCTTTCATAAATTATTACTGGTGATAGTATTTTATAGGCTATGTTTAGTAGAGTTGTGCCTCTATAATTGTTACATTCTAATTTATTCCCTTTTTTAAAGATGGGAACAATTATTTTGGTATTCCATTTTTCGACTATTCCTCCATTTCCTATATAATTGTAATTATTTTATGTAGTGCTTGGTTTATTATCTCTCCACCATAGTTGAACATATCTGCAATTATATTATCCTCCCCTGGCGCCTTCTTCTCCTTCTTCAATCTCCCTACAATCTCCGTGATTTAATTTAGTGTTTGAGTATGATTAATGTTTACGTCCTCCGTTCCTTCTCATTCTCCTTCATCTCCCCTAGCCATTTTTATTTATCATTTTTATATCATTTATCAGATTCCTAAAATATTATTCCCATCTACTTATTACCTTCCTCTTTTGTCCTATAAATTATCCATTTCTGCTTCTGCAACCCTTAACCCAAAGTTGGAATCCTTTCGACTTGTGTATTGCCCTATAAATTTTTCTACCTTTATTCAGTTTATTTAGTATTTCTATTTCTTCCATTTTCTTCTTAATTATATTATTTGCTAAGTAAGTAGAAATTCTTTCACCCGAAGCTCAAACAGGAGCGTATAGATACTTTATAAGAAAGACAAGAATGGAGAAATGTCGACCGGACCAGTGACTCGAACTCCGGACTTCCCGATTTCCGGCCAGGTGTCTTACTACCTGAGCTAATCCAAGTCGACGTCCTAGGACCGACCCCAGATCTCTCCGTTCCTGTAAATATAAGCTTCAATTCACTAATCACATTCTTCACAACCTAATTCTAGGATATACGTGAAGAATGGACATTACCTAAATTGTTCACTGTTGCATTGAATTCCAATCTGAGGAAGTATAAATACTTTCTCCCGAAGCTCATTTTCTGTCTACAATAAGTTAAAATCGGCGTGGATCCTACTGCAAAAATAGATGCAGTGAGAATATTCGCCCTCCCTCTCTGTCTCTTTCTCTTATGCTGCCAAAATTACGCTTATAATAATATAGCAAGTGGGGTGAATAGTATAGGAACACCAATAGGACTAAAAACTCGCAGTTTGTTTTCACGCAGCCTTCGAACGGAAATTCAAGGGATTAATGAATATTTACATTAATATCTTCTGAACTCTGCAACTCCGATCGGTAGAGAGAATCCGGGGCGTGAATCTTTTTCACAGGGACTGCACCTCAAAGGTTGTTCTTGTGTCAAGGGAAAGGTAGGGGAATAGGGAATAATAAACACTATTTTTATTATAAGGACACCACCGACCGCCCAAAGAAATAGTATTCTCCGGCGATACGCGAATAAAAAATAATTTAGGACGACTTGGGGATTAAATTTGGTAGCGGTTGAAACTTCTCCAGAGTCTGGCAGCGAGAAAAACATTGGAGTAAACTAATCGTAACAAAACGCAATTTATTGAATTTAAACACAATTAATTAACAAATTGGTTTTTAAATTTACAATATATAGAATTGTGAATATTTATCAGACGATTTAGTTAATAAAATAAATAAATTACAATTTTATTTTTTCCTTAATTGTTCTGAATCACTGTTTAAATACGATTCTGTCCTGAAATAAAGATAGATCCACATAGAAATATAATTACTCTTTTTACAGTGACGTATCAGTTACACAAATGAAATCGTACCTCTAGGATACACCAAAATAAATAAATTATAAAACAAGTCAAAACTCTAGAACACTGAAAATATGAAGTTATAAAATACAGCAGCTGATAGATTTTCGGATGGAATATTCAATTTAAGTACGTAGCACGAATTGAGATCAGCTGATTTATATATCGAACGACGTTAGTTTATCAGTCTCTCGCAGTTGCGCGAGCTTTATAAGATTCACGGTGTTACAATCAATTGAACCCTCTACCTTCCGCATCCCTCCTTTTCAGTTCCCTTCCTATGCTATTAAAGGGGAGTTGCCTGTTTCAGGCTCACCCTCATGTAGTCTGTTAACCCCTTCCCCCCCCCCAAAAAAAAATTGAAGAATCCTGACAAAATAATTACGGCGAGGACTTGGGTCGAGGAGGAGGCCAGCTGCTGCTAAGGGCAGGTAAAGGTAAAGCAGATACCAGTTCGCTCCCCCGGGAAGAAGAATAATCGACGAATCGCCCCAGGACTTCGGAAGACGATCGTCTCTGCGCCGGTATAACGCGAACCCAGCGTCGCTGTTGTCCTCGTAGCAAGTCCGACTAGTTGGACTTAAAACGGCCTGGTTGAAGGAGTCTGGAGAGCACGCGAGTAAAACATACACTCTTTTATATTTTATTGGGGCTCTAACTAAAGATTTTCAGTGTTATCGAGACCTTTTTGCGGTGGCTACACTAACTGGATGAACTCGCGGAGTTGAGATTTTCGAATACTTCAGAGAAATATTTAAATTATAAAATAAAAGTCAGCAATTTAGTCAGTATCTACACCGATAGCGCACATTCCATGAGAGGTAAAGAAATAAGGATTAGTTGCTTTAAACTTGAAAAGCTTCATATCATTTGTCTGTATTTTATATCAGCAAAATCCAAAAATTTGCAATTGGATAGAACTAATGTGATAGTCAACATCCGACATTCCTGACTGTTTCGACGTTATAAATAAATACCCGGTAACGCTGGGCCCAGCTAGTGAAATATAATTAAAATAATAAAATGACAATTTATCATTATTACAAAGTGTAGTCAATACCAATATAAGTCTAGTTGTCTGCTCAATAAAGAAAACCACTGATCTTCTATTAGCATATTGTTGTTGTTGTTGTGCTATTAGTCCTATGACTGGTCTGTTGCTACCCTCTATGCTAATCTATCTTGCGCAAGCCTTTTCAAACATTTCTGTTTTTTCTTGTTTATCCAGGATCGGCTTCGTATCCGCTCTCCTGATGTTCCTGCTAATATTTTTCCCCTCTTCGTATGTTACTTTGATTTTCCTATCAGATGCGTCTATTTTCCCTTTGACCATGAAATCTTCAACCGGTTTGTATTTCTGTTGTAGCTAAGTCATTTGGCTACTCTGCATTTCCTATCTCATTTTACAAGCGCCTTTTCTGCTCTTTACATTTTCATCTCTCGCGTTTTTAAATTTACGCCTTTAATTAATCGTTTTAAAATAATTATTCTGACATTAAATATATAATAAATAATCTAATTATCCTCTTCACCAGTATTTTTATCATTTAATATATATATATATATATAAATTTGGTGGTATTCATTATTATGTCCTTAGATAAAACGGAATGATTTTGTGAACTGCACATGAAGAATATTAAAAGCAGTACACTAAATCTTTCCGTTTTATACATAATAATAAATAGCCACCAAATTGATTAAAACCATGTTGAAATTCTGGAAGAAGAGAAAAATTATTTCTCAAAAATGATGACCGAAATGCTTCACATTAGGAAAAATATTAATTGTATCAACGTAAAAAGTGATACCAATAACTTAAATTGTATTTATGACTCTTTATTTTTGTAGTCCATTGTTGGTTTGAATATGTAATGAAACTTCACACCTTACTGCATTTGCTTGCATTTCGACGGAGGTTCCACGTACAGCTAAATTTTCTCAGAGTAATTAACAATGTTAATTAATTAAAAAACTTTTCATAATATGTGACTCAATGTAATCAATTTGTAAATTTTGACTGGCTGAAGAAATCTCAAATGAGAGACGAAGCGTCGTAATATTTCATATTTAAATTATAGACACTGACACAGAGGCTAATTAAATCATTTATTAATCATTTTTATTATTTCTTGTGTTATCGATGCTTTCCTTCTGGTCTGAGCTACTTCCTACTTTTTTGGTGAGCTTCTCTAGGCATTTCCTCATTCAAGAGCGCCCATTTGTATTCTATATTTTTTTTTCTCCTTTCTCTTTTAATAATTTTCGAAATTCTGAAGCACCTTTCGTTGTTTCAGTTTTTCCTATTCCTATCTTTTTATTTTAATTCCTTTCTTGAGTTTCTTCATTTTCAGCTTGCATTTCATAATCAACAGATTATGGTCGGAGTTTACATCTTCTCCTGGTATGTTTTGTAGACAAGAATCTAATTCCTATATCTCTGTCTCACCATTATGCAGTCAAACTTGTGGTACCTTCCTGTGTTCTCCGGCTTCTTCCAATTACAGTCTTTTTTCATGATTCTTGAACCAGATATTTGTCATTACTAATTTGTGCTCATTGCTAAATTCTACTAGCCTTTCACCAAGTCCATAGTCTCCAACTACATCACTTTCTCGTCCCTGTCCTATTACTGCGTTCCAATCTCCCATTATTATCAAATCCTCGTTTCCCTCGACATTCTTCATATTTCTTCAGTTTCTTCGTAGATTTTCTCCATATCTTCTTCTTCTGTGGCACTAGTGGACATATAAACGTGAATGATTGTTTCTAACGTTATCGTAACTAACATTTCACTATATTGTTTACAATAATTTATTCGTTGCCTCAGGCTTTTATTAATTACAAGACCCACCCATGCATTCCCTCTATCGCTTTTGTGTTAATCATCCCATATTCGACTTACCAAAAATCTTGCTCTTTCTGTCACCTGACGTCACTAATTCCTACTTTATGTAAGTTTCATTCTTTCCTCTTTTTAAATTTTCTAATCTACCCGCACGGTTAAATCTTCTGATATTCCGCGCTCCGATTCGTAGAACGTTACTCTTTGTCTTTCTGATGTTATCCTCCCGAGTAGTCCCTGCCTGGAGATGGGGCTCTATTTTACCTCCGTAATATTTTACCCGGTAGGCTGCCATCGAATTGTTATGCATTTTGCTTTGTATATACGCGGGAAATTAAAGACACGGCTGTAGTTTCCCCTTGCTTACATCCGTTCAAGTAACACGACCTTTATAGCTTTTCCAGCCATCCTTGTGTTTGTCCAACATAGAGCCATTCCTGGATCACTATCCTCGTGCCTCAAGTCAGTAATTGTGAGGCCCGTGCCCCTCAGATGCTAGTTTTTGTCCGGCCCAAAATATCATTCCCATTTATATCTGGGTAGTAGGCCCCACTGTGGAGATGTTCGATGGGGGACTAACATCCCCCCACGGTATTTATTTGATACATATATATTTATATACACATACAAACAACGTCCTGCTCACAACAATCCTAAATGATGCCCAACACCGGCCATCCCGAAGCACAATTCCTCTTTCCACGTTAATTTCACTTCAATCTGTTTAACACTTACGAACTAACACCATTCAATTATTATATTAAAACTTTTGTCACCATAATGCGTTTAAAAATAATAGCCACTTGGGTTGTTTGCGTAAATGGAGGCTACGTTACCACGTAACGGAAGTATCCTACACATAGTTGAAAATGCTTTTCGTATAGCTTACAGCTCACTGCAAACAGTAGTTCAAGTACGATTGTTCGGAAACACTGCGTTTCCGCCCTACATTTTATTCGTATTTTTTTTATACTCATGGTCACATTGCCATGGTTATTGTCAGAAGCGTCGTGCTTCCAGCGGACGTGTATTGACTATACTATATAAGTTATGCACTGAATTTCATATTATAGCACTCCCTTTTAAGATTATTATTATTATTTATTTTATCCTCACTATTGTCATTCTAAGAAAGTTGGCTATTTGGTTTATTTTCTTTCTTCCTTTGGCTCTTAAACTACGTTCACACTTATTATATCCATTAAGTTGTTAATTTTTTCGATAATCTTTATCTCCTCCATAAATGACACTATAAAAATGTTAGAAAGCGAGAGTTTGATGTGTTTTAGAAAGTTATGGAAAATAATTTTCCAGCGAGAAGGTACACAGCGAAAAAAACATTAACATTTACGGATTTTTAAGTCATTTATTACCCCAACTATGATATAAAATATCTTTATGAGATATCAGTATATAAATACTACTATGTTTGATTAAAAAATATTTACAAAAAATAGATCTTTTAAATGTTTTGTTATATCCTATTTTTTAAGATTTTATTTTAAGCCTTTTTAAAATGTTCTTAAAAATTATTAATGATATGTCTTGACGAAAGTTGTATTCAATAAATCAATAATCTGAAATATCTTTTTTATAATTGAAAGTTAAATTTTTAACCAAGAATGTATTATATTTTTACCTAATTGTTGGTTTAATTTTTTTCAATAGTTAAGAATTATTGATAAGTTTTTAATATTTGTAGTTGTACAAATCCTTTTAATCCTACTAGAATAAAAAAATTATAGTTATTTATGTAAATTGACTCTTATTACTATGACAATACTATAAAGACTGAATATGCTAAATAAAGTTGGGTTCCTAATTGCTTATTTCGAAGATCATATATATTAAACACCGTTTTACTGATGTATACCTATTATTTTTTCCACTGAGTTAGCTAACAGAAAAGTTGCGACCTAACCAAAATTTATTAATATTGAATCAAATAATATAAAATTTAGTATATAGCTTACTTAGCATTGTCAATACACGCAGTACTTCACCGCCAGAGAAAATGCAAGTTAAATTATATTTTTAATGAGCATAATAATAATTACAAATCCAGACAATTTTCTGTACATTTGGTTAATGGTAAAAAGTACAGTTATTTTGACAATATTTACATTATTATGATTACTTTTAATTATTAAAACTAACGATAGTTTATATTCGTATTTACGAGATTGTTAGTTGATTCGTGTAGTGTGTCTGCAAAGAGAAAGAGCACGGTCGACCATTGAAAGGGGGAAGGGTTAAGGGGGTGGCTGTGTCCGTAAAGAGCACGGGACTTGGTAAGGGGTGTCAATACGTCCGCAAGAAAAACCACACGTTTTCAGATACATAAAGTAATTAATCTCTCTTGTGTCGTATATTATCTGAATCGAGCTTCTTCTTCAGATTTCCTATATCGGTGACAAACATGATTTTCGGGTTACTAAACTGTTAGAGTGAAATAAAATTTAGTAGATAATATTGATAGTGGAATATAAACTACAGCTTATTATATTTTTGTCATGTGGCCAACTGTATACTTCAAATCGAAAACTTCCTCTTCATCAGATCCGTAATGACGGCACATGCTAGTAGTACCGAAGACTTGCAGGGTTAGAGGCCTATACGTATAAGATTCTTGTCTTGTGAATGTAAACACTGTGTATTCTCAAATTAAGTGCTAACAACAAGTGAGTTAACCGTCGTCGAGAGTATTACTTATCTGGATTCACGCCCCTGTACGTCCTATGCCGATGGAGAATTAAATTCAGTTTAGGCGAGGGTTTGAAAGCAGTCAATAATTATCCTGGTGCCTTAAATACCCACGGTACCTTAAGGAAGTCACAAATATCGGCGCGATAAGAACGCGAAAATGTCTCCCGTAAATTAGGGGAGTCAAAGGTACGAAGGACATATCACTACTTTAAACAATAAAGTCATTCGTGTCACTTAAATTATTTGTGTAATTCATGCAATTCTTAATTCTTACTTAAAAGCATTGAGAAATAAACGACAATATCAAAAGATATTAAAAAAGTAAATTTTTTCGATCCGATATATATTCAATATTCTGAAGCCCGGATACTTTAAAATCGATACTTTTTAAGTACCGATATCGGGAATTCGTTACTAGCCCTAAATTAAATATTGATACATTTATTCTGATACCGAATCCCTACCCATGGCGCATAGGGTTACAATTATACATAAATAACATCGTGACAAACACTATCTATCCCATTAGCTCCGTCAAATATTAATGCGCTTCAAGTATCTGCTGTTTACGCACGTTTTAAATTTCCGTCAGTTTCACCCCCGCCACCATGGGCAGCAGTAGTGTCTTGTGTCTTACGCCAACGGTCCGAATCGTGAGGACCTAGTCTACAAAATTTAGTCGAAATTGCATTATTCGTTTTGATTTGTATGCAACACACAAACGGTTAATTAGATTTATATAAAAGGAGAAGATACTATATATATATATATATATATATATATATATATATATGAGTGAACGGGTGGACGTCACTGGAAATGTCTTCCTAACCTTCTGATGAAGGGGAAGTACTTTTCGTAAATTCAAGAACTTCCAATACTACATGGTGCCTGCCATCAGTAAAACTGAGGTAAGTCACCAACTTTCTGTCCTTCTCTTTGGGTTAACAGGCTACATGAGGGTGATCCTGAAACAGGTAACCCCTTTAATAGCATAGGAAGGGAATTGAAGAGGGGAAATGTGGAAGGTAGAGCAAGGTAGCCAAGGGTTGACTAGGACCCCGAGGCTATAGTTTAAGGATCCTACCCGGTGATTCACATAAAGAGATGCAGGGAAAACCCCAGAAAACCTGCAACAGGTAGGTCGGGTATTGGGTACTATTCTCACGCCCATCCGAATGACGGGAGACGAGTTTGCTGTGGGGTCACAGCATTCCCTTCTCCGTGTCTCCGCAAGTTTTAGGAGGCAGTTGGACGACTGATCCAATGGGATCAGAGGACAACTCTTGCCCTTTGCCTGTCGTAACATTGTTAGTACTTTGAAACCAGGCCGATTAACCAAGAGAACTGTGGCATCAAACGCTGAATCAAAACGGTGCAATATTGTGGTTTCAATCTTAAAGTCAACACGTCCTACTGAGCCTCGCATAAACATGGGCCTCAGAGGACTATAAAGTTACTCATTTACCTACCATCACTTCGGGTTGTGACTGCTGGAGTTAATCTCCGGTTTCATTTCATCGCCTATTCAATAGGTCTTCTTTCTACCTCCACAACTCTTATTGATCGAGCTACGACGACCGTCTTCCAACTGGGCTAAGAATCGTACTACGTCTATCCTATCGCCTTTCCTAGGAATATCTTCCCCTCTCCAGTACTCCTTCCCTCTACGGCGGCGTCTCACTCTCACCCTTTCCCCCTCGTCGGAGAAGAAGCAGTACCTGGAATTCCAATACCCCTGTGGTATTACAACATGCCCAAGGTCTTCCACACCAGTACATATACGTCCTAAAATAGGTGAAGGTGTCTCGGCATGTGAGAACTTTGAAAAAAACCAGAGAGACTACGAGGCATTCCCGACTTAGTCAGGTGAGCCCCGCAGTCACTCTGGGGATTACTCCCATAACTTTCTGTCTCTCTTTCCTGTCATATATATATATATATATATATATATATATATATATATATATATATATATAAATCCAAATTCGAGCGTGAGTGTCCTGATCTCTATATAGAACCTTAGCGTCTGTGAGTCAGCTCCTGCTAACATCAACTATGTGAATTATTAAATTAAATTTATAAATTATATGTGAAGCGACTACTCAATATTGGAGGCTTTGTAATAATAATATAATAATTTGAATGTTACACGAAGTATACGTCGACTTTAATGTATTTCTTGGAGGGGTTCGCTCGTTTGTGCGCCTTGCATGACATGGGACTTGCTGCTAACAAATTAAGGTTTCGGCTGAGGACGATACAATCCGTTTTCGGAATTTCCTTGCGGCTTAGTGGGCTGCTTCTTGTTCAAATGCATTAGTTTCTGGCATTTACGATTCCATAAGTCTGGTACTTGTTGATTTTGTCACTCCATTGGCTACACGTGATTGTGGAAGCAACTTATACTTTAATCTACACCTGCTGCGACGTTGTTGGAACAGAACCAAACTGGGTCCTCTTAGGAGCTGTAACGCGTTTATAATTCCACTGGTTGCCCACCGAGCAATTTATAGTTTTTACGAGAATGAGGAGTCCGAGGTGACGCTTCCAGAATTTTGACAGGTCATTTCCAGAACGCTCCCTAATCCCCTAATCCCTCGTGAAAGACAACATTCCCGGCACTGGACTTTCACCGAATTAGGAGAACTTCTCAACAAATGGAAATTTATTTACGAATTTCTAATTTTACAAATCTGATATTTTAATGCTCGTTTCACTTAGGGAATAAAAAAATTGTCTCTGTATCTAAAGGCATTCAAGAGGACTGTCAGCATTTTAAAGGAATCAAGAATTCCATGTGTGTTATTTTTTCAGTATTTCGTTCTTCTCTTCCTTTATCCGTTACTCATGATGGCTGAATTTCAAGTTCAACACCATGGTGAATATATTATATTCGCTAATAAATATTATGTTGAGAGAATCAATATTAGTGGCAGCGGCCGTGAAAATTATTCGACACTAATACCAGTTAGTTGCTTTGGCATAGTTTTACATTATCACCGCCACTTGAACGGTTGCATAAACTTGTTATTTTTCACTTATATATCATTCATGAAGTTGATTTCTTTCCTTGCCCATTTTTCATAGTAGGATTTTTTCAACTGGTATACGTTTCTTGAGCGTTCGTTTCTTTCTTCACTAAGTTACTACACACAATGAAACGGTTAAATGTTCAAGAAACATATTTCGATTGGCTGCATTCTTATCAAATGAATACTGACAAATATATAAAAGTTATTTCAATATGTGGCAAAACTTCTGTTTACAAAATATTGTTGAATAAAAATGAATCAGATACGGTTTTTTCAGCTATAAGGCTCTTATTTGATGTGTCTTTGAAACTCTAATTTCAAATATTGCCACGTTTCTGTTAGATCGTGTGATACAATAAACACACGCAGAGGTTATAGACGTTTATTTAATGGCGAAGTGCTGTACAAAGCTCGTAATGCATAGGCGGGGAGCAGGTAGTTAGAGCAGCACCGCTCACTTAAATGTTCCAATGAAATTCAATGGGTTCGCGGTTCCACTAGCTACGGTAAGGGTGAGCGGCAGAGCGGCACAACTCCCGCCGCTCAGCTTGCCGCTCACAGCTCACCCCGGACATTAATTTTTTGCCCCTGCTGAGCGGCAGGGACTATAAAAAACTCTCAAGCCCAACTGAATGCACAAAAAAACAGGACGAGGCCAATGTAATTTCCGTTAATAAAAAAATCATTTAATTTGTTTATTAAATGTTAAAAAAAGGAAAGGAAGAAAATTAGTTTACTTTTTCGTATAAAAATATTACATTAACATTAAGCAATCCCTGCTTCGAGAATATTAACAAATTAATACGTGAAGGAAGTGTTGATATAGTTATTTAAAATCATAATTTATTGATTAATTTTTTAAAGGAAATAACGACGCACGACTTTACAAAACAAAATTTTGCAACAGACGCACTGTTTTTGTGGATGCATTACGACTTAAATATTATAGTATCGGCAAGAAAATTGCTGATGGCAGTAAAAGAAAATATAGGTCATGAAACATTGGTACCCTCAAATAACTAATTATTTAAATTATTTGTTATATTCAATAAGTATAGAAACCAAAACTTGTTTCCTTGTCTTATGAAAAGAACTATCAAATGAGTTTTTATATATTGTAACCCATTCGGTTCAGTTGATATAATTTTTTTTAAATGTTAGTCCTATTTGCCAAAGAAACTTTGCTTATTTTGGTTCACCCCTCAGGTTTTCAATGTAAAGTTATTAATGCTCTATCATATTCATTAGAAAATTATATTATTCAATTGTCTTGTTAAAACATAGTTTTCTGACTTTAAAATTTACAATAAAAAGAATGACGGCCAATAAGTCGGCACATAAATTTATCACTATTTCTTCAAAAGCGACGTTTTGAGACTTCCACAGGCGTAAAATTTACAATTCATCATATTTACTCGTTGACTACCTCCGCCGAAAAGATTATTGAATTTACATGTGAAAAATTAACTGTCGCGGACCCTGGCAGTTACGGCCGAAATGATCTATCAATTCTCTTGTTGTTTACATATAATATTTTCATTTTATTGTTATTAAATTCAAAATCATTAATCAAATTCTTTCTTTTCCCTTTAGAACCGTACATAAATTTATGGCTATAAACGATAATTATAAAAATTGACACTTAATAGTGGAACTTCATAAATAATTAATAAATGATTAAATATACAATAGGTTTCCACAAACGTGGCCAAAATTAATTAATTAAATAATTAGTTGTTATACATATAAACAGATAGGGAAGATGAGGCATGCAGAGATGATTATTATTTATTTTATTAGTCGCACCAACATTTAAGTTACTAGCGTCTTTGTAATTAGGTAACGTATTTTCTGTTAGTGAAGTTTGCTCAGTCACGCCCAGACCCTTGGCAGGAATCGAAGCCGTGTCCTCTGTCAGAGGTGGCCAGGATTATTTTTGTGAACGAACCTATACTCCCAAACTCAGCGTTAATAAAGATGTTCGTTTGTAAGACTTTTAATTGAATACAAACAAATTCGACAAAAAAACCTTAATTGTTGAGATAATTTGTAGTGTGTTTCTTAGCGTGTGACAATTGCAAACCTGCAAGAACATGAAACGAGCAACACAGGCGCGGACTGGCACGACAGACACGGATGAACAACGGACGGGTTGTTTGCGGTACGTGGCACGAGCGCAGAACTATAATTTATAAACGACGTGATTGGGAACATATTTTCCTCTGAATGGCTTATCATCCCCTTCAGTTTGTCTTTGAGGACATGCTTACATCCGGCGTTCATCACGACGGAAATTTTTTATCCAAAATCTCTCCATCTTCATGCCCCAAACGGTATTATAAATTGTTTCAACAAGACTTGTGATGTAAGTTTAATATTGGTCTAAAAAGTTAAACTAATAAGCAAAAAAATTACATAAAAATAATTTTAAATTAAATACCTTAGTTTCGAACGTTAAGGAATTCTTTTTTTTCTTTGTTTTAGAGACAAGTAGGCTATACAAAACATACGAAAAATCATTATCTAGGACTCGGTTTTCTAAGATTTTTCCTAATAAATATTTAACCCTGAATTTTCTCTTTTCGAATTTATGCCGCTTAATAGCTCCAATGATGACCATTTAAGACAATACAACTGCTTGTGGTCCCGTTCTTTGGCTATAGGCCATCGGATTCCGATTTGAGCCGCAAGAGGTCAGGGCACAAATTTATTTTTAAAACTGTGGCTGGTAGTGGACTAACAATGTTCAAATTAAAGTTACATATCTTGAGAGTAAATCTCCCGGATATTATTCGATAAATAGATTTTTTGCGATGCCAATAAAACAGCGTCCTCTTGCTTTCCACGAATAGTTTTTAAAGAATGTATTTGTTACCTTCATTTCATAAAATATTATAAACTAGCTGGAGACCCGACGTTGCCCGGGTATTTATTTATATTATTCCGGTACGTTATTTAATTCTTGGTCAACACATGCGAAAACGTCATAAATTTGACTTCAAATATATTCCCAGTATCTCAACAGTCAAAAATACGCCCGGAACAATAACAGGACTAAAAATATTTTCAGTATTCGACAGAATAACATTTCTTCCTCACTTGAGAGATGAAGTTTTTACTTAAATCGCATATTTTAGGTGATAAAGTAACACAGCGACCCCCTGTACACCGGTTTCAACCCCAAAAGTTGATAATTTCCTTAATATTTTCATGTGACTCATTTCCACCTCAACCCCTTACATGGTGAAAGGGGTTGAAATTAAACAAATATTGCCGGGGAAAACACTATAAAAGTAATTGACCTCAACAATTCTTTTTTCGCCCCAAATATGAGCCCTTATTACATTTAAAAATTCCGCCCCTCGCCCTAGGAAGCTATACGTCAAACGTTCATAGGTTACCGTGTTTTGTCGCCTCTCACCTAAACCCGACGGTATGGATTCTTGTGGAGCCGTGGAGATCTCGCTTCAGAAATTCTCATTCTACGCTCTTCCTCAGTCTCATTGTCTCGAATACTAAGACCTTGGTTTGCGTTACACGTCCGCCAACAGTGTTTTGACGCCTCACTGGTTGCATTTGCTTTTCACTAACAATAAATAACATCTTAATACACATCAAAACACACTAATTTTTGCTATTGTTGCGAAAGAAACAGTACTGTATGAACACGTCCGTCCAATCCAGTGGATGACAAAGAGAAACGGAGCTTATGATCGCTTCTTCACAGCAAACCTTATAAGTCGCAGTTGGTTTTGAACAGGTCCCGCTTTCACACGCTTACAACAATAGCTGGAGTGATATTGCTCGCCCTTCACCCTTCAAATGCTGCCAAAATTACGCAGTAAGTGAAGAAACAATAATTCTGAAAGGTAATTTAGGTTTATGTATTGTTTAGGATGAACATAGGTTCTGGAAATGTTAGCAGAAGTTAAAAACACAGAGTGTAATTTCCTTCTTTAGGTCATTTTATGATAGTTTTTAATCTATCAATAACTAAAAGTAACATATTTATTATGGTAAATTTTATATATTGACTTGTTTGATAAAATGGTTTTAACATTTTTTTAAATATTCAGTCTTGTTCAAAACTGCAGACATAGCTCCTCTATCAGATTTAGTAAAAGTTACATCAGGATTATTAGGAATGCATGTTTGTTAATTTATTGAATTTCTGGTTATAAACAGTATTAACTTAAATTTGTTGTGTTGTAACTTGTTAAACTTAGAAATATTTATTCTAAGTAAATCATGGTCATAATTTGGAAATAATTTCAGATTAGGTTCAAAATGTTTAAAATATTAATAATTTAGTTTTTATTAAATTTAGGATGGGTAAGCAAAATTCATTTTCTCAAGTTACTATTATAGTAACTTCATTAGGAATTTGATGGTTACTTAAATTTTGAAACACTTATTTACAATTCAATTATTATTTACAAGGAAGCTTTGTTATTTTTTATCCTTCGACCAATCAAGTTTTTAAAAAAAATGTTTCCTAATAACTTTATCTAACTCTTAAAAATCTTGATATACTTGTTCAATAAGGGTTTAATAATATAATTTTCCACATTGATTAAGTTATAAATAATATATTTGAAGTTTCAATGCAAATGTTGTGTGTTTCGATTCCCAATTCTCTATATTTTTCAAGGATCTGTTTTAAGTTGAAAATTTGGTAATTTGTCGATCTTCCACTTTTAAATCCGCATTAATAGCCTCGAATCACGTTCTCGAAATATGTCAAAAAGGATACTAGTGAAAATTTTGTAAGATATACAGAAAAGATTGATTCCTATTAAATTACTACATTCAAGCACATCTCATTTGTTATGTATCATAGGGATGATAGTGACCTTTCATACCGTGGGTAATATTCCATCACTAAGTAGAATTATGTCTCTAAATAGCTGTACACCCGCAACTTTCAAGAATTCAGATGGGATGTTGTCAAGTCCAGGGAATCTATGACGGGAAGTCAACAGGCTCGTGATTTCTATTCATTGATTCAAAATCCTCTGAAAGTAGTTCAGAATTCTACAGTTCGTTTTGACTTTCCGTCCACTTTTATAAAATATCATGTTTATTACTCAAAATATTACCACCTCACCCTCTGCAATGCATAGTTATTGGCTTGAAACTTCTTCGACCACGATTAATTTTGTTAAAGAAAGCTCTGCTTTCCCTACTTGTCGAAGGGGTTTGACATCCTTAAAGAATGATTTGTCATGAAAAAACTCATTTTTAGCTCTATGAGCCTTCTTTTCATTTTTTTCTATCACCTTATATTCCTCAACTGCAGTTATAGAATGTTTTCTCTGTAGAATATTTTGATAAATCAGGTTTTTGCTTTTGGTAGCAGCAGTAGATTCCTGATGAAACTAATAATTTCTCTCTCACTGGTTTTACCAATATCGCCAATTTCAATAATAGCCATTTTAATTTAATTTTATTTCTAAACAACACTCTCCATATCCTCCAGTTTAATGTTTTTTAAACCAGTTTCGAACTCACTCTCGAATTTTTTTTACTTACATCATTGTTTCCTAGCAGCCGACATTTAATTTCCCTTGCTTCGTTCCTTGCCCTTTACGGGTATTACATACTCTTCCTCTAATTTTCACTATTACCATGTAGTGGTCGTGAGTCAAAATTAGCTCCACGGTATAACCTGACATTTAGTATGTCTAAACTGTCTTGCATCAGCTAAGACACGGTCGATTTGATTAAAAGTGTCACCGTCTGGAAATCTCCGTGCCATATAGTGCCTACGTTAATGCATGACCATATTTTCCGCAGAAAATCTTCGTCCGTTATAGTTTAATCCTGATGTAAGCCACGATCACTAAAGGTCCACCTGAACTTTGAGGCATTTGAGTCAACCATCAGACTTTTGATATCGTTTTTCAGAATGCAAGAATATATTGCACCTACTTCTTCACATCCTTGTGCTCAGTTGGTGAATGCATATTGATTATGCTGTAGTAGAAAAAATTGCCGTTTAGTCTTATTTTGCAACCTTAAAAACCAGTGTATCCCTCTTTGCCTGAAACTTCACTTGGAGTAACCTGCCGCTGAAAAAGATGACAATGAATGTGTGATAAGGAAGGGGGGGTTAATTCTTTTCATTTCTTTTATATATATTAATGAGGGTTCCATTTTTTAAAATTAATAATTCTTTTGATTTTTATGATTTTATTTTCAAGGAAACTAATCAAAGACTATTTACAAGTTATTAACTAATACTAATATTAACAAAATTGACATATTTATAGTTACTAGCTCATTCTAGCAAAATCAAGTATTGTCCTAGCCGCGGAATCTCAGGTTGCCCGTGAGTTTAATTTTATACGAAAATTTTTAACGCATTTTACAACTGGCGTGTGTATGAAAGTGCTAATTACCATTGTTTCCGCATGAGGCTGGTTTTAGCTGCGGTGCGCAAAACTGGACGCGTCCTGGACCCGTCCTGGACCCCGTCGTATAAATTAGAGTAGGAGTTGGTCGACTGCGATATCACATCTGTTGATGGCGACTCGTAAGGGCGTTGTACGAGTCTTGTAGCATAATAGATGGCGGTGCTCATCTCGTACTGCCCTGGCTTGCTGTCGCTAGCCTCTGCAGCCCCGGCATTGTCCTAGGGCCATAAATATACCCTTCTCAGAAACGCCCAGGCGGTCAATGGAAATCACAACCTTTCGTACCCAAAGTAACTTAAAAAAATTTCTATACACAAAATAATGTGATCACCTTGATTTTGCTATTTACGTTAGATTGATTTCACACATAATGCTGATGTAATTTCGCTTCTTACATAAGCGATCATTACAAATGAATGACAATCGTTAAATAAGTCCAACATAAAAAGTAAAAGAGCTGCAGACTATGATCTAATTAAAGGTGGTCATAAAGCACTTACCACAGAAAGGGAACGAACTATTATTATATTTAACACTATTCTAAGATTGAACCATTATCTGGACAAAACATATCCCAAAGAACCGACCGACCGATCAGTCAGTAATATCCACCAGGGTATTTAAAAAGTCTTACTTAAAAGAATTAAGCAATTGTAGAAGAAAATGAATTAATAAAGTACACCAATTTGGATTTATAAAGAATTTCACAGACTAGTAAGAATAATCAATCAGACTTTCCAAGAAAATAAATAAGGCTCCACTGCCTTCCCCGACGTGGTCCAGGTCTTTGATAAGGTCTGGAACACGGGATTATTGTTCAAGACCAAGAAAAGCTTACCTTACTTGAGTAACAGACACTTGCAGGTGAAGTCTCGAGATGAAGTAACAAACGTAAATCTACTCTACACAGCTACACTATCTCATGATACTGCTATTCTTGCATGTTACTAAGATACCTACAAACCTCACTCAACCAAGTTCAAGATTGGCTCCGACTTTGGCGCATAAAAGCAAATGAAACCAAGTCTCTGAAGAGAAACGTGACCGCCAGTATCATTCAACAATAAACCACTTCTTCTGGTATAAGACGTTCAATACCTTGGTATACATCTCGACCGATGACTAACTTGGAAAAAACATATATTCTGTAAATGGATATAACTTTACAAGTTGAACTGCCTACTAGACCTAAAATCCAAGCTAACCCTAAACAACAAAGTACAAGTTTGCAAGAATACACTGCAGCCTATCTGGACATAAGGAGTGCTACAAGCAACACCAACTTCCATAATTCCAGTCAATGACCTTAAGGATTGTCCTTAATGTCATTGACTGGAATTATGGAAGTTGTTGTTGCTTGTAGCACCAATGACATTGATATGTTACGAAGTATGTCATCCATCGTGATGTCCACATAAAAACAGTGGAAGCTCCTGAACAATAGCAATTCCAACAACAGACTAAAAAGACTTAGTGTCAGGTATATTAAATATTAACTGTAAGTTCATTCCTTTGACGTCGTATCCAAAAAATTTTGCCTAACAAAGAAAACGCGGCTTGGTACTCGGCTGAGGCATTAGATATGTTTGTGGATACTGTACGAGTGATCATTCTCCGAAATACATAATCTCTGCTTGACTGATATTTATATAATTTCTACCACAATCACAATCTGGGTGGTCAACGAGTTCATCTCCTCCGACCAAAAATATTCCCTGCTATTTACTTCCTCAGGTATTTGGAAACTCGCTGGGCCTTTTATACTGGATCATCATAGATTTGCCGTTCAATCTGATAAATTACAGCATAACTGATAATTGTCAGAATAATGGATATAATAGAAATTAAATGGCTTCACGACACGGCTTTTAACTGGCATCGTTCCTCCTGTCATTAGTGCCTATGATCAATTTGGAGTTTCGAATTCAAAACGCTTAGTATATTACAGTTGACTCACAAATATATCAATAAATTACAATTTAGTCTGATTTTCTTTGTATGAAAAAGCACATAACTTTCAATCATATTTATGTCCAACATATAAGACTCGTATCAAGAACCGAAGAAATGGTCTTGTATTTGTCATAATAAATGCACCTCTGTTAGTGAAATTTAAATTGTTTGAAAAAAAAAGATTCCAAAATTTCGGCTCAATAAAGACTTTTTTTTATGTAAATGCTTTTTCGGGAAGGTCGTGAAAGCTTTCTGGCTGAAGCAAAGGCTGAAGGCCTCCTTCTTCATTTTGGGTGCTATTACGATCAGAATCAATCTAAATGACGTGCAACTCCTAAAAGGGCTAATTAAAACGAATAATAGATGATCATACTGTATTAGATTCCTTAGTCGCTGCGTCACACCACATGAAAGACTGCAACAGTCACAAGGGGCAGAAAATTGTATTTGGGACTGAGAAGTAAGTGCGCATGCAACACATCATCAATTCCTCCAATCCAAACGGATTCGACGTACTAATCGCATTACTTGAATTATTTCATTAGGTAACCAACGACCACGAAGAAAACGTTGCGGTTGATCCGCATCATTAATATCATGTGAGCTATTGACGGAAGTTTCGATCATTTCACTGGTAATAGAACTTAAACGCTATGCCGTTGACATTAGTTCTATTCGTCTATTCCACTGATATGGCGGTGCATGGAAATCTAATTATTCACTGAAAGAGATTAATTTTTTTGGTTTACAATCCGGAGTTAAAACACGGCTTTCATATCTGAGGCCGTGCTGTATCCGACGATCAAAACACAAATCAGCAGGAATTTTGTTTTTAACTGAGCACATAAAGTGTAAAAATTGACTTCAACACACAAGCCTTCTTTCAAATTTCGTACACGAGTTCATAAGTCGAGCTGTTTCTGTCAATATTTCTCAATTCCCTATTCAACTGTTCTGCTGCGGAATATGAGCAGTTGAAGCTGTTAGATATATCGATTTATTGAACTGCAATGTTAGGAATAATACTCTGAAGAACACAAACTACGTACAAACGTGAACATAAAATAAGCAAGGGAATAATCGTTCCATACAAAACTTGTTACTATTGTTACTATTAAAGTTTAACTACATTTAAGACAATAAATGACGTAATTTATTTCAGAGTCCCTTTCCCTACTTAACTTCACAGCAACTAGCAAACTCGTTGCCAGAACATACTACACAATGTTTATTCAAAATTTATCTCTCACTATCGACCATGAATCAGTGGCAACTTGTGCACTTGTGCTACATTATATAGATTAATGTTAAGATCATTTGTAACAATTGAGATTTAACAGGTATTCTAGCCCTTTTCCCGAATATAACTTGCTCCCGTACGACTCGATTTCCACCTTCGCTTACATTCCGTTGAATTTCGCGAAAGTAAAAAATTTAGACAACTTTAAGGTTAAATACCAAATTTGCACCCGTAATTTAGTAACTAATAACATGCTTTTATAGTGCTTCTTAGTTCCACCAACGTCTGCAAAATAAATAATATGTAATGAAGAAAACTTACTCTTTGATTAATTATGCAAGGAATGAATTTGTAATTAAAATGGAACGATAATTACATAAACAACTTCAATTTACAAACTAAAAAGATTCAAATTTATTAAGACTAATTACAAAAAACAAATTAAATAATTTCCGACCGATTTTTACAGACAGTTTTTAGTTAAACGACGTTTCGGCCCATACTCGCGCCCTCTTCAAGTTAATAATCTGTGAAATACATATTTCAATTTGAAAATACTTATATATAGCACTCTCCTTTTCCTAGGGGATTTTGAGCCAAGTAGCAGAGAGACGTTTTAAAAACAAATCAACTGTGTCCGACAAGGCATATGAGAATGGGCGGGTCTCACCAGCGTCCAATTCAGGCCATCAGCAAGGGGGATGCTCCAACTCTCCAGCTCATGGATAATCAGGCTGTTTAGAGAAGCAAGCATATTGCAAGCTTGCAGACTCTCGCGACACGTAGCGGCGTCCACCCTTGGCCGTACGTAACTGCCGCAAGACTCCCCAAGTTACAAACTTTCTATTTCGCGTTCACATTCCTCTTAGCCCCGCTCCTTATCTTGTCTAATCGTCACAGCTGTCCGTTCCTCTTCTGACCATCGCATCGCCATTGTTCGAAAGGCTGCAAAATAACGCCCACGTCCAGACACGCTGTCTTGGCATCGTCATAAAATTTATTAAATAATGTTTTTTCGATAATGTACGCCACAAATAATGCTCAGCTTGCATGAACTTGCAAAGAGCATAGTGGGAAAAGCAGGGATCGGAGTGCGACTTATTCCCAATCCGTTAGGACCAAATCACTAGTGGGTCCATAATTGGCAATGTAGTAACAGCGCTATTTGAACCAACAACAACAAAACCAATAGATAAGTACTTTTGTATATGTGTTGTACAAATATGAAATTACACAGAAGATTAACAAAAGTGGTTATGTTTTAAAATAAATATTGCCAGTTAGATACAACGTTTAAATCAACAACATATTTCTTAAAGAGAAGGTAAAAACAAATATTCTTTGTTCGCAAACGTTGGAGGAGCATATATATTGCTTTTTCCTAGAATTTAAATTCTGAAAATAAGATTTTTTCAAATCAAAAACTTTGCGTAAAAATATTAAACATTTGTTAATTTATTATTACTTTTCTATCAGTGTTTAAATACCGTATTCAAACGCTTTATCATGAATTTGAAAAGATGGCACCTAAATAATTAATGAGATAGTGTTTCATTTTTAAACTCCATTCGACCTGAAGGTATAGAAAATATCTTTATTTTCAGAATTTGAAACGAAGTAAAAACAATGCATTTCCTCCAACATTGCGAATAAAATATATATTTTTATAACTTTTCTTTGAGAAATGTGTTGGTATAATTTCGTATTCAGCTCGCATCATTGACTTTGAAACATAGTCACTTTTCTTAGCTTTCGTATAAATTTGCATTTGTACATAAGATATGTGAAAGTATTTGATTGGGTAAATAAATATTCCACTTTAATTTATTTTTTGTTGCTTTAATATAGAGTTTACCGAACTTAAATAGCGCTGTTTTTAAAGTTCCACTTGGACCTATAAGCGAGTTGGGATAACAGTCACACACCGAGCTCTGCGATTGCCACTCTATGTATAACGGGTTGTGGTGCGCAAGAAAATTAAAACTTTGAGAAATAAAGAACTTTCCATGATTGTTATTCTGAACACGACAATACTCTCATGAGTTATTGTTATTAATTGTACAATGTATAAAGAAATTTGTAATTAATATTTGTGTAGCCTGTCTAAAATAAAAGTGTTATAAAAATCTAAACAATGATTGAGATATATATTGGCGAATGTGATAAATGCTGAATTTCCTTCTGGTAAATTTGGTGAAACTGTGGGAAATTACCAGTATAAGACTTTGTAAACTCCTATGTAAACTAAAAACACACACAAGAAAACGTACGCAGTTCTTGTATAATTTCATGCCACTTTTATTTCTGTATGTTCTTTCAGTAAATAATAAATGCGCTTTAGTTTTGCACCATTCTTTTCTAATTACCCTGTATGTGTATTTCATGTATAATATCTATGTGCACCGTGTCAATGCGGAAAGTGTCCAACCTCAAGTAGTAAAAATCTTATACGGACTATCATAAAAGCGCTAGTGAGTTTCATATCCGCGCTGCCTTAGGGTGTCATAAAGGTTTCTACTCGTCCGTAAACAGCAGGCCAAGTTCATGTTTCTCTCCTCGACAACGTAATGAAACTTTCACAACAATGCCTAAACACTCCTTTTATAAAAAATATTAGCTGGGTGCCCATGTTTCTGCGGTATGTAATTATGTTTGACCTATCTTTCCGAACCTGGAGCTGAATACACCTGAAGTTTTGTATTGACTGTCAGAATTAAATTCGACTCAGCATAAGAATATTATCTACCTGATGCAGGTTTTCTAGGGTTTTCCCTTCATCTCTTTTGGGTGAATCACCTGGTTTGATTCTTCTTTACCCTACGTTCCACATCTTCCTTTTCAAATTCAGTTGTCTGTTTCAGGACTTTCCTCTGTAAATATTTTTACTCTTGGGATTGAAGGTTGAATTTAATTTATTAATTTCTTTATTATTTTAATATGATATACCCCACGTTGTGGACATTTGTAATGATAATTATTAGTTGTGGTGAATTTAATTTATAATATTTAATAATTATTATAACGATATCTGCGAAGTTTCTGCATCTGCAACCTGGTATTGTCAGCGTTGCGATGATGGCTGTTGACCTCACCATTACCATCGGGGCTGCCTGCATCTCGTTGTCGGGTGAACGCCCGGCCAAATTTGGAGTAGACTGTCTTTTCTTCTTCAGGCGGTTAGAACTCTGAGTTTTGAGTCAACGATTTCCGACCTCAGAACTTCAGCTCTTCGGCTGCTTTCTGCGTCTCACTATCTTCGCTCAGCGCCTAACAAGTTCATTTCAAACCACGTTTTCCAGCCTCTCAATATGTTCTCTCCGGCGTCTCTATATCCAGTGCCTTCCATCTCACATCTTCTATTCTTCTTTTCTAAAGGCCCATCCCACGAAAGCTCGGTGGAAAGCTACATAATTCCAAACCACCAATTAGCTGTTATCCTCAAATGACATCTATTGGCTTGCTCTTTAACAATTGCAGCCAATAGGAAAAATTGCAACTGCTGATTGTACACATGCCATGAGTTTAGCGTTTCTCCTTGAGATTCCAAATTTTCCACGGAACTTCCGTTTTCACCAAAAGCAGCCCCCTAATTATCCACGGCGATCACTTTTTCGTGAATGGGCCCCCTCCCACATTCAGCCGGGTCACCCTTTTATCCTAAGGAATGCAAGGCCTACACACAGCCAGGAATGCAGATGCTGAACTTAAAGCTCATTTAGCGTATTTAATACATTACACCACATGCAGCCTGTCAATACCCAAAAGAAGTCAAAACACGGAGAAGGGAATGCTACGACCCTACAGAAAACTCCTCTCCCGTCATTCGGAAAGGCGAGAGACAAGTACCCAATAGCTCGACCTACCTGATGCAGTTTTCTCTAGGCTTTACCCTGCATCTGTATGAGGTAAATAACAGGGTAGGATCCGTAAACTATATCCCGGGGACCTTAGTCAACTATTGGCTGCTTTCCTCTCCCTTCCATAACCCCTTTTCAAGTCGCTTCGTATACTATTAAATGGAACTTACCTGTTTCAGGATCACTCTCCTGTAGCCTGTTGCCCCGTCCCCCAAATAATTGCTTTTATAGTTTTCTGAAAGCTACGAACGTTATTAAAGTAGAGTATTTAAGTAAATTATTAAGATGGTCAGTGATTAAAAGCAATATTGTATGTTTCGATAATTTTTTTGCTTCTGTAATCATTAACTAAATATTCATTTGATTAAAATTTGTGTGTTTATTCTAATTTAATGTATATTTACCGGACGTGATTTGGAAGTATGTTCGCACGCTGGATCCCATCTGAAATTTCCTCTAGCAGCCAAGTCATATCTATTAGACTCAATCAACTGGACCTAGTTTACGATAAAATTGGCTATCATAACGAAGATTTTTGGTTTAATGTTATTTCCATTATTTTTCCGTTGAGGAAATAGGATGTATTTAAAATTTCGCCCCTTCCCTTCTTGCAAGCAAGCGGTCTTATCCGTGCGTTGACCCAACAGGCTTGTTTTAGAGTTCGCAAGGAACACGTATACAAAATTTGGTCGATATTGATCCACTCATTTGTGTGTATACATACGTATGAAACTTGGATTTGTCTTACACGTTAACACTAAAACTAGTTGACCCATATCTTTCGCTTGTTAACGACGAAATTTTTGCCAATTTAACGAGCGTTTCATCAAAGTAATGATATATTCTAAGTTATTAATGAATTTGCAAATGGTTTTATAACGCATATTGTCCTTTCCATCGACTCAATAAAAATTGACCTATCGAAACCGCTTTAGTCAATATTTTTGAATTAGATTAAATCCATTAAAAGTTGCGAGCTTATTTTTTAAAAGTCGATTTTTTTTGTTAGATGTATGGAGTGAATGACAAGGACGTCTGGTAGAATGCCAATTTGCTTGACGTCTAAATTTTGGGAGTAAAATGGCCATTATCTCTATTCCTTACAGCCCTATCCTTGACTTTTGTACGCTTACGAATGAAGCAGCGCAAAGTTCCTCTGTTTGATGTTTAGAATTTATACACTACCTTCAATGGCGGTTCATGAGTTTTAAAAGTTCTGTGCTACATCGCACCAAGGAACAATTATTACGAGGATAATTACGTTAGATATTAATAATACTTAAGTGTTGATAATACCCCACAAACCATAATATGTTTCTTATTTCGTTTACATAACGTGTACAGGGGTAAATATTTTAAACAGAAAAAGTTAAATTAAAGAAGATATGATGATATTGTATGTATGATCGTGAGGTAATTTTTCTCAGAGTTATGAAAATCTTAGAAATGCCGCCTTTTAAATATTTTAAAATAATCTTTTATTAATTCAAATAAACCACAACAGTTACTCCTAGTAACGAGGGTGGAAATTTTTAAATGAACCAAAATTGCCAATATTTATATCATATTAATTCTTGGGTCAGTTAATTTAATAGTGTTTTCTCCGATACTACTAGCGTATAATTTCAACCCCATCCAGTGAGTTTCTCAGGGGTGGGGTTGGAAGCGCAAAACATAAAACTAACCAGAAAACAATGGGGATTGGGCTCTAAACCGGGTTAATGTGAGCTGCTGAGTCTAATACTGACATAAAAATTAATTTGAGAGGAATGGAACGATTTCGTCCAAATTTTGAGAAGGTGTTCTTGGCGAACCGATCTCAACACAATTAGGCTTCCACCACTTGGGGCGGGGGTGGAGGGGCGGTAATTTTTCAAAATCCTTAAAATACCGTTATTTTCTTCTAAATTTTTTATTCAGTTAATTTGATAGCGTTTTCACTGAATTTCTTTGCGTAAAATTTCAACCCAATTCATTGCCTAAGGGATGGGGGTGTAGAGGGCGCCATATGGAAATGACAGTGAAACAGTCAAGTTTGGAATCGAAATGAGTGCTTTTGGAGTCTTTGAGTTTGATGCTGACATTTAGAATTCGAATTAAATTGCATTTCATCAACTAACAGGGAGTTGGGCCGAGGTAAAACACACTTCGACGTAATAGATTTAAAGGACAGAACAATTTTGATTAAAAAATTCCATGTTCTTCGGGAGATAAACACTGTTACCACCCCTCTAGGAGGAGGGGTGAAAACAGTGATATTTTTATTATAAAGGCTCATATGTGAGTGGAAAAAAATTCTTTTGTATGTAGTGTTTCCCCGATATTATTTGTGTATAATTTCAACTCCTTCCAGGATGTGAGGAGTGGGGATGGAATTGAGTCATATGTAAATAACAAGGAAACTATCGAGTTTAGTGTCTAAACCGATGTAATGTGAGTCGCAGTGTTAAATTATGACCTTTGATATGCGCTTTAAGAAAAAATTCATCCCTTAAATGGGGTAGAATTTTTTTGTTATAATACTGAAAATATTTTTAGCTCTCGTATTGTACCAGGAGTTTTTTTTACTGGTAGTATATTTGAGTTTCATATTATGACATTTTTTTGCCGGTTTAATCATGTGTTGACCAATAATTAAATAATGTACTGGGATAATATAAATGAATACCCGGGCAATGCCGAGTCCCTTCCTATTAAGTAATAAAATTAGTAGCATATTACCTTATTTTGACGATGAAATAACGCATTAAATTAAATATGAAAAGTAGACTAAGGAAATTATGTCATTAGCCCCAAGATTAACTTCTAGACCATAACGTCCCTAAAATCAAGATTGTCCTTCCATATTATAGTATACTACATATTAAGTCACAAATGTACTCCGTCATTGTAATATTTTTATCATCTATAAAACAACGAACTCCCTGTTTACTGAATCTAGAACTAGCTACAAACCAGGATTAAGGAGCTAAGGGTTAATTACGAAATTATAATGAAACACGATCATTTATTTAATCACAACTAATGTCCGTATCCTTAATGGTTAAGCTGATTGTTACTCTAGATTAGTCATTCTTCAATTTCAATATTTCAATTCTTCGAGTTCCTGTCCTTTTTGATAGTTACACGGCATTTCTTGCTCTTAAATTTGTTTTTATATTTGTAGTCGTCAAAATTAGTAGTCGCAGATAATATAATATAGCACGGTTGAGACAGAATATTTGGCAATAGAGTTGGCTTGTAAACATTTTAGACCATACCTATTAGAACAAAATTTAACTTTTTTCGTATAACAACGTTATAAAAGAATAAAACGTTAGTTTATTATATTTTTTACTTAATCTAATATTGATATAACTTAAAATAATTAATGTAGATTTTTTAATGAATTTTTAAAAATAAACTTACAAAATTCTTATTTTGGTCAACCCCAGGGGATGTTGTTTTAATTACAGCTAATACATAAAAAATTATTTAAGAAAAATCTTAACACTTTTAATCTTTTTATTAATTGTTCCTTTCTTAAAGAGATTCTATTTGCAACTGCAAGTCTTTGTTATTATTGTTCCCTTTCTCACGTTCCTTTCCATTCTTAATCTATTCTTATTGGGTACATCATCCTATAACTTAGTTTATAATGTGTGTCTGCCAGTTTTTAATTTTTTTCTTGATTAACTCGATATATTTTTCCTGCTACAGTAGTATCTCGTTTCTTATAAGGTTCTTCAACGAGCCTTAATACCAGAAGATTAAAACCTCATGGGTAACTTATGCGCAGCTAAAGACACCTAGTTTGCGAATATCTACTGTAATATCCTTTTCATGGGATAGGTTTAAGATAATTTAAATTACATATTTATAAGGTTTGACAATTTAATATTTAAGAATTTCATCTTTACAATGTTTACACAAAACAATATCTCAGGGCATTTTGGGTCTCTCGAAATGAAGTACGCAGTTACTGAAAAATAGAAGAAAAGTATCATTTAAATTTATATAATCAAGAAAATGAGCAAGTTTCACAGCTAAATTGGACTTACCCAAAATTACTGGGCCTACAAACATTCAACCTCACGAATGCATCCACATTTCCCTTTCTTTAGGTACGCCTTGCAGCTGTTTACAACCAGGAATGTCGTGTAATCTCAGGTCCAACTCCTCTCCCATCTGATCCACCAGGTCCATCTCGTCTCCTTTTTAAATTCTCCCTTCTGGATTTCTCACATGCCCCGGGAGTTCCCCGCCACCGGATTTCCCCTGCGGGGCTTCACACACTTTTAGCCAATTTCAGTCTTCATTGTTGCTGGCCTCTATTGTCGTCGCACAAAACTTTCTTCATTGTAGGCCCAACTGCACTTTACAATGACAACAATTACTGAGAATTGTTCCCGAATCCCCTTCACATTACAACATTAAATTAATTATTTATATACTATTTACAACTTAAAATTAAAATGTGTAACTAAAATCAGCAGGCACCTGCGTTTTTACTTTGCAATACCATTAAAGAGTGAAAAGCGAGGAGTTTTGGAGATCGAAATGATGCAAGAATGATAAATTTACAGGTTTAAGAAGCGAGTTCATTGGAAAAGTGCATTCAGAACTTGGGCACGTCGACTTCCTTGACCACTTAGAATGTTCCATCCCTGTTTTCTAAACACCAGGAATATCCAGTAAAAATAACAGTGTTTCCCGTTCCGTCACGACTTCCCGTACCTGCCAAGACAATTTAAGTTAAAGAAATTCTGTGAATACGAATTATTTTAATTTATTTTAATTGTGTAATCGGCTTCACGAATTCAGGTACCATACTTATATTAAAAAATTTTCTTTTAAGTTTCCAACTTAACATGGAAATGAATCCTCTGTCATTGCTTTTTAAAACATTTTATTACCGTAGGAAATTTTACGATGTTCGCTATACGGTTATATTGCATGTATCTTTGCTAAAATATATTCATTATATAAATGTTAATTTTTTTATATTATTTTATATATCTCACTAATCAATTTATCGATTGCGTTATAGTCTGAAACTATATTTGCTACTAGAGATTATCTGATCTGGACCGTACCCATAGTTAATGCCCTCATAATTAGTTCAAGTCTTTTCGGAATGAAGACTACGAATCTCATGTTAACCTTGAAGACGGTACGAAGAAGCACCGAAACGTCGGTTATTATAATAAAAATCTTTTCTGTTAAATGTCGTTTCATGAATTCCTTTAAATTATTTTCTTATTTGGAAGACTTAGGTATGCATTTTCAAATAATAAAAATCGAATTTCATTACTACCTCACACAAATAGTTTTATTCCAAGTGAACACTAACGTATCAGTTTTGTATTAAAACATACTTTACTTCCTTTAGCACCGAAAGGCCAAATCGTTTTTAACTAAATATTAAAAACCGAACGAACAGAGTGCTCTATGTCTCCAATTTTGCAAAGTGCTTCATACTTTTATGTTGAATTTTAATATGCACAACCATATTGAGGATGAATAATTATTCGCTTGAATCTTATAAAGGAAAGCATGGAATTGTTTTGGAAAATCTGGCATAGCTTCTTCGTTCAAAGGGACTGCAATATTTATATTGGCCAAATAGCTGTACACATCTACAATTGCAGTGAATCCGAAATCCTTATTTTATGCTTTTACTATATTTCTTCAATATACATTTTGATATGTGGATTTAAAATTTTTATCATTTTGGGTCTGGATTGTAAGTATTACAAAAGAGTTAAGAATGTTTTTCTGTCTATTCGTCAAAAGCCTTTTCATTGATATTAGATTAAAATGAAATCAATTTTTATCCTATTAGTAACATTCTACTTTCCAACTCTAATAATAACGATTTTTAACAAATATTTCTACTTATGAGAAATAAAATATGCAGTAAAATTATTGCAGATGCTGCATCCACCGTAGCCTTACAAAATTATTCATATATTTTTATATATTACTTCGTAAAAAAAAGAGTCTATTACAATACACTAAATATCACGGGCCAAATAATTGCAGGGAAAATTAAAATATGATATCAAATCAATGTGAATAAATATTTCTCACAGAGATTTGTTTTTATTTAATAAAATTACGAAATAGGATTACACAAATAATATAAATTGCTACCGTTATTGTGGTTTGTGGGGGTGGAGAAATATAAAAGATAGAGTCAGTTGAAATATCATGTACTTTTACATTTATACTTCCGAAAGCTTTGAAAGAACTGAAGATATTAATTTTCAACGACTTACGAACTCGGTTTTTTGACTTTTTGTACACATATCCATTAATATAAAATTCATTTCGATATAAAACACTGATGGGAGAACAATTCAGTGAATGAATACTTTTCATTAAGGTCCTCAGATTTGTGTTTGCAGATGTTTTTTATCTTCGTTGTAAATACCAATATTGCTGCTAATAACCTATTGCTAGATATTTTCTTAGTCACAAAATGTTTGCATCCTTATATAATTATTTAAGTTAGAAATGAACAAAACTGTGAATGGATACCAGAAATCAAGTATTAAAAACACTTTCCTTACACTAAATTTAATAAAACTTCTCCAAAATCATGATTATGATTCCAATTAAATAACACTTTTCTTTAGACTAGGCTATGACTAATAAGTAATGATCCTTCATGAATGGAGAAATCATAATGAAGGGACGTCATCAGCCCAAGGAAACTAATCCTAGTTTAAAAATCATAAAATTTATAAATGTTACTTACCACCTTTCCACGGGATGCGATTCTTCTGATTTCACAAACATTCGAAGCCGAAATGACCAGTATAGCCGTTAAGTGGGAAACGTTTGTATATTAAATGATTGTAAAAGAATTCTCAATTACAAGGAATCATAAATTTTATTTAAATTATTAGTATGATTGTTCACTTAATAGACGAAATAATCGATCTGACATGTAACATTAATAAATAATAGTAAAACAGTAATTCTTAATTTTAATAGTTGCCAATCAAGTATACATTAAATCAGCCTATAAGTCAGAACAAATTTAACATAAAATTTATTAACATTAGTTGTTATACGACGTTTCGTTCCTAATTTTGGAACCTCACCTGTTGAGGAGGAACAGACCTCACTATTAACGACTTGAGGCACGAGGATAGTGATCCACGAATGGCTCAATGTTGGACAAACACAAGGATGGCTGGAACAGCCTTCAGCAGACATGCAACATACCACCTCTGCCCCATTCGGGTGTTCGGGCGGGGACTACTCTGGAGGATGTCATCAGAAAGACAAAGACTGACGTTCTACGAATTGGAGCGTGGAATGCCAGAAGGTTTAACCGTGCTGGTAGATTAGAAAATTTAAAAAGGGGAATGGAAAGGTTAAACTTAGATAAAGTAAGAATTAGTGAAGTTAGATTACAGAAAGAGCAATAATTTTGGTCGGATGAATAGAGGGTAATAAGCATAAAAGGGAATAGAGGAAATGCAGAGGTAGGTCTTGTAATTAATAAAGCCTGGCGCAACGAATAAATTATTATAAACAATATAGTTACCTTAAGGTTAGATACAAGACCACAGCAAACGGCAGTAATACAAGTTTACATGCTGACAACTACCGCAGAGAAAGAAAAGATTGAGAAAAATTTACGAAAAAATTGGAGAAATAATTATGTCAAAGAACACGTGAATTTGATAATAATTGTGACTGGAACACAGTAATAGGCAACGTAAGAGAATTCTATGTAGTTGGGGACTTATGGACTTTGTGGAAAGAATCAAAGGGAGACAGCTTAGTAGAATTTTGCTTGGAATACAAATTCGTAGTACCGAATACCTGGTTGAAGAATTATTTAAATAAGATTCTACGCGTGGTAAAAGGCGGGGAGCACGGACATGAACGAATTGGACTATATAAAGGTGCCACAGAGATATAGGAATCAGGGACTGGACTGCAAAATATACCCAGGAACATATGTGCATCGGACCGTAATCTGACGTTTATGAAGTGGAGGCTTAAATTAAGAAAATTAAGAAAAAAAAGGATGGAAATTAGAAAAAATTAAACAATAGGAGTTACAAATACGAGATCACGAATAATTTAATGGAGAAAGAAACGTTAAAGAAGAGAAAGAAGAAATGACTAGAGCAGCCGATGAATAAATAGGAAGAATAGCTCAGACCAATAGGAAAGCAATAAATAATACAATAGATTGATGAAAGTCGTAAATATAAAAACGCAAGAGATAATAATGCTAAAGAGCAGTACAGACATCTGAAGAATGAGATAGATAGGAAGACTAGGCTGCAACAGAAATGCATGATGAACCAAGTGTTTATATATAAATTATAAAATGGTAACATGAACCCGTACTTAATTTCTTGTAATATTATGTTTGTAGTACACCTGAGGAAATCTATAAATGGAGACGAAACGTCGCTGACTAAATTGTAGTGTGCATTACTTCAATTATAAAATAATTTTGTTAAATGTTTGGCCAAGGCAAGACAGACAGGGGCTAGCGGCCAGAGCCAGTGTGTGAGGTAGGGTGGCAACAGCGGCGACATGTTGACTTGGACGACGTCGCGAAAGGTGACGGACAGGAAGTATTGTTAAAGTATTTGAGATTTCTGAATGGAAGTGGAGAGACGTCGACGACAGCTTAATCCGAATCCACCATCACCATTTGCACGTGACCGTCACCCCTCTCATTGAAGGACAGTGGAAAATTGTACACTGGCGAGATCCACCTCATTTATCACATCATTTCCATGCATTGTCGGACCCAACCTTTCCTTTAACCGTGTCTCTGCTACTTGGCCCAATATCCCCTGACAAAAAGAGTTCATCTTTCACCCGAAAGTGAAATTGCTCTACGTATAATTTAACTTCATTGTCTAATTAGTGTTCATAAATCTTAATGTTTTCTAGTTTGGTAATTGGAGTTACAGTTACTTATTTAATTAAACCCATTCATTTTAATTTAAAATAAAAATAGTAGAAGTCCTTTCATTACAAAATAGTGCTAAATTTATACGCTGACTTAATGGTCGTGTTATTATTTATAGGAAACTTAGTTGTTAAAAATGGAGATTCCTCAACCTCTACTAGATAGAAAGGCCCCTTTAAATGCTTACATTATTATTTTCCATGTCACTTACGTAGTTTGCAGTAGGCCTATATTGCATTTTAGAAGTTCCTTGTATTTGGTTCTCCCGGTCCTTCCAAAAATCAATACCGTCAAAATACCATGAATTTTGGTATGTAATCACCTATGATTTGCCAGATGACGTTCTGTCATTCACTTTCATTACACTTCATCAGTAGTGTGGTGATTCATGACCCTTACAGTCGGGTAAAGCAAAAATAATTTAGTTTTTGTTATTTACGTATACAGGACGGAAGACGAGAATGGCTTGGTGGGGCTGAGTAGGCGAGAAATGTCGGCGGGAAAACGTCACCGTCTGCAACATTGTTAGCTGCAACATTGTTGATGGCCTGGAAGAGATTAGATTGCAGTTGGTGCAGGGAGGCTGCCGGAGAGAGACGCTAGGGAGAGACGAAGCAGTGGCAGAACAAGGCGACATGTATAAAATTTAGTTTCTGCACATTTAAGAAAGGAGATTCATTTTGTGGGAGTACAGAAAATAAAAAGATAACATTTGATCTGAAGGAGAGGCGCTAGAGAATCTTAATATGAAGAAGACGTGACCCAGCAAAGGAACAACCGGCATACGAACAAAAACGAAGAACGACGTCATCAGGCGTTAACATCTGGTAACGGCATTTTACCCAGCTTTTCCACACAAACCATTCTCGTCTGATTCGCGAATTTAAGTTTCAACTATATCGTTCGTCACCCGCGGCGTTCCCGGGAGCAGCCATTTAAGAAGCTGCGTAGAGTATTATTTTTGCTTTTACCGACTGAGCTAATGATTAAATTGATATCGTAAATTTATATGTTTTCCATTATAGCTTAATTTGAGTTATATTTCAATTCAAATTAAATTCATTATTATTATTATTGTTCGTTTGATTAATAAACAATATTTAGATGGTGTTAACAACGAACACCACAGTACGAAGCACGAAAAGTATGAATTTTGGTCGGCAGTGAGACCCTATACGCCATGGGGTCAACGTCCTTTAATTTTCTCAGCAGCTTTTCATAAACCACATTCTTATTACTTAGGGTTTGAACTTCTCTACTTTAGCTTATTCGTGATTCATTTATACAAATTCCTGGCCAAAATTACTTCTCTAAGTTTTCATAAAGAAATAATTGAAACACCATCATACATGTTCAAACCGCACGTCGAACGAGGAAGGTTTGAGAAACATTTTCTGGTTTCCACCGATTGTTTGAATCCGTTTCTTAATCAAACTGCTTGCGGAAACAGGGCTGTTGCGCAAACGCTATGAAAGAGTATGGGGCTCTTAAAGTGGGTACTTCAGAATAATAATAAAAAATTGGTTACATGATCCGATGATGAACAAGAAAATGATATATAGTAGGGTTTGTAATAAAGGGTTTAGAGACAATACAGGATGTATTAGTCAAAAATGGGGCTGCAGGTATTACTAGCATAATTTTGTCATCACTCATGGATAGAGGTGAAATATACGACTAGATGATTTTATCAGCTCTAAATTATAGTAGTGTATTAAACTAATATAAAATTAAAGTTTGTAAAATTGTCTTTACAATTTATTTTTGCAGCAGTAAAAAATTATTTAACATTATAATTCAAAACTGTAGGCATTATAATTTACCTTTGTAGTATAGACATTAATAAAAAATATGTTCAAAATATTATTAAATTTATATTGTAATTATTCACATTTGCTGTGTTTATAATCATCTTCACCGTTGATATATCAACGTATTCGACTCGATTTGTTGTTCAGACATCAAATACGTCATTTTTTGCTTTCTTCAAAATTCTGAAAGCACCGCATTTGAAATCCGTGCACTTTCTCTTGCCGGTTGTTCAATTCAGAAACGGAATAATCCCGATTATTCTCAGACAAGTTATTAATTCCATGTGAAATGTCGTAGAATTTCCAAAGTAAAATACCCTTTCCACGACCCGTAAATCAGCCCAATTATCCAGCAGTAGAACTCCGTGCATTAATGACGGTAATTACCCGCGCAGAGATACGTAATGAAGAAGGCACAAAATTAAGCCTGACTATAATCATTAATCAACTCACGGATATCGTAAAGCTTGGTATGCAATAATCGTTACAGCCATTTAATGTTGGCCCAGTATGTGCAGAAACATAAGAAAGATTTCCACTAATGCTGCGCTTAACTATAAGGTTTGTGGTTTACTGTTCAATCCTGAGCAAGATTGTTTACTGTTTACTGTTCCAGAACATCGACGTATAGCTATTTACTTATATTTTCATCTCCCTCATAGAAAGTCTCTCGGTCGGAATGAACTCGTAATCCACTTTAATCTCCAAAGATGACGATGGAACAATGAAAAATTATTACTCCTAGATCATTTCCGCAAGAGGACAAAGTCATTGATACGGTGAATCGGCTGTAAGTAATATCGTCACTCTCATGGTGCAATTTATAGAGTTGAGTGCGGCTATTGTGGCCTAAGATTAGCTCAGGCCCTGAACGACCCGTCGCTTGGTCTAAATCTGGAACCCAGGACCCACTCACCTGCTACGGAAGGAAATTTAACCTTTGCTCGCGTTTCCAACATCAAACCCCTAAAGACATCACAATACGTCTCCGTGTGTGAACATTAGTCCGTTTTGAATTAATTAAAATCTGTGGCCATATGAAACTACACAGCCAGCCATGTCATTTATGTTAACTTATCTAATAGCTAGTATGAATCTTGAAGACAATTAGTGCTCCTTCCCGGGTGTTAAAATCAATACTCATTTGGTATCTGGAGCAAGTTCGACTATTATTGGTTATAAAATAATATAGATCCTCCCCTACCGAGTTATCTAAGGAGTAATTCTATTTTGCAGTCGTTCCCCAATTCCAATATTTACTTGCTTTTCATAAATTCCATATTAGAATATCTTAAAGGAAAATTGCATAAGTTCTGAACCTGAAATAACTATACCATTCAAAGTGAATGGTATACAGCAAGTAGGAATCTGGCAAGTTAATAACGTAAAGTGAAACAAAAACCATTGCTCCCTTAAATATGCGCATGTGCTGTATCAGTAACGTTCGATATTAACCACAAATATTTAAGATGATATTTGTTTTTGTAAAAACAGAAAACGGTATTTACTTTTATAAAAATGGAATCATATATTATGTATATCGTGAAGTGAATTATTCTCAAATGCGGACGAATAATGTTGCTCGTATGTTAAAACGTGAATGGGTGATTAATTAAATATTTGACAAATAGAATTCAGAAAGAAGTGTTTGACTTTTTCGCCTCGTTACTTTATGTAACGCCTCTTTAACTCTCCTCTTACTCCGAAATGGGTCAAGATTATACACAAACATCATCGGGAAACACTATCAATCTCATTGATATAAAACGCTTAAATTTACCGTTTTTATGTATTTTAAAATTTCTGCCTTCTCCATTGCCACCCTACGGATATTCGCGTCTCTTCTTACGTCAGTATTTCTTTCCGGGTCGCTAGAACACGTGTACAAACTAGGTCGAAATTACGTCACACGTTTAGATCAGTACAAAGAATTTACAAACTTACATCAAAAGCAACCTTATTTAGTATACAGATATATTTTAATATTGTTAAATAATGCACATTAACAACTACATTTAGGTGGCGTTAAATGCAAAGTTAATATCCGTTGTTTAACATTTTATATCCTTAAAATAAGAAGGCCATTGATTATTTGTATTGCGATTGAAGGGATTGTGGAATATGCTGTGTGCATTCCTTGGTATATTTTGGAAAGACTGGTTAATTTCTGTGACCAAGTTATCATAAAGAAGTAAAGAAGAGAAACGAGTTGGGTGAAAACCTAGGAAGTTATACGGGGTTCAAGAAAATAAATAATGTGTTCCACCATGTTAACATATCAATGTACTCTAATATTCTATTTCAGATCATAGTCTTTCTCCCAACAAGTTAAGTGGGAGAAATATTGACTTTGTTAATTTCACCGAATTCTTGGAGTTTCCCTTATTTGGAGTTACAGCGATTAGTTTTGTAAAGGTCATTCTTGTAAGTAATTAATAAAAATTAATGTTGATGCTTTGAACCTTAATGAAACAACCACAAGTGAAGTATAGCTTGTTAGTAGTTCGCAACTTGGATATTCGATCAGTCGACCAACTGCCTCCTTGTGGAGACACGGAGTAGGGAATTCTGCGACCATACAGCAAACTCCTCTACCGTCATTCGGAAGGGCGTGAGAATATTACCCAATAGCCTGACCTACCAGATGCAAGTTTTCCCTGCATCTCTTTTAGATGGAAGGCAAGATCCCTTGCTCTACCTTCCACATACAGACTTTTCAAAACCCCTCCGTGGGTTTTTGAGCGCATATCATTGCCCGACAGAGTCCAACCCAATTGTGAGCAGGGCTGCCGCCCGGTAGAGTGACAGCTGAGCTAAAGCTCATCCCTGGCTACCTGTATTTTTCGCTGAAGGCTCAGGTCGACCTCGTGCCGCGCTTTGAGCCAGCCCGGGAAGGCCTCTTTTCCCCAACAAGGGCCCCGGCGTGAACCCCAGTGGGGGCGAGGAACCCCCAGCAACTGGCCGGGTTCAACCTTAACTGTAGCGCTGGCGTTTCTAGTCTAGTGTAACCTTTTTCCCCTATAAAGGCGACTGCTCCACCCTGATAAGGGAGAGTACCACACTGTGACTAGCATTTGAAGCTTCCCGCTTCTTCCGGATTGCATCCCCTGGTTTCCGAGGCCAAGCGCAACCCATTAGAAGTGGATACTGGCAGCTATCTTCTAAGGATGATCTGCGCAACCACCCAATAATAGGGGAATTACACTCAGACAGTTTCATCATCAGATAACTAAGTATGGCTAGCAATTTCCATACTCGACACCTTAGCGCAAGGTCTTGATGACTGTCTTGGGTTACTAGAGCCACCGCGCGATGACTCCGACCCGTCGTAGTCCATCCCCCGTGCTCATAGAGGATACTAGATCCCTGCGAGCCACCCTGGTCTGCTCCCTATTAGGTTTCACATTCCCAGGAATGGCAGGCGGGACCCGACACAAAGGCACATGAGAGATGCACGCTGCTCCCCGTTTACGCAGTGACCGATTAGATTACACAGGGACACCGCGGGTAGGTAAGGATGAGAGGCTGTACACACATCACACTCCTTCATCCCCCGGATATATACGAACAATTGATTTTCTGTTTCAGTAATGATTAATATGGTACTTGATATATACACTTTAAAAATATTATATATATCTTTTCCTGCCGAGTAATTGGCCTCCGAACAGAGGTCTACATTTGACGCGACAAAAGATGACGGTGGTTTTGGAATGGATAGATATCTAAACGACCAACTATACTACTTTATTGATGATATCACTGCATTATGGGCTAGATGTTGCATCGATAAGCCAAGTTTCATACTCATCTGGCCCCTAGAATTGATTTGACACGAGATCAAAGTTGGCCCTTTAGCGTCTCGCGCGCAATGCCGCAGCAACATGGCTAGCTTTAGAAGCCTATAGCTGTTATAAACCGACAGATCACAACATAAAAATTTATGTTTTGTGTACATAAAATACTGCTCTTTGTAATGGTACACCTTGTTTAAAAATTGAGAGTGACGTATTTTCAGATTTGGCTACTTTTCCATGTAAAATTTTTCAGGGCAACTTTCATGAAGAATATCTCAAGACATATAAGTATAATAGTTTTAGTGTTTCTGTGCGTCTTAGTATAGTACATTCTCTCCTAGTTTCCATATGGTGGTATATAGATCTTTTTTCTGCTGAGTAATTGGCCTCCAAACTGACGACAAAATTTGACACGCCAAAATTTTGTGGCAACTTTGGCTTGAATAGATATGAGAACGGCCGGCTGTATTATAATTTTGATCGTACCACTGCATTTTATGCTAGACGTTGTATCGGTAGGCCGAGTTTTACACTTATCTGGCCTCTAGAACTCAGACGTGACAGCCCATTGAAGATGGACTTGTAACTTCTGAACCAGTCTACAATGAACTCTAATATTTGCAAATTTTCTATTGGGATATGGGTTTACTTCCTTACAAAATTTCATGAGATTTGGAGAGGATCAAGTGGGAGCCATAGGTTGTTTTTCGTTGATTTGACATGGAATGATCCGTATGTTAGAATGAAGGCATAACGAAAGGATGTGTTACAAATGGAAGAGAGACTCGAAGTTAAAGAACGAATTGATAAAGGAGTGAGTGGCTCGTGAGGATTCACTCGAAAATGGGGGTTTCACTGATAAATAATACAAACTATTGTAGAGGATTATGAAATCTTGGATGAATCTGTAGGTGCTGAAGAAGAAGAAGATGATGACAAAAGTCAAGCGGAATAAATAAGCCATGAGATGGAATAGGTATAAATAACAGCGGTATGATGTTTTATGTATAAAGAAAAGGAGAGGTTTTGTCTCTATAAAGCTATGAAAAAGAAACAAAACAGACGAAGCTCACGGAATATTTTAATTTTTAAGAACAAAAACTCATAAGCAGGATTACTATATTAATATTGCGGGTACAAATTTCTCTTTCACTTTTGTGTACAGTAGCTGATTCCTATGTTTCAAACCGTCAGATAAATTTCCACCGATTTAACAGGTCTATTGTCCGGTCCCGTTGGGGAATTGTAATGAATTAGGGGGGTAATACTATTTTACAATGATTAATTATTATATAACTGTGAATAAAATTAATTTTAACATTTATATATATATGGGAACATACATTGATTGAATATTTTTTAATTTACATAGTTTTTTACAGATTAACAATACATACATTTACACATTGTATACAAATTAAAATTCTTACAACTAAATTCATGGGTTCTATCTTAAGGTCGTTTAAACGGGCCTTCCCAAAAGAGTAAAATCAGTAACACAAATCCTACTCGTAATTTGCAGTACCAGGAAATCGGAAAAATGTTACAAACAGAGATATTTACTGTGTCGTCTCAGCTTGCCTGGACCTAGTCGCTGGACCCCGTCTGGAATTATTTGCTGACTGATGAAGAGCACTTTGCAACTTCGGCCTCGATCACATCTTCATTCTGTTATTTAAATGTCCTCGGCCAGGACAACCTCCAATTTCTTTCAAAATATAACTGTCCCAATCATGATCTCGACCACCAATAATAATGTCCAACTTCATTTTTCGTGGGTTTTTAATAATTTTTCCCCACTTTTTTACTTCAGATTGCGTCGGTGGTGGGGCTCGATATTGTCCAATAAAAATTATTGTATGTCACCTCTGGGAGGGTTGTTTGCCCATCTCCATCGACGTTTTTTGGGAACAACACCATCCTTGCTCTGAAAACCTCACGTTACTTGAGAAAAACCCTAGTCGCGCCGTCTGTCTGGAACCTACGACTTCTGCCATGCCGATTGCCTTTGATTCCGTGCCGCCAAATTCCGATAGTTGTGTTTTATCATTATAGGCTTCTACTGTGTAATACAAATATTAACACAAGTTAAATTGTACATAATTTAAATTTAATTCGAAGTTTGACATTACAAAGTTTCAGTTAACCTATTGTAATTTGACACAAATCGAATTCACGGATCTTAGACATTGGTGCAAATGAGCGTTCATTATTAATTCCATTTTATATACTTCATATTTGAAAGAAGCATTTCCAAAGATATTGTTTTCTTCTTGATGTTGCTTTAACTCAATATCAATCTTCATATGCACAATTCCTAAGATCTCATTATCTGAAATCTTGAAGTATGTTGCAATTTTATTAGCAACGTCTTCGTCAATATTGGTTAATGATTCTATATTATAGAATTCCTGAAATTTGTTACTAAATTCTTTCACTAAACAATTTAAATGTTTCGAAAAGCTTTTTCATTCAATTGTTTGGAATTGCCATTTCTAATTTTAAAATACCAAAAGATGTATTTCTACATATGTGATTTTCAGAACACAAATTTAGCTTTAAAAGACTTAACACCGCTGATTATCGGAGTGATAAGTTGATTTCTTCCTGTAATTTCAAATTTAACATTAAATGTTTTAAAAGCCAAGTTTATTATCCATGGCTTTTGTCCAAATTAAGCTCAGTTCTCATTACTGGATGTTAATAATTCTTTAAACTGAGTTAATAAATTTAAAAACCTCTCAAGACAGTCTGGAGTGATAAGATTTTTCAAATTCAGCATCATTTTGTTAGAGCAATTAGAATGATCTCTGTATCATTGACGTTTTCTGGGTAACAGGTTGCATGAGAGAGATCTAAAAACTGGCAACTCCTTTTTAAAAGCATAGGAAGAAAAGTGAAAAGGGCGGGAGAGCAGGGTAGCAAGATAGTTTCGGTGAAATGCCAGGGTATAAAATAAATATATAAAATAAAAACCAGGACGAGAGAGGCTTTTAAATGCAGAACGTTTCCCATTCCACATGCCCACTAGAATGAAGTGTTGGGAGAATGGTAAAGGAAGATTTACTTGCAAGTAGTATTTCTATAATGAATAAAACGGACGTATCTGTAAGACACCTATTCAAATGCATATATTGTAGATCGTAAATTAGGAGCGAAGTAAACGAAAAATATTTTTAATGAGTTTTTGTGTTGTCGCGGGGCTCGGCTAACAACTCCTAGCTAAATAATAAATATTACCAATGAAGTGAATACTTTTTGTCCAGTTATATGTTGATTTAATAAATTCATGTTATAGAGCAGAAGAATGTAAGCAAATTATAATCTTTAAATTCGTGAGACCTATTCTCGGACTTCAATCTTCGTCATGTCGTTGATTAATTTATGTTGCAAGGATATAAATTATGACATACAGGCATAGATCAATAACTGCATTCTTTGGTAATGGATGGTGATGAGGATATAAAGAACAAAATTGTTGGAATGTATGATGAATTTTTGAATTGGAGTTTTAACTTCTCGATGCATATTTAACAGAAATACTTGAATATTTTCGTGAGTATTTTGTGGGGAAATGGCCTGATACAAGTAGCGTTATGGCTTCGCCCAGTCGCGTCCCGTCGCGTCGCGTTGGTTGGATGCTTTGGGCGCAGCCGCTTAGAAGCCCCACGAGCCGATCAGGGTTTTGCAAGTAAACAAACCTTTCGCAATTTACCTTCATTAAAGAAGTTAACAGACCGTAACGGGTATGAATCGCCTACGATTTTGTCACATATAGGATCAGGACTATATAAAGTTGTATACCTTTACACTTAATCCAATACTTTAGCCACCTACGATTATGGAACAATTACTAATTCCAGTTATATTAATTAAAATTAACATTCACTCCATATAGTAAAATTATCATGGACAATTTTAAGAAAATAAATATAATTATTTCTCAGGAAATGTATGTTGGGACGTCCACGGTGAAGACTGTTTCTTTGTAAAATAGAACTTATTATTCTTCCTCATTTGTGTATTAGTAATATAGCCTATTTCCTGATAATTGAGAGATAGGCTCATTCAAACAAATAAAGTAATGAAACAAATAACATGTATAGCATCTGCCTGATTTCCAATTTGACAGTCTGAAATTAATCTTGTTAAGACGGGCTTGTCGGCAGTTAAACTCTGCACAGGATTAGCTTTTCCAAAAGATTAACTGCTTAACCGGTTAAAGAACTATAAGAATTTCTACATACATTTGGTTTGATAGAAAGCTGACGTACCTTGGTATGGTTGCACATCCCCCCTCATCCACTGCTTTTTGGAGTCGTTATAGTTCTGGTACGGATGTAACAGCCAATGTGGTGCCTCAAACGGAAGAGAATTCTCTCTAGCAACAGAGTGCAAAAAAACTCGATTTGCGTTCAAAATTATTCATGACAGTTGCCGCCTCGTCTCCTTTTCGATATATATTCTTTGATGCGTGTACTTAGTGGCCTCTATGTTTGCTCAAAGTAGCAGGAATTACAATCACAGAAGAGATATTGTGAACCACATAACGTTTGCTATCGGTGTTAAGTGGATTATTATAACTGAGGAAACAGTATTAGAAGATTTGTAAATGATGGATATTCTTGAAAGATGTGAACAAACTTGTATAATATAATAAGAGACAATTTGAAATTGAGAAGCAATCTGCTGTTTTCAAAAAAACTATCAATTCCTAATATTCCTTGGACTAATAAAATGCTACGATTTCAGATGTTGGTTTGGTGGGTGTCCGAGTTGACTATTCGAATAAACATGGTTATTAGAATCACTGTGCTTGAATCAAGTCGTATGAAATATTTTACAAAAGTTGTGGTTTATGCTACTGATCTCCGGAGTTGTGGGTAATGTCTGCGGCCTCCGGTTCCTAGGCGCAGCGACACCACGAGGTTCGTTTATTCCTTTACTGACTAGATCCAGCAGAAATCTCAGTTGCTGAGGTTGAGCATGGCAAGTGACGACCATTTGTTATTAAAAAAATTACGCGACACACATCGTCCGTCTCCCAAACTCAGAATGTCTTCTTAAGGGTTCCATTGTCCCCTGTCCATTCAAATGACCTCCCCCACCCCGGCCGGACTACAGTTAACGGGAACAAAAAAGTGTCATAAATTACCTGCATCGTCTGGCTTCAACTTCGCACACAGATTCAGTGACGGAAATCCTCAAACCCTGGCGGTATCTTTTCTCACCACAATATATATATATATATATATATATATAGTCTTGCATATATGCAAAAAAAACAATCACGATACACGGTATTCTTTGAGGAAGCAACTAAGCGTTCTTGGTCGAGGACGAGACTCTCATGAGTCTTTGATTTATTAATTAATGATAATGTTTTTCTAATCAAATTAGGAGGATTAAAATTTAAAACAACTCAATTAAGACATAAATATTTTTACAGGTCATATTGATATACTTAACAATGAAAAACTATTATAAAGTCCCGATATAATTAAAAAGGCGAAACTTTTAACCATAAATATATTTATACTCAGATGATTAGTGAATCAAAATATTGTGGTCATGAATATTTAGAATTGTGGTTTATTTTAATCTCAAAGAACTAAGGTTTTCCCAGTGTATTCGTTGAAGAAAATGTTCCCGGGTTTCCTTGAAAATCTGAATGTTCTCCACGCAAACATCAGCCTCATGCTCCTCCGACAGAGGGAGGCGGATGTCGCCACACATCCGTGCTTACTCTGACTAGTCGCTTCCGGATTCCGCCTGATTGGCCATACTTCGCTTTCGTCCTCGGCCAGTACAATCTCAAATTTCTTTCAGAATATTGCTTAATGTCCCAATCATCAAATGAACCACCACGTCCTTAATGTCCAATATTAACCACCACGTCCTTAATAATGTTTTCAAATTCCAAGGCCTCTAACTATCGAAAATCCACATCCTCCAATACAACAATAATAATGTCCAAAATTCATTTTTCGTGGATATTTAATAATTTGTCACCGCTTTCTTATTTCATATTCTCTCATAGGCGGGACTCGTATTGTGCAATAAATTATATAATCTGTTCTTTCTGGGAGGAGCCGTTTGTCCCTCTTCATCGACGTGTTTGGCAAAAACACCACTATTACAAGTCTCACGGTTCTTTGGAAAAACCCCTATTTTTGGGTTAGGGTTGATTGTATTTGAGGTATATACTCGTAAACATAGGATATCGTTTCTCTGTTCTTAATTACAAAAGTTTCATTGAGTTAACAAATTACTGGTCTGATTTCCTTCACTTGACCGTTTCAAACAAAGAGTTTACGAGGGTTGTTTGATAAGTATAGTATGTGTGTAACAAAAAGAATTGGTTTGAAAACTTGCTGCATATCTCAAGTCTCCTTAGTTGGCTATACACTGAACGAGGCTATTTTCCAATTTTTCAACCCATCAGAAAAATAAGTTTATTCAAACTCAGCAAAATACTCTGTATCGGTGTCGATCACTTCCTCATTTGATGCAAATTTCGGGAAAAAGAATAAGTCGCTTGTTGAATACGGTGAATGAGAAACAATTCGAAATCGTAATCTGCTGCTGTGTGCGTTGGCACATTTCCTTAATCAAACAGAACTTTCTCGTTCGCTTATTTGGAAGTTTCTCAATCAACACTCGTTTCAAACGATCCAACAGAGCAGCATAAGTTATGGTTGTGCCCTTTTCCAAGAAATCTATGAATATTATGCCCTGAGAATCCCAAAAGACAGTGACCATTACCTTTCCATCTGACAATACACACTTCACATTTTTCCATTCTTTTGATTGGTTTTTCATTTCTGGAATGTAGTGACAGTTAAGAATCTGCACAAAAAGTATTATGGGTTACGCCTAAACATTGCTAGATCCTGCGTTGAAATGTTTATCCGAATCCGTTTTTCATGCCAATGTGAACAGTCGCGGCACCCATCGCGCATTATACATTTCTGGTATAGGTAGAGAGTGGTCGCAACCGTCGGTATGGCGAATGAGCCAAGTACCTGTTTACGCGATGCCTTGTCGTGTTTATTTCACATGTGCTGCTTACGAAATGGTGCGGTCGTTAAAAAGGAATTTTACGGCTGCCTATTGTGAAACTGTAAATTGCATACATCCGGTCGGGCAGCTTCCATTGCCTGTTCGAATCTGGGACGAATCCTCTTCCCTAAAATACTTGTGATACTTTCTGCCAATGAATTTCGCATTACCTATACTTTTCAATTTTAATGTGAACAGTATATCTTAACGGCTGTAAAAATAAAGTAGTCAAAATACGGATCAAATCTGATGTGAACAATTAAAAGTAGACCACAAAATTGATTCTTGCCTTATAAACTGAGTCAAATTTTTATGCAAAACCTTGTTGTTCTCTTCAGGCGTGGAAAAGGAACATGAGATGAAAATATTGCAGAAAGTCATTATTGGAAAACAAAAGAACTAAAAAGCAATTAATTTTTTAGTGCTGTGTGTATATTTATTATTGCAATTCAACTATATAGTTGTAATATATATTAGAAAATTTGAACAGAATTAAGATTATGTAAATAAGATAAGAATTAACGATGCGTATAGCAGACAATTATAAAAAATGTGTACTATAATTCAAACTAAATACGTTTCGATCGACACTTATGGTCCTTCTCAAACTTTCCGCAGACTGAATAAATAAGAAAAAATATAGTGCAAATGAAGAGTAACCAAAAGATGAAACTAGAAAAGATAATGCATTAAACTATCATGTAATTTATTTAGCTGAAAAGTGTATTGTTTTAAGTTAACAGAAAATTTATTGCATTTAATTTGTAAAATTTCAGAAATACATTTCCATATATAAAACAACATAACTATCAAAGTAACGATTTCGCGATCTAATATTATTGCTTAATTTATGGTTATGAAATCGAATAAATAATTTTAATATGATATGAATATTAATGTCAAAATTGCAGTGATGAACCTAGTGCTCCGATAAGGGTCCCAGATTAAATACCTTAATTTTTCTTTTAAGAAACATACGCCTTTGATATGAAGACGTCATGACTGGCCTGGAAGTATAGCGGTGCCTTCAAAAAGTGGACAGACACGGGAAAGAAAGTTTTGTCCGTTATTAGAAGGTGAACAGGTCAGTCATTTTTTCGAAAAATTTCCACCACTTACAACTTAAAACATAAAATCATGTCCGGAAGGACGCGGCAGACTAAATGAGGTACTTGCAATCCAATCCGACGTATTTGAAAATCTTTATGCTTTTTCACAAAGTGAGATAACTAATTAACAGCTATAAACATTACGGACATATTGAATATATTCAAGTGTAAGTTGGTATTTTAATTCGACAATGAATTGTATCGCTTCCCTATCCCTCGAATCTCTTATCGTAGCAATGCCGGCCCGGGCGCCACTGCATATGCAGAATTAATATATATATATATATATATATGTATTTCACATCACTACAGGTGGGCATTTGCCCGGTGGCAGTATAATAAAATTAGAACATAGTTAGTAAATTAAGTACAAAGATAAATTATAGAAAAAGAAAAATTAAAATTACAATTATAAAATATTTTCCTTTCCTTTTTTACAAAATAAGTTCCTAACATTTCACGATTTGTACCTTATTTTTGAAAATATTTATATTCTTAGGGAAAACCTTCAGTACCCTTGCAGGCAAAGCATTCCAGTCCCTTATCGCTCTGTTAACGAAGGAATATTTGCCCACATCCGTTTTCTGGTCCCTTTCCTTTATTTTGTATTTTGGTCATTTTTAGAGAAGAAATTTGGTATAGTCAACCGCTACCTTATTTCTGACCAGGCCGGTTCGTCCGTGTAAGCTTTGTACAGTGCCCTAAGTCTAGTCCTTTTCCTCCTATCACCGAGTGGTTCCCATTTAGTTTCGCCCCCACACAAAACCTACCCCAGCCCGTTTCTGAATTTTATCCAGAGCATTGATGTGTTCCGCTCTGTACGGATCCCAACTTGCTACCCCGTACTCTATGATAGGTCTAACTAGAGAAGTGTAAGCAGCAGCCTTGGCCTGTCTTGTACTTTTTTTAATGTCCTGTTTATAAAGTGTAACTCACTCCATCCCTTCCGCGCTACTAAGTTTACGTGTTCGCCCCAGTTTAATTTCTTATTAAAAGTTACACCTAGATATTTACACGTTTCTACAAGCGGCACTTTTTCGTTTCCTATTTTATATTCCCCGGGTATGACCATTTTCTTTTTAGTAAAAATAATTGTTTTACTCTTAGATGGATTTATTTTCAGCTTATTAATTTCTGTACAATGATTATTTTATCTAAATCTGCTTGAAGAGCGATTTCATCATCTATACTCTCTATAGTTTTGTAAATTATGCAGTCATCCGCGAACAATTTAATTTTAGAAACTATTCCCGTTGACAGGTAATTCACAAAAGCCAAGAACATTATTGGCCCGATTACACTTCCCTGTGGTACACCAGGTGTAATTTCTATAGGATCATAGTTCTTCATTTACCCGGACTCTAAGTACGCGATTATTCAAAAATTTCCTAATCCATTCAATTAAACGATTATTATTCCTGATTCCCTAAGTTTAGCTAACAAAATATTGTGCTTTTCTACATCGAAAGCCTTGGAGAAATCTATAACTACGGCGTCTATTCTTCCTCCGTTATCGACAATGTCCGCAAGATCCTGACACACCGTTGATAATTGGCTGTCGCATGAATATCCCGGTCTAAATCCATGTTGTCCAGGATATATCCATCCCCTCTCTTCCCAATCAAGCGTTGCAAGTTTCCGCCCTCGATCCCGATTTGTATATTGGCACTATTGTCGCGATTTTCCAATAGGATGGAACATTTGTATTATTGATCGAAATTTCAAATAGTCGTTTCAGGTACGTAACCATGGCTTCTCCCCCTAACTTAATTACTTCTCCAGAAACACCATCTGGTCCTACTGATTTATGAGGTTTAATTTTCAGGATATTCTGTCCTAGTATGTAAGTTTTAATTTTAAATTTGGTCGTGCTATTTGAGATTGTGCCTCTACACGTAGGTACGGAGGTCTCTTTCCCGAAAACTGATCCAAAGTATTTTGCAAAACTGTCTGCCTTTTCCTTATCTTGTGTAATAATATTGTTTTTATCGTCCCTATATATTTCTAAAAAATTAACGGCAATCGCGAATCGCGAGATCCCGAGGGAGAAAATGGCGGCCAGCGTCCAGCCAAGAAACGTGAGTTTTTAGTCGAGCATGAGACTCTCAGGGGTCCTGGATTTAATCAATTAATTAATGGAGGGATGATTTATTCAGTAATTAGACAAGGGGCTAAAACAATTTAATATTTAATACCCGGCCAAAGCCCACTCTGACTCCACAATCAATTGATATGGCTCACATTCATACTCTCGCCTTCATTCTTACTTAATATCTACTCTAACCCTAACTCAAAATATTTACAACTATACTGAAATTTATCTAAATATGAGAATGTTCACCGTCACGTCTGAAATTTTATATTGCCGGTCGTTGCACACACCTAGTAAGAAAGGGGAAGGGAAAGGCTTAGTGTTTGCAGTTCCCGGTGCGGCAGTCAAGATGTCTACGTTCAGCCAGGCTCTTCTGGCTGGTGTGTCTCTGCTCTCCAACAATCACTGTCCTCCTCACCATTCACAGCAACACAATGTCCACCTCCTTTGCTGCCTCAATCTGAACTCTTTTTCTCCAAAAACTCCTGTCCATCTTGCCGTTCTCAGCAAAAATCTCCACCTCCACACCTTCGTTCACCGCCAAAATCAATTATAATAAAAATAAGAGCCTCCACACCAGTCCACTCTATTGTATATGTCCCAGGCCTGCCCCCACTTTCTGAGAGTTTCGAAATCCATTTTTCTGTCCATATGCCCTCACACTGCTCCCACGTCAACGACCTTCCACAATCAAAACATCTGACCTGCCAAACAGAATGGTCCTTACCCGTGGGTTGCTGCAACTACCGACCGTGCTCTTATCTAATTGACGAAAATTATCACACGCCTGAAGAGAGAGCGAAATCACTTATTACAAAATACTGGAGTGAAAAGCTTCAAAACAGAAGTTGGGCATCAGCGGTTGTAGTTCAGGCTCTCGATACTTGAGAATCAAGAATGTTTTGTGTCATGCCGTTCATAATGGATTTAAAAGAGTAATCAAATTGCAGGTCGTTAAAAGAAGATACACGGGTTTTGTGGTATTGATTTGCGTAAGAGAAAACGGGATATTTTCACTTGAAATTGTGTTTAATGGAGTAAACAAATTGTTAAATCTTTATTATTTCTTTATGCTCCGACGCACTTTACATAAAATTACAAGGCATTATTAAAAACTACAATTTATAAAACTCAAAAGTTTATAACCAAAAAGCAAAACACAAATTTATCTGTCCTAAATACCAAATAATTCAGTATAATATTTACATTTAAACAATGTGAACTGGGTGGGAACACACAAACTCATATAACAGACAAATAAAACACTCACCGTGAAAAAAATTAATATGCAACTAACAATCATACGTCAATAGACATGTAAGTACGCAAGAAAAAATATATAATTCAGATTACTGAATACACGAAACACAGAGAAACAACGACGGACGATACTGGGAATCTGGCATCAAATTAAATTTCTAATAAATATTTATTTTTCAAGTATTATTACTGGGTTGTTCCTGTTACATCTACTCGTTAAAACAAGAATTCTCCATAAGTGTTGTTAAAGAGAAGTGACTGTTGTTTCATTCTTTATTATTTTCATTGAATCTTTTTGGTAATATAAGTTCTAATAATATTTTTTTCTAAAGTAGGTAGTAAAATTATATGTGGTTCCAAAGTTTTTTAGAATCAGATAACAAAATTATGATTATTACAAAGATTAATGGGATTACAAATGTCTGGCCTACATCTATACTAATAGCAATAACTTGGAGAATATTTTTCTTACTAGGCCTACTTAAATACAAAAATAATCCTATTCACATTTTGTAATGTAGATTAATATCTATTGAACAACCAAAAAAAGTAAGTTCTTTGTTATAAATCTTGAGAGGAGAGAATTTTATTTACTACTTTGAATTTTAAAAATTTATGTAATATCTATACAGGATTGATTATGTAATAGTTATTTCAATTTGAATCAAATTATTAATAACAAGTTTGATATACGAATGTAAATCCTGTATTTCTAAGTTAATAATTCCATGTTTGAGATATTTTAAATTATGGTTAGTTTTGAAAGGCTATTTAGGAATAGTAAAGCTACAAAATTTATTCATTTGTTTGTGAAATTAATTATTTTCCATGTCATTTTATATAATTAGTAGAAATAATTTTATTATGCTGATCTTCTAATGCATTCTGGCCCTTTACAAAATGTGGAAATTTAAGGCGGTTTAATTATGTGATAAATGTTAATAATCCTGCCCAGTTTCAGGGTATTTATTTATTTACGCGAGATTCTATCAATTATCAGTGCTTTATCTGGGGGGGGGGGGGGATAAACGCTAACAAAGTTGTCAATTATTCTGGCGAGCCTGTTTGGCGTTGTTCGGTATGTTGCCCTGGCAGAACTGTATGAAGACTTCCCAGAATGGACGCAGGTGAAGACGAACATCCTTCCTCCTGGCATAGGAACTTTTTCTCTTTCGGTGGAAAAAGATGTGAATATGGTACTATCCCGCTATAGAGCAAAACCAGCCAGTTTCCATCAATAGCAATGTTAATATGTTGTTAATATGCCGACCTCCTTCGCACCACAGAGGTCCATGAGCATGGATGTTTGTGTAGTTTGAGGAACCTTACTTTAAAGCGCTGAATCACTGACTTCCCTCCTCCTTGTTAAGTTACTTTTTCATCTGCTTTCTATTTAGCTGACGCAAAACTATAAAACAATTAGTCAACAATAACAGAATATTTTTTAACTTTAATACAATTAAATTAGGGAATACAACGTTTGTACTCATCTATCTGAATTCCTCGTGTTAAGTAAAAAGTAGAAAAGAAGACCTAAATAAAATATATGAAATTAATAATACAATTCATGAGCTTTCAATTTATAGATTCCAACCTATTGCTCCGATGTTCTTCAAATAAACGTACGAACATATTAGTACAGGTCAACGTTGGAAATGAAGGATAGATAAGATATACATATGTAATATATTTAATAATAAGTTTACAATCAATCATTACTTAAACCCACAAACAATTAACGATATGACAAATAATAAACCATGGATATAGCTGGAACGTTACTATAACATTCCAAAGATTAGGAGCCTTTGTTTTCAAAATATAATTGAAACAATTAAACAATACAGCGCAGTGTTCTTATTATTAATGTATAATTTACAGTGGAAGCGATTACTATTCTGTTCGCCCAGCCTCACACAACACGCGTCAGCCACTTCTAACAACAGAGAAACGAAAACAGAGATTGAGTTGTACGTTCACATCGGGATTTGTGACAAACCATCATCACAGAGCTGACTGTACTGCAAGTAATGGCACACACACACACACACACACACACAGATAGAGATAGAGAGATCCAGGCAGGCCACGTGACAGGTCGTCTGGGGGGAAACAGCACAATGCAATTTTAGATAGAAAAATGCTTCTTCTGTATATTCAAATCTGATAATTCTGTCAGTATTATGTGATTGATATATTTTATTCGAATCTCTTAAAGTTCTGAGGAATCAAAATAATCAATAACCTGAACACGAAAATAATTAATTCATTTTACTCTTATGCGTAAGATAAGAAGTTTATACAATGTTACTAGTGCAAATGGCAAATGTGAAATGATCATATGGAAATTGCAAGCTTTTAAGGTGCTGATATTTATATTTCTGCAGTGGTGCAGCGGCACTCCAGCTAATGACAGCGCGCCTCTTTGCGAAAGCACAACACTACTCAATACAACAGAAGAGTACTCACCATTCCTATTCTTCTACACTAGTTTTCTTCGAAACAAATACATCAGCCAAAAATGCTGGAAAATTATGCATAACTTGTACATGTTCAGCGACTTCTGCTTCCATGTAGATATTCTATTTTATGCAACTTGTTCTGTCGAGTTGTCTATTGTTTATATTTCTCTGTACTCTTGTGTTAGAAGCTTATCATTGCTACAGAAGGCATCTGTCTTCGTTTTTCGGAGGTTCATCTAACAAATTCAAGTTTCACGCAATTTACTAAAAAGGTTATTAATTTACAAATTTTGTTATTCATTACATAAGCTGGTAAATGCTGTTATTGAAAAAATGCTTGCTTGCGAAAATATCTATGTCTAGTATGTGAACTGTGTCCGAAATCAAATTTTATGGCCCATCACTCATGATTCGATTGTAATATCCGTACGTGCCGATGGAAAGGGTTGCATCGTTAACCGTTTATCTGGAAATCGTGATGGAACATTCAGATGGTGGAAAATTGCAGGCATTTCAATTAATTAGAGTTTTCCAGTCGTCCACGGTACTGGATCTCACAAATACAATGTGAATCTTCCCTTCATATAATTTCGATTTCAAAAATATTATTTCCGAGTGGTCCTTGACCACTATGAATTCTATTTTTATCGTAACAACATTCTCTCTTTTTCCATTTTAGTACATTTTCATTTTCATTGTCATAGTTTTGTTTCCTACCTTATTATGAATCTGAACCAGTTTGAATATTCAGTATCAAGTGTGATAACAACCATAACTTTTTAATAACAAGAAAAGTCGTAATTGTAAATATTCTGCGAATAAATTCATTATTTGTCGTTACACTGTGTTTCTATGTCATATTGTGACCAATATTTTTCGTTTTCATAGCTTCACGTATCCCACCCAACTTCTACTGTAAATGTGGCTGTCTGAAAGTAACTCCACAATGAACAACAAAGGCGTCTTGTTTCTAGATGGCATTTGCATTCGTTTACAAAGATGCATAGATATTCTCCCACTTTATTACATTGACAGAACGGGTGGGGGAGGGCGGGGAGGGGGGAGAGGGGGTGGGGTAGCCACCGAAGCTTTTCAGAGCTCTATCCTTCTGGATACGACTAAGCTCCATGGCCTGGGCTGTCTTCAGCAAACTACTTTGCTTCTCTTCAAAACCATTCTAGCACCTTTGATTCCATTCAGGTTTGGACGGCTTAGAACCTCACGTACCGAATATTTCCTATGTATCCTGAATTCTCCTTTTTCGGTTACTGAAGAAGAAACGACTCAACCTTCCTTTCAGCCTGATAAACTTCTGTCCATGGTTAGGAACGTAAACTTCAACAACCTTCATATTTTGGTTTTCTCGTGTTTTAGCCAGGAATAATACATTTCACTATTCTTGATAAGTAAACAATTAAATCAATCGAAACTAGTTTATTCGGTTAATCGGTTTAATGATACGACCTACTCCTAAGTAATAAATAACTCTTCAAGTACAGAAAAAGTGTTCGATAATGGAATAATGAAGTGTCAAAAGTATAGATGAATGGTATTACTTCTACTAAAACCAAACATGAAATACTAAACTTGACGTGTTTTAGAATATACGAAGAAATTATGGGAAAAATAAAAATCTCGGAAGTTTCAGAGAATACAATTCATTACATAATTTTCATACTTATCACTGTCATTATAAGATTTCTAACACAAATATTATTAATATTCTTTTCTTTTGTTTCAGGTGAGTAAAAGTTTGACCAGTTCGTCAGTTTTTAATTAAATGTGAGCTTCATATGAACGTTTTCAAAGGTACGTTTCTTTGTAGAATCATATGAAATAATCGGAATAAATAACAAACTAATAAATTTTCCATAAGTTGTTTGAGTATTCTGAAAATTATTTGATAATTTGTTTCGTTTTTTTGTGTTTGTACCTCAACGCGTCACTTCCTATATGAAAAATGAATGTTTTAGTAAACTGCTATAAGATTGTCCCATGGCCGTCGATGACATTCTGATGCTCTACAAACCACGCCTGAACCTTTTTGGCTGTGTTGTATGGGCGCATTATCATCTACGCAATGTCTGGCAACAATATGCTAGTCATAGTAAGCACTTCAATGTTGAGGATGTCGTGATTTTCATTCGCAGTAATCCGGCTAGTAAGCGTAATGATTGGGCCAGCTGAATACCACGATATAGCTGGAACCTCCCCGTGCTTGACTGTAGGAAGCAGGCAGGCCGGATCGTAGGTTTCTTTTGTTGTTCTCCATACAAAGACCCGGTCATATCAATCCTTTTTAATGTTCGTCTGACTCTCAGTTATTTTCTGCTTTCATCACTATTCCACATTGCTGCTGATGTTTTATCATGTTTTGTGAATGCTGTCATTACTGTGGATACTGTTGCTCGTGAAACATTAAACAATTGAGCCGTTGCCGTCACAGATGATCCCGCTAACCACGCACCAACGATTTGTCCTCTTTCGAAATCTAACAGATCACGTATTTCACAGATCGCTGCCGTTAACCGTTATACTGCAAGATAAAGGAAATAATGAGACGACCTTTAACACACAACTTTTCATTACGTAAACCGACGTTTCGGTACCTCTTTGTACACCCTTCAAGTATAAACCTTCGGTGAAATCAAATATTCTACAACAGACTATAGAAGCCAAAAAAATAAATTAAGGAAAAAAATAAAAGGCAGTAAGTCACTCACCTATCTTTTAACAGAACAACCAAATTACAACAATATATCACCCTTCCTTGTCATGGCAAACTTAGCAAAAATCTTAAATGAGAACTAATAAAATTTAATATTAAGGTTATTTTCAAAATTGTTAATTAATTGAATATTATTAAATGAGGGAAAGGCAGGATTGAGGAAAGTAAAAGACAAAATGTCTAAAAAATAAAGAGCCGACAAAATAATTGTGATAAAATGTCGTATGTAGGCCAAGAAAACGAGCCCTTCAAATCAGAATTAAAGAACATAGAAATAATTACAAGACACGCAATCATAATGTGATCACCGAGTATAAACTAGATGAAAATACATGATTTCGTTTCGGACAATAAATAAATTTTAGACATTGAACCCAACTTTCATAAACACAACCTTTCTGAAATGTTATTTATTAAATCCACAGCCAACAAAGTAAATACACAAATTGATACCTCTTAACCGTCTATTGCTTTCATCTAAAGTTAGGTTACTAATAGTTATTCCTTTTTAAACAATTTTCCTTCTGTTAATCGTCCACTAACATGTACTTTTTAGTTCTATTTTTAGTATTATTGTTATGTAACAACTGAATTGTAAGAATAGAAATCGACGTGTTTGTTTTTTCATATGTAAAAATATTGTTTACGTGTTTGACGTAACCAATTTATTTTAAAGAATATTGTTTTCTGTTTCTGGATTCTTATCAGTTTGTCATTGGCGAATGTAAAGTCACGCGCTTGCATTACTATTTAAGAGGGAAATTTTCTAGGTCTGTTATAAGATAGGTGAGTGACTTACTGCCTTTTATTATGTTTTTTCTGAATATAATTTTTTGAATCCCATAGTCTCATATTTAATTTCACATTATTGTTAACCTTGAAGAGGGTACAATGAGGTACCGAAACGTCGGATTACGTAATAAATTGTCCGTTAAAGGTCGTCTCATTATTTCCTTTAATTTAAAACAGACTTAAAACATCTATTAATACTGTAAGACAACTTGAAAACGTGGCACATCACCGGGTGACTGCAAACGCGTCGCAGAATTTGCACGTACACAGTGGTGCCAACTGCAAAAAAACCGTACCCTGTTGCATGGTGTTCAGATTATTTTGCGTTTAGGCGAGAATGGTTATTCAATAAGTGAAATGGTAATCGAAGCTTCGTGCAAGAATGTTTTTGTTTGGGGACCGATTCGCCGGTCTTCTTCTTCAATGGATACTGTTTTCTGCTGCCACGCAACTCGTCGTACAAGTCGTCTTATCTGCCTGACCTGATATCGCTCCCTGCGTCCAGTGACAGATTGCCCACGGAAAATATACATTATAAACAGCAAAGGCGGATCCCGACCCTAACTTTGAAAAACATTCTGGATACGTCACTAGCAAATTTTAGACGGAAATTCTCATCGATTTCCTGAGATGATTAAATTTTACATTCTTCATATTTATACAAACTATTGTTTTATGAATCTTCACACTGTTATATTTTACGTATCAAAGGACAAGTTTTCAACTGAATTACTCGATAAAATATTAAGAGCTGATTCAAGTTATTTGCCGTCCAAATTATGATCAATATTTGCCCCTAAAATAAACGTGTATTCAAAAAGTTATTATGGTCATAGTTATAGTGTATATAGTAAATTATGGTAAGCAGCGTCAGGCTAGCGTTTTCCATTATAATGCGAAAAAACAACAAAAGAAGATATACGAATTCAGTTGAGGAAACAATTGCAGATCGTGAAAATGAACAGAGGAAATGAAAAAGTAGAATACGTAAATTCGAGGGGCGATGAAGCAACTGGAATATAAAAACAAAATTCCTTTTACATAACTGAGCCAACGTTCAAATAAATAACAATGAATACAAAATTAGAGGCATAAAATTTCCATTGATGATTCTGTCAAATATTATAGATCCTAACGACGCGTTTTAAAAGTTTAATAGTCGAATTGGAACCCACACGTTTTACAAGACGGAGGAAAAGTTGGATGTGTGAACGATATCTGTGTATGATCAATATGTCGGATGTAGCTTGTAGTGTACTAATTACAATAATTGCTATTTTATATTAATGGGGAGCATATTTTATATAATTTCGACTGTCTGCAGTTTGCGCGAGTAAAAAATGGCAGATATTGTGCCGTGTTTTGGGTCTTTGCCTTTCTCGCGCGTGGTCAGCCATAAATGAAAGGGACTGACCAAATGGACGGTAAGGAATTTCGGAAATTTTCCAAATGGAGAGAGATGTGGGGCTTGTTCTGAGAGGGATTTGGTGGAGACTAGATAGAGGTGGCTGAGAAAGATTTTTGAGCATCAAAATCTAAGGATTTCTGAGGGCTGGAACGGCTGATATTGAGAGAAATCAGCCGCAGCTACCTGCAAAGAACCCAGGCTGCAGTCACCGCTGTAACCGGTAAATGAAGTTCCTGCATTACTCAATATATACGGGACAGAGCAGAACTCACTCTGTTTGTAGAGACCCCTCACGCACACATTTATATGTAAATTATAACGAAATATAAGATCATTAATTAAATTTAAAATAAATTTATTTTTCTGATTTTTATTTCCTTAGTTATAATCATTGTACCCAAAATCCTATTATAAGCTTGTCAGTGACAACTACATGAGGGTGAATTTCCCCTTTAAGGACATAGGAAGTGAATTTGAAAGGGAGAATTCGAATGGGAGAGGAAAGCAGCCAAGGGTTCTATAGTTTGAAGAACGTACCCGATATTTGCGTGAAATAAATGCAGGGAAAACCCTAGAAAACCTGCATCAAGTAAGAGAGCTCCTCCGAATGACGGGAGACGAGTTAGCTGTGGGATCGCAGCACTCCGATTGATCCTAAATGATCAGGGGATGGTAAGATCAGCTTCCACGGGCACTTGTTCGTCAGTGAATGGCATTTTTCTAGAATCAACACAACAGCGAGAAGTCTTATCAACAAGACCTTGACCGTAGAGGTATGCTTCTGGTTATACCACGTGGTCAGAGTTTAGGGAGTCACCTGCGATTGTTCTTTCCGCAGGAATGAATTAAATAAGTAATTAACGTAAACTAAAACTGGATTAATTACATAAAAAGAAGATTAATTACAGTCGAAATTTCTATTGTTCTGGATGTACCCAAATTTACTGGCTGCGCGGGCTAAACAAATGAGAATCTGTTTCCCAGGATTAACCGTGGTGATTTCGGGTATAAACACGTGGTCGCGTGATTATGTATGGCCAACGCTCATCAAAAGCCGAAACATTCAGGAACTCTAGACGCTGACTAGTTGTCTTGTGCTGTTTGCATCTATCAGCACCAGTCATCTCCGATATGGGTCTAATTATGTTGTTCCTGAAATCTGCTGGTTTTCTTTCTGTTTCGTAGATTATGCGAACTGTCCTGAGGAGACATGATATTGCTTCCTCGCCCGAAAATCGTATTTAATGCATCATGTACCGTAGAATTGTATTCTTCTCTTTTTATTCTTGGTCTGCCTCAGCTTTTCCTGACCTTGACAATCCTGCAAGTTTGTATTGATAGAATCTTAGGCATTATTTTCATGAACTGTGGAATTGTCATCATGATTTCAATACAGTCTGGATTTAGCTGCATATTTTCCCCCTTTCTTTTGATTGGTTACTCTTGTAAAATCTTGTGTATTCAAAACTTTACATCTTGACAAACATCAGATGCGACAAGTCTAAGTTTTTGTGCATATCCCAGAAAAATGTCTTATTGATCACAATTGTCCAGTTTTTCCAGGCTCTTGTTATAGGTATATCACACGACTCCTAAATACCCTTCCATGTGAAACGTCCTGTCATTTACCAGTCTACATCTTATGGCCGTTCAAACCTTTCGAAGGTAAAACTTGCGTAAATAGTTTGCAGTATTTATAGATTCTGTTCAAAATGATTTTGACAGCTTAAATTCAGCTTGCATTTTGGGAAGAATATTATTTCGTTGTTTGATTATATCATTCTGCTCAGGATTAAAGGATTAAGACTTTCCTTCTTTGGAAATTAGTTGAATTTTTTATTTATATACGACGATTGTCTGATTGCAATGATTTAACTAGTATTCAGGTCAACGTGTCCCCTTTTTTAATAACTTCGGCCTTTTTCTTTCAGAGTAATACATCAAGATCGATAATTTTACTAACATATAAAAGATGTTCGTAACTCGGGAACATGTGACACATCTGTGATGGGAACATTTTTCTTGTTGCCTGACATATTAGCTATAAAATTCCCAATATCTTTACTGTTGACAGAATTCGATGAATCGTTGGCCAGTTTCAATGTAACGTATTCTCTGAAGCGGGTTCCATGATAATTGATATCATGACATATGATATATATTTAATATTTTGCACGCAAACTAATTGTCCTGTGCTGTTCGCATCCATCAGCCCTAGTCTTCTTCCATATAGGGATAATTATGTTGTTCCTAAAATCTTTTGGTATTCTTCCTGTTTCGTAGATTTCGCAAACTATCCTGAACAGCCATGATATGGCTTCTTATCAACTCGAATGATATCAACTCCTGGCACTTTACCGTTGCTCAGATCTGTCAGCGTCCAGTCAAACTCCGTCCCTAAAATGTCATCTTCTTCTATTACTGACTGATCTAGGTTTTCACCGTGATACAGCTCTTCTAGATATACATTCCATCTTTCCGCCTTTTCTTATTTATGTAGAATTGCCTGCCATCTGCTCCCTGGTGTTTTTTTATAGTATTTTTCTTCTCTCCGAATGTTTCTTTGACTTTCCTATAAGCAGCGTCTATTTTCCCTTTCACCATGAAATCTCCAACCGCTTTGCATTTCTCTTAGAGCCTAACCTCTTTGGCTGCTTTGCACTTCCTATTTATCTCAATCTTCGGGCGTCTGTCTGGTCTTTACCATTTTCTTCTCTTGCTTTTTTATTTACGCCTTTCATCCATCATTTTTATTAATTCTTGTTATCAATGCTTTCCTATTGGTCTGAGCTATTCTTCCTACTTTTTCTTCTATTCTATATTGTTTCTTTGTCCTTTCTCCATTAATCTATTATTGATTTCTCTTTGAAATTCTGTTGTTTCAGTTTTTGTAATTCCTATGTCTTTGTTTAAATTCCTTCCTTGATTTTCTTCATTTTCAGCCTGCCTTTCATAATGAACAGATTATTGGTCTGTATTCACATATTCTGCTAGTAGGTTTCGCAGTACAGCACCTGATTCTTATAGCCATAGTCCTCAACTACATAACTTTCTCTGCGTTCCAATCATCTATTATTTTCAAATTCTCGTTTCCTTTGACATTCTTTCTTCAATTTCGTATTACTCTGCAGCACTTGTGGATATATAAACATGGAAATAATTATATAAATTGAATATCTGCGGGAGTAGATGGTCTGGGTTCTTTATTCGAAGGCAGCGACGATTATTCTTTTTGTTCTTAATTCTGGTCTAGTGCATCATTCAGGCTACTCGTCGAAAATCCTTTTACATTCCCATTCAGTATTACCTTCTGGTTTTCTCTCTGTAAATTTTTTATAGTTTCGTAGCTAACAAGACGTTTTTGTTGACTATTTATTACTTGTTTAACGTTGGTCTGTTTTGTTCTGAGACTGGGACTGTTTGTTCTTTACGTTCTTAGCCACGTGACAGGCATGAAGTTAATTGAAAATATTAATACAGGATCGAGCGTGTTCGTTTGAATTTCCAAGATGGTACTAGATAAATGAATTAGGTGTTAATTTTGGTAAAAGTAAGTATCCCCAGCCAGCTCTGTTGTTTTGTCGCACGTAATAACATGAGTAGCGAGTGTGAATGTGACTTCCAGACTATTAACCTCACAAGTTCCCCGCGGTGTGTCCTTGTGGATGCAGTTTTAATGGCTCCGTGCAGAACTCATTACTGGCCAGTAATGGCGAAGGGAAGGAAGAAAGCGTGCCATGAATATTGGAGGTGACTCGAGTCTGTGACGGAATCTAGAATCAAGATCGTCCGGTCGTACCAACTCAGACGAATCGAGTCAAACGTAACAACATCTAAATGGAAAATTGTACAGCAAAAAGTAATTACCAATTAATAATAATAAATATTTATTTATAAATTAATACATAACTAAATTTTATTTTACATTACTTAAAGCTACGAATAATAATTCATATTTATTTACAAGTTTATCCATATAAATCTTTATTTTATTTACAGTTTTGGTAGAAATGTCAGGAAGTGATAATTTCTTTTCTGTGTGAATATAAGACACTCATTGCTTTTCCATGTCTACAAATTTGGACAAATACTAAACTACGTTACTAATTTTTAGTGGCAAATAGGAATTGATGAAAACGATCCCTTTTGCAGTATATTTGTGCATCACACGGGAGCATTTATGTGATGGAAAATCAATTATATCAACGCACGCAGAGTGACACGTGCATTTTACCAGTCACTGGCATTAATTATGAATAATATACCTACAGGATATTATTTATGCAATTTCATAGTTTAAAGTGGTTATATTCCAGCCTACGTCAACGTCGTTTACCGAGTTACTCGTGCCTTTACATTTCTAACTATACTTGTTTGTATTCGTGCCTGTAGTTTTCTTAATATTCGCCCAGGTGTCGAATAAACGTCCTTTCTTTTCAGAAACAAAGTTCAGGAATCCTTTAGCAAAACATCACTCTTGGCTCAGCTTTCATTTCCATCATAGATCTAAATTTAGAAAACTGCCGTTGTTTCGTTCACGTTTTGCCCTATTTTTACAACAATTTCTACCATTTCTTCTACGCAGAAACCAGACCTGCACTGCCGAGTTTGCAAGTCCTTGCGAATACCTGTTTCCTATCTTTCTGAAAATCATCAATCTTCATATTCGCTATTTATCCACCTAAAAATGTCATTATTTCAGGTATGTACTGGGCTGATTAGTGGCGCTTGTGGTTCCATAATTTCTTCTGTCCTGTGATGAACAATCTGTTTTTTTTTTTTGGTTAACAGGCTACATGAGGGTGATACTGAAACAGGCAACTCCCCTTTAATAGCATAGGAAGGGAATTGAAAAGGGGGGATGCGGAAGGTAGAGCAAGGTAGCCAAGGGTTAATTAGGGCCCCCGGGCTATGGTTTAAGGATCCTACCCGGTGTTTCACCGTTGGCCGACTGATCCAATGGGATCAGCGGACAGCTCTTGCCATATGCCCAAGGTCTTTGACCCCGGTACATATACCTCCTAAAATAGGTGAAGGAGTCTCGGCATATGAGAACTTTGATAAAAAGTACCCAGAGAGAGTGCGAGGCATTCCCGACATGGTCAGGTGAGCCCCACAGTCACTCTGGGCTGAAGCGTCTGCGAGAAAACTCCCGCAGCGCCTTCCTAGTCATGAACAATCTGTATGTTCAAACCTGATACGTATATTTAGTTTCCTGATTTTGATACGAGAGATTCTTACTTAACATATTTATTTCCTACTTATAGCTCCTATAGCTGAAATTGTTTCCTTTTGGGCAGTGGCGGCTGGTGCATGTGTGCTGATTTGCTAAAGCACATTAATTAATTTAGGAGGAATTATTTGTCTTGTAATTTTAAGAAACTCTAAAATAATAGTATTTTAAGAGTGTGAATTTCTGCTTCGATTTCGAATAAACATGTTCGTCTTCCAGCTCTCTCTCTCCCTCTCTCTCCCCCCTCTCCCTCTCCCTCCCCCCTCTCTCCCCCCCCCCCTCTCTCTCTCTCTCTCTCTCGTGTATATCTTTGTTACATTCTTCATAGCACGAGTATCTTGTCTGGAATGAGAAATGCGTATGCGCAGTATTACCGTTTCTTTCCCCTGTTCGCCTAATATCCACCAATAACATTAGTTAACAAACTCACAGCGCCGTCAGATCCAGCGTGTTGGCCTCATCAGGATACAATTTTAAATGTATTTGACGAATTAATAAAAAGATTACTGTTTTTGCACTTTTTGTGGTTTATTTGGTTTAATCAAAGTTTGTTAAAAATAAAAAACACTTCATAGGTGGCATTTCGAAGACTTTCATAATTCTGCATACAATATTCCCATAATATGTAACTTTTTCCGAAAATTAACTTTCTTTATTTAAAATATGTAATAACTAAAAATATTGTCGAATTAGGAATTTGCGCCAATATAGTTATACATTTTTACAATTTCAACATTCCGTTTCTATTACACGTGATGGAAACGAAATTACAAATGTAGCATATTACGGGTCGTGGAGTATTAGCAGCCCTGTAGATGTTGTAGTATTATTAATATCTTTACCCTCCAAAAATTTGTCTTGGGGTGATGTAGCACATAACTTAACATACTCACGAGGAGCCACTGCCTTTGGGTTAGGAAGTTACTATTAATCCAAGCGACAGTATAACTGAAATCAACACTCCTCTCGGACCTACTCGCTCATAGCTCCATGAGAGGCAATATAAAAACAACGCTATTCGTCACGTAAAATAACTCATAAAGTGCATTATTTGTTTACATGATATCTGAGTATTTTTAAATATGTAATTTGTACGAAAAATTAAGAAAAGTTATAAATATATAATTTTTTATACGAAAATGATGGAGGAAAATTATCATTTAAATGTCATCTTCTTAATTTACATTTAAACGTTTGAATACGTTATTGAAACATTTTGATAGAAAACTAAGTTTAAATGCTCAAATTATATTATATTATAAATATAAATTTTTCAGCTTTCGACACGAATATGCTATTTAAAACAATGGTTTAATGTTTAAATTATTTTTTGTGTTTTAAGAATATTGAGATATTTTTTACTTTCACAGAATATCCCGACAATTTAAACAAATTTTGCGAATGGCATAAACTTCGTTGCTGTTGTTGTGGTATTCAGTCCTAAGACTGCTTTGATGCAACCATCCATGCTAACCTATTTTGCCACCCAACATACTCCGTAATATGCTTAGTGTATCCCACCCTTGCCTCCCTCTTCTGTTCTTACTCCACATATTTCCCTCTAATGCTAATTTTACAAGACCTTCGTGTCTTAAAACGTGGCCTATTAATCTATCCCTTCTCTTAGCCAACTTCCTCCATAGTGTTCGCTTTTTTCCTATTCTGTTTAGAACGTCCTCGTTTGTGATTCTATCCACCCTATCTGATTTTCTTTTTCTTTCCTCAATTCCTATCGTCCACGTTTCGCACCCATATAACTCCACGCTCCATACGAACATTTTGAGCAACGATTTTCTAATATTCACACTTATATTACCCGTAAGTAAATCCCCTTTTCGCGAAAACCCTCCTTGCCTGTGCTATCCTACTCTTAATGTTTACTATATTTCTACCATCCCTAGTTACTGCGCTTCCCCAGTAGCAGAATTCCCGAACTTCCGTCAAAATATCCCTTCCCAATCTAACACCCTTTGTTATTCCACTGTTTCTCATAATACACTCAATTACCTTAGTTTTCCCTCTATTAATCCTCATATTAAACTCTTCCTCCATGCCATTTATTATGGTTTCCAAGTCTTCTTCTGATTCATAAGGTTTTTATTTCTTCTCCTTGCAGTATGATTCCTTTTCCATAATCCGTTCTCACTATCTTCATCGCCTGTTCTATATATAAGTTAAACAGCAAGGGCGACAGACTGCATCTTTGGCTTACTCCTTTCTTGATTTCTATTTCTTTTCTTGGTCTTCTATTCTAATTACTGCTGCCTGTCTTCTGATGAGGTTATGTATAACCTCCTCTCTCGATATTTTATTCTAGCTGTCTTCAAAATCCTTAATAGCTTGTTCCAGTTCACATTATCAAACGCTTTTTCTAAATTTACGAATGCCATGAACGTAGGCCGGTTTGTTCGTATCCTGTCTTCGAAACTTAATCGCAGTCAATATAGCTTCTCTTTTCTCTATATTCTTCCTAAAACCAAACTGATCTTCTCTAGGGAGGAGGATCAGGGCGCTGCGGGAGTTTTCTCGCAGACGCTTCAGCCCAGAGTGACTGCGGGGCTTACCTGATCATGTCGGGAATGCCTCGCACTCTCTCTGGGTATTTTTTATCAAAGTTCTCATATGCCGAGACACCTTCACCTATTTTAGGAGGTATATGTACTGGGGTCAAAGACCTTGGGCATATGGCAAGAGTTGTCCGCTGATCCCATTGGATCAGTCGGCCAATTGCCTCCTGAAATTGTTGGAGACACGGAGAAGGGAATGCTGCGTCCCCACAGCAAACTCGTCTCCCGTCATTCGGAAGGGCGTGAGAATAGTACCCAATGCCCGACCTACCTGATGCAGGTTTTCTAGGGTTTTCCCTGCATCTCGTTAGGTGAAACACCGGGTAGGATCCTTAAACCATAGCCCGGGGGCCCTAGTTAACCCTTGGCTACCTTGCTCTACCTTCCGCATCCCCCCCTTTTTCAATTCCCTTCCTATGCTATTAAAGGGGAGTTGCATGTTTCAGGATCACCCTCATGTAGCCTGTTACCAAAAAAAAACTGATCTTCTCTTAACTCGCATTCCATTTGACGTTCCATTTTCCTATATACAATTTTCGTTAATATTTTTCATGCGTGGAATACTAAACTAATTGTTCTGTACTGTTCGCATCTATCAGCCTTCTTCGGTTTGGGTATGATTTTTTTACTAAAATCTTCTGGGATTCTTCTTGTTTCGTATATACTGGAGCTTAAATGAGGATAATAAGTACATATTTTACACTATATTCAGTTAACGTGAACCTTTCATTTATAAAAATGTTGATATAACTTCGTATCGAACTCGGAACGGTAGTTTTAAAACATGGTCACTTTTCTTAATCTTCCGTATAAATTTATATTCGCACATTACATACTCAAAATAGTTATTTTGTAAGTAATTAGTTCACTTTAATTTCCTTTTGTTGCATTAAGATAGATTTTACGGGTTTTAAATTGCGCAGTTTTTACATTGCCGCTTATGGACCGACGAGCGACTCTATCTATATTATGATAATAACCAATTAATTTGCATGACGCCCTAACCAATTCAATAATAGAACTACCAACAAGAGTGCCAGAATCTTAATAAGCCATGTTGGTAAAATTTCTTGAAATGTTGCCACTCTAAAGTAACAACCGTTCTCATGGTTAATCATGCAGACATGCACGAATCAGCAAGGGATGGAAATCACAAAAAACTATTTACAAGTTAATGAATCTCGGCCAAAACTTCAAAATGTTGACCTTGTTACTACATGTCACAGTTACTAGAGTTGTGAGGGACCTTCCAACGCATTTGACTTCGTAGTGTGAATCAATATCAGTAAAGAGTGGCAGAAGAGAACTTTCGAATAACGATTTATTCAAAATGCAAATTTCAATTTAGATTTTTATTCTGAGAAATTAACATTGATTATTTCGTGTTGTTTTCATTGAGTCGCTTTGTAAAATTCAGACCCTTTAATCACAAATCGTCATTAAGTGATGAATTTATAACTAATGAAATTAATTTTATACGGTTTAGGCTAGTGGCGATAGACAGGAAAAGGAATGTAAATATAATATACTCTGATGTTCTTGAGTGCCGCAGGGTCAGAAGTACGGTTATGAATACAGATCTTTTACGAATCAGCATCATTATCTTCGAGGGATTTCAGGGAGGTTATGCTTAGGTGAGATTTACTCACGTTTGTGGTAATAAAACACCAAATATAAACTAGAAATTCATCAAATTATTTTCCGGAATCTTCATTTATGATACTGAATAATTTCAGAATGAACACGTACACTTCTACCAACATTACAAATACGACGATCACAAACAGGACTTTAAATGTTACCATTAGTTAATCGGAAAATTTATGAAATAATATTTTCCTGGTTTCTTCAGGATAGCGTGGCAAATGAAACCTTCATTAATTCATAATGTGGCTTGACACGAACTTTGGACAGTCCGAGAACAACCATTTATACTCAAGATCCAAAACCAAAAAATAACATTTCTTTTAGAGACGTAACTGGAACCCAGAAACTATTCCGCGCTGTCTGGAAAATAATTTCTGGCATGTGCCACCCTTAGTTCTGTTTCTGGAAATTTTTAAGTAAAACGGGCTGATGTCAATCGTTAATAAGTAGCATTAGTAAAATTAATTTATTATTCTAAACACTTTCACTTTTTACAAGCCTGTTTTCTACTAATGAGAGACGCTTTCTGCTTACATCTTAATCTTCGTATTTACTTTCTCTATGCTATGCAATCCAAAATACATCGGTTAAATTTTACTACTCCCAAACACGCAAATAGTTTAAGCAACGTGAATTCAACAGTAATAGGACATTTAATGAAATTCACCAAAAAATTAGAACAGTCATGAATATATTAGGATACTCGAGAACTAAACGAAAATTAGCCAAAGTTACCAAAACCTCAAAGGAAAATTGGCAGAATTCCTCCAAACAGTCCGAAAATTGACGAAGTAAGCTCTTAAATCAGGGAAATTCACGAAATAACAGAAAAAAAATGTGAAAAAGTTTAACAGGAGTTGGAAACACTGTGGAAAGAAACAGCAGAGAATTTTGTGGTAGTACATGAAGATTGAGAATTTTAACTACCAAAATAGATAATAAATTTAGTTCCAAACACCGCGAATTCCGGCAAGAGATCGAACAAGAGTAATTAGAGGATGACAAGAGATCGAACAAGAGTAATTAGAGGATGATCTCAAAACTGTGAGATGGGGTAAAATTAGAATCCTTGAGCATTCAACAACGCAAAGCCCAAGGAAGAGTACAGAGTGAAGAAAGTGTAAAAATCAGTTGCCAATCAAAACATTCACTGCCTACAATTGAGAGAGACTGGTGAATCACGTCGGACTCTTCGCAGAAAACTTGTCATGTTTATCGAGGCTTAAATATGTTACTGATATAGAAGACGGCGAGGAATAGGAGAGCGTCGGACTGCAGAAAATGGCGGAACAATTTATAGATGTTAACTAGGATGACCGACAAAAATCATAAAATGCTAGAAGTAAATAGCTATTCTGTCAGTGAGCAGATTGATAGGTAACGGGGTTACCAACATAAAATCAAGCCGACAGTGTTCGCGTATCCAAATCAAGTAAAGCGGACGAATCACGCTTATAGCAAGATCGAAAGTCTCTGCTACTGGAGCCTGTCACGTCAACGTCATATGAAGCCCTCCTTATACTACATATTTATTTTTTCTCTAGATGAGGCTTAATTACAACGTGTTCAGGACAAAAACTTGAGTATTAGGAAGCAGCAACTATGACATTACTAATAAAATAACAGCAAGTAAATTCGAGAACAAAATAATTAATATGAAATATTTTTCTATAATAGTTTAATTTTTAGTAAATAATATTAATTGCTTAAGGTCACTTTTGGATTAGTGTTGTAAATTTAGTGAGACTCTCCCCTATGATTACTTCTGCAGAGATCAAAGTTATTCTGCTTCAGTCTCGAGTCGACCTTTTTCGGAAAGGTTCGATAGAAATGCCGTAGCACCAAGTACCATTGCTTCATAAGACATAGCAAACAATACTCTCCCAGTAAATTGGAGTTTATAATACTCAAAACTTTCAATTAATTCTATATAAAGTAAAACACTTAACAAACGTTTATTACAAATCGAGATACCAACCAGATTTCCTTTTGTACAAGTATAATTATAGCAGGTGGTTGATTTTTAAATTCTAGACCAACTCATTTACAAATTTCGCCAGTGTGGATCATGTGACTAACGTTTGCGAACAATCTGTACACAACATAATAACACCTCTTACAAAATGTTGTTTCATTTACGAAGGTGTGTATTTTATGTTTGCTATATATTGCTTATTTTCTGTGTATTTATCTATGTACCGTGCTCGTTAATATTTTACTTTGATTTTCATCAAGTTATGCTTATCCGTTTTCAGTTCTTGTACAGAGATCCCAACTGCTTGTTAATATGAAAGTGTACGGCGTGATAGCGGATGGTCAGTTGTAAGGCTCTCCGTCGGAAGTCGATTTTCCCCATGACGCAAAAATCTGGAGTGTACTACACCAAATTAGTATAAAATCATTGGAAACACAACACGTGCGGTAGAAAGCAGAAATACACTCTGAGAAACACAAACACACGCATAAACAATTGAAGTTTCACTTCTTGAAGCTGCACGACATTCAATCTGACCTTCCAAAGTAATTCCGGGAAATACTCGAAACAAACAAACAAAAGAGCAGAAAATCCATTAGGAAAGTCTTAAAGTTAAGTAATAGAAAAATTTTACAAAGCAATATATTCAAAACTTTTGCAAGAAGATTGATTTCAAGTTGTAGGGGAACAAGAGACTCCTATACAGATCAATCCGCGCCATGTAATAGAATAATTTTACATTGATTCACGAAACTTTGTAATTATGATTTTTCTTAACCTCTGGAGGAAGACTTTTATAAAATTATCCCGTAAAGAGCTTGTCCACGAATTCTAGTCGCGTATTCGTGATTCACCATTCGTGTGAAACAAATTTATGTTCCGCTTTACAAACTTTAATATTTCATTATTGTATACGCTAGGTAAAGCAAGTATTTGCAAACTTTTGAAGAAAGGCTTGCAATTAAAATTCTCACTATAAAGTACTCTGACACGTTTCTTCAGCTTAAATATTTTATTACTCGCCAATTAGAGATACCATAGCACATAACTGAATGAAAGTCCGCGCAGAACACAACTTTACGTATTTTTTTGTATAAAAGTTGCATTAATCTTGTACCACTCCCTCTTACCTTCTGGGTAACTTCTTATGTTAATAATAAATAATAAAAACAAGGTTATGCTCCTAATAATTTATTTTACGTACGTTATAAATGATATGTACATTTTCCCCGGAATTTACATTGAGTTCTTTTTCTCAGGGTATCATGGGTGTTATGTGGCCTAGTATAATCAAAATTACTGTTTTATAAGTACAATTCTAATATAAATTTCGTTTGAATAAACAATTCTTGGGTTTCCACCCGGGTTAAATGCAGTTTAAGCCACGACGTATCGATGGCGTACTCTGCCATCGTTCTCAAGTGAAGAGAGGACAAACAATGTCCAAGTACCATAATTACGCCATCAACAAGCGATTGCTTGAAATCGACCCGAGTCCCTGAGCCAGCAGAGAAGGCAGGGCGTTTACCTACTGAGACCAAGAACCAATCAGGAAAGGACACGCGCCATGCTACCTAGGCATGGACTATAAAGTCGACGCACAAACCACAGGACGGCACTTTCACTAGAGAACGATGGCAGAGTACGCCATCGAAACGTCGTGGCTTAAACCCGGGTGGAAACCCAATAATTTTTTATTCAGAATATACACCGGGAAAACCTTCGATCTTTAAATTTCGTTTATTTAATGTTTGAATTAGTTTCCCTTTTAACTGAAGATGACTATGGCATTTGCCGAAAGCTTCTCTATAAATTTTAAATTAGATTTTGTATTCAAAATTAAAACATAATATCGGCTTATGTTAAATTATGTGAGTAAATGAATAATAAAGAATACAACAAAAATTGTAATTTTTGGATGATAAAAGTAGATACAGACTAATTAAAGACTGTACAAACAGTTCTGGGGCTTCTAACCGAGTGGAATTGACGGATAGCGACGTTTCGATGACTGGCTCTGTCATCATCTTCGCCAGAAGCCAGAGAAAAACTTCAATCTTTATTCCGGTCTGCCTAGTAATAGACTTGGTAATATTATTTAACCAAACTGACTAAACATATTGATAAATTGATTTTAATGTTATATAAAAAGAAAATATAACTATTATTAAAGAATATTAATAATATACATCCGAAACTTCACTGACTATAACCGAGAGAGTCATAGAGTAAAAACTATGAAACTCTAAATTTTATGTTTATTAACATTGAATCCAAAGGAAAGGAGAAGACGTTTGCATAATATTAAAAGTATAAAAAATAATGTTTATGAAAATTAAGTCTGTACATTTATTTCATTTGAATTTTAACTAACTTAATTTATGAACAAGTTAAATCAAGGCATATAAATGTAAACACTAATTAACCCATCATTAAATTATCTAAAGCAGTCAAATTCATTTTGTTATTTAGATTTTAAATTTCAATTAAATTATTTTGAACCCAGTTAACAAAAAATCAAGTTTTAATTCTTTCAAACACTATTAAATTTGAAATTAAAAAAATATTTTTTTTACATATTTGGCGTTAAATTAAAGTTTGAAATTCAATTAACGAGCTAGTATTATAATCTGCGTTTGTTAATTATATGATTTCATAATAACTAATAAATATTAATTGCTTAAAATTTTACTGCAATTTCAAATCTTAAGATCATCTGATTCCAATATTAGTCAGTAATGAACGAATTCGTAGAAGATTAACATCTAGTTACATAGTTCATATTAGCAGTGGATGGGGAGGAGGCAACTGTGATGGGGGGACAGTTTCTCTCTCTGTCTCTCACACACACACATGACTGTAGACGTGGCGTAGAAAACTACGATTTCCGCAGCGGAAGTCTTACACGTACTATTTTAAATTCACTTCCCTTGGCACTAGTTTCGCTTCATAATTTCAGCTACCATGTGTGAGTGGCTAATTTCCTCCGAGGCTGACGAACATGCCCTACTTCTACGGGTTTTAATTAATTTCATAGATATATTAATATTGATATTCATGTTTGAATAGACTGCAAAGCTTTACTATTTCTATTAACACTACGCAATTTTACTTTATATTTAGATGAAATCTACAAATATATTACATACATTCTAACATAGTACCTCTCTTATAATTTATATTAAAATTGGATGGTTAAATAACTATTTTGAACCACTAACAAATACAACAAAATTTATTTCTTTGAAAACAAACAACAGATTGTACAAAACTAAATATCAATAAATGATAATATAATGATGCCAAACAGTGGTCTAGTTGCCCCGGGTTCCAATCCTGCCATGGGCTTGGATATTTTTGTCGTCATGGTCATAGAGACTGGGATTAGGACTGCTGGAGAATCGATACTCTGACCACGTATCACTCCAAAATCGGAAAGTTTCATGTAAGATGGCATTCCGCAGTCGACCCGGAAGGCTAAGGCCCTGAATGGCTGCAGAAGGAAGAAACAGAAGAAGAAACTAAACAAAATTGGGCGATACTGTTTGATGTTAAAATTTTTCAACGACTTAACTTCATCCCATGAGATTCGTTTTCAATAAGAATTGAGATGGGGAGATTTATAGAGAAAATTTAACATAAAGTATTTACATGTCACACTTAACAACGGGAAACCGTAGGATGTCTTCTTCACCCTCGCTACCCGCGACGTCAGGGTGGACTAGGCTCAGAAAATTCTGACTGGAATTTCGGCATCAGGCTATTCGGGATTAAACTAGAACATTTCGCACGTCTTGTCGCTTCCGCGTAACTTTCCCCAACTGCCATTCTTCCTCCCGCGCATGTCCATCTTTCAACCAATTGGATTTTAGAAATTAAATAACGCAGATAAATCAGGACAAATTATTAATTATAAATTCGGGAATTGTTACAATGTAAGTGCACATACTGTTCACGACTTAACAACTTTACATTAAGATGCCCACGTAATTAATAACATCAGTTCCAGTAAACCGCGCTAAAATCCATTAGAGGGAAAACAAGCGAGTTGTGAAGAAGAGTCGGCCGGGAAAATAACGTGGGGGAACTAACGAGAACTGTCAACAAATCCTCGGAAGTCTCATAAAGAAAGTGAACTTAAATTCTTTGTGTGAGAGTCCACCAGGACTACGCTACCTTGAGAGTTGCATTGTCGTTGCTGAACCATCACCGCTATCTACTTCCTCCAAGCCGAGAGAGAGGGGGGGGGGAGGGAGGGATAGAGAGGTAACCTACGTCCACCCGGCTAGCCACATGTTCCAACCCCTTTACGACTTTTAAATACCAGAATTTTCCCGTAATTCTCCTCATCTTAGTGCCCTGATGATTATTACTTTACCTTCAAACCTTATCGCCAAATTTGGTTCATTTAAAATTTTGTTAATATCATTAATTGAAATTAATTTTTGTACAGTGTATTGAATGTTTTTAAAGTAAATAAATCTTGATGAATTTGTTAATTGTTTCAAAATATTTCTCTAATTCATTACCCAGTTTATTAACATAAATTATAAGAGAAAAGTCATATGTATGTACGTGAAACGCTCGGTTTTAGCTTCGTCAACGAAACCACGGTAAAGAGATTGCTCTTGAAATCAAATTAGTTACTTAATGTTACTTCTATTTTTATAATTATATAGTTCTATAAATTAACCTATTTTATGAACTGAAACATTTTTTCCATCAAACATAACGCTGTTAATTAAATAGATTCTTAACGTATTTTATGACCTGAAACTTAATATTTCCAACCAAAATGCAAACACATGGTGATAATAAATACGAAAAATTTTCTTAAATACTTACATTTTTCACTTGTTTTAAGTAACTACGGCAGATTTAAAACTACATTTACCTATAACAAATTTATAAAACCAAAGCTAGGTTTATTTAATCATTAAAATTTAATAGAATATTTGTCAGTTGTATAAGTGAGAATTTTCTATAAACTTAGTTATTCTGTATTTTAAATTTTATTTTTTTAATTCTATGGTTTGGACATCATAATAAAATTGCAAAGTTTTTCAAAAACAAAATTTTGAGGTTAGAGGTTATCTTTTGGGTTGAGTGGGCATCACGGAAACGGTTTCAAATTGTAATTACGAGTAGCAATTGGATGAATATCTACAATAGTTCCATTACATACATATATCCATCTGTGAATAAGACAACGCTTTAATACCGTTTAAATCGCGTAAAATTATAATAGTGTCGAATTAACTACTGTACCGTGCTTATACAAATAAGTACTCGGGCATGTCTGGGAACTCAGCTAGTATATATATGTACACTGAAGAATTTTCCGTAACGTATTTACTCATTTAGTGATACAATAACATCAATTTGCTTGAAATTTAGTTACTTTATCTAACATTTTGGGCGCCAGCATCTTGCAAACAAAAGACGAGAAAAGAAACAGTACTAGGAGTCTAATTAGCGATTCAATTATTTGAAGAACTAAATGAATTATTGCACTAATAAATATTTTTTAGCGATGAAAAATATCTTAGAGAAATTCCGCAACAATAAGCCTTATACTTTCAATGAAATTTCGACTTACAAGAAATATAGGAAAATATACGTTGAAAATCTTGATGTAGCATTAATTTCTCTACTAACGAAAGTGCACAAACCACAGAAATTCCGCCGCTCCACTGAATAAATTCGATAGCACGCGGCCACATGTCGCTGTTCAATTCTAAGTTATTAAAGGGGGGTTATCTTTCATTTTAATTGAACAACATTTTGTTGACTTTGTCTGAACTTCAAATGTCGAGAGGGTTTGTTGCCACTTTCAGGTTTCCGACATCAAAACATTTATTGATGGAGTGAATTTTTGAAGGATTAAGGAGCCACCGGCCAGCAAAACTCATATGTGTGTCGGATAGTAATAATATGTGTTCAGACATTCCCACAGAAGGTTCAGTAACCTCTGGTGTGTGTCAGACGTGTGAACCCCGGATTCGCAAAGTAAAAAATGTCAGAATGTTTCCTATTGACCAAGATTTGAATCGGGAAGGTTTAGGGAAAGGCTAGTTGTGAATTTGTCGTGGAGATGGAAGGATGAGGAGTTGCCGAGTTGTCAAGCAGATTGAGGGATGAGGAGATTTTGTGAGTAGTTCAGTATTTAGCCAGCAGTACCAGCCAACCGAATTCAAGGATTCCAACGAGTTCTGGTGTCGGTACCTGAAAGCCACAGCAGCCAATGCCACCATCAATTACTAAAGACCACCATCCATGGGAGACAGAATCTTTTGCTTTCTATTTCAATTTATAAAGTCAATTAAATTTTCAAATGTACCATTCGTTTTATAAGTGCAGGAAGATAAGTTTTATTTTATTTATTTGTTGTCATTTCTGATTAAAATATAATTTTAAAGTTTTAAATTCTATTATCATTTATTTTACCTACTTATTTAATTTTAAAGTAGAACCCGAATAATTTTAAAAGCGTTACCAATTTAAACTTAAAATAAAACACCAATTCATTACTTATACAGTACTACCAATATTACTAGTTATTACTGTTCAACTATAATTAATTTAATAAAAATTATAGGCTGCGTTACACCCTGTGCTGTACAGTAAAATCTGAGAATACAGAAACTTTAACACATACAATTTGTGAATTGATTTTTGCACAATAACAAAATTTTCAAAGTTTTATTATTTTTCGTGCCGAATTCAATTATTTTGATAGGTGTTACTAATAAAAACGCTCGAAACACGTGAAGTTAATTTTGGTTTCAAACAGTGTCCAGGCCTGAATTTTAAATAAATGGGAATGTGATGGCACAAAGTTGATGTGATAAATGCTGTTGACGCTTGGAGCCCCGTAGCGAAAGTTCGCCAACCACAGGCAAGGGCCAGAAATGATGAAGATTAGCAGGTCTATTCGGATGCCGCCGAGTTTAAGTGTGAAGCAGCGTCTTTCCACGGCCACAACTTCATATATGAGGCATCAGCTCACCAAGTGAGCTCACTCGGCTAATGATCTAGAGGGGACAGGAACAAGTCACAATAGGAAATAAGAAAGCGCACTCCAGTCAATTAAGAGTCGAATGAAGAATAAATAAGTTTAATAAGAAGATACGAGTTAGACAGACTGGCGGATAGCACCAGGAGTCACCGACCCTTTTGATTGTAGTTCAGTCTCTGGCGTCCCCAAGAGCTGTGCACATTCAAACCCTTTCACCTCATCAGGATACTTCCTCCAGTCAGAGCTCTAGGTTCAACTGAATAATTGCCGCTCCGAGCTCAGCGGTAAGCACAGAGCACAGGGTGACGGACTTTAACCTGCTGACTGATCACCCAGCTCAATCCGGAAGACATTTACTCAGCTACGATCCAACTGGCAAGTTTCTGAATTGTTTTAAGAAATAATTATATTACAGGGGAGACTGAAAGTCGTCTAAAGAGGCGGAAATAACGTAGGGGCGGAACGATTTCTGTAAAATTATGGAAAAAGAAAAATCACTTTATGAAAGTTTAAAACAGTAGTTTTTCTATTATTTACTTAATCCAACATCAATATGACTAAAACAGCGCATTTAGAGTTTTGATTCAATTTTTAAAAATAAACACAAATTTCCGGAAGCACAACAGGACAGGAAGTTTTTAAATTACAATTAAGACAATATAATTTAATTTATGAAAATCTTAACAGAGCCTGTTCTTTCTTTCTTATATTTATTTTGTGTAGGATTATCGCTGTATCAGCGTCTTGTAACTCATTCTTATAAGGTGAGTCTTCAGTGAGGAACACACAACATTTGGCCTTAAACAGTAGTATCCCGCTCCCCAGGCTAGTCTCAGTTTAAGGTTTCTCACCGAGACTTAATACAAGCAGATTTAAACCTTATATGCACCTAAAGATACCTAGTTTACGATTATATACCATTAAGGAGTTAAAAGCAACGGGTTTTGTAACTTACTTTCTTTCGAAATGCAGCAAAACGGATAAATTCACAGATGTAAGACGCAAGGAGCAGTCAGAACTTGGTCAAGTCGGCTGGCAGGACTTCTTCAACCCCTATTTACTAACCTCCAGCACTATCCAAAATATAACAGCTATCTACCCCGCTATCCCCTATAGTATGTTTCAAAACAGCTTCTTACAATCTAACTCAAGAATGACTGAAGCAAGTAAAATTAAATATAAATGCGTAAAATAAGCAAAACCAGCTACAGATGTAAAAATTCGTTACAATACATTTTTTCATTATTGTGATAAAGTTGTCATCTAAGACTATAATGAACATCAATATTCCAATAGCAATGCTAACTTAAAGATTTGCAGTTCCACTTTATAAAAAATATTACACATAATTGAAAGCCTTGCAAAAATATTTACACGGTGTTTCTGTTTCCTTTAACCCAATATAATTTGGTGTGTCATCTTATAGAACAGTAATAGTATGAAAATAATCATTGTTTTATGGTGGGAAGCTTTCTTCTTGACTGACAACCAATTTCAAATCTATTAAGAGTGCTATGCATAGCATTAAAAATTGTAGACCCGTTACACAGTTATGCTTACTGTTCTCTTTTGTCGTGAAATACGGCATGTTACGGTGTCACTCTCTCACCACGAATCTCTTGACTTCAGGCGTTTCTACTGTACAACTCAATCATTTCGCGAAGGCGTCCGTAAATTATGCTGAGTCGATCCTTTCCTCCACAAGCCTGCATTCTGTTTATACATCAGAGAGACTTTCACGATTCTCACTACTTCACCTTTGCTCTCCAAGGAGCGACAAAAACAGTCTTTACTTTTTCCTTAGAATTTTTCCAGCTCCCAAGCGACATTGAACATGTTACCAACTTGGTTGCTTTCAACCCTCATTCTGAACAATAGACCTCACTTAATATACTGTCATCATCAGTTCAGCTCCTTCGTCTGTCACTCACACTTGTCGGAATGCTCTACGAAGCATACCATATAAAATACATTACAATATGTATATGATGGTTTAGTAAGATTTTTAAAGAGTTTTTGTTGGGTTCTTCACACCAAAACACACCCATGTATTCATTCAGGTAAAAATGCTCCATAAGAATTGATTAAATTCTATAAATTATATTATATAAGGATTGAGAGCATAAATATAATGTGCAAACCATAAAGCGACCCGATAAATATATTAATCATAAAGTATATTTGAAGGAGCTGAGCATGAAACCGAGGTTCGCTATTTTACTGAGCAACAATGTCGATTCCTAAGAATGGCATTCAGCTCATATTTTTAGTTCACTGATCAGAGTAAAAAGCAGTGGGTCAGAGTTGTCTTCCCTGCTCCTTCCAATCTTTTCCGTCTTACAATATAACTAAAAATGAATAATAAGATATATTTTAAGAAAAAATATGATCTCTGATCAATATACACACCTCTCACAAGACTTAAAATGACGCGGCTAATGAATGTTTACAATAAATTGTACGTAGGAAAATTCGTTCTTTTAATGGAATAGTTCAGTTATAGTTCTTTTATTCTAATAAAATAGTTCTTTCAAGTTCTTCAATTGAACTGATTAATTCATTTGCGTTTTATGAATATTTCACAAATTTGTTTAGCAGACTATGAGACCAAGTTGTCAATTAGGTCCCTGGCAACCAACAAAACATTTCTTCAAATATAAAAATCAGCCTTTAAATTGTACAAACTAAAAGGTAGACAAAAATAGACATTTAATTAAAAATTCAAGAAATTCCACAGAACGTTTCTCCTAGGCTTGTAGCTTTCGTCAGGTGATTCCAAACACGAGAGCGCGATAACGACACACAGCACCAGAAAAAAATGGGGGAACTCAATACCGGAGACTTTGGTATTGGGTTCTCGATGTTCTCATGTTTGTCATCATCTGACGAAACATCATGTCGTATTTACTTAACCGCTTATTTATTGTCTATATATTTGCAGTTACTTGTAATTTGTAAAAATATTTCTTTTTCAAATTCATTTTAAACTTTGATTGCAATACTCACGGAAACAGAAGTTAAAGTAACTAGGGGACCGTTATACGTTACACGTGCCCAAGAAATATTTTCTTTGCTCAGGCACTCTCTATTATAATATAGATAGAGTGGCTGTTTCCCCCTCTCTTCTGCGTTAATTATGCATAAGTAAACAAGTTCAATAAATTTATTAAGGATTTCGACCTGCAGAGCAGCATTACAAGCGATAAATACATCTAAGACTGACGTTAAAGGTGATAAGGGCAGCTTATATTCTATTGGGCAGTACAAAACTTTTTGCGCGTCAAGTAATGTACCGTCATGGCTCGTGGGCTGTGACAGCAGTAAGCTAGCTGGAATGGTTTGGTTTGTCCCTCGGGTCAACATTTCGGATGGAAAAGCATTTCACACCGGCAGAAAATATATACTATAAATTTATATATATATATATATATATATAACACCTCCCTCCGTTAAACGAAATGTTGCTAAAAATGAAATCTATATCGTTCTTTTTGTACATAAACTGGTTTTTAGGTGCCACTTTATTATTAATCTATACCAATAAATGAAATTGAAGTGTCTCCGAAACGGCTCAAAGGATTTCAATGAAATTTTGAGGGATTGAAACAAGAAGTGCGACTTCAATTTTCGTGTATGATTTATTTAAATATCACATATTATTATATATTTATTTAATATCATATAAGTATTTGCAAATCCATTGAATAGCCTCACGAAAGCCGGACCTGTAAAAAAACAAATTGCGAATTATAACGCTTGTTAGGCGTTCCTGTACCATTCATCCGATTGCGTTGAATTTTGGTCACTAGCGCTGATCATCCCAGAGAAGTTTTCTGTCGATCAGTTGATCTTTCAGGCCAAAAAATATCCTTCTCCAAATACATATAGAACTTGCAACAGTATAAATTATGCCTTCACTTGTGACCCCTGTCAAACGAGATAATAAATTTCTGCTGAGCGTGAAATAACGCTTAAGTTTAAGCAACATTAATAATGAAAAATATTTTGTAAGTCGCAATGGATATGGATTATGTAAAGACCTGGGTCCACACAGTTCATTTTGTTTTGTAGCGGGCTAATATAAATACAGTGTCTATATTATTTTTTTAGCGATCTGGGAACAACTTTACTGCGGGGGAGGGCGAACTTCATGTGTCATTATTTTGCCAGCAAGAGCAAGCGTGAGAGGAAAGCAATCTCACTCCATCTATTGTTGCAACAGGAATTTTGATTGGAAGTCAGAGCATCGTTGTTGAGACAAAATTGTTATTTCAGATACAGGACTGTCGACATATGTTCGCTTTTAATTTCAGCAAATTTGTAAATCATTCATCATATGAAATTAATTGTTTTATAATAGATTATTACGTGTAACCTTAAAAATCGATCCTAATAGGGTCAAGGGTCGTTTTCGGGACAAAGCCTCGCAGCCGGAGACAGAGGCTATCATAATATAATAAGATTCGCGGGCATTGTCGGCCACCCAACTAGTTGTAAAATATGGATTTGGGTGTCAGTCGTGCTGGGCAGTTCGGTATTGTCCTAACCTTTTGGTCTTAATATATATAGGTATGATTTACATTTAATTTAGAATATAACGCATATTACTACACTGGTTATTGTTTTACTTCGCTTGTGTAAGAGTACGTAAATCCGTTCAGTTAATTTGTGCAGATTAAAATTTAGGATATTTTGGTTGATTGCCAGCTTCTTGTGGTAGTCTTTTGATGCATTTATATAATTATTTAGTTTTGACTGTGAATTTTATATTACTGATGTACGAGCAATGCGTGTAACGGTTGAATTTTGTTACGTACGCGTTTCCTAGCGCCGAGGAGAATAATGCAATCGGAGAACTTTATTATTGTTATTTTGGGTCGCGAATCGTGTTTATGTTTTCGTATGTGTGTACTTGCTTATGCATACAAAAGACTGACTCTCCCGTTTTTCATGGTCTTCATTTAGTGGTACGAATCGTTTTCCTCGTATGCACAGTCTGGATAATTTTCAACTGTATCCAGACTTGGGTTAATTACTCCCAGTTGGAACAATTCACCGGTTTCCCAATAGGGTTTTGGGAAGACATCGTTAGGTTTGTTCGTCTGGTGGATGTTGACATGGCGATGGTTTTATGTTTTTTAAATTTTCGGATGGTTGAAATTTTGTATCGTGCTTTGTTCCGTTCCATTCAATCGTTTGCAGAGAATGATTATGGAGCTGGAGCTGGAGCTCGTAGTCGTGAAGAACAATACGACGTATTGAGATGAGATTAAATTGTAATGAGACGAGATGTCGTGATGAAACGACGAGATATGATACAGAGAAAATTGCGAAGGAGTTATGGCGAATTGATGTATCACCTGTAAATGCTCTGGAGGTTCTCAATAAGTTCAAATACATGTTGTATGATCGCGAATTTTTAACTCTTAATTTCAGATCCAATTCTCTCGAAGTGATCTTGCATTGTCAGATTGTGATATTACCGTTATGTTGTTGGAGATGAGTGGATGAGTGGACAAGTGCATCTTCTATTTGTGAAGATGACGTGTACGCTCTTGGTTTGATAATATTGATTCTTTATTTTAGGAACGAATTTTGAATGACATCAAGATGTTTGTAGTTCCGTGCCTACGTATGCAGCCAGGAGCGTAGAATCGTCAGCAAACGTTGTGATCGTCCCAAAACACTCCATTAAGGTACTCCAGAGCCTATGGGGATCAGGTTGGTAATTATTTCTTCGTACTTCATTTGGAAGAATCTATCCCAGAAGTGGGGAACATTTTTACCATTAGAGACCGCTTTGAAATTAGGCTGTAATAAAGTAGGCCGCATATTTTGCGTGGTGTACGTCTCACACCAACGATATTTATGAATAAGGAATTGTTAAATAAAAAGATTCAAGCTAATTTTAAGATATAATGACTTTAATTAAGATGATTAAACTTGAATTTAGCAATACAATATTAAAATAAAATTATTTATAAAATAAAAATGAATGACAAAAATATAACTCAAATTAAATGTTTGAAACATAAATCAACTAACGAAAATTAATTGAAAATTTGGCCCAACTTGGTAAAGCAGAAATAATCTTTTTGCAGCTTCTAAAATTGCTACTCTCGGGAACGAGGGTGGAAATGGAAAGAAATGGAGAATAAAATAATGGCGCTCCAATACGAGAATGGTTTTCAGTATCTACGCCGGAGAAAAATGCCTTTACCGGTTGTTGACGCCGAAGTTGATATGGTGATTCGGACGCCGGCTGCAGTTTAAGGCTTCTTGTGGGACAAACTCTTCTCTTCTTCCTAACAAATACCATTTTTGCGTGGTTGATTTTTAATTTGTATGTACAAGTTGACATATCTTCTTTCACCAAAGCGCAACTATTGAAAAAGTTAGACCAAATAGTTGATACAGTAAATTTATTGTATCTCCTGCTAACACTTCTCTCATACCGTACTCTCAGGCCGTCTGTCTGCCATCTGCATGAACAAAGCAACCCCAGCGACCTCGTTTACGCAACGCGGCAAACTATTAAATGACATTTAAATGAATGTGGGGGAAACGAGTCACCACAGTTGATATACGTGATATTTGTGAAATTATTATAGAATCTTACGTGATTTATTCATTAATTCATTTTAGAAGAAGGACAACAATGGAAAAATGTCAACCGAACCAGGGACTGAGCTTCATTTGAACCATTTCTACTTTCTTAGACTAGTCATTAATTAACATACACTATTTTAGTATTCCGGTACTTAAATGATTGGTTTAATAAACAACTACATCTTTAAATAACACTTAAATAAGAATAGTAAAGTAAAACCATTTTTAAATAAATTAATAACATTATAAAGAAATAGAATGGAGAAATAATATTAAGTTAGAAATAGTAATCAAATTAGTAGAAATATTTTTAAATAAATTATTACAATAAATAATAATAATAATAATATTAAATATCTTAGCAACCATACATAAATGAATTTTCAATCTGATAGAAAGTCTAAGTTAGTGGGATTTTGCATTTTTTCTTGCTTGAAAATAACTGAATATTTGGATCAAACTTCATAACGCGAAGCCAGAATTTATAGTTTAGATTTCGTACAAAAAGAATTTAATTTTTTCATGGGAGAAAAGGTTGCTCACAGCAATAAGTACAAGAAAACGTAATTTGAGTATACTATCTTCTGCAACTCAAATAACTCCATTTATAGTTCCATAGGAGCCTTAGCTATATCTACAAAGTGAGCTTGAAATAACTGTTTCATAGCGGTAGATTGATGGTCAAAATATGAAAATCTTACAATGTATTTTGGTAGTAAACAATATAAGAAACCTGCATATTCATCGAATATGAAGATGAGTATCCAACAACCTCTGGTGAGTGTTCTGTTTTTCCTTGCAGAAAAATATTTAACTTGTTTTGTCTTGTCAAGAATTAAATGATTCTGCAAAATAATTCATCCGACAGATTACATAGATTCCTTGTTCTTGGTAAAAGTTTGAAATACACGAAGACTAATATTAAAGATTACATAATCTTCCTTTTTTCGATAAAAGTTTAAGATTGGTCTTCATGAATTAAATTTTTTTATCGAAATCTATCCTGTTGGTAGACAAAGAATCTTGTAAGTAAACACGTTTCGTCGTCTAAAGATAGTAAAATTTTCGAAAGGTTTAAATTTAACGTCTGTTATATATAATTTAACAAATTGATGACCTTGTACAGACTTTATTATATAAATTTACTCGTAACAACCATTCGGCATGCTTTTATGCCTTCTGCAGGTTTTTTCCTCCCTGTAGAGGAAAAATGTACAGAAAATTAACCCTCGGGAGGTGAAATTAAAACCTTTTTTTTAAATACATGGAAACAAAATCAGACTTACCACAACAGTGTCGAAACATAACAAAAAATTACATCATAAGTGAACAATAGTGGTAGAGATCCAACGCAACGCGTAACAGTTCAACTCCTTTTCCACAAGTAGTTATTGCCAGACTGAATGTTGGCCAGTGGCCAGTGGCCAGTGGCCTTGTAGTGACAAAGTGTATCGGAAAGCGTCAGATCAGAGGGAAAAAGGAACCTAAATGAACCCACTTATCTAAAATAATAATATAAAAATTATATATATATAATAAATAAATTAAAAAATAAGTATAACTTAAATTACTCGTTTCATTTTGTGAATTGAGCGTGTACTTAGGGGTTATAATGTGTATCATTTCAGATAAGTTGCTTTTGTATAAATTTGGTTCGAAATCAAGAATTTCAACCCTTTTTCAGTCAAATTCGTGTTCCTCCTGGAGCCAATGTGTGGTGACTACTACATGGATCGTCGCTTTGTAATTGTTCTTATCCAGAATAAGGTTCCTTTCTTTCACATTTCCAAATTTCAGCGAATAGATAGGAACAAATAGGGACATTGTCTGATCCTGAAACCGTTGAGCTAGTTGTTAGTGTAGCTCACAAAATTTATGATAGGACTGCGAAAAGCAGATAAATAATTAAATGATATTTTCCGGTCAATTATTTAAATGTAAGATATAGGCGACTTAAGCGATGTTAACCGTGCTCCTTCGTTAGTAGTACGAATTTGAAGTCTTTGCAGTGATATTACCTCCGTCGCCCACAGTAAAATGTCACTGGATTCCAGCCAATGTACGAACTACTCAATTCCGCAAGCATTGCTCAAACAAACCTCTATGCGTCAGAAGGAAAGTGAACGTCGCGAAAGATGTTCAACGACCAGTCTAATACAACAAAGGCAACGTTTTCACTCCTGCGTCAAAACCATCAAAGTATTGGAAAATAAACAAAACCTTTAGTAGTTAATAATATAATGATGATGTGATAGAAATTACGGTATATACACTGCAAACCTATTCTAAATATTCCTCTTTACGCAAATTATCTGGCAGGGTGAGCAATATTACTGTCCTGAGATTACGTATTATTTAAAGGCTAGTGCGTGTGAATGAAACGGTTCGTATGTGATGGGTCCCCAGACAGCCATCATCGATCCACCAGCAGAGCGTGTTGCGTGCGTACCTCAATCAGATTACAGACCTCAATGGAATCGAACCTGCTCATTGACACTGCTACTGCAATGTTGGATAACCCACCTAACTGCTTACTCGGTCAATTTTTCTCAGGGCTTTGACATGAATCGCTTCCACCTAGTGTGTCTTAACTGCGACGATTAAAATAAATTCCATTTAAATACAGCGGACAACTACTGTTACAAATATATATATATATATACTACTTGTCCGCTGTATTTTAATCCAATTTATATATTTATATATGCGTTAGAAAATGACATTCTAATTAATAAGGAAAGGAAAGAAACGAAAGACAGAAAGTTGGTGACTTACCTGAATTTCACAAATGGCACGCAACATGTAGGGTTTGAAATTCTTGAACTTCAAATCCTAAATGGTGCGTGTCATCTGTGAATTTCAGGTAAGTCACCAACTTTCTGTCTTCCGTTTCTTTCCTTTCCTTATTAATTGTATATATGATACTTTCAAGGATAAATATTTATGGGTTCTTTTCATATTTATATGTATGTAATGTGATATCGTCTTCATGGGATAGGACATTAATTTATTTAATGAACAAATTTTAATCGGTTTGAAAAATTTATATTTATCAACTTTACGGTGCTTACATGAAACAATATCTCAGGGGATTTTGGGTCTCTCGAGAAGTGGAGTACGCAGTTACTGAAAAATAGAAAAGGATCATTTAAATTTATACAATCAGCACAATGAGCAAGTTTCACAGCTTTTATGAACTTACCCACAATTACTGGACCTACTAACATTAAACCTCACGAATGTTCCGCGTCTCTCTGGCTTTAGTGCACCTTGCAGGTTTTTTACGCCGATGAATGTAGTGTGATATTCATTTGCTCTCTCCTCCTCTACTGATCTCGTCGTCCCTGCTAGCTCCGACTGAATTCGTCGTCCCTTCTCCCGGACTGACTGATTCGTCGTCCCTTCTCTCCGTAACTGACCTGATCTCGTTCGACTGCCCTCTTTCTCTCCGACTGACTGATCTGACTGCTTCTCCTCTCTCCCCCAACTGATCTGAATGTCTCAGCCTCCCAACGGCTCCCTTTTAACTTCTCGCCATCGTTTTTATCACAAAATTCCGGGGTTCCCCGCCATCGGGACTTTCCCGCCACCATTTTTTTTACACACGCCCCGTGGGAGATTCCCGTGGGGGATCCCCATCGGGAGTTTGCCCACTTTCAGCCAATTCTACATTGTTGTTAGCCTTTATTATCGCGCACAAAACTTCCTTCATTGTAGGTCCAACTGCACTTCACAATGACACTGTAGAACCAAAATTAGCAGGCACCTGCGTTTTTACATTACATTATATATTTATTTCAGGAACGACGATTCTGAAAGGGTGTGTGATGTAGCAACTATTATGAAATGACGAACTGACAAGCACCTTGCATTACTGTAGATTTAGATGCAAACTGTTTGGAGTTAGTTAAGAGGCAATTTATGTTAGTTAGTGCTGTGCCCAAACGTGCGTCGACCGAAGCACGGGTATTATATGTAATACATTTTACTGCTACATTTCGACATATACAAACGGACCCTCCATCCATTACGAGATTCCAATCTCGTAGTTGTTGTGATGGACATTTGTTTCCCATCCCTGTTTACTGAGGATGAAAGCTACTTTGTACTCTCGTACAAACCTCAGTTATCACGGAGCAAGTAGTCAGTCTATCATCGAAGTTCCTAGTGACGTTAAACCAATGTTAATCAGTGTCAAATTGATGTGTAGTAAATCTCATTGTTTTTAAAGACGATATGAGTCTACGTTATTACATTTCTGGTGCAGCCGGTAGAATCAGTGGTTACAAAGTCAAAGTAAGTTTTGTCGATTTTTATCGTTCGAACCGCGAACGAAACCTCACGACTACATGACAGCAGGAAGAAGATCGACTTCTTCGATTCAGACATCACAGAGTCCGTAAACTGAGCACCCGAAGGCACAATCTTCGCACAAATCCTCCACAGTGGAGAACATGAGACATTTCTGACACCTGACCATCAGACGTTCTTCAATGAAAATCATCAGCATACTGTGGGTTACAAAATCAACAGTTCGAAAGTGGAAAGTATATATTTGTGTGAAGGAAAATATTTAATTTAAAACTGCTATACTAGCAGAAATTAAAGTTTTTACGAATTACATCCCCGTTTATGATGGAAATTCCAGACAGTTTAACTTTTACATCAGTAAAGTAGATGAAACTAACCAAATACTTAACACAACTAACTCACCCGTAAGTAATATGTTCAAGTTTCATTAATGTTAAGAGTACGTTTTCCGGAACAGTTGCTGAAATTCTGAAGGAGTATTCTTTCGTAATCTGGTATAGTTTGAAGGAATTTTTAATTAGTAAATTTTCCTTTAAGCAGAACTCAAGTAGCATGATGCTAGAAATTGTGTATATTAAATGTTTAAAGGACGCTAACAGAACTAATACAGGGTGTCTCAAAAAATATACTCTCACTTCGAATGACGAGAAAAATATTATATATGAACATAGAGTGAAATGGAATTGTTCGAATACAGAAGACAAATTGAAGAATCATATTCGCAAATGTTCAAATTGATGACCATTATTGCCCAGACAACGCTGATAACGCGCACCAAGGAATTCGCAAACGTCACGAAACGGGAATATAGCGACATTGTCTTTCAATTTCCAATTTCAATGCATAAATTGTTCTTGGTTTGGTACGATAAACTTTGTATTTGAGATATCTCCACAAAAAGAAGTTCATGGGCGTGAGGTCTGGGTATTCAATGATACCCCTTCATCCAATCCATGTGTCTGGAAAAGCTGCACCGAGGTGAACTCGTACATCGTGATGCTCCAACTTTCTGAAAGTAAATCTGGTTGTCATCACCAAACATCTCTGGAATTTGTAGAGCGACAAACTCCTGAAGCAAGTTGAGGTAACTCTCACCAGCGACAGTTCCGTTAAAAAAATGGTCCTATGATGGCCAATGCGATATCCCTCCCCACACTGTTACTCCTGCTAACTTTACATGGTGTTCAAGTGATACATGAGGATTTACATGACCGCAGTACGTGCAATTATGGCGATTAATGGAGAATGCGTCATCGCTCCACACAATTTTGTGTGGAAACTCTGCATCTTCTGCACATTTTGCCAGGTACCATTCACAGAATTGAACTCTGCGGTCAGGATCGTCTTCGTGGAGAACATGGATTACTAGCATTTCCAGTGCAGACGCTTCATTGTGCCATATACGCTATCTTTTGATAAGTTGGTTGTCGAAGAGATTTCTGTGGTGATCGAAGGAATCTTTCCTGCACTTGCTCTTCTTTTCTAGAGCTCGTGGATGTCTGTGGTCGTCCAGAACGTTCTGGACGGTTCCATCTGCTTCAAACTTCTCTCTGATGCGAATTCACTACTGAATCGTCTTTGCACTTCAATGGCGTTTTCGGTCTTCCAATAACATTTCAGGACAAACTTCATCTCTTCAAAGCTGTTGATTTCCTGCTATGCTGTGACTAATTAATTACACCTGCAATTCAAAAAAAGCAGCAGTTAATGTGTGAGTACATTATTTTGAGACACCCTGTATTACTAGTTGTAATGTATCGCTGTTGTTTCACATATTACATTTTCACTCAAGGTCCTTTAAGGAATAATTTAGCGACGAATAACCCTCGAACACTCGCGGATACCGAAAATTTAATAAGAAACCACATTCAATACTTTAGCCCACAGATGATGGAACAGAGACCAAATGTGTCAAAACCAATCTATCAACAAACAACACTTCGTTCTTTAGAACACCACCTCCTCAGTTCAATAGGTTTCAATCAAAACCACCTGTAATACAACCGGGAATATTTAATTATACCCGAAGAAACACACTCGTGAACTGTTCCCATACACTGCAAACCCCCATGAACACTTCGACAAGAAACACACACAGACAAAATAACTGCCATGAAATTGGGTAGCAGAAGAATTATTTAATACTGAAAACCCTGTAATTTAAATGACAACATTTTCGAATACATTAGAAATAAATGCGTTACGAAAAGTATTGAAAGAATACAAGACATATTCTCCAACAAAGTCGCACTTCAAGTCGGCAATCAACGACGATACACCCACATTTAACAAAAATTACGGACTCCCACACGAACACATAAAAGACCTATTATTATTATTAATTAATTTCATTTATAGGTGATATGATAACATCTATAATAATAAATGCATCTTGGACAAATATTGCCATCAAATTGTCACCATGGTGTATTTTATTCCAATAAAATTGGTCTCGATTCTTTACGTAGGTTGTAAGCAAATGATAAATTAATTATTAGCCGACGATCAGAATTTAAGCATATGCTCTCACCACCAAACAAAATATCTGGAAAAAATTAACTTAACCAAAACTCGTGTTGGAATCCGTTGAAAAAAATAATCAAATATGCAAAAGACAATTTCCGAAGTCACTTTATCCATGTCTGTGGAAATAAATACAGTGACTAAAATTAATGTAAAGTCAGGTCTCAGAATTTTCATCAAGCGGTAAGCAAATTATGTTTCTATAGTTAAAGATTTTGATTACACTTATGATGAAAGCTTGGCATATTTAGGCACTTGTCCAATGAAAAAAATAACAGCACTCGACACAATGGCTATTACGAGTAACCAAAAGTAATAGTCCACTTCTATCAATGTGTCGTCCATACTCACATCAGAAATGTTCCTACAAAAATATATTACATTTTTACTAAACAAACGGTATTATCACACGTATAAACTAATTTCTTTTTATGTAGGCTACTAATATACTCGATATTGTGATGCGGATCATTGAATCGTCAGAGAAATTGTGAGGAACAAAGACGGTAGTCCACGATGTTACATAAGTTGGCTGTTGTATTTGGATGTGAATAGGTCTGTGAATTAACTTGGACTCAGACCAGAATCATGAAGATGTGCTTTTTATAGATTTCCATTTGCATTCAGACTCAAATGAGGATATCGGTTTCGTCACAAATCTATTCAAAGTTCATATTAATTTCATTTTTCCGCAAGATCTGACTTCGTAAGATTTTTATATATTGTGATGCGGATCACTGATTCGTCAGAGAAATGGTAAGAACCTATATATACTTGTAATTAGTCACTCTTAATTGTGAGTTAATCTCTCAATAATGAAATGAGTAAATCACTTTGCCTGAGCTAGCGCCAAATGGCAGAATATTTATGGTATTCGAGATCTCCAATCATATGAACTGACTTCCATTAAATTGAGCTAAGAACAGTCTTGAACAATTGCAGGCAGGGCGCCACTGCTCGCAGCGGAATATAAGTGCAATCCCCTGGTTATTTTCTCGTTAACGCTGAAGATTGCAAGGACAATGTTTCTATATAAATTCAAACAAAAATACACATAATACGACTTTTTATGATAATTCTTTCACTGTCTTTTACATTAAATTTCAAACTAAAAATCACAGTAGGTGAGCGACCTAATTAATGAATACTTTCTTCCTATTGATATGTTAATTCAGTATATTTTTGGCAGAATACAATATCTTATTTTGAAGTAATACAATTTATGGTTTTGATTTTAATCAACCCTGAGCTACCTTGCTCTGCCTTCCACATCCACATCGTCACATTCCGGTAGGTCGTTCGAGATGCTTCCTACTTCAGCCGCAACCCGACGCGAAGCCACTGCACCAACTTTCGACACCATGGCTGGCCGTGAACTCTTTTCGACTCCTAGCTTACGCACGCCTCGCGTCATAAAACAATGTACTGGCGGCGTGTCTCAAAATAGCTGCTAAAATCCTGTCTGGGGCGGCTTGACAGACTTTACAAACTCGGAGACGTAACTTCATGTTACTATATACATCGTAGTAGTTTAGTTCAGACCTCTCGAGTTGCCACGTGGTAGGCAAGGATAAGTGAAAACCAAAACCATAATACAAAAATTAACAAAGATTTATTCACGCGAATAAAAGAAAGAAAAGAATATTTCAAAAGTTCATAAAAACTAGTAAAAAGCTGGTACACAATTTCAGACTCGCACAGCTGTTTCCTTCCAAATCCAGAAGACTTGTCGTGCTCACTCCCCTCACCTTTCCTCATACGTCAGGGGTTACCTCGGCTTTTCGCCCACCTGAGCGCTACCCCCGTGTAATATCGTGACGACGGATTAGCGGGTCCGAGGTTCATAACGAAGGAATAAAACGGAGGGCGTGTGACGCGTGAGTAACGTCACAATATATTATTGGGAAATGTGTTTTAAATAATAGTTATATAGTGATTAAATAACTAATTTGGGAATTTATTTACAAAAATATCGACTATTCGGAGGGATAATGCGCTCTCTTAAATCTCTAGACGTCTAACTTAGTTGAAACATGTCGTGGCCTCTTTGGCATAGCCGACCAGGACCATGGCCAGGACTCCCCACCAGCTTGATCTCCTCCGTCTCCTTTAAATGTACACAGCAGAATGACCTCCACTCCCAGAATGACGAATCCTCAGAGTATCTCCTCTTCTCTCGGTCTTCTCTAGACTACTAGATGCTATTGGTTGAGGCAACCACGCAGTTTTCTAACATTTCTATGCTTCCCCAGGTTCCTAGTTTTCCAGGCGAGAGTAAAAACCATGTCATCCCTGGTGATTAGACGCGACTTTAGACCCCAAAATACTGGTGTCTTAATCCAACTCCCAATAATAGCTAACAGTTCCACTAAACATTCAAGAAATACTTGTATCTAAGAATGTCGCGTCTCTATATATGCATCAATTTTGTGTCTGGAAGTTTTAACGAAAAATAAACTAATGTTAAATAATGTAAATTTGAGGTATATACAACACTGATAAAAAGAGGAAAAGGTCGGTTTCCCATTCAGAGAAATGATTAAGATTTGTCAATAATACAGAAAGCTGTGTGAGCCTTTGACGCCTTGTTTCTGAATTACTTGAGAGATATCATTGTATGCGAAGCAATGAAAAAAAAAGATAATATAGACACAGTAGCAATATCAGGAATGTTTCTCCCTACTCGCTTGGTGGTCCACAAACGGAAAAGGAAAATCAACACTAAATGAATCCCATAAAATACAGCTTAAAGCGTCAACAGAGTAATAGAAGTGATCTATCTATTTATTTACATAATAATGATGTATTTTCATATATGTAATATAAAAATATAAATTTATACGAAAGGTTAGCAAAAGTGGCTATAATTTAAAGCCAATATTTCCCGTTAGAAACGAAGTTATGCCCACAAATATCTGAAGGAGAAGTTAAAAATAAATATTTTTAATTACTTTTAAGAAAATCTTGATTAACTTTTTGAGAATGGCAAAAGCCACATACCAGAAACTTAAAAGAATTATATTTTGTTAATTTGAGTGTTTATAATTACTTTTATATCAATACTTTTCAATAACGTATTAAAATGTTGTTTTCCATGAATATAAATTAATAAAATTGATATACTTTCATTAGATAGTTTTTCATTTTTGTTTTTGATTTAGGCCAGAATACAGGAAGTAGCCCATATTTATAATTCAGATCCAATGAAAGAATCTTTTGTGTCCAGAATTTTCAAATAAAAAATATTTATTTTTGACTTCACTTTAGTTTCAAACTAACAGTATTAATTTTTTTTTAAATTCTAATTTACATATTTGTAATACTTATTTATTGTGTAAATAAATAATCTACTTTAATCTCTCTATTGTTGCTAACAATCTCAGTTTTTTAAACAGTCTACATGAGGGTGATCAGGAAACATGTAACTTTAATAGCATAAGAAGGGAATTGGAAAGGGGGATGCGGAAGGTAGAGAAAGGCAGCCAAAGGTTAACTAAGGCACCCGGGCTATAGTTTAAGGATCCTACCCGGTGTTTCACCAACAGAAATCCGGGGAAACCCCTAAAAACCCTACATAAGGTAAGTCGAATGACGGGAAACGAGTCTGCTATGGGAACGTAGCATTTCCTTCTCCGCGTCTCCACCACTTTTACGAGGCAGATGGTCGACTGATCCAATGGTATCAGCGAACAACTCTTACGGTATGCCCAAGGTCTTCGACCACAGTACATACACCTCCTAAAATAGGTGAAGTTTGCCTCGGCATGCGAGTACGAATCATTCCCGACGGTGTGAGGTGAACCCCCAAGCCAATGTCGTTCAATGAAGTTGAAATGAAACCCACGTCGTGATGGTAAAGGAAAACTTCTTATAAATTTGTTTCGGTTAGTTTTAAACAACCTTTATTATTAAATTAATAATTATGACTAAATTTCAAAGTTTATAATACGAGTAATCAGCATGTATAATGGGAAAAGACCAAAACAAAAATTATGGCTTGTGATTCAATATTAATTAATGAAATTCGTTTTTCACTTACAGTATTGTGAATTGTGATAATGAATAAGGTTTTCGAGTTGTGTGGCAGATGTACCAGAGAGTAAGTGTGCGTGTAAGTGGGGAACTGCTCATGTAAATACGTCGGCAAGCTCTTTCATAACTTTCTTTGAAATTCCATTTATCTACCAAACATTTGATGTTCTAATTACGCCTATAACGCCATCGTAAAACATTTTGAAATACGTTACAGCACAAGTTTGCAACAGATTATGATTATATTACCCAATCTAAACAATCTCCCCATTCTTTCCTTATTTACAGCGACAGGTTTATACAATCTCCACGCCATTTTTAATGAATACTTAAAAACATAATTTTCTTTTCAACAAAGTTCCAAACTTTTTTTCCGGTTCTACTTGCAAACACGAAATGTGAGTTGACAATTTTAATTATAGTCTCCAACTTACATCTGAACGACAATCATTTCTGAACTATTTATAAACCATATTTTCTTCCGATTAAGTATAAAAGAGTCCATATGTCTTTAAATTTGATTTACGTATCTTTTGTAATAACTATATATTTGAAGGAATAAATAATCATGTGTGATTTATAAAGCGTGCACCATGTATGGTTACACGTATTTTTCTTACCTTCTTAAAAAGGTAAAGAATCAGGTCTTGCGGTCACGAATTACTTTAAAATATGCCTGAAGTAAAAAGGGAAATTGTTTTTTGCTCAATTCCTTCGTTTTTTCAACACATTTTCTTTCTTCTCTTAACGTTTTCTTTTCATGAAATATTATTGGTCCTATTTAATTCATTTACAGATGACCGATATTTAAGGGTTATGTCAAAAGTCTATTATTTTATTCTTACATTTCAGTCTTTTTCTAAATAAATATTTAATATACATATCAATTGTTATAAATCTATATAAGTAAAACTAAATATGTAATTGTTTGTTACTTATACTTTCGTATAGAATTCGCCCGGTGACGTTGCAAATTTTGTGTCCATCTTCCTTCCCCTTCCCCCTTGTCAGGCCAGAAAAGACCCACTCTCTCTCTTCACACAGTTGCGGTCGTTCATGGCTACAGAGTCGTTTCAATAAATGCTTATGTAATATGTTTAATCTACAAACTGGCAGATGCCGGTGGCTAATTAAGGAAAGGGTACGATTTCTAAACATATTATAACGTAGACAAACAAATATAATATTGTTCCTCTTAACTTTCCGGGAATATCCAAGACTCTCTTCATTTCCTTACGCATTTTCACAATTTTTATGTACGTGGTGTATCTTTGGTTTACTTGAGGTATTGCGATTAGGTTTTAGCTGTTTTTAGGTACAGGGACCGATTATTACCCATGTTTTTTGGACTCTCTGAGGGTATCTGGAATATTTTTAACTGCTCTTAAGTGTCGCAAATATTTTCATTATCTTAATACACCGAGCAATTTTTCAAATGTATTGATTGTTTAATATACTATAATGAAAAATTCCTAACACACTGTCAACTACCCGGTTAAATTTTCACTTACCCTAAATCGACGGAAGTCAGGCTGTGCCTATCAAAAGTTTAATGTTGAAAGAAGATAACGGTCTGGATGCCACTTAAATCTCATGTTAAAAAATACATTAATGTGGAATTAATACATTTTCCGGATTAAAATTCATAAATACCCGGGAATCCCCGGGAAATGAGCTAGTCGAATAAATAAAATTGGTATTTTTCTAGAAAAACAAGATGAGTGACAATGATCTGTTTTGGTTTCTCTCCGTTACAATAACAAAGGAAGTTATGGGAGCGGATGTATGTGGAAGGTAGCCTGAAATTTAGTGGTCTACCCGGAGTGACGCTGGGAAAACCTTAGAGAAACCAACATCAGATAGTTATTTGCTACTACTCCCACGTCCTTCCACCAACGGAAGAAAGTGGCAGCTGGCCGACTTGTCAAATGGGATAACCAAACAACTCTTCCCGTATTTTTTACCCTAAAAACTGTCAATATTTGCGTCTAAGAAATTATTTTCAGGGTCAACGAGATAGAAATGTTTACGTTGCAATGTTGTTTGTATATAATGTCAATCCCATTTCGTGTGGAAGAAAAGCATCGTTAAGGGTGGAAACATAAAAATAAAGCTAAAACAAAAGTGATGGGTGTCGAATTCGACGTTATTGAACGCGATGAATTTCCTTGTGACTTCCGACTTATGTCTTCGTTGTAGTTCATGCCTAGATGGAGAGTGGAAAGTGGTAAAATATTGTTTTCTTTGACCCTTAAACGCCTTGAAAAATTTAGAGCAAATTTCGTGTGCATGTTTCATGTGACCCGGAAAAGAAGTGTGGAAATAAAACGCGACTACCTGCCCCAGTAGTGGGGGATAACAAGTCGGAAATATTAAACATACTTAAACGGCCGACGTATTCGAAGGGTGTTTCAATTCCTGTTAATGAAAGCTAATTACAGCAAATGAACAGAGATTCGTCTTCTCCGGGGATATAGAAGTCTCTCAGATTAATTCTGACATTCAACATGCAAGTTAAGTTGGGGAAAGAAAATAACATGAAATTGAACTAAATTTATGTCTACTCAGGGTTTATGAAAAAATAATAATAACACGAAATCGACATGCATTCATCATAGTGGGGGATGATGGTGGAAGGCCGTGATAGTGAATGAAATAAAATAAATCGAAATTCGTGTCCATTCCGCGTTATGGAAGACGCTGAGCTCAATTTATTATGAAACAAAATTAAGAAGATGAGAATGGAAAATTGTCGACCGGATTCGGGAATCCAACGCGGGACTTCCTGTTTACCGGGCGGTTGATGAACGTGTCGTTGTTAAAAAGAATATTTCGAAATTAATTCTTTACTTTTTAAACAGACATAAAATAAAATGACGACTGATAAATGTTGACGAACTGATCTAGAAGTCCAACCTTGTAGAATTGTATTTATAAAGTAATACTTATGGTATGGGTGCAACTGAGAAGGAACATGCATATCGTTATAACTTTAATATTTTTTAATTTTTTTGATGTGATACAATTATAAATAAGCATAAAGCGGAGTGTGAAGCATCACCCACGCCCGTCGTATGCGTCGGGAGCCGCCCTTCACGCACTTCCCCGTGGAACCCACTCACATCAGTCTGATCGGCAAGCAGTCATCCGCACAACAGACAACAGACAGCAGACCATCCAACAATGAACAATGCCGACACAAGGAAGACAGACGCAACTTAGCAACTAGTCGTTCTTTTATTAAGTGTTCTCGCCCCCCCTCCCCATCCCGGTTTATTTTTTTCGTAATTTAGCACTGATAATCCCTGAGATAAGAATTCAATTCATGTTCACAATAAAATTAGTGAAGATCAATTTAAAATCGATCTTAAATAATTTTTTGTTCATTATATACAAAAAATATTAAAAACCTACCTAATTTTACAAACATTAAATTTATTTGTTTTGTATTTATTCTTTTGCAAAATGAGTAAATTTTCCACCTTCCTAATTAAAATACTAATTAAATTCATTACTAGCAGCACAACGTGTTGTAAAGTAAATTTAAAGATATACGTTTCCCGCTGCTACAATATTTTTCATTATCATTTATGGACTCGAAATTTCAATCCAAAAATGAGAATATAGGATCTGAAAATAAAGTTCTCCGTGCTTATCTAAGACTAACAATGATAAAAAGTTGCAATAAATAAAATAAGTAAATAGAATTATGCCGACCTCACGTGGTCTAGTGGCTAGCATTGTTTGTGTCGGTATTAAGACTGTTGGAGAATACTTACACTGCCCACTGCACGATGACAGCCCGCAGTCCACCCGGTAGGCCCAGGCCCTCAATGGACTGTCGAACCAATGGAGAGAGAGAAAGAAAATTATATTAACGAACAAATCACAGTAAGACCAAGGTTTAAGTAATGTATAGACTCGTCAATTATATTTATTGGTGTTTTGGTGTTCAGCCCTAAGACTGGTCTGATGCAATCCTCCACGATAACCTATCTTACGGAAGACTTTTCATTTCCTTATAACTAGCACAACCCACATCCTTCCTAACTGCTTAGCGTATTCCATCCTACCTCCCTCTTTAATTATTACCCCACACACTTCCTTCTTATGCTAATTTTACAAAACCTTCGGGTCTTAAAACGTGACCTATTAATTTATCCCTTCTCTTGGGCACCGTCCTCCAATCTTGCCAATCTTCATCAAGCATACATCTGTCCTCCATTGCTTGAATTCCATGTAAGTTAAGTTCTTCGTTTTTTCTTTCGTTTTGGGGATTGCCAGTGGAGTGTTTTTAATGCCACCGTTCCTCTGTCATTCATATCAAATGTCCATATCAATTCAACCTTCTTTTGTATCTAAGATTTTTACCGATGTAACCCCTATTTTTGCCTGAATGTATTTATTTCTTGTCCTTTCTGTTCACGTCACACCACAGCAGCGTTTCCAGAAATCCATCGCCATCGCACTTCTTTCCTTTATTTCCTTAGTTATTTTCCAAACCCCTTGCCTTTCCTTTCTGTTTTTGATATCTAAATTAAAGCGGCCCCATTCTTTGAATACATACCTTGTATATTCCAGGTTCCAAAATTCATCTATCTTTTTGGTAAGTTATGACGTCATCTAGTTCCGTCCAGTTTCCGAGGTTGATTGCTTGAATTTTTAATATATATATATATATATATATATGCATATTATGCATATTATATATTGTTATATAATGTGTTAATACATATATATATATATTAAATAAACAATAGTGGTTCAAAGAAAGAAGCTTTTCCTTGCTGGTCTGCCGAAATGTGTTTCAACAATGCATTTCTATTATATACCGTTGAAATTCAAAACTGTAAATTGAAATTAATAATGATATTAATTAAAATAAATAGGGATACACAAATAAAAGCATTTGACAATAACATAGTTAGACAATGTGAATTTGTGGGTATTTAAATAAATAAATGTATATAACACTAAATCATTGTAACAAATAAATAAATATGATACTTTTTCAAAAAACATTATGCAAATGTAACAATAAATTTACTAATCATAAAATAACTAAACGTCATCAATAATATTAATTATAAAATATTTAAGCAAATATTAAAAAATTTCTTTAATAAAAATATAAATAGAGAAAGAGTATCCCTCTTTTGAAACAACGACCTTGTTTCAATGTGCAGGAGCAGCGAGCACACTTTACTTTTCACCTGGGTGTGATTTTAACTAGATCACTTATGTCTTTAGACATAACTTGGAAATCTTCTTTCCTGTTGAATGAACTCAACGCCCGAGCATTTTCTCACTAGTTTTAGACGCCGAACATATGTGCGAAGACTAGCCTGGGGTGTCATCACAATTATTAAATGGATGTACAGCTACGTTTCATGTTTCTAATTTAAAGCCTAACTTTTGTGAACTTTTCGAACGTTTACATCTCGAGCTGCTCACTGAGGAATGATGTAGATGTTGTAAATCTCGGTGCATATTTCAAAGTGGTTTATTTGCGCTCTGGTTATGGCACGCTTCTGTCGACGCACTGTTGAAACCAAGGATGACGTACACGCTCGGAAATATCGCAGCAACAATTTACATCGTTGCCTGCGCTCAACTCAACACTCAACTTACGTATTACAGATCCCACATTTCTCTTATACTCGGGATTTTATTTCATAATAAATTTGGTCATTAATATATCAGTAGCGGATCCAGAGAAATATCTAAGTGGAAGGGGTGACAGTTTTGTAAAATTTATATTTCATTAGTATAATAGCTAATTAATCCATTCTAAATCATTTTAGTCTGTTTTATATATATCTGCTATTTTATATTACAATTTGTAGATAACAATGGTTTTGTAATAAAGATTTATTTAGCAATAATTAGTATTACTTAATTAGAATGAATATCAATATAACTATTATAAATAAAACACAAAGAGTGACTAAAAGTGATAAATGGAAAAATTTAATTATAATATGATTCGTCCCCCAACTTTAGGAACGTCATCAGTTCTTTCTACAAAATAAGTATACATAGTTGAATAAAGTTTAATAAATAAATCTTGGTATGATGTTCTACTTTCAATTAAATTTAATTATATATTTTTTATTATTGAGATATTATGGACGCTTCAAACAGTGCAACTCATTAGGGATACATTAATATATTGTTACATATAACTAGTAAATATAAGCTAACACCTTTGCTTTATCCATGAATTGGATAAGACCCCAAATCATATTATCATTTGAACGGAATTCTTCTTGAGAGTAGGTCTGATTGGTCCGTCTTCTGGTATCAGAATTCTTTCTACACTCAAATATGTTGTTTTAGACATTAAGGCTCCGGTCCCACACTCCATAAACGGGGTTTTCAAATCTATAAAAAAATATAGTATGAAACGATTTCATTCTCTTCTTGGTATCCTGACTTTATGACTGTTTCATTGAAGAAGGAAGAAGCACGTTCCCTAAGAATGGTTCTCTGGATTTGGACAAGAGACGTATCTATTTGAAAATTGGAGAATTTCCAGGGCGGGGTTTTGAAACAGAATTGTAGACAATAGTGGGTAATTTAAGCTTTAACTTTTGAAACATAGGATTCGATTGGGATTTACCTTGTAATGTGGGTTTGGTTGGCATGTTCATTTTCTGAAGTGACTTAAGGGTGTATTTTATGGTTGTTAGTTTCCTTCTAAAGGCGAGTGACACCTCCTTACCCTCGTTTAGTAATCTAACCACCGGGGTAGTACTTACAATTCTCATGGCTTCGTTTTTGAGATTTATTTAGTTCAGAACCATGTATGTGTGATCCATAGTCAATTAATGTTAAATGATAAGTGGTTGCAAGTGGCCTTGCACTTGGTCCCCAGTTGTGTGCAGCGATAGATTTCGAAAAGAAGAGTCGCCGTTTTGCCTCTATTTGTATATTCTTGATATGTTCTACAAAACTTAATCGTTCGTCCCAAGTTAAGCCAGGGATTTTGGCGTATTTCACACTTTCTATGTGACTATTGCTGAAAGTCAATGGGAGGGGTTGAAGTCTGGTGCTATGAGTAAAGGGGACGAATTTCACTTTGTTAAGGTTAACATAATAACCTATGTTCTTCGCCTATGCGTCCATATGTCTAAAGTCTGCTATATTAATCGAGTGAGCTGATGAAGGTTAGCTTCTATAGTTAAGATGATAACATCATCAACGAACATTTCGATTCTGACATGTGTATTGATTGCCACTTTGACGTCATTTGAAAAAGAATAACGCTAATACTTGAGCCTCGTGGTAAGACAATGCATTGTTAGTTTTAAGTTGTATACTTCTAATGTTCATCAGGGTATGTATGCAGGCAAACATATGACCTGATACTCCAATCTCATTTAATGTGCGTAATACGTGCAATCTCGTAAGGACGTATGTCGAGCGTCGTAATAAGTGAATGATGCCTCTCGTTGATAGCTTGTTATCAATCAATGGCGGTTAAAATTGTTAGCGTGGAGAAGTCCCTCCTAGCAGGTTATTCCGCACTAAGTACCACCTAAGTCTGTTTTAGATCATCTTCTTCAGAATTTTTGATAAATCATAATTAAGTGAAATTGGTCTGTATCTATATGGGTCACTTTTAGATTGTCCCGGTTTTAAAATTGAAAGAACAAATTATTTTCGCAAATGTCTGGTATGCTTTGTGTCCTTCATAGTATTCATGACATTAAAAAGGGATTCCAACGGCTCCTCCAGTAAATTCTTTATTAGTCAGGACCTGGTGAAGGATTCTTAGAACCGCTGATTACTTCATTAAAATTGACTAATGAGGAATCTTTATTTCATTCCGCCTGTCCCTTCATAAACTTGGAGGAAGTAATTGCGACTATGGTTTCATCTTGATTCCTCTTTAATTCTTGGAAGTTGATGGAGTACTCCTGGGTGTTATTAATCTATTATCATTTTCATCCACAATGAGTTAATTTTATTGTGGTGTTCCAGCGCCTCTCATTTTTTTAAGATCGCCAATTGTTCCTTACGGTTGCTATTCGAATTCAGGCTGGTCATTTTATTAACCCATTATTATGATTGTCCGACAGAAAATATCTCTAAATCACATGAAACGAACCTTTTACGCCATCGTGGGCGTTCTGAGATTTTATTAAGGTCCTTTTTGTACGTCTTGTATGCGGTTGAGCATTCAGGGGTCCGCCATGGATTGATTGTTGGGAGTTTTCTAGTAAAAAAATCCCTTTTTTTAAGTGTCTCGTCAGCAAAAATTTAACATATCTCACGGTTAGAAACGTCTGTACTTTATGGAGTACTGAACGCCTTTTCTTTTTGTTACAAAAAGTAAATAAGAAAAATTCTCAGTTGACTGAAAGGGAGAAATGTTGACTCTGAAGTAACCATTGTCGCTTGTATCAGGTAAATTTACTGACCCAGACTTGTCACCCAGTACCTACGATACGTTCATCTATTTAAATAAACAGCAATGTATCAATTTTTTTTAGAAAGACAGGCGTCGTGAGGGTTATTCGCTTTGGTGGTTTTGCCCCATAATAATAGCATAGCAAACGATGGAAATGGGGGACGCGGAAGGTACAGTAAAAAACAGGTCCTTCCGGTAACGGGAGACAGCGTTCGTTGCAAGGGACGCAACAATCCCGACTCCATACCTCGACCAGATTTGGGGGACAGCTGATTGCTCCCATTGCATTAGCGAACCGCTCGACGTCTGTAACATTAACTCCTCTACCTCGATCAAAGTCATCTTGGTATATTGGAGACTTAGTTTAAAATATTTGGCCTGGAGCTAAAAGGAAGAGAAACCAGAAGGATGAAGGTAACTCGTGGATTTCCTTGTACCTCTCTGGGTCTTCTTTTTCGTGCGTCTTCGTCTTTATATACCATGACTGAAACAAATGCATTCATACGATTGCTATGAAATTTTGATGTTTAGCGTTGCTCAGTCCGTCTTATGAAGATTTTGATTCCTTGCTTCCCCCACTGCAGAACATACCTATAGGCATGTAGAACTTGCATCGGGATCAATTAGGACTTCACGTAGCATGAAAAATTAAATTACTGTGCAAATGATAGAGACACGTTACAGGGCCGCACACATCGAATTTTGTTTTTATATATATTATATTATATATATATATAATTAATAAGGAAAGAAAAACGAGATCGAAAGTAGGTGCCGAGGTTCACAGATGGCAGGCATCTTGTAAGGTTTGGACTTTATAATATTTCGAAAAATCAGAAAATTAGTAAGACTTTACCAGTGATCGGCTATTTGAGCATTTTTACTTTGCAGCTGTTATTCTGCTTTAAACGCAGCATTGGTCTTTCTTGATTTTTCCCTCTGAAAGCTTTTCCTGTTTGTTCCTTTCGAGTCATTCACAAGCTGTGAGAATTTTACAGAAACTGCTGTGAATTTCAGTAGTACACAAATGTTTCTTATGTTCGTAGAAGGAGAACACGTTCTTATTATGAAGAAAATTGGCCTGCCGGCACACGAGATGGGTCCAGATCGCAAATGTAAAAAAAAATAGCACTAAAACATTTTGAAAGTTCATGAAAGTATTAATAGACACGAATTAGCCTAATTAATTATGTAGACGAAACCCGCGTGCTAGTGTACAAGGAGAAAGTGTGACCCACAAAATGTCTCCCTCTTATACATAAACTGAGACAAAAGTATTTTACGTCACACCTTTAGCTCTCGTTGCGACACGATTATGTGATACAATTGTTTTATTGTGAGGCACAAATAACGATCGCATCACACGTTGATGTAATTGTGACAGAAACAAGTTTAGCATGTCAGGCGTTACTTTAAGATATATATATATATATATATATATTGTAATATACTAAAGGGGGGATAATTGAAATGATTAATCCGAACTTAAAAATTAATTAAATTATATTCAAATTTCACATAAAACTCAATATTCACAAATGATATACAGTAAAACTCAAAATCTGCAGGGGCATTTGGGACTCTCAAGAGTTAGATAATTGCAGAAACTGTAAAATAAAAGAAAAACAGAGTCTAGGTTGACGATAAAATTAAATAAAAGATTGTGTAATATGCAGGTGAAATACTGCCATACTATACACTAAGTACATCGATACTTGTAATTTGCAATGAATCTAAATAAAAAGAATACTTATATTCACTCCGAAGTGGATTGTAGAACGCAACACAATTTTCTCAGTAATTGTCAGCACATAATTAGTGAACCCTTTCTTTGTTATTTTCTTTTTCCATCGAATCTGCTAATAAAAGACAGCTGAAAATTTATTATTTCTTTGACGGTGCTATGTAAAACCCAGCAATACTGAGGTTGCTTCCGTATTGTATTGTGAAGACATGTGCAATGATTCCAACTACAGGTTCAACCTGAATAGCTACCATTTATACTCATTTATGATTATTCTGACCATATTTTTAAGAAAATAAAGGACATATTGAAGAAAAAAATCTTACAAAATTAATGACGAAATTATACAACTCATACAATACCAATTTTAACAATGTATAAATACACAAACATTGTATAAATTTAAATATCATTTATTTTGATACTTTTCAGTGAAATTCTTGCTTTAAAAAGTCATAAAATTCAATACAGTTCATTTGAAAGCTATATTTGACAGATATACTGTTTAACTGTTTTATATCATTCGTCCACGTATTATTTACCAATGAAAAATTCGTTCGACGTAAACAAAATTCTGCGAGTTGTCAGCTGAGGATTTTCTGGCTACTTGGTTACTAAAGTAATCCAGGAGAATCCTCCCTGTGACTAATCATTTATGTATGACCTTCCGCAATATAGCTCCACGTGACGCAGACAATACAACGGCCTAATCCAATTCTGGAACCTGACAAGATGCTGTCTTTTCATCGTAGGTGATTTTCCCGCTATGTCTGCGACTAGATGTAGGTGGAGAAAAATTGACTTATTGAACGTACAATTGAGTTACACTCGATTGGCAGTTAGAAACAAACTTGAAATACGAAAAATGTATAATAAACAATAATAATCATATCAACAAATACAGTAAATAAAATTAAAGTGTCAATTGTTTAGTTGGTATTTCGTCGCACTACACTTATACTTCCTTATTATTCGCTGGAAAACTTTTCTATTACAACGAAATGTTTCAGAAATCTCTGTAGGAAATTGTTCTAACCCCTTATAGTCCGATTTTGAAAGGAATATTTCCCAATACCATTTTTAAAGATGTTGTGAACAATTTTACAAAATTATGATCACTCTACTGTAATAATTTACTTCTAAAACTTGATGCAATGTCCTCCTAGGATTGTTGGCCTGCATACGCTTCAAAAATATCTCTCAGATGTATATTTTGCTGTCGATTTCCAACATATCACAACCTAATTGCTGAAACAGCCGTACTCTAACCACAGAAGCGGCAGCCCGCAGTGAAAGCTAAGGAAGCGAGCGTCAGCATCACCCCCCCCCCCCCCCACCACCACCACCACCTCAATACCACCAAACACTGCAAGCGAAGATTTTTCTTCATTTATGGGCAAAAATAAATACTGCACCATTTATTTTTTGTAACAATTGGTGTAATTACATTATGTGGTAATACATTTATATGGCTAATACGAATTACGAAACAATTCCGAACCAGAATTAAATTATTGTCGTTTGAATTGAATGACTTCATTATTTCTTGCTCGGATTCGTTCTCTGTGCAATTCGTCATTAAGAGTTCTCACATGATGGTGCATTCGAATTTTCAAGTAAAGCTGTCCAATACAATGAGTTTCTTCTTTCATAAAAGTGATTAGTCTTGTTTTATGCATTGTTTTATCAAAAAGAATCATATAAGCCGCAGTCTGCTGTGAATACTTTTCTTTTTGCAACTAAATATTTTTTCAACGAATCCTGTATTTCAAAAAAATACATCACCTTAGAAAGTAATTGGTAGTGAATATGGTATAAATAATAATAATATAAATAATAAGTTCATTGTAATGTAATTATCTACAGAATGTAGACAATTCCTATTTTGGTTGGAGTTCTCGGGATTCCAGTCGGGTGATGTTGTTTATAGTTCACAACGTTTCCATGGCTGACACCGCCGACTGGAATCCCGAGAACTCTTCATCCAGCATCATCGTCGGGAAAATCTACGTTCTCTAATTCCTATTTTATTACCAATTTATATTATACTCCATACTTTTACCTGATATGTATACGAAAATATCTTACGTTGAATATCTAATAAATGCGAAATAGTATACATGTATAGGGGAATAGAACGTGAAATAAAATGCATATTACGAGAAGATCAGTTTGGTTTTAGGAGAAGGTGAAATGTTGACCCTGCGCCAAACTTTAGAAGGCAGGATAAGAAAAAACAGGCCTACGTTCATGGCATTTGTAGATAATGTGAACTCGAAAATACTACTTAGGATTTTGAAGACGACAGGAATAATATATCGACGAAGAAGAGTTATTCATAACTTCTACAAATGACAGCCAGCAGTAATTCTAATTGAATGGCAAGAAAGAGTAAGACAAGGATGCAGTATGTCGTCCATGCTGTTCAACTTATTTATAGAACAGGTGATGAAGAAAGTTAAAAATGAACATGGAAAGGGAATCAAACTGCAAGGATAAAAAATGAAAACCCTAATGTTTGCAGATGATATTGTAGATGATGACTTGGAAAACATAATAAATAGCATTAACGTGATTCTGGGGGATGAGTACAACACGAGGATTAATAAAGGGAAAACCAAGGTAATGGAGTGTAGTATAGGAAATAGTGGAATAACAAAGGCTGTTAGAAGTCCGTACCTTCCTTAAAAGATCCCTTCCCAATCTGTTACTTGGGCAGAGTAATGAATAGAGTAGGATAGCACAGGTAACAAACGCTTTCGTAGAAAAGGAAATTTACTTACAAAGATAAATATGAATTGAGTATGTCAAATAATTTATTTATCACTTTCGCAAAATAAATTGGCCTTCACAATGATGAATAATTTTATGCGAGGAATAAGCGTCTTGTCCCATTCCTTTGCACTGCATCCGAATGCGGCGCAGCATCACGCCTTGTTTCAATTGCTTCACGTAAGCGCACGCACTAAGTGAACGAAAGCTGATCAGTTAAAAACTGTAATAAACGAAGGGAAACAATAATGCTGAAGTGTTCACCTACTAAGAGGCATAATAATTGATGTGGGTCTGCGTGGGTGGTGCCCCTGCGCTCCCCACGCCTGCCTATGCTCGAGGGATTTAGGCTTGTTTTACATTATCCGGGGACATACTAATGACGTCGCCTCATTGCCTTATGTGAGCTGCGGTGGGTCCAAGCATATTTTTAATCTTCTCGCGTTGTAAAATAATAGAAGATATTAATAGAAAAGTTTTGATTTCCCTTGTAGAAGCCATCCTCTGATGTGGGACTGATTTGATGACAAATACAAAGCTAAGCTTTCCATGCTAAGCAATGTCTGGCATGAGGTCTGCGAAGATATACTCCCATATTTTGATATTGTCGATGAAAAGGATAATAATCCGTTCGGGAAGATAATTATTATTAACACTATCATTTATACTTGAGGTTTAACTTTAACGTCTGTTGTATATAATTAAACACTTTTTTTATATCTTTATTTAAAGTCGTATCAACATTGATGGCCTTGTACAGACTTTATTATACAAATTTACTCGTAACAACGTTTCGGCATGTTTTTATGCTTCCGGTGACATTGTTGTGGGAGGAAAAAACGTGAAGAAGGCATAAAAACATGCTTAACGTTGTTACCAGTAAATTTATTTAATAAAGTCTGTACAAGGTGATCAATGTGTTTAACTCTTGAAAGATAGAATGAATTTCGAGAAAAAACATTTTACTATTTTGTTCAGTCCCAGGTTTATATTTTTCCCATATTGTAGTGGCATTCTTCGACGTCACAAACCAAATAGTTACGTAGTACATTTCTCGCGATGTTTGCAGCTTTCCGTCGTCTGATGGTTCTCTCTTGGGATACCTCTTCCATCTCCCTCAAGTAGAAACCCATGTAATACGGTGCAAGTATTTCCAATAATTATAGCATAGTGTGGTTCTGTAGCAAGTAATTACACAACCACAACAGCATCCGAGCCGTCGCCGGAAGAATGTCCGGGTTTCCGTCGTCAGTTTTTCCCCGGACGGTGCTATCCGTCTTCATTCTAAAAATATGAATAGGACCATGTTTCGGTACAGTTAAAAATATATTTCTAAAACTTACTCCCCTGGAATTCACATCAAACTTTGTGAAGTGAAGATTTTATGCTTAAAATAGCTCTGGGAAGTAATTGATTTGATTTTATCTTATTGCGGATTATATATATAACATTTTTTTATTTCATTACAGTTTTAAAAATTTTTGCATCAAGTAATCAAGAAATAATTAATATGAGGTATAAAGTAATTAAATTTCAATAATAAATTAATTTTGATTTAACTTTTGCAACAGAATTAGTAGTAAAAGTTGAGTCATATACACTTTTAAATTGAATATGATATGAAAATTAGTTACTTTTTCGGACATAACTTGATTATTTGTTTATTTCGTAGAGTTTATTTTTAATGAATAAATAATTACACATTATTTATGCTAACAGTTTCATGAGTTTTTGTGTCTCAACGAAGCTGGTCTGTATAAATAAAATTAAAATTCATCAAATGACATTATACAGACATTACTTTGTAAGTAATATTGTTTCTTCTTGTTCCCTGGCTCTGCAGCCCATTCAGAGCCTTGGCCTACCGGATGGACTTACATGGCATTATGGAAAGTAGAGTGATACGTGGTAAGCGTTTCGATTCTCCAACAGTCTTACTCCCAGTTCGTGACCATGACAGCACATACATCCAAGCCCACCCATGCCAGGAGGCAGCGACGCTAACCATTACACCACAGAAGGTCGGCTCAAGTATTTATTTCGAATAATTAAATGGGACACCTCGTCGTATTTTAGTTGCTTATGTCGAACTGATGATAACATTAGTTAAGGTATTAATTCAACCGTGTTAGTGATTTTTACATTTTGTCAATTTTTCCGACTTATCAACGAACGTAGTGCTTTTAAATACTTATTCTTCTTCTGGCTCTACAGCCCATTGAGGGCCTGGGCCTACCGGGGCGGCTGTGGACTGTCATCTGGCGTGACACATTCCGAATTTGGAGTGACACGTGGTCAGTGTATCAATTCTCCAGCAACCTTAATCCCAGTCTTCGCGACTAACATCCAAGCCCATGCCAGGATTCGAAACCGAGACCCCTGGCTTGTGAGGCAGCATTTAGAGGCTAGCCACTACATCACAGGATGTCACTTCTAAATACTTAGTTCTGCAAAACTGACTGAATCACAAGTCCTTAATTTTAGTTTTTAATGTCAATTGCTCCCAATACAGATAGTGGACACGGATATAAAACTGATTTCTTGAAAAATGTTTGCATTTCCGTGTGATACTGTAATACATTCATTTTGTTTGATCTCTTCTTTAATTTATTTCCAATAATGTAACAATATCATACTTTCCTTATCAATACTTACTCATGTTAATTTTTTAGGCTGAAAATCTTTTGTTTAGTACAGGAAGTTTGCAGGTGAAGATACTACCCAGACGCCTCGGGAAACTAAATTAAGCTGACACATTCTATCATAACAGCGGTTCTAAATTATTCCTAGCTCTGTGTATAATTAATTATCGGCAGTATTCATCAGCGACTAACAAACAGCCAGGAATAGGTTCTGGTTCGTGAGTCGTGGGGAGATTACGCACTGTGTGCTCTTAACAGACCGGACAGTATGGCGACTTCACATATCTGGCTGGAATACAACTTTGATTTCTAAGTAAAATTTAAATTCCTTTCCGTGATATCATTATCGTTCAATAAGTAGCATTAGAAATGTACGAGAAAAGAGTGCAACTGTTTCTATATTTTTTTACAAGATTTAATGTCCACGCAAAGTAACAAAAAATTATCAAACTTCGTTTCTTTTTCAAGTAATAACTTGCGTTTGAGCAAAATTATCGAACTGCAAATTGGTAAAATCGTGGAAGCTACGAATGTAGGATTAAATATTTTAAATTATCTGTAAAATGATTGGGAAAGTAGTTTGTGAATACAAAAATTTAAATGTTTTATTGATTAAAGAAACGCACGAATCGTTTTCCACAATAGTTTAACATTTGTTTAAACAAAAGTACGTACAGAAACGGAATTAAACCGTCCAGAAACGGATCGGTCAGCTTTACAATTGAAGTCTTGTTCCCGTTTAGAATGAAAAAGAAATGAGTACAACAATTATTGGTGCTGAATATTAAAAGTTCTTTCATGGGCTGTAAAAACAATTTCATTTAAATTAAAAGGAGCCTTTTGCAAAATAAAATTTATTTTACATTTAAGCAGAAAAACACGGCTTATTTATTTTTCTACATAGTTCCTATCGAACAGCTAATTTCTTCATGACGTTTTCGAAGAATGACTTCGGGTGTGTATCCTACTAATTACGCACCAGCTGTTCACACTGTTCGTAAAACCCTCTCCTCCAAGTGCTTCTTTGAGAGGTCCAAACATATGTAAATCTTATTCGGAGAGGTCAAGTGTGGTCTGGTGCATGTTAGTCCATTTTTGGGTTGTTAGGGTTGCAGTGAGGTTCTTCTTGCACTGTCTTCTGCGAGCATAATTCTCGAATGGGCTGACGGTGCATTTTTGACCGATATACAGGTCGTACCTCTTCAAGAAGATCACAGCAGTAGGCAGCGCTTATTGTGCGACGATCATGAAGAAGGTCTATGAGTAAAGCTCCATCCGTCTGACAAGCTCTTGATGATCCGGGCTCACACTTTTCTCTTCACTCCATACTGAACCCTCCCTTTCGACTCGAGTGTGCAGTGGTGAACACAAATTTAATCGCATGTCAACAATGTGTTGCAAAAAAGCCTACCCTTCCTTTCGAAAACGATCAAAAAAAGTTCAACTCTCGCATTTTTGTAAGCAGACGTGGAAACCATTCCGCCGAGATTTTCGGAATGCAAGGTGGTCTCGGATAATGGCGTCTGATTCTCTTTGAGTGGACACGTGAGCAGCTGCAGCTCACATTTTCCACTTTTCCACGCCCTTGTTTGAAGTCGTTGTTAGGAAAGTGCTGTGCACGCACTTGGCCCTGAATTTCGCCCTTCATTCGTTACAAAGATTATTACGATGCGTGGCGTAACCGACGAATGAACCACTCTTTCGCTTATTGTGAGAACAACCAAAGAAATCTCTCGGGCTGTCGGCTTTGCCGTGAGCCATCTATAAATGGAAACGTCTACTTCTAAGTACCCGTACACGTTGACGGATGTCGTGTCGTTATCGTAACAAAGACAAAGTATGGATAACCATAATTGATGAATAAAATAATCTGATTCAGATTATATTGATGTTTAATATTGTAATAGATGTACAGTACAAACGATGTTCTAAGCTTACGAAGAAATGCTCCCAATAAACTGTTGTACTCTGTTCCTGTTATGGTATTAAATATCCAAATACTCATCTTGAAATATTAGTCCGATAGGAGGTAGCAGAGGTTGTTCTACACGCACCCGACCCGAGGATTAAAAAAGGCAATATTACTAACCTATTAGAAATCGATTTATTTTATTTTTAATATATTTAATATACAACATTTCTACGCACAATTACAAGAAAAATGATACTACAGAGCTATAGTTTAGTGATTTTGAGCGCAACATGTCAGCATTGTTTGATGCTGTTATATATATATATATATATATTAATCGTGAAAAAATCCTACATTGTACCAAATTTCTATTCCATTTTGTATTATTAACGTAAATTATTATATTATGTTTAAACAAATTATATTACGAATAGAGTACGAGTATTTTGAATATATTTTACTACTTAATTGATTATTGCACTATTGATGTTTAGTAACGAGTACCGGCAGAATGATTAAAAGTGTCGTTTTACTCGTAAATTTACAAGGTTTGCTATCTAAAGTTCCCTGGTATTATTTCACCTGTACCATTGATGAAATTGATGGCGTAGTGCTCCTATTACCTAGCGATCGCTGTTGGAATGTTGCAGACTCTGCATTATACACCTAGTGGACTTCTATAACTCAAACTCCTGTTTAATTTGATTCTACATTTTATTTCAAAATATTTTATGTAGTTAAACTCTAGTACAAAAAATAATAATAGCAAACCATTTTAAATTTAATGAAATTGGCAATATCGGGTATAATGCTAATTACGAGGGTGGTACTGGATTCGTAACATTATTGAACATATTATTGAGTCGATCGTTGACTTTTCTAATATAATCTATAACAGAAGTTAAGACTATGAATAATCTTTCATTCATTTTGTACCAAACGTAACTAATATGGTGGACTCAAATTCAGCAAATTATAAACAGTTTGGTTCATCTTCTTCTAATAGTGTTTATAATTTATATATATATTAAATATTTTGAAATTATATTTAAAATAAATTAATGGTTGTTTGATCTACAAAAATCCACTTAAATCGTGAATAGGACTTTTCCTAGCCTTGTAATCAGACAGGCGCCCCGCCATCTGCGAATCGAATATTCCAGCCGCAATCACTAGTTGATAAGATAATACAAAAAAATAACTAACTAATGGAGGTTGGTTAGCACCAAAATCAATAGACATTGTTGAGTTACAAGACCCGAATCCATGCAGCATTCAGTGACGAAATAAAATTATTAGGTCCATGGGTGTAGAGTAGACAGCGCCTCTAAGAGTCGTAAAATTCACAAATATGACTAATGAGAATTTTAAACTGTCTGTAGTCGTGAAACCGTTATTATGAAGTTGGAAAGTTCAAACGTGCAGATATCAGTTATAAGCAGGGTTCGCAAAAATCCCGTTCTTTTTTTTTAAAAAAAAAAGCACATGTGGTTTTATTCGTTTTATTTCATTAAACCCCCAATATTACTCGGGAAAAGTAGAGTTTTTTTCAAAAACTATGAAAGCTTATCAGTTTATTATACAATTTATTGATAATATATGGGATATTAAATTGTAGTATAGTATGTACACTATATTACTTATATGTTAAGTAAAAAATAATTAAGCAAAAAATACAGTGTTCCATCTCAAAGTTATAACTGTAACGTGATTTTTAAAATTATAATTTAAATTAATATACTTTACGTACAAAAATTGCATTGAAAATAAAACAATACATACGTAGGAAGAAAGGTAAAAGTACATAATACCTATCTTATGTTATATCATATCGTAGTAGTTCTTTGAAATAATTTATTTCCGTATATTTTTTATAAATACTGAAAAAGAGTTTTGGATAACTAATGAAAGTATATAATCACAAAATATATATCCCAAATACAGTACAACCATAATTAACCAAACTAAAGGGAGTGAAGCCGTTTCGGAGAACAATTTTTTCATTTTAGTCTTCATCGTAGAAAAACTTTAGCTGGGCGAATTTTTATATAAAACGTTCGCATCACAAGCCTTCATTTATAGTTTGTATTATGTATGCACCTGCTAGGTCTATGTTAGTGAAATATTTCAATGTATACAGGGTGTTCCAGCTGAAACAGTACGCCCAAATTTCTCTGAAGGGGTGCAGGGGCAGGTAACAAAAAAACTTCAGTACATAAGTTGAAGGGTTTCAGGGGAACATTCGATACATGCATTATTTCGAGCTTTTAAGGCCATGCTTGCAATCACGGTTCATTTTTAAATGGCAACCGATTTTTTCACCCACTTGAAACGAGTTCTGTGGCCCTTTTGAAGATTCCGACTTTTTAGCGTGACCCTGAACGCACAACGTGGAGGTAAAGTCTGAATCTCATCCCTTGCGTGAAATAGAAGTTAAAAATCGTGCAAACGTGTGTGGATTTGATCAACGTTTACAGGAGATGTTCAATGTTCTCACCGTTGACTTGCAGGCTCAACTCAATTAGATGGTGGCCTTTCTGAACAACCCTTCGAAGAATTTGTGGTGCAATGCGTGCTACAGTCTGAAAAACCACTGGAGTGACGGGTCGATTCGTGTAAACAACATCTTTGATGAAACCTCCTAGACGTCGAGGGCCGTGAGGTACGCTGATCGTGGAGACAATGTTACCACCACGACAAATCCAACGATTTGGGGAAGAACTATTCAGGCAATCTCAATCAGAATTGGCAGTTGATTACGCAATATTTCCAAGTAATTCTATGCGTTGACTGATTTGAGGATTCATGTGGATGATAGGCAATATGGCAACGATTAATACCTTGTTGTTGTGGTCGTTGTCATCGAAAAATTTTCCCTCTTCTACAACTCCTTTCAGTATTGCAAATAATTGAAGCTGAGAGATTACGTAAGTGATTAGGGTACCGCTCTCGATATGGTCGAGCAGCGGCTTGATTCACTCTCCTAAAACGAGTAAAATACGACAATTTCACTGGTTGTAGAAATCCTGTCTAGTTGAATTAGGACTGATTAGAATAAACGAATTCCCGAAGTAGTCAGAAAATTTTATGTTTATTTACATTTGATAATTCCGGTTGGTAACAGAACAATTATCAACACCAATTGAGTTGGTGGGAACATTGAACGCTGATCAAGTTCCACACATATACGCACGATTTTTTTTTGTTTCTCAGCGCAAGGACTGAGAAGTATACTTTAGCTCCACGTTTTGCATGCAGGGTCACGCTAAAAAGTCTGAATCTTCCATTTGACCACAGAACTCGTTTATGTGGCATTTTTGAGTGAAGTTAATGGAAATGAAATGTAGGGTAGGTATCGGAAAACAACTCACCAAGACGAAAAAGGTGAAAAATGCAATTTCTATTTGAAAAAAAAAATCTTTCTGCTTGCGGCTTGAAGGCATGAGCTTAAAAACTCAAAATAATGCGTGCATCGAATGTCCCACTCGAAACCCTACCAATTGTGTTTTGAACATTCGTTACATGTACGTACTGTTTCAATATATATATATATATATATATATATATATATATATATGAATTGGAATAACTTAAATTGATTAAATGTATATGTTGTTTAAAATTGTAAATGTTGCTGAAACTTGAAAAAGAGCAACATCACCGGTTTTCCGGTGAACTTTTTCAAGTGGGTCCAGTCTAAAAAAAACAGTGGTCTTCTTTTGGAACCCTGGTAAAATGGCAGGTTGGAAGCAGGAATAGTTGTTGAAGTTGGTGTAATATGTAAACAATTACCTGTTGTGCTGCCCCCTGGGAACCAGAGATCAACACCAACGAGGGGCAGCAGATGAGATCGGCATACATCAAGATTGAGTACACGGAGGAATAAATGAAACGCGATCAATACAATCGGGGGAACTTACGGTCATTCCTTTCTCATAACTATCCTCGCTCAGTCAAGGTCAATATGTAATCATTTTTATTATGAAGTTATTGCAAGTTTTCCGAACTTGTTCTCACATATGAGATAAAGTAAATGTTTACAATCCGATTCTTATAAATAGACTGAGGTTTTGAGTATCTCATTTCTTATGCTTTAAGAAAAATGAATTTAACTCCCTTGAAACTGAAATTAAGCACAGTATTCGAGAGAGGTTTTTCTTGCCAATCTGATTAATTTCCTCTAGCTTCTTTAATAATCCACTTTATGTTATTAAGAACATGTATTGCGTTTGTGATCATGTGGTAGTATTTCTTATTGGAAACGTGTTTTTTGTAAGCTTGTTTGGACAGCACATCAGGGGCACATTAAAACGACAGTTTTGATGCAATTTATCATTGTATTCGGTTGTAGGTGGTGTCAAATTCGTTGTGAAGGGAAATAGTTGTTTAAATTTAAGGGTGTTCAAATGGGTTGTTTAAAGGCAGTACAATGTCATCGGGGAGCAGAGAGCACGTCTGCGTGCGTTGTGCTGTGTTGTGTTGTGCTCTGTGTTGTGCTGTGCTGTGTGAGGCAGCAGACACAAGAAGCAGGAAAAAAGCATCGCACTTACGTAACAGGCTTTGGCAACGTGCTGTCTAAAGGCAGACAAAGGATGAGCCACAAATAGCATCGGGCTAGGGACCCAGCCAGTTGCGACAAGTCACAGTCACAGTCAGTCACAGCGAAAGTCTCTTACATTTATCAGCACAATACATTTTCAATTCGTTCTGATTATTCATACCATTTTTCATATGTAACTGACACTTCACAATGATACGGCTGCTCCCTCAAGGCTGGAATATCTATAATACTTCTTGTAAATTGTCATTTTCTCTATAAAACTCTTTTCAAAATCAGGCTATTTAGGACCAGAAACATTATCTCCTCTGATGACAATAATTGACTTCGTGCCGAAAAGGTGGCAGAAAAGTTCGAAAGAAAGGATAGAGAAATTTTATTAGTCATGTTTCTAGTTTAAAATATGAGGATGTTGTTGTGGTATTCAGTCTTCAGGCTGGTCTGATGCAACCCTCCATGCGCAAGTCATAACTAGCACAACCCACATCCTCCCTCATCTGCTTAGCGTACTCCTCCCTCTTCTGTTCTTACCCCACACGCTTCCCTCTATTGTTAATTTTACAAGGCCCCCCTGTCTTAAAACGTGGCCTATTAACCTATCCTTTCTCTTAGTCAACGTCCTCCATATTGTTCGCTTTTCTCCTATTCTGTTTAGAACTTTCTCGTTTGTGATACTATCCACCCATCTGATTTTCAGCATTCGCCTATAGCACCACATTTCAAAGGCATCTATCCTTTCCCCAACTCCTATCGTCCACGTTTCGCACCCATATAACGCCACGCTCCATACCAACATTTTTATCAACGATTTCCTAATATTCACACTTATATTACCCGTAAATAATTCCCTCTTTTTCGCGAAAGCCTTCCTTCCCTGGTCTATCCTACTCTTTATGCCTGATATACTTCTACCACCCCTAGTTATTACACTTCCCAAACAGCAGATTTCCTTAAGTTCCGTAAAAATACCCCTTCCCAATCTAACATCCTTTGTTATTCCTCTGTTTCCCATTCTACACTCCATTACCCTGGTTTTCCCTCTATTAATCCTCTTATTTAATCTTCCTCCAGAACTACGTTCATGCCATTTATTATGGTTTCCAAGTCTTCTTATGACTTCCCTAATACTACAATATCGTCGGCAAAGCGTAAGGTTCTTATTTCTTCTCCTTGCAGTATGATTCCTTTTCCATATTCCGTTTTAACTTTCTTCATCGTGTGTTGTATATATAAGTTAAACAGCATGGGCCACAGACTACATCCTTGACTTACTCCTTTTTCATTACGGCTTTACTTTCTTGGTCTTCTATTCTAATATTAAGATATTTTATCAAATTTTTGTTGTTAGTGTTTGATGGAATATTTGTACAATTATCGATTCATTATAGGTTAAACGGAAAAGAAATAATTTAGGAAGGACGATAGGATACATTTTGGGTTTGTGATTGCCGTGACAATCAGATTCAGAGACAGGTGTTATAATGATAACGCAACACACAGAAATTAAAGAAAGTGTATTAGAAGGTAGGTTGGAATAGACCAGGACCTCTGCTCTAACAGCTATCCAGGTTCTTCAGAACTTTCCAAGGAGCGGGTAAATCGTCATCCATCCAACGCACCCAATTTCGAAGTGGGGATCCGATTAGAATTTACTTCCAAAAGTATTTGGCTTAAATTCTCACATCGGGGATAGAATACAAGTTGAAACTGCAGAGTTTAACTGACTAACATCCTGTTAGTGCGTAATCTCCTTTACGAACAAAAACTAATTTAGGTTCCCTTAAAATAATATTACCCTGTGCGTAGGTAATGGCCCAGGATATCAGCAGAGCGTGTGATAATTTGAATTACTACACCAGAACCAAACCTGGAGCCGACATCTACAAGGGAGAACATTTTAATTCTGAGAAATAGGTCGCAGATAATTCTGGATTGTATGTTTCTCTTCCTCTGCCCAATATATGCAAGATTTAAATGAGGAAATTTGCGACGTTCACTAAATGATTAGGGAATAAAATAAATACTATTTAAAATATTATTGTTAAGTTCTTAAATTGTGGCTTTCTATGAAAAATAAGTCTTACTTTCAAAGATATTAATCATTTTGGCAATACTTAATTTACAATTTACTTTTTAGAGAATTCTTATTAAATTCTTATTAAAATAATAGGCTAGACAGATTTTAGTGTAGTTCTCCAATGTTGATCAAAACTCTCCCTATAGAACTTCCCAATGAATACAAAATTGCACTTGTCAAACTACATTTCGTTCATACAGAACTGACGGGCCATTATCTCATGTTGAGGATTAATAGAAGCAAAACCAGAATCAATTTCTGCGGCACTCCACAAGTTATTGCTTCCCAGTTAGATTTTCAAATGCTGTAATTCATATCGAGGTTGCGTTTGTAGTTGGAAATTGAATGTCTCTTTTCATTGCTCACGAAATGTTCTCATATAATTTAATATATTCGTTAAATTATGTTTATATTTGTAATCAATCACTGATAGATTGTAAAAATTCTGCAGGAAGTAAAAATGTAGAAAAATGTTTATCACACATGCAAGCAAGCAATAATGTGTCTTTAAATTACTGTACCCTATTTTGGATGAATCTGACTGGTTTAGGTAGTGCTCGTCGAGATGTCGCGAATGTTACCGCGTAGTATAAATCAAAAGTAAAAAAACTCAATGTTTTTAACATTGCGAAAATGTTTCAATACTGACTGTTGCATTTCAATACATTTGATCCATCGTTCCCAACACCGTAAGAAAGAAAGTTTTCCAGGTGTGTTCAATGGAGATCTTTCCGATTGTAATCTGACTGGGCGAGATCACAAGACATTCCGACACTTCGATCGCCATATTCTGAAGACTTTGAGGGTGTGGTTGATTCATTTTCACGTAACACTCGGAATTCACCATTTCTTTGAATTGGTAATCACGTGAATTAATTTTCCACTTGAAATCAAGGTTGCTTCCTTTCCAGGCTCTGCGTTACCATTCTGGGTCAATGTGATGCATTCATGTTGTACGAGTCTTTCAAGAGAATTTCTAAACATGCCCCTTCTAACTCTTCTGACATGTATCTTTTTTATATTTCAAGACTGAACTATTTCCTTAAATGAATCCTAATTACAACTTATTTAGTACAGAAACTTTGGTTTCAGGAAGCAATCACTAGGAGATTCTTAAGAAAGAAGAGTAAGGAAATATTCAAAACATATGGTAAAGAAGTAAATCTCAAGTGAAAAATAATTGATATGAAAAATATTTATAATATTTTAATTTTTAGTAATTATTTAATTTAATTCTAGACCAGGTACTTTTCGCATTGCCCTCTTGAAAAATTAATTTGTCCCCTGGCCCCTTCCCCTGGTGAGAAACAGTGTCCTAGCGTGACAGTCAATTGGGTGCTGACATATTGACACACTATTATCAGTGCTCTTCGGTGAGTTGTTCAGTGACCCAACTCGCACAGATTTCATGAAAGTTGTGCGTCTTATGAATGTTTTATATTTAAAGAGCAGCGAGTAATGTTTACATCATGTGTAAACCATGTGTTATTCAGAATCAGGACACAAATTAACTCAGTGTTATCATCAGTAGTCGATGTGACTTGACGGTGTGCTTCTTCCTCGCTTCTGAACTTCCCTGGGAAAGGAGGTGGTCTATGGGAGCTCCACCGATGAGGTGATCCCGGGCGAATCTATCCCGTGAAATAGCAGCACGAGACTCACCAGAGCCCTCAGTGAAAATTCTGGTAAGCTTTGGCCCAGCTGTCACTCTACTGGGCAAATGGGTGGCATTGACGTGGGCTCAAAACCCCACGGAGGTGGTGCAAGCATTCCGGTCGCCTGCCTAACAGCAGGGGGCAGACCAGGTCCAGTATTCAAGCCTCCAGTCCTTCTTTTAAAAATTTATTTATTGAAGTAGCAATCAGAATAACACGTTATATAATCTATTTTTGACGTCTTGGAAGAGTCTCCTCTTCAGTGGTCAGACCCTTGATACCACAACTTTGAGGTCAATTGGCCAGCATCGTTTTTATCTTGTGTGGTTTCTGTATAAGAGGGTTGCTATGGTTTTCAGATTTCTTGTGGTGTTTATTGACTCTCTCTTGTATAACATCCTGGATTAAAGGTCCTGATGTAGAGTCTGATTGCTCACATAACATGGAACATGAACCATGGCTCTGATTATGCCCTCTGTATTATGGCAGTGTTTTAATAATGGCTCTGTATATAGTGATTTTGTTCTGTAACGAGAGTTTAGATCTCCTACCGAGTAGCCAGCATAGTTCTCCAAGACGCGTCCATTTGTTTTCTTTCCTTTTGTATATGCACTTGTTCTTAGGAAGGTCTTGTAAAAGTGCACTTGTTCTTACAGGATCTTCATTAGTAGCCATAATAACCGTCCCTGTAATTGTAGTGGTTGAGGGAAGATCGTAAGTATATATTAAACACAAGATGGGTCCTAGGACACTTCCTTGTGGAACGCCTGCTTTGATTAGGTGAAAGGGGAAGTTTACTCTAATTCTAAATTTACCTGCAGCCCTTGAAGCCCTGAAGCTTTTCCATAGAATGTAATCTGTTGAACACTTTTAGCATCTGCGAAGTGTTTACACAGGTCACCTGTCGGAAGGGAACTCGACACTGCTTAAAAGAAATTGCTTCAATATTCATACTTTTCTCTGATCATTTGCTGAAATAACGTCATCATTTAAAGAACCAAACCTAAATGCGGAAAAACACAGGGAACTAAATTGTTTCTGGAAGTTATATAATCACCAGTTTAAGCAGAAGTATTTATTTATAATTCTGAAAAGATACGCATAGAAATATATGAAACATGAAGAGATATAAAGTTTTGCCTGAGGCTGTATAGAGCCTGACTCGGAGCGCAACAGCTGCCGCTTTCCCCGCGTCTTGTCGCCTAGCAACCCCGTGGCATCGATCCCGCGCCTCCGAGGTAATTGCCCAGGCGCCGACCTCACGCTTTCCTAGCGTGGCGCCACTTTTCTTCATTACATTTGCTTCAAAGCAATGCCCCACTAAACTCTTTTCCTATTTACGCAAATTAATATTCTACCTTATCATGCTGTCAAATCTATTACTTATATTTTTATCCTATTCACATTCTGACGATTCTATTTTCTTAATTTGGCACACGATCGTTACTGAATTAAATTTTCCAGTACAACGTTATCGGTGAATTGCAACTGATGTGTCAATTTTTCCCAAATTGTATTTATACTCAGCACATACTGGACAATATTGTTAAAAATGAATCATTTTCGTTAATTCCTCTCTTAAATCTTCAACATAAGCTTCTTTTCCTTCAATACTATATATTGCGATAGATCATTATGTAAAAATAAATTAACGTAGAAGTAAATTTGAATTATATTACATGGAAAGGCGAGGATTCTGCATACTGACAGTCTGAAGAAAATACTAAAATCTTTCCATATAGAAGGAAAGAATAATTCCGATACTTAACATGGCTCAACCAAGATGCCTCAGTCGCATCGCTCGTTGCCATGGTTACAGAAACGAATATAATATAATAGATTCCTATTAGACGACTGTCGTCCTGGATTAGAAATGAATGTAAATATTGTGTCAGGAATTCTTCAGTCTGAAACGTTTCCTTCTCTGAAAGGGAGATTGTCAGTCTCAATGATCAATCACAATGGCAATCCTGGCGTCAGTTTCAAAGCTGGCTTTGCATCTTACTGAAATGGCTCTTTTAAAGTAAGCTGACAAAATTTGAAACAATGGCAATCTAGACTGACGAACTTCAGTTCGCTTGTAATAACCAAGCAGTAGTCCATTGAAAGATATCAACTTGTTTCACTATAATAATGTCAATAATATAAAAATTAAAGATTTCATAGCTGGCTTTGCATTTTACGTAAATTGCTCTTATAAAGTAAACTGGCAAAATTTGAAACAGAAGGGAAACGAAGATAAATATTCTGTTAATATTAGTTCGTATCTATAATAATAATAATAATGGCAATTGTCAGTAAACGAATAGCGAAACGTTGATTTTGGGTGAAAGAATCGTTAAAAGTTGCTCAAAGTATACATTTACTGAGTAAATTTCAGCGAACAATACATTATTTCGCAACGAGCAGGTTTTAAAGGTTTTAGGAGAACTCCAACATAAAATTATTGCCGCTAATAATTTTAATTAAACTCTTTTTCAAACATTCTCTAGTCTGTAAGTGACTTTGGTTTCGCCTAACGGATGTCATTGTTTCTATTATCCTGCATTTCTTTCAGACTCCAATCAGTGCAGCAATATTAATTCAAATAATTATGACTCAACCACACGTGCCTTTTCAGTGAAGGCTAAGAATAAATCGACGACAATGAATGTGTAGCACGTGACGAGGCATGTGTCGGATTCTTTTCACATCCGAATGTCTTTATTTGTGGCATCCGCTTTGCGAGAAGACTGAAAAATATTATACAACATTTTACAGCCCTCAGCAACGGCAAACGGTCTGGGCGTGCCAACCACACCCACGACTGACCCCAAGATATCAAAATATATAGATATCCGTCATTCAAGACATCAGTCCACCATTCACTCTCAGTAATACTGGCAGTTTTTGCTTATACTGACAGTATGGCCCCTTAAACGTTCTCGATTGGATGTCATTTCAGCAAACAATGACGTTTGTAATTATAAAAACATCTTTTAAATAATTATGATAAAAGGAAAAATTATGAAATGTATTCTAATCATTTTTAACAGAAAATGAGTTGAGGGCTATAAGCCTTACTATTTAAATTCCGTTAAAATTTAGATAGGACATGAATCTAATAAGACAAATTGGGGTTTTATAAACATTGTGTATGCCACTTGACGTACCTATCAGTACTAAACGAATGAAAAGTGAAACACTTTGATAAATTTCACATAATAAAGAAGTCCGTTCAAATTTCGGTGAAATTGTTGATAAAGATGAAAGGTATATGAAATATTTTGAGCTGCGGCGTTAAAGGTCCCCCATAGCAGATAAGCGTTCATCAAGCAGCAATTAATTCGCGAAGCACCTGCGGGAGTTCCACTTCACGTTATTGATTCACGCCGCTTTCAGAAGTTTCTATTATTATAAGGTTCTGCGATAAGGACACCTAACCCAGGACTTGCCCGATTCATTCGAGCCGATAATTATCGTCTCAGCTTCTTCATTCTACTTGCTCATGGCAGGATAAAGTGTAGTAGTCATATCAAGTCACGAAACATATTTCTTGTGATAGTGGAGCACAGCACCTTTCAGGGTGCGAATCTACGCAAATACATCGCTTTAGGTGTCAGATTCGGTGGCCGATTGTAGTTCAGATTTAGTTGACACATTTTCTAGCCTTCAGGGGCTGGAGACACTAAAATATTCACATGTACATTCAATAATCTTTCCAACTGAGGGAGTCAAGGAGGAAATATGATGAGGAAGCCTCAAAATGGAGACGAAACGTCTCTTTTGAAGAAATAGTGATAAATTTATATGCTAACCTTTTGGCCGTCTTTTTATTTACTTAAGATTTTTATTTGGTTTCAAGTGATTCAAGTACTTCGAAGTAGTTACTTGATAATTTTGCATTTGGTTAGTTATAGATTTCCATAAATTATAATAACACACATTTTTTATAGTTTTGTTTGATGCCATTGAAGGTTTTTATAACCGTAACATATTGAAACATGGATGCTACATAAAGAACTTTTTGGACCATCCTAATAAATATCAACTACTTCCTTTCTTTAAACGTAGAATCAATAGATTCTAAGCCTATTTTAAAGGAAGGCCCAGTAGAAAGAAGAAGACGCATGATTATATGGTTATGAGTTATATACTCGGAATTTCACAAACAAGAGAATTATAAGGTGTTCTAAGGTTTCCCTTAGGCGTTCCTAAACATTTCATCAAGAGATTACTGTCGAATGAAATACTGTAGCGGCCTAATGAATTCCACGGCACCGTCAGGCAACCAGCTAATATGTAAAGATTAATATTATTTTATTTTACCTTGATATTAATGTGATGAATGTGAAAGGATAGTGACAGAGAAAAGTCAATTAATTAATATTTACGTGAATTTAGACGGGGCAGGACACGGCTCCCACAAAGGCCAAAGCGACAATGCATTCTGGAAATTCGAAAAATGAGTAATTAGGAACAGTGATGAACAGATGCCACTGTGGATGCCGTGCTGGAGTTGATGGAGTTGTAGGGTTGACGGTGCTGCTGGACGTGCGTGGGTGGACTGTGGGCTCAGTCAACAGAAACCTGCCACAGCTACTAACACAACAGACTATGTTGGCATTTTTTAGTAACTGCCTGTTGTAATATTTTTAAACTTGGTGTACAAGTAGTTGAAAAGACTGTAAAGTTGTGTTGATGTAACGCTATGTATGTCAAAGTCACATGGATTCAAGAATAGGATGTGTAATGTTTAATTCCATGTCATAATGCTTTATGCTCCGTGTAGTAATATAATGCCTATGTAACCATTGAATTGTGAGAGGTTGTAGTCGGTTGCAGAAGGCAACAGGCACTACAAAAATTGGGTTATGGTTACATAAATAATATTTATTTTCTTGACAATTCTAATATAACTGAGAAATTTTGTAAAATTTGTTTATACAGTTTGAGATTGAGTGAGTTTTCTGTGGAACAGTCAATTAAAAGTTGTAAAGTACTTTATCACATTGAATTATTTAAATTTGAGATCTTTCAAGAATTTCTTTCGTCCATTTTTATGGGACCCAGCCTGTGTCCCGGTAATAAATATCTCAAAATATGTTCGATGATTAATTTTTAAATTGATGGTATTAATATATTTTTCTTTCATTTTGTAGAGAAATTGTACAATATTGTGAATAAGTGTAATTTGAAACTTTGTAAAAATAACTCTAACTTAATTATTTCGAACCCTATCACTTATCCCTTAAATTATATGGTTGTTTATATATATATATATATATATATATATATATATATATATATATTGTAAGGTACCGTCGCCTGCTGTTGCACTCATAATAATGAATGTATAACGACATACCACAGAGATGGTGGAGGAATTGGCAGTCGACCAGGACTAAGTCAGTTGGTTAGAGCACCCCCGGTAAACTGGAGGTCCCCAGTTCAATTCCCGGTTCCAGTTGACACTTTTTCCATTCTAATCTACTAATGTATGCTGAAGATGAGATGCTAAAAAATACTTTAAACGTTACTGGATTTATTTTAATTTAATACAGCAATTCTCAACAAGGCAATAAAAATGCCAAAAATTACTATTTAATAATTATTCGTGTTCGTAAAAATTAATTAATTTCAAAAAATATAAAATTCTAATTCACAAATTGAATAATTAGATAGGTATAAGTAGACTGAATATTAACATTTATATTCTAAAACGATTAAAAACCTCTTCATTTTAATCTCTATTAAAATTTACCTAGTCCTCAAAGGGGAGAAATCAGTAGCTTTCGGAACTGTGGTTCCATAATGAACATAATCATATCCTCTCTGCGTTGACGTATCAGCAAGCACATAGTCGGATGCATCAATCCTCCTCACAGATCCCCGAGTAGTGCGGATCGTCGCAGACTCCCTCCATTTACACAATCTTGGGATCCTATATAGGATATAAAAACCTTGGTTTTTCCCTCTATTAATCATCATATTGAACTCTTTCTCAGTGACCACGTTAATGCCATTTATTATGGTTTCTAAGTCTATTTAAAATTTTACTGGGCTCTGCAACTGCGCAAAGTTGAAGTGATGAATGTGTCCGGATCACTGCAGTTGAGAAATCCAGACGGTGAACTGATACACTCATCTCCCGTTATTCGGAAGGGCATGAAAATAGTACCCAATAGCCCGGCCTACCTGATGCAGGCATTCAGGCGAAACATCGGGACGGATCTTTAAACTATTGCCCGATGTCAGTAGACAACCTTTCTACCTTCCGTATCCCCCCCCCCTTATCAATTCCCTTCCTATGTATTAAAGGGGATCATGTGTTTCATGCAGCCTGTTAGCCAAAAAAAACCTCTGCACCGATGCCCAGTGAAGCTCACTCTCAGCGTCGGCCTCTAGCAGATTAGGCCACACCTAAACGTCGAATCTTTGGTGTCCGTGATGTAGTTCCCTGCTTACGTATCTAATTGCACTTGGAAAAAAATTATTAGTTCATAAAAGTCCGACAGTTTGTAAATAATTTTGAAGTTAAGAATATCAAGATTGCAAGTAAGACAAAGCTTCTAGAATTTTTGAGCACGTATATAAGAATGCTGGCTCGAATCCATCAAACGTCGCTTCCTTTTCCCATTATTAGAAAAACTACATCTTATCTTTTAAACATCAAGTTTAACGAACTTCCCGACTATGTACAAAGCAAAGACGCAACTAAGAATTGATGCATTATTTTTTTACAAAATATTGAATGAATACTTAAATTAATAAATATAAAATACAAACCAAATATTATAAAAATATAATAATTTATTTATTTAAACCATAAAAATCAGAATGGCTAAAAACACGAATAACATTCGTAAACCTAAATCAAGTTTTTTTTATTAACAATTAAAATATGAATTCTTAATTGAAATGAACGGTTGTGCGGAATATATCCATACTCCCTTCATTTCAGGTTTAAAGAATTACTTGTGTCGAGGAATAAAGAAATATGAAAAATGAAATGTGCGATTCCAAACAGTGTTGTCCGCGATCGCTGAAGTTTAAATTTCGAATGGAATGATTTAAGTTGTTGAGGTGCGGCAGGCTTACGACTGGCGTAGAGACAAGAGACATTGTCCCACAGGATTATCCCAAAGGCAGAAACCCTATCTGAGCGTTATGCTGCACCGCTTCTACATCAAACTCTTCCTCACCCTACAGCGGCTTTACTCAAAACATATCACCAATCAATGCTTCATTTGTTGAACCACTTTAACTCTAATGGTTATGGTTTATGAATTTATCTAAATCTATCAATTAAAGTTTAAGTATCTTCAACGAGGGCATAGGCTCTTGCTATGTAAGCACAGGTTATGAATCAATATCATTATTTTGTTTTATCCTTCTAAGGATATTTTTGATTTACTATGACTAAATTATTAACATTATTATTATCACTTATCCGACAACACGGTATTGGCATTTTCCAAGTAAACATTCCCATCCATAGCTACAGTCATTGTACTTTCATCTGCTTTAGTTAAAATGATTTTGAGATAATATTTTTAGTAAACACAAAGTATTCCTTAGAAATCTATACATTATAAGTTTTAACGAAATACTCTGTATTCAAAATTGAAATTGTTTTGTAAATTTTTGTTTGCTTACCTGGTGAAGTGTATAAAATATAAAGAAACGTAGTAAATATATTAAATACATAATACTTTTATTTGCTGACAAATTGCCTGTATTGTTTACTTATTGTTATAATTTTATTCTCTTATTTAATTCTTTTGATTTGGTTCAATTATTAATTAGTGGAAATTCACCTTCCAGCCTGTGACGACCCGCACCACCGATATTAACCACTGCGGGTATAATTGTTATTATAGAGACGGAAACTCAATCTATATCAATAAATAAAATTGAAATCTGTCTGTTTGTTTGTATCGAAACGGCTCAACGGATTTCAATTAAAATTTAGGGTTTAAAAACAGTATATTTAATTTAAATATTCGTGTACGCAATTTAGATAATGTTAACCATATAATATAAATATTAATTCTACGGGAAGATTTCTTGGCAAAAGTGCCATAGAGTCACCAAAACGAGGGTTGCCTATACTCCTGATCGGTTTAACCTCCGAAACGGCTCAACGGGCTGGAAACAGAAATTTTAACTTAAATTCTTGTGTAAGTTTCGAGTTCCGAATATATTAATGTAAATATTTATAAAGCCATTGAATTGCCGTGTGAAAGGCGGCGTAAAAACCACCTGCGAGTTTAAAGTCCTATTAGGACGTTTGCCAAGAAACCCCGTAGAATTAAAAATGCATCTATTAAAATGCAAGGGCAAAATAAAAATAGCTATTTCCGCGCGAACAAAGTCGCGGGCATAGCTAATCATCAATTATTTTAAATTTTTAATATTTATGATGGGACAAAACTCTGGGTCCAGTACCAGGGATATACACTCTTAAGATAATGTATTGGTTCTCTTAATCCATAAAAAATCACGTAAAGTTTTTAGAATGGCTCTAGCCAGAGTCCAGTGATTAGGCGTCGCGTCGTCCTCCTGCTGCCAAGGACAATGGATCACCTTATTCACTCTCACTGCTCAACACAGTATTTTCTTACTCTCACCGCATTTCAAGAAACCTCAAACTTTATTCGGGGACACTTCTTAACATCGTCTACTTCCGTTTTCTCTCCGCATTCGTCCGTCATTCTCCTGTAAGTCTACACAATCTTCCATGCCCTGGCTTATTTCTTTCATTTTCCAAGTTTTCGGTTTACAGATCAGTTTCGCAGTCACTTCCCACGAACTGAGTTACACGTTTTTAATTTTGTCTGCTGAATTGTTAATCGACAAGGATGGAGTACACCAAGCAGATTAGAGAGAATGTGGTATGTGGTAGTTATGTGGAAATGAAAAGACTTGCGCAAGATAGGGTAGTATGTTGGGTTTCATCAGAATTGTATTAGGACTGAATACCACAACAACAACATCGAATTAATTTTTAAATACTTTTCATTTGATCTTTATCAATGACTGCATATTTATTTACAGGATTGACAAACGGAAGATCCAGTTACATCGCACGAAGCACAAATGTGATGAATAAACAAAAGAAGGAGTCACATTAGTTTCTTATATCCTATATATATTATATTTAATATGAAATATATGTTATTCAATCGTCAATATTTCTCCATGGGAACATAATTGAACAGTCGATTAAAAATTTATGTATTATGTGACCTGAAGCACAATTCATAATCATTTGTGTGTAAATTACATTATGATATATATTTCACCTTTATAAAATAATGAAAATGACATAAAATTTTTAATTATAGCATCATAAAACTTCGAAAGTAGTCCAGATCTTTGATTGAAAATTATAAAAATTGTATTTTTAACCAACCATTCAAATAATGAAGATTTTTCGTAGCCAATATTTAGTTTGAGTCAAATCTCATGATTATGGTGGCCGAAACGTCGTGAGAAAAGTGATGGTGTGTGTGCTGAAAATACATCTCAACGGGACTTGTACAGAGGGCGCAATCACATCACTGCCCACAATTCCTCTTTAATATTGCTCTAGTGCTGAAACGAAAAATTTCTTGCCATACCTATTAAAACATGGATACTCTGCCTACTCTACTTACATTTTTAAATTCGAGTACGTATCACCAATATATATAACTACTCAGGAAGTGACGAAACGAAACACTGTCATCAGCAATTTGACTGCTAACGATGTGGAAAGGAGACGGCCAAACGTCTTATTAAAATTATATCATGTTTTGTCGCTTTCAGTAATTGTGTTTATTTCTATAGTTGTCGATTTGTTCGTTTATGAAGAGATACTTTGAGTCTATGGTATATATCTGTTCTTATTTCAATGTTTCATGCAAGCGGTCTGAATAAATATTTCATATTTGTAGTTGGTCCGTTGTAAAGAAACAAGTTGCTCATCCCTGTGCTAAAGCATTATAATAAATAATTAATGGAAATTTAATATTTTTATGCTTGTTATAGCGATCTCTTGTATTTGTTTCTTTTGTAGTACATGAGGTGAAGAAACGTATTAGCAGTATTGCAGGCATTGCTGTTGCAGTAGTAGTCCGGCCGGGACAGGGTGGAGGTGGAGGTGGAGGTGGAGGTGGGTGGAGGAGGCGGAGGCGGAGGCAGGGAAGCTCTAGACGATTGAGTCAAGGGCCCAGGTCGATAGCCCTAGAGGTTGTGAGGAGTCCTACAAGCCTGGAGGCTGGGTCACATCGCTTCTTCCTCAGACACACCGAACCGTGGACAACTTCAATTACATTCTAAACAACATTTCACAAGTATGAAGTAAATTAACTCAGAAGAATACATTGAAAAAGTGAAAACTCTGAAATAATTTAACTGAGGAAACTATTATTGAAAATTAAAAATAATATTTAAATATTATAAAACTTATTTTAATAGCAAAAATCCAATTTATACATTTATTTTAATCAAAACAGTAGAGAAAATGAAAGTTCTTCTATCAACAATTACACCACAATAGCCTTAAAGCCATAGTATTTTTAAATGTTCAAAGGGAATTAGTAGTATAGCCGTTGAAATAACTGAAGAAACAGATTTGGAAACTCGGAAGATTTCTTTATTGAGAAATTTTCAACTAACCAAAATTCACGTAACTTTCTGAACACTCAAAATACACAACGGGAACATTTGATAGCTGAAGAGTTGTATGCCAACGATGAAAATTTAGATACCAGCGATATTCCTGAAAACGCAGAATAGGAAATAATGAATTGTAAACAGTGGTAGGCCTAGTACCTAAGATGGAACACGATTTAAGGGAGAAGTACTATACAAAAAATATACTTGTAAACTACCCTACATACAGATAGGGAAATTTATAATACTTTTATATACCGGGTCTTTTCAACAACAGAAATTTTGCAAATACTTCCTAAAAACATTGTAAACACTATAAAGAGACTTTTAACTTCACAAGAGATTCAAGAAAAACTAAAGAAAATGAATATTTAAATCTAAAAATAAATAAATAAATCTAAAAACATAAATCGTTTAACTAGTTAAAAGAACTTAACACATCAATTCACATTGGAAATTATATAGTATAATGCAATAACAATAATTACAAATTAATATATTTCATAAACGAATTAATTCTTTAAATATAAACACTAAATTACTCGCCTTAATTAGAACTAAATGTTACATAAAAGAAGGAACTTATCAAAATAATAAAAAGTTATACAGATGTACACCCTAACGAAGATGAAATTCTAAACCATATCTTGAAGATAAAACATAATTAATTTAACTGATGATGCACATATCTTATCAAAATATTATAGATTACCCCATTGTTATAACAAAGAAATTTAGCAACATGTAACAAATCTGTTAGAAAACAATAAAATTTGTGAATGTTACTCACCATGGTCAAACCCAATTTGGGTCGTACCAAAGAAAACTGATGCCTCTGGCAAAAAGGACACGTTTACTAATAGATTACCGAAAATTGAATACCCATACAATCAATCATAAATTCCCTACCCCAAAAATTACGGAAGTTTTAGAAAAATTGGGTAAATTCACATATTTTACAGCTCTCGATTTTTCAAATTGATGTAGATGAAATCAAGGGTATTACGAATCCGTACCTAAACTTCTAAAGACTTATAAACAATGCATTAAAGAATTCTATTAACAACACATGCTTATTATGTGAGACCACTACAAAAATCGTCAATATATTTTTAAAAACACTTAGGGAACATAACCTAAAATTAGTGTGTCTGTGTGTGTGTGTGTGTGTGTGAGAGAGAGAGAGAGAGAGAGAGAGAGAGAGAGAGAGAGAGAGACGCAGAGATGTGTTTTTTAAGTAAGAGGGTGATCTTGAAACAGGCAACTCGCCTTTAATAGCATAGGAAGAGAATTGAAAAGAGGGGATGCGGAAGGTAGAGCAAGGTAGCCAAGGGTTGACTAGGGTCCCTGGGATGTTTCACCTTAAAGAACACTGAAACAGAAACATAATATTCTTTGAATCAATTAAAGTTGACTTTTGCAAAACAAATTATATAAACATTTATATGGATTGTTCGAATCATGCTAACACTAAATTGTTCGCAATTCTGGTTAATAATTCTTCACCAATTTTAGAGTCAGAGTAAAAGTTATAACATCTCTTATAAAACATTTGCAAAATATGCCGGGATCTAATTGACCCGTCAAACGAATATTTTCATTGGTGAATAATATGTGGACGAATGAAAAACATAGTTAAAAGTAAGCATATTAAAAGACTGTATTTCCGTCAAATACAACTTTCAAATTAACGATTTGGAACTCAATGACTAATTCTACTGAAAAATATCAGAATTAATGTTAAATAAGTTCCTACAATGTCCGTATGTGAAATAATTAATATCGTTTAAAATGTTAATGTATACTTTTATGCTACTTTTTTAAATGTATTAACTTATGTTTGTAAGGTATTTTTAAAACTAAATAAATAACTATGAGCCTTATGAGGCCAAAAGCCCCTAGTAACACTTTGATGAAGGTTGTATAAAATAATTAACTTAAGGTTGCAGAAAATTTTTGTTTTTTTAGCATTTCATATTAAAATCTTGTTGTTCATTGATCTAAAAAACAATGAATTGGGTTTTATCAATAAATTATTATATTACTGTAATGAAGTAGAACTATATCTATTAACCAGAAACTATTCATACGTAAAAAAAACATGAACACGTCTGTTGAATAATCCTGTGTCACATAAAACAAAGCCTCCGTATTGCTCCACGCGGTCAGCTTGTGCAAGGAAATTCTGTATGTATATCTTCCAACAAATATAAATTTCATTAGGTTTACGCAGACACTCGACTTACTGCTTGCACAACGCATCGGCAACAGTAAAATCAGCACTAACAGTTTATTACAAGTCTCTCCCAAAATTAAAATTGGAATGAGTGAAAATTTTCATTTATTGGTTGAAATGTTGAAGTTCGTTCTCAGTTTTTCCGAGTACTTTGAATACTCTTCACAAAATTAATTCCGACACTCATTAAACCGATAGTTATTTCACATGACATTTGTCGTTCAGTAACATTTAAGAACGAGGATAAAGTATACCAATAAAACATGTAATGAAATTAAAATAGAAATCCTTAAAACGTTACTCAACGTGCTTTTAACAAAAACCAATTTTCATAATTACCATGTTCATCAAGTTTAATACTTTGTCCACTAACAGTTAATTTCAAAAGTTATATTGTCCTCGCCCCTTTGGTATAACAGATTTTTTTTTCTTAACCAGTCCTCTCGATCATAATAAGCGACTTAATTATAAAAGTTAAAAAGATTTCAGTATCCTTCTCTATGATATTTCATCAGATACACTTTTTTATTTACCACTTTAGTTCCTCCATATGGACCTTCATTCAAAGATAAAAAGTTGAAATTTCTCTTTACTTCTGATAAGCTTATTTATTTTCACTAAAGCTAGATCTCCTGTCTTGAATATGTGTTTTTTTAATTTTTCTGTTTACTTCTTTTTTCCGCAATCCTCTTAAGACTTTGCGAACTGCTTCCCGAATCATCTATCTCCCATCTGAACTCAGGACACGACACTATTCTCTTAAACAATTCATATACTTCCCTTTTTTGTATCTCACGATGAAGATTATAGCTGGAATTTATCCGCCGTTGTATATCTGGTTTGCTTCTCCTGAAAATCGTCACTATCGTCAGCAATTATCTGACATCACCTAAATTGCCATCTCTGTGCATGAACCGCGCCCAAGCTCCGTGAGCATTGTGCTCAATATACTCTTCCATTCTCATCCTATTTACTTGCTTCAATCAATATATATGGCATAAATCAGGGATGGCCAACTTTTCTGTATAAAAGATCTACTTCTTATCTTAAAAGTGTGTCGCGATCGACTTGTTGTAATCTAAGGAGTGTGAAATGCATACTATGTTTATACACTGTGTACGACTATAAGGTGCATTCCAGCGAGGTATGGGTAAAATATATGTTCAAAAATACTTTTATTTTTCAAATCACTAATCAAGTTTTCGAGATATAGGCCAGACCCAACTTTTGATAGCAGCATTACGTACACGCGGTACCAAAAGACTCGATTTTCCGACACTTTTTCAAGATAGATTTTTACCAACTTAAAATACAATTTAATTTTTTTTATGAACTGCTATGTATAAGTTGTACTATTTGTCGTAGTATGTAAAAGGTGTTATAAAAATTCACAGTATGGCTGATAATTTGATTTCAATATTTCACTTTCACTTTTCTTAGGCGAGGAAAATTTATCATGAAAGAATAATATGACTGGCGTTTTGCTAATCTATCACTAACTCACTCGTACTGATATAAACATGTACGGCTTAACTACTTGCGAAAAAAACAATAATTGTTTAATGGGCCAAAAATCTCACGTCCAGGGGAATTAAAAGAGCATAGATAATTATTAACAATATTTATTTATTCAAAGTAGCAACAGATAAAGACAGAATTACAATTACATTAATGAGAAGACTGAGTTTGCATGTCTCCAACCAAGGAATCATAATTAGTTGTATATCCTGACAAATATATTCAGTCAGGACAGAACGTTGTTTAGTCTTCGTTACCTTCAAGTATCAAAATGCCGATTCGTCATAGGTATGTAGATCCGAAACAAGAATAGATATATTCGCTACATTTGGTGATACTAGGATATTTTCTCAGTTGACATATTTCCAAAAATCTTCTTCAAAATTTCTGTCTAGTAAGATTAAGTCAGTTTATAACATTATAATTTAGTTTTATAATGCTTTTTGATCCATATGATATATATCTGAGATTTTTTGGCTGATGAGTTTCGCACTTAAATATTTTTGAAAAGGAAAAGATATAAATTCTCAATTTATTTATTTTTTCCAAGTCATCAACTCTGTCGTATAGGATAGAGCATATTCAGGCTCTGGACAAAATTCAAAAAAGTCATTAAAATTAACTTGAAGACTTGGAGATATTGAGGTAGAAACTTCGTCACATAGTAGGACTTTGTGCATTATTCAGAGCACACAATAACGAACCGGCCTCCCACTTACTTTTCGTGCAATATTAGACAAAGGAAACGGAGAACTGATAGAGGAAAATTTTCATTTCTAAATAGGTCATTCGGGACTATAACAGTCTATCTACTAAAACACTAACTACAGGCCTGCCCAAGGAGTTTGAAACAATTCAAATTCATGTTATTAACTTATACTAATAATAAGTATTAAAAATTGAGTGAAGTGGAAAATGAAGTAATATTTATATATTAAATAAAATATTTTAGTAATTACAGTATTTTGAGGTACAGATAACAGTGGGACACCATTAATAGTTTTAATATGTATAGTTCAATTGGGTTTATGGTGCGGTTTGTTTCTTGTTCATTTTTATCTTATTTGAATTTATATTTTGCCCTATTTTCTTATATAACTTTTGTAATTTAGTTTGTGTAATTTAATTTTATGTATTTTAAGCATTGCCATGGGGCTATGCCAATTGCAATGAAAGCCAATCAATTTCTTCAACCGTACATAAAAAATAAATTCAAGTCTACCTCGTCTTTCCACCGACTCAAATAATCTGAGGCTTGGTTATCATTCTTATACCGTACGTCTGTGTCATATGCATGCAATATGATAAACCACCTGATTCTAGCGTTAAGATGATGTCCCTGGCTTAAAAAAAATGGTGCTTTGTGGTTAGTATACACATATGATGTCAGAGTATAATTCCGTACGACTGACTATACTATACTGACTATACTGCTCCAGAATTCCCCTACCCCACTATAACTGGCATCACATCTAATGACAAGCGGTTCGTCATATTTAGGATACTTGAAAATGACACAATGATCAAATTATTTCTTAATTTCGTCCAACGCCATCTGCGCCTCCAAACTCCACTTAAATTTCATATTCTTCCTTAGCATATCAGTCATCGGAGAAAATTTAGGGTCGAAACCCCAATAAAAATTCAAAAATTGTAATAGCCTTTTCAAACTGTTGACAGAACGTGACTTTTTTCCCAACTTGTCGTTACAAAGTTTGATCCCTTCGGCAGAATTTACGTTTCCTGAAAAAAATACTTTGTTCCTACACATTTGCGGTTTCTTTTCATTTAATTTTAACCCGTCCTGCAAATGACAATGGTGATCGTCAATAGTTTTACTGACCATAGCAATATCATACACGTATACGGCGAAAAAATCTTTTCTATGGACCTCCGACACTTGATAAAGATCCGTCCACTTATTTTCAATCCAAAAGGTACACGCTTGAATTGGTATGGACGTCCGTTCACAAGTAAAGCCATAATATTACACGAGGCTTCATCCAATCCAGTGTGGTAATATACTTTGGTGAGATCAAAGATTAAAAACCACATTTTTCCATGGAAATTCCAAATAGTTTCTTCTACGGATCTCGTCCTTTCAATTACTTATTTATCTGTCTATTATCTAAACACACGCCGTAATTGACCAATACTTTTCTTAACAATACAATAAATATTGTTGTAAGGATATTCAGCCTCTTCAGAGATATCGCCATTCAGAATTTCCTCCATAACTTTATTTCCTTCGCGACGCACCTTAAAAGGATTGAAATACAGTTTTCGCCGGAACGGTTTGTGTTTGATCTTCAAAATGTTATATTCAAAAATTTTCAACATACCAGGTTTCACATCGAGCACATCTTCATTCTGTTCCATGACCATAGTAATTCATTCCTCCCACTCTGCACATTCAGATTGATGTTCTTCTAAGCGTCCATGCCATCAGCTCGATTCTTCCCGCCCGGTTTCGGCTTAATGTATTGTTATTGATAAACTTCTCCTATCCCTCTATTCCCCTTTTCATCTTTCAGCATCTTCAGCAGTTCGGAAATTCTTCTTTCTTCCTTTGCCATCATAATTTAATTCCAATCAAACATAAACTCAATCACAAACAACAGGTCTGCCTTAAGTCCTTTGTAAAGATATAAAGGGAGGGGGAACTATTTTAAAATAATTTATCGAATTATTTGTGCCTTTAGAAACTAATTATAATTTTATTTATATTAAAAAAATAATTTATTTACTGCACACTACTTACAATTATATATATTTGTTAAAGGGATTTCTCATGGTTGATTATTATGGTAACAACATGCAGCAGAGATTTTACGTTCGTGACGAACCTGTTACATCTTCTCAGCAATTTTGGAACTCCTGCGTAGTAGATTTTCCTTCTTCCACTCTTACACTTCCACCGTCTTCCATATCGGTTTGTGGATTTGCCCTCTGTTGACGGAAAAAGACTGGGCGGCGATTAAGAAAAACCCACATTTCCTCCTTCTTCACTCCAAGCCCTAGCACACCGTTACTTCCACTTATTTTCAACTTACAAGCAAGTCCGCAGTTCTGCCCTTCCTTGCCCGCTCTTCTTCCTAACTAAAAAGCAACAATACTCGCCTCCTCTGCTCGTCTTTCGAATCTCGATCTACTGTGGCTTATTTAATTCTTCATTTCTTCTTCTCTCCTACTTCCTTTGGTTCCTGTTCCCTTCAACTTCCGAGCAACATTGACAACTTCCCTGCTTCCTCGCCCTTTCAACATCTTGATCAACTCTCACCTCCCAGCTAAACTATTCTTATCCTTTTCTCCAGGGAGACGCGTCTTCACTAATCTTTATGCGTCCTTCGTCCAGAGCGGAAATTTTTGCGCTGACAAAGAGAATAGTGTACTTTGGAAATCTTGCAGGGTGACTGTACCTTCAGTAAAACAACCCTAATCTCTTGTAGTAGCAAGTAGACACCGACACCTTGGAGCCTGGATCCGAGTTTGAATATTCCTGCTGAATTTGGATCATTTAAAATCCAAAAAATGTGAATGAAATTATGGAAGGGTCCTACTGCGCTACACCGTTCCACGGCTCCCATTACCATCCACTTCTCATTAGCGAAGGCATTGTTCAGCTTAAGGATTCCTCCTTTGGTTTAGGGTATTTATGTTCCCTACTTAACTCCTTCTCGATAATCGCTTCTCCAATTTCAGTTTTTCGCCACATTTCCTTCTTCTCTGCTTCTCCCATCCATCTTTACCATTTCGATAGCTATTTTCATATCTACAAAGCCAATCCGTATTTTCATATTTATCCAAGAGCTCCACCGGCCCTTTGTGTTGTCTTGCATTTTGACTCCACGATATCTCGTCCTATCTACACTGAAATACGTACACTTGTGTTTGCACTGTTAGGTAACTCCTCTTCCAAACAGAAACAACATTAGTAAAATCATATGGCGAATATCAGCACAAACTGTTTATTACAATTACCATAGGCATTGATAAGAAAAGCTATCACAATATTTTTGCATTGGGCAGTTGGATCATCTTGAATACGACGCCGTGAACTCCGTACATTACTGTGTTTGGCGAAACGTCGTTCAACATCGTCAAACTGTCTCTAAAACTGGTCTTAATTTATTTTATTTTATTACAGTGTTCTTCGTTGTATTTATTTTATTTTTAGATACGTCTAAAGAGGTCCCTGAACACGGAGGAAATGTTTGTAATAAATTTTAATAAACTCCAACGTTTGGCCGTAATACATTAATTTTATTTATTAATACAAGTCGGATTAACTTTTAAATTCTATTTATAATTATATAAAAGAGTTGTAAATTATCTCGTACCGAAATTAATAAAATATGGAGACGAAGAAAATAATTAACTTAATTAATTATTAACAAGTAATAGCATGAGATATGACCTCATTAAAAACACTAAAAACATAGTGATGTAAGAACTATTTGAGAAGTATGCTAATCCGTATCGAAACGTCAACCTATCTAAATTTTAGTAATGTTAATGTTAGTCGTACTTCTTGTTATTATAAATCACAGACGATCAAAGATCTAGTGCTCTCCAGGTGTAGTTGCTGAAAACAAAGAGTTCTCGGGGACCACACGGCTGCCCCTAAACTCTTTCTTCAATACGTACTATAGTGATTCCAAAATAGGAAATAAGTTGTATGAAATGTTTGCACCGTTTACTGTAGCTAATGGTCTAGTCTGCGGCCTTGAATCGATTACGTAAGACGTGGAAGTAGGAATAAGTCGATGAAGCTGTTGTGCAAGAGACCCAGACGGAATGCGAATGCTTAGGTAATAGCACGTGTCCTCAAAAGACGTGAAAACTCTTTATATATTCCAATACATATAATTATGGTCAAATTATTAGCGTCTTGTGCAACGTTTCGAACAAAGGTATTTATAATTTGGTAATTCAGTCAAGCTTTTAACGCACCTCAGTTGCATTAACGAAATTAATTATTCACAGAGCAAATGCACGCAATTATATTTCAAACATACTGGATTATTAATGCGGTGGCTTAAAATTAAATATCAACGAGTTTGTTTTGTCTGTATTTGACTACAAGTACATCTCGATGTACTATAAAACCACAAATTACGGCACAGTACGTGCGACTAGAGTTCGAATCCGCCCTTGCTGAGTAGGGGATCCACTCATTGTCATTATTATTGTTTTTTGTTGTATTATGATATTGCCTTTATAACAGGATGAAATAAAAATGCACTGAAATTCACTATTAATATTATATTAATATTGAATACACTGAATATTGCATTGAGTTGTCCTAGAGCATTTGGCCACTCCAGATGCTCGTAGGCACAGGTGACAAACCCAACTGACGCACACAAAGGAGCGCCCCTCGCAGGTAATAATCCTAAGATCTGTAAGTCACTCAAGAGTGCCAATTTCATAACAACAAAGACACTAAACGTCAATAATTATTTAGGATATTCTCTAATCCAGTAGTTCCCAAACTATTTCCCCCCCCCCGTCCTCCCCTCTTTATATATCACTATCATTGATCTATTGAACGCATTTCAATTATAATGTGGCTAGATTAGTTCAAGTCCTTGAAGGAGCATAATTAAAGCAATTAATGGGATGGACGCGCTTGATATTCACTAAGTAACTTCTCAAATCTCTACTCTCATCTCCTGTTCCATGCTAATTTATGCACGATACATACTTTTCAATACGACGTTCCAGATGGAATTTTAATAATATACTATAATCAGAAAGTTAAACGTTCCCAAATATTGTCTTCATGAGTAATCGATAGACAATATTTTCTTCTTCAAAATATGTGAATTTAGATGGTGAATCGGGACGAAATAGGTCTTGAAACCATAAAAATTTGTCCATATTATTTGCTTGAAAGTATTCTTCGAACCAGTTAATAAGTTGTGGTAGTAAATCTTCAAAAACAGATTTTATATTGCAAAATAAATGAACCTCAATGAAAATTACAGAGTGGCGCAATCATTGATCTATAATTAAGCCATTTAAATATATTTTTGCACCACAACAGACAGCGAACATAATTCAAGGGATTTATAATTATCCTGTGATTATACTGGGACGTATTTACCTAATGTAATATTTTCAGGTGCCTCTATAGCAGAGCCGCGACGCCCCAGGGAACTATAGGAATCACTACTGTAGCGCAATAGGATCCCTACCTAATTTTGTTCAAACTTTTAGTATTTTAAAGGATATCAAAAGTCGGCAAGAACATTATAACATTATAAGGCAAATAGAAGTGGAATTTCCCAGCGCCAGGCTGCTGGACGGGAGATGTGCCTTTCTGCGGATTTGTAATGTTAAGTTAACGTTGTTACTAATTAAAATTAAAGAACAAAGTCTGTGAAATGTCATTAATGACATTTAGTAATGTAATAAATTCACTTTGAATTTACATTATTTTCTTCTTTTTAAATTTAAATATACCATTCGACGCTGAATGTATATTACTCGACATTGAAAGCATTATGCTTTACTTATTAAGGAAACTTGAAAAGAGGTGCAGGATTAACAAAAAATAAATATCTCTTAATAAATAACTTTTTTCGGAAATAGCTACTGGTCTGATATTGGACAAAATATCTACTAAACTTCACTATCGACTCCAATTTTGTAAAAGTCGGTGCTGATCTTTTGGACTTTAAAACCTTCAGTAAGGCAATTGTGAAAACAACTACTTTTTCTCTGTTGTTCTGGTAATTTTGAATTTCTGTTATACGAGTGCCTTTAAGGAGACCACTAGGGAAACAGAAGTGGAAAAGATTAAAACAGTTGGCAGACGTCTTACTTTAATATTACTAGTAGTTATTTAAATATGACATCTGAGTAAATGTGAAATCAAGGAATAGTGCATTAAGAAAGTTTCTTGTTTTCAAACCAACGAAATGAAATCGCAACTTAATGTTATTAATTGCGTTCAGAAACGAAAAATCAATTAAAATCTGTAATATTATCTTATTTTTACTTTGAAAATCGAAATTTTTGGAATATGAGTGTACAGTAGAGTAATGTCGTTCTATGAGCAACCCGTGGATCTCATGAGCACGAGAACACTCAGCTACTTGATAAAGCAGTTGGTCCGGTTAAATGAACATCAGTGGCGGCTGGTGCATATGTACTCATGTGCTACAGCTCTTTAATTAATTTAGGAGGAATTATTGGTTTTATAATTAAGAAACTCTAAAATAATAGTATTTTAAGATTGTGAATTTCTGCTTCGATTTCGAAGACTTTAAACTGTCCGCCTTCCAGCGCTCTCTCTCTCTCTCTCTCTCTCTCTCTCTCTCTCTCTCTCTCGTGTATATCTCGGCTACATTCTTCATAGCACGAGAATCTTGTCTGGAATGAGAAATGCGCATATATATTTTATGTTTCCTAAAATTAACTTTCTTTATTTAAAATATGTAATAAGTTAGGATTTTGCGCCAATATGGTTATACATTTTTACAATTTTAAAATTTCGTTTCTATTACACGTGATGGAGACGAAATTACAAATGTAGAATTTTACGGGTCGTGGAGTATTAACAATCCTGCAGATGTTTCAGTATTATTAATATCTTTATCCTCCTAAAATTTGTCTAGTGTTGACGTAGCACATAACTTTAAATACGAGCTGCCACTGATGCATATATGAATGAATTTATTAGAGCTACAAAAGACCTTAAGTCAAATCGTAGTCTTTATACAGTAAATATGCTAAGTACAATTTAAAATAGTTATTCACAGATAAATTTCTATCCAATTTTGTTTCCTCACACAAATTCACGGTCACTCCACTTTTTTATAATTTCTCTGAAAATTGTCCCAGTAAGACTGTTTCTGTCGAAAACTGCTGCTGGTAATTCGAAACTAAAATCGTTTTCTTAAAAAACGTACGCAAGTATGTTGCTTTGGTATCGACATCTAATTTTTTTTTCTTACTCACGTGCATGGATATCTGTCCAAGGTATTTGTCCCGAATATGATTTGAGCATTGCACAATGTTTAGAGCATTGCTACGTCTCTTTTGAAGACACATTCCAATTTACTGATTTTCTCGTACCCATGTCCAGGACTCTGATTTGCGTTTTTAGTCGCTATCTTCGAGCTTTACCTAGGCAGTTTATGAGGGCGTTTCTATATTTATCTCGGAAGGCTGCACTCTATTCGCAAACAGGGTGAAGAGGGATTTATAGTTCTACTTGTACGCTTTCTTAGGGCTCTCACCACAAAATGGGGTGCGTTAGACCCTTTAGTTACATGGTTTATTAATAGTTCCCAGCTCATATTTCTGTACAAAATATTCCAGATACCTTTCTACAAAAACTAATGGTTTAGGCTGTCCACAAACTGCAAGAGACGAGTCATTTTTGTCAGACGACTTATACACGTGTTGCGCTCCTTATGGACAGTCGCGTCCGACACTGTCCCGCAGTAAGACTCTTGACAGCCGGGAAGGTCGAGACATGTTTCAGCGTGTCGGACGATGACAGATGGTTTTATGTCTCGTTGCACTGTGCATTCTCCCAACAGATTTTTATACTCTTCAGTTGTGTATTGGTGTTCCATTTCGTAGCTTCAATTCAAGAATGTAAATCGATATAGATAGGCTGATACCGTGTGTTCAAGTAAAACCATCTATAATCATATTTTGAAGGACAATTAAAAGAAAAATTTTAAGAATTTTTAATTGCTTGGTTGAGTTGTTGGCGTAAATTAGATCGTAATATTTGTACGTTGAGTACATTCTAAATTTTAACACTGCATATCTCCTGATTTTAATGATAGTAACTTATTAATCCACCTGAACATGTTTGAATGAAAAGAACGCAACGTTGTGTTGTACCTGCCCTTCATTATTAAGTTCAATTTTTTTTGCTTGAGTGTTTATTAATTTATTTTCACAGAAGTCAGATCAATGTAACTATTCAACATTATTAATGTCCATAATAATTGTTGTCTCAGAAAAATTAGGAGTCTCCTACACGAATTAAACTCTTCTGAAAATTGTCATGTTTTTATTGTTTCACTAATTAAATACAAAAGATAATCGAAATTTTTTTAGTTCATTCTACTGACATTGAAAAATTTGTTTGCGTCCGCTCATAATTCACTGATAAAATCGTTTTTATTTCTCTTAGTATTAAATAATAAATCTGGAGAACTTTTGTGTTGAACTCCTATTTAATGAAAAGGTCCATCTTGATTTCTGACTTGAGGTTCGGTTTGTTTCAGACGACTATTTGCCTCAGTTTTTTCGCGGCCCTTATAAATTATATTTACGGTCACCATCCGTATGGCATAAATAAAGGTAAGGTACATGCCACGCCTCCTTTGCATGTGACATCATGCCGAATACAAGCAGACGCCTTTACTCTTTACCATACAAATGCCGTTCTTTTAATGTATTACATAAAAAGACATATTAGTTTCAAAAAACCAATTTCATTTGTCCCCGCTTAAATATTAGCAAAAACGACACAAACAAAGTTGATGTTTATAGAACCGCTGCCATTATCGTAACAATGGGACGAGTTTACAATTTTGTACTGTTAATTATTATCGAGACAGTCATCAATAAACTATTATAGAGGGAAAATGTTCCAGTATTTTCTGACGCCATTTGAGTGCAATTCCAGCACGACACCATGAAATATATTGCAAATATTCTAATAATTTGTTGAATTAATTAATGATTGGGCAAATATAGATTATTCATTCATTACAACATGAATACCGTGTATAAAAATAGTAATATTTTTTCAAAAAATTAATGTTTTGCGGAATATTTTAATTTATAAATTTTGATACTCAATTGGGCAACCTCTATGAATGTGAATTGCAAAACTTTGTACTATTTGTATTACCTTTGTTAGTAAGTTCCACTTGTTCAATTGCTCTTTCACCCTAAACAGATCCCAGTATTTTCCAAATGCTTTTATTTCCTCTTACTATTGTTTTATTGTTACTTTTGAATCATCACGATGACTCTTAATCCATATTGTCCTTGCACGAAGTTGATTTTTCCGACACAGTACCTGTAACATCTTTACTCGATTGTGATATCAGTTCGTCCTTTAATTTGTGCCTCTTTCTTTCAGTAAGTCTAACTGAATTTATCATTCCATAATGCCAGGCTGCTTCTGGTTTTAAATTTCGCCTACTCTTTGATGTCAGAAAGGTGCATACAAGCGGGTTCACAATAGGGAATTTAGAATATACTTGATAATAAGTATACAAGTATATTTCTAAATAGTTATAGTTTGTGCTTACCGTTCTTCACATTAATCATATATTTTCTACGGCAAGCATTGTTCCACGTTCCACATAAATTAGCACCTTTCGAATGAGAAAAATAGTTGATATCCATTCCTTTAGTTTTTCTCTTACAATTTGTGCAACCATAAACATTTTGCGTAATGTCTGTATTCTTCAGGTACATATGCATATTATATTGAACGTAAAACGGCTTTCTTCAAGCAACAAGCAACTAATACAATTAAAAATTCCAAAGGAAAATCTTCGTTTTATTCCGTACATCGACAATCGCGATCAGCTAGAGTCCCGCGTGACGTCATGCGCAGAAGACAACCTTTATACTTACACCATGCATTTACTTCGCAGAATCTATTCTTTACTTATCTTCATTATGACAATCATCGGAAATGAGTCTTACCTTTGATTTAACTGCACAAGGTAGGTCATTGATGAAAATAATAAATATTAATAGACTAATCACGTAGACTTACTACAGTTCTTGTCCAACTCTAATCCTTCGTTGACGGTCGTTCAAGAATTCTTGTATACAGCGTATAACTCTAGCATCTATAGTTTTCAAATGTTTTTGCAAAGCAGATTACCTCAGCGTCGAATCTCCGTCCCTTATGAAATACATATACGAGGTCTAGGAATAGAGGAAGAATTTGGCTCTTGAATGAGGAATCTTCCCGAAAGCCACGTTGTCCCTGATGAAACCCCTGTGTTTATTCTAATTTATATCTAATGTAATCCGCAATTAGTTTACACATTACCGAGGTATGGCTAACTTTTTCCCAATATTTGGAATTCAGGAGTTATTATGTGTAAACTGAACAGTCTCATTTCGTAGCAAACAATAGCCTCCACGTTTAATTTAATTTTTTTCTGCGGTAATATCGTCATTTATTTTTCTATCTTTATTATCAGCAATTTAGTACTATACCGCACTCTCGGTTTATTTAATTATTATTTTAAATTTAATTTTAACATAAATTACTGCGTTAAATGTACGTCTGTTAGAAGCGTCGCAAGACACACGTAACGAAAGGCCGAAATCAGATTACAGTCAAGAATAGCCCACAGATAAACATTTTCCGGAAAGAGCAAGTATGTAGCCAGAGGGGGAAAAGTTCTCCACTAACCAGTATTTGGATGGTGGTGCTAAGACCAATTTCCACCAATTGGGTGAACTGTACGAAAAAGGGAGAGGGAAAAACAACGAAGCCATAAAGGGACAGAAAGAGAGAGAGAGAGAGAGAGAGAGAGAGAGAGAGAGAGAGAGAGAGGATACTTTTGGGTTAGAATTGACGGAGCAAGGATCGCAGAAGACTGATATAGGAGCATGAAGGAGCACGTGGCCAACTGAACCGGACTTTGCTTCCAGCACCGAGCCAGCAATCCTGTTCTAGTAAGCCGTCAGAAGTTTCTTTCCTGGAGGTTTTGCAAAGCTAAGTCTATTACTTTTTACTCAAAATCCCTTTCGAGTTTCCATACCTAAACACGCTAATCTTGGAGAAGAATCTCATGTTAGAGCAGTCGACAATATTTTCCTTACTTAGCTTATTTTATTTTGCATAAACTTTCTTTTCATTTTATTCTATGAATTAGTGCAGAATTGTTGAATTTTAATTATGAATCAATTTGTATTACCACGAGGAACGCCATAGCACTAAGGACGAATATATTGAACGCGCTACCCTTACTCTATGGATACTATTATTTTCATAGAATACCATGGTAAAATTATACTAAATTTCATCAGCCTTTTCGGCGTACCCATTTACATTAATGTCGTTGATTTGCAGATATGATAAGCTGCCCGCGTTGGCTTTCTTTCTTCTCATATAGGTATAAATGATTTTCCAGCTATTCTCATTCATAATATTGATCATAAACTTTCATGACGCTTAAACTTTCTAAAATGATCATGGTTGTACTGTATCTGATTATAAGTCCACCCAGTGGGCCTTCTCACGATTTCAGCGTCGCGTTTTGTTCAACTGTCTTATTCAGGCCTCATTAAAATGCTCTTGAATTTTGGTAAAATGTTATCAATATTTCCTTGTTCCCGGAGTTAGTTCAACAGATCTGATTTATCAGTATTCAAGTTTTTTTATCTAGCCATTACACCGATCCAGGAAGTAACTTTCCTCTTAAACTTTATTTCTATTTTTGTACTATCGTGGTCGCTTATACACACAAAAATTTTGGTGATATTACAATTTCCCCTGAACGAACAAGGGAAAAAATATTATCTCTGGTTGTTCTTTTCTATATATTATTTATTTGATGTAGAATCTATGCGGAAGAGAGAGAAAGAGTCAAGATTTTAATAGGCATTGACCGGAAAGAGACATTTGCCCTCCTCCACGCCTGCGTTGTATGCAGTGGATGGTTTCTCGTATAAATTATGATCAAAATAGCTCGAAGTTCTTAATATTGTACGCATAATTGTATGTACCCCTGATGTCCAACTTAAGCCACATGTTAAATGTAAGTTTCAAACGTCGCGATTCACATTACACCTGCTTCGACACCAAACTCAATTGTTTTCTTGTTACTTTCATGTGATGCCCCTACAGCCCTACCCTCGCCCACGCTGAAAGGGATTCGAATTATACCCAAATAAGTTTGTGGGAAACAAAAAGTAAATGACCCCAAAACAAAATTATTTGACGAAAACCTAAGCCGATTTTGCCCGCTCCAAATTCGGCCCTGGGGGTTGTAGCCGTGTGTTATCACCTCAGGTTTTGGATTTTTGTAGCAAGATACATGTGAACAAAATTTTAGCAAAATTGTACAACGCCTCGCTTTACTCTGTCCCATTCCCCGTTATTGGATGAACTGCAACCTAAACCGCATGTTAAATGTCATAAACTCAGCGACTCCCATTACGATACGTGTCTGAGGCGAAATATTCTCGACACTATACTCATAAAAGTATAAGGATCTGACAGCACTCTCGGTATCGACTGCACGTGACACAAGTGGACATAATAATTATTGCTGTCGTGACTTACTCTCCAGTCTTCCGGCATTGTCTCAAGAGCTGAGAGTGATCTCCAGAATTCTTTTTTATTTTACTTAATTATTTAACAGTATGAGCATGAATAACGTTGAAGAGGAACGAAAGTGAACTGGTGAAGTTTTTCAGTTCATCAAGCTTAGTGAAAAAGAGGAGCTTTTTGAAGATTGTTAAACATAAATTTTTCAGGAATCGCAATATAAATTAATGTAATAATGAAGTAGGCCTGCAAAGGAAGATTCATGACTTACGTAATCAGGTGTGTATATTTATCTTAAAATGAATTAATTAAATAAAATGCTTTCTATTGAACTTCTTCAGTCATAAGGAGTTAAAATTTCAGCTTTCACACGAACTGCAGAAAATTCCAAACAGAATGAATTTCTAGTGCTAACACATCTACTGCAATATCTACTATCACTTGGGTATTAAAAATCATGTAATTGTATAAGAGAAGAATCCCTTGAATTGAAGTTCAGACAAATGCTATGAAACTAAATTTAGAAAATGAGATTGAAGAAAGACCGAGCGAACCCAGGAATCAAATCCGGATTATCTCGCTTTCAGAGAGGGTTTTTAACCAACAGAGCTAGTCCAGATTATATTGTGATATTGTATCCCTGTGCGAGTGTTTGTATCGTGATAGAGTAGTCTAAATGTAATTTTAGGTACTCTACTCGGAAACGTTATATTCTGAAGAAAAATTACCACTGCATAAAATGTAAACCATTATAAAAAACAATTTGACAAAGAAAACATTCCTGTTAACTGTTACTGCAACTGTAACAACGGGATAGTACATGACTCTTGACATGAATCTTGAAATGGAGTCTTTGGAGATTCCTTACAGATATATTAAAGAGCTGTAACTAACCCGTATAGCTAAGAAAGTAAGGATTGTCGCTAACATTTCCATTTTTTTAATCTCCAGCCCAATAAGGTTTATTAAAAATTCAAATTCACTTGCTGTCGAAAATAAAGTTCTCGTACCCACTTTAGAGACGTGCGTCTGTCATCAAGGAGTTATATGTTCCTTCCGAATATCTTCTCCCTAGAAAACTTCTAATCACTATCTCGCTCCTTCAGCTTTTTTTAGAATTTGAAAGCATGCCCCTGCCATTACCACAAAAGCTGAAATAGCTGAGTTGTCCATATCCGTTCAACTAGTCCAAGACTCACTCGAGAATCACTGGAAAACATTTCATGTGCTTAACAGTACAGCCAAACAGCCCATGTTCAGACGTCGCGGTAAAATAACAACAGTGGAAACAGTGGAAACAGTGAAAACACACCTTAATCTAAACACTCAAACACTACAAAAAACGTAAACTAAAGCTGCAATTGGTTGATTTAAGAAAGCACATCCTGTTTGTTCCTGTTGGTACATGGGTTGGCATGACAAAATATTTATGTAATTTAGTCCTATTACTAGACGTCAAAAAGTAATATAAGTATTATATATTTATTGTATAATATTTTTGTACGGAAAATGTATTCATGTAAGAAGAAATAACAAAAGAAATTAATTTAAATAAAATTGAACATTTATTGAAGAATATTAAAAACATAACTCAGGGTAATGTTGAGGGGCAAATTCAGAAAAATTACATTAAAGTTGGTTAGACCTTGGCTATGCGAGGAGTTACTTAATGACTGCGACAGCTGTTTTCTGAAGCAACTAGCACGGAGACTTCTCAGTCGGTAGACATCACACGACGGTCACAGCTCGTCCGTGTCCTCGTCTAAAGGCTATATCTAAAAACTATACTCCACTGCTCGCCCGTGTCCGCGAATGACCCTCCAGTATTTATATACTACTTTGTAATAGCTGTAACAAGACATGCACGCAAACCCTTCCTCAGCCCCTATCTGGAATGGGTGACAGACAACCAGAAGTTGATTTTAGGTGCGTTGCCGAACAGTACCACACCTTTTTGAAATTTCCTCCAGCCTGTACATTCAATGGATTACATAAGTAGCATTTGAACTAAAATTTCTAAAATTGTATTATTACAGAGGGTTAGTAAACTGTTAGCAGGTTGAATGAAAGACGACACTGGTTCAAGTGCTAATACTTCACCAACAATCAATCGTTGACAACTTTCTTCCCCTCAAGTGGAGGGAGAGACAAACAGTTCAAGCATTATACAATTCATCTATAAAGAAATAAAGTTACTAAAATTTCCTCAATTATAATTTTTATACCTGCCTACCCTTTAATATACTTCCTTTAAATTCTATTTGTCCGAGATCCGCGTGAACGAAATCGCGGTCATAACAAGCGCGGATATAATCTCTTTAAAATTTGAGTCTATTTACAAATTAAAAGGTTTTGAGTAGAGCCTGAAAATAAAAATATATATACAAAATAATTCCTTAATGAAGTAATAATAATAAAGGTAAATTTATACAAACGCATTCCTTTATGAAGTAATAATAATAAAGGTTAATTAGACAGGTGTTCTTTCTCTCCTCATCTCGATGAAGGCAGCTTCTCTCGTGTATGTGATTTCTAGACGGTGTTTTGGTCTGAGCTGTAGGTTTTACTTTGAATTTATTATTAACCACGGTGCGGTTTCCTTGAGCTTTGTCTCCACAACGTACTAACGGCAGGTTCAAGTGAGGGAAATTACACAGGGATGTGTTCCGGTTGTCTTCCGCCGACTGATGATGGACCCTTGAAGAGCCTGGCTGTACAAGTCAGCATTAGAACCACAGGAGGTCGGCTGCTACCATATAAACCAAACAAAAGTCAACAAAACTGTTTTAACTCCTAGGCCTGAAACATAAGTTGTTTTACAATGCCTTTTTCTCTCGATGAGTATATGAAATGACAACGATTACACACGCGTGATCCCGAACTGTAACGGAATACAAATAAACGGTGATGTACTGTGGAGTTGGATGAAGATATGCTGCGAACAGAATGACAAAGACAGGATGAAATCATTTACCGAGACGTAAGTGGGAAGAGCGAGGAGGGTCACACCAGAAATCAGCTATTTAAAGACGAACACTCTCCAAGGATACCACATTGACGATCGTTTAATTACTTCAAGTGTATTGCTCTTCTTTTCATAACAGTGAACAGCCGCAAAATACATTTATAGATTTTTTATTAAAGCTACACTTGAGCATTTTATCGATAGTAACTTTTGTACGGTACAACTATAATGGAAAAGCTTTAAAGTAGAATAAATATGGTTTCAAAACCAAATTTATGTGTGTGTGTGTTTTCATCTTTTATTCACTTCACTTATTTTAGTTCTCGTTATTATGAGCAATTAAGAAAGCTAATGGAAGGAAAAGAAAGTAATTATACCAAAATGTTCCCTCCATATTTCTTACCAACCTGTAAACTGATCAGCGTTAAAGGTGCTAGTAGCCTATTTCTGCAGCTAATGAATTCTGGTCACATATTTATTTATTAAAGTCTGTTCATTTCTATTTTTCTTTAATCTTGAAAATACATTACTTTTTGAGGTGTAAGTGAGTGATATAAAATATGTATGTATTAATATATATAATTAATAATTTGGATAAACAATGATATATACCCAATTAATTGTTTATATTCCGATTCCTGTTATATTGATCAAACCAAACGCTCATTAATTAATCGCATTAAAGAGCAAAAAATTGATTTAAAATATAATATACAAAATTATTCAATTTATCAAAGTATATATATTTAAATAACCACCAGACTGATTGGCAAAATGTAAAAATTTTAGATCTATTTTGTAGACTGATTAGTGAGATGCTTTACATCGGATCAAACCATTCTGCCATCGATGTTAAAATGATACTTGCAATTTGAACAATATTTGCTTCTGTTATCGAACTCTTGTTTCACATATTGTTGAACTTTGCATTATTATGTGAACGTATTAAGTTGTTTGTTTTAACTACCATTTAAGCCTCTACGCTCTTGTGACATGCACGACAAAATTTCTTTTCTTTAAATTCTTTGTTTCTCTAAGTAATTTTCATTTTATGTGTTATATAGATTATATTGTAAACGATTCTTTTGTATTTTTATAGTTAAAACACTAGAAGAGGTCCCAAACTAAGGGACGAAACGACGTGAAATGAACTGATGTCAATAAATTTAATAATTCTTCTGACCTGTAAACCTTTTGCCTATTTATTAAGAAATAAGCTATAATCAGAATCAGAATTGTAATATTTGAATATCAAGTACTGACAGTATTGCGATATAACCGATATTATACAGTTCTTAATAACTATGACTTACGTTCATATTAGAATACCAACATTTTATTTAAACGCACATTTCTGAATTATTGTCCAATATCACATTGAATAAACGTTTCCTTTGATTCTAGACCGTAAAACTTCTAATAACTTACTTGTAAATTATATGAAAATTATTTAATTATTTTTAATAACAAATAAATGTCACTCAATTGAATGATCAAGTTGGTTAAATTATGAGTTTCATCAACCATATGGATGAACTCTTTTAAAAGCATTTCTTCTGTTCGGGAATAAGTTTTACTTTTTTTTTCGGGGGTTAACAGGCTACATGAGGGTGATCCTGAAACAGGCAACTCCTCTTTAATAGCATAGGAAGGGAGTTGAAAAGGGGGGATGCGGAAGGTAGAGCAAGATAGCCAAGGGTTAACTAGGATCCCCGGGCTATAGTTTAAGGATCCTACCCGGTGTTTCACCTAAAGAGATGCAAGGAAACCCTAGGAAACCTGCATCCGGTAGGTCGGGCAATGGGTACTATTCTCACGCCTTCCGAATGACGGGAGACGAGTTTGTTGTCAGGTTGCAGCATTCCCTTCTCCATGTCTCCACCAGTTTCAGGAGCCCCGCGTCTCTCTGGGGTACAAGTTTTACTTTTGATGTATAACAATATATTACTTTACTCCTTAAACAATTAAAAAGTAAGAGAAATGGATTATTGTCCATTGCTATCTTGAAAGTCCACTCTTATCAGAACTTTTTATTATCTACATAGGAATCTAAAACTTGACATGAAACTGGGTTCTTAATAACGACAATATTTATCTTTACAAAAAAAATTACGATGACTACTTCACCAAACAGAATGGTGACGGGTGATGCGAGGACAAAAACTGTCTGCCTTCCAGTTGCCTCACACATTGTTTTATAGGTCAAAATTTACAATCTGCTCTGACCACCATTGATTAAATCGTATATATAAAGTCTTCCGTGTGGAGGAACCCCCAAAAGTTACAGGTAATATGGCTAATTGCGAGATACTTCTCTAGTCGTTTGACATTGTTAGTACTCAGGCAATTCACTTCCTTCACTTATTTTACGTGGAGACACGATGGACGACTTCATTCTTAACATACCTTTAACTGGAATCTCTTTGTTGGAGTTGCTTGTAAGTTTCAGCATGCTCTATGCTCACTTGTTTTCATTTACAGAATATGACCTTTTAACTATAATATTTTGCTATATCGTCTTAATTTTCATTGTGAATAATTCTCAGTAGACAGCAACAACGTAATATTTTTAATATATGAAATCAATATAAAATGATTATTGTCATATAAAAATATGTATTTACTGTTTTCAGGTAAGTAGAGCGTCGAGATCGTAGCCCGGAACGTACTTTCCCCGTAGCTGTAAGTACGAAACTTATCATGGTCTTGCTATTCTTCGAAAAATATGAATACTGAATTCGTTTTTTTAAGTAAATAAAAGCTGTTCTTAATGAAACTACTTTTTGAGACTTCGTAAGTCTTTTTGTCCTTTATAATTAATTCGTAACAGATCTCGGGATATTTCGGCTTACATAGCCAAATTCTTATTTGAAAACATAATAAAAGTACAAGCAACAGTATTTACATAAGACTCAACAAGTGGTCTTTTTAAAAACAATTCAACCCAAAAAGTCTATTTAAAATCTTATTAAGTTAAAATAAACTTTACATTAATATCAATTACTGTTTATCAACGGAAAATGAAAGAATACGGATTATAAGAAATGATATGCGTAAAAATGAGGCTGAATAAAAGTATTACATCCATAATTTACTCCATAGCATTTAATGGGTCATGTAAGTAGCTCATTACATTTTCTCACAGGAAATAATAAAAATCTGAGTGTACAAAATGATAGTTTCAAAATTTTATTTACTCATTCGCTAAAATTTTATCAATCCATAACATAGTATGAACTGATTAATCATTATGCTTCTTTTAATAGAAGAATATCTTAGATTATCCCTTCATTTAATATGAAAGGAATGGATTGAAAGAGGTGACATGGAAGCGAGAAGAAAAAAGGAAGACAAGAATTAACTTGGAAACGGGGCCTATTAATTGAGGATCCTACCGGGTATCGCTCTTCCGATTACTCGTGTCAGGGGTTGCCGTGGGGCGCAGCATTCCTGGCTCCATGACTTTACCAGCTTCGGACATAACTGGTCAATAGAGGATAAAGATTTCATTACGTAGAACGTTGTGACCCCGGTGAATACGCCTCTCAAAACTTACCCTAATGCCTCAGCTAATGTGAACCTTAATTCAATAGCAGAGATATAAGAAATCTCTTTAGTCTCTCCGATTCTTCTCAGAGTTAATAGCTAAGAATTCTGCTCACGCAGATGCGTTAATAACAAGTACGTTGTTGCCTCCCAGAAAAAAAGAAAACACGACAGTAAGTTTTTGATAAGAGGACTCCGACAGAAGATAATAATCATTGTATGTTTAAATATCCCCGATGGCGTTAAGGCTGTTACGGACATGGCGAACCTTCGCTATACCCAGCGCCAAATTTTTGACTGACAAGTTCAGATGCGCCAGATGACTAGAGGTCATTTTATAGCGTCATACGTTCATGGTTAGGAGTTGGTAAATACATATGACGATAGAATCTGCTTTGCTTAGGGGACGGAAAGGAATAATGTTGACGTAGTTAAATTAATTATTTTACGGCAGTTTAATGAAGCACCAATTTACCAAACTCAAGAATGGTATGTTTGTACGAGAAGCTGATGTTCGTTTGGTGGCGCTGACAGATCGTCTTGGCACTTGGAATTGTCTCTTCTCTCTGTTTGCCATAAGAACTGTTATTAAATTATTCTATTTCAGACTTTTGGGCTTTCATTGTATTTATTTATAATACATTTCTAACTGTACAATGCACTCTAACAATATATAGGGACTTATAGTCCGAAACACAAAAAGGCCCAAAGATGTAATGCGCCACTTTTAATCGTCCAAAACGCCACATTTGGCGCATGCGCACGGTTTGGCCACCTCTGACCTATTACGTAAACCAGAATGTAGCCAGTTAATAAGACGGAAAATTCCCCAATAGTGGATGTTCTTTACTCATAATACCATTGGAACAGGCAAGAGTTCGCTGTAACCAGTGTGTTTCTTTGAGTTGAAATTATTTTACTCTAAATATTTGAATTCAGAAGTTTGTCAGAGTTTAATTCGTTCAACAATCATTAAAATTGCGAAATCAAGATGGAATAAAAAATAGCATAATGATATATATGACACGTGCCGTATAGGGACGGCCGACGTATGCTGCAATATTGTGCTACGTTACAGTTCTTAGTTTTGGAATATTTAATGTATGGACCAAATACTTTAAAAGAAAAGACACTTCGTCAGTTTGGGATATCTTTGGAGAGGAGGCGAGACGAATCGTTGTATAGCGTGAGCTTATGTATCTTATGAATAAATACAAGTTTTGAGACGAATAAGAGTTTTATCTATTATTCTTACATGACATAATTGTGCCGAAACCCCATAAATAAATGGAACTAGAGCTTGTATTGTTGAAGAAGAGTTGTTGTTGTTGTGGTATTCAGTCCTACGACTCCATACAAACGTATTCTGCGCAAGCCTTTACATTATACATTGCCACCACATCACACGTCCTTCCTAATCTGCTTAACGCATTCCTTCCTTGGCCTCCATTTTCTGTTTGTACCCCACACACTCCATCTAATGCCAATTTTATAAGACCCTCGTGTATCGAAATTTGACCTATTGATCTATCCCTTCTCCTGGTCAACGTCCTCCAAATTGTTACTCTTCCCCCTTTCTGTTTATAACTTCCTGGTTAGTTACCCTATCCACTCACCTCATTTTCAGCATTCTATTATTGCACCACATTTTGTAAGCTTTCTGTTTATAACTTCCTGGTTAGTTACCCTATCCACTCACCTCATTTTCAGCATTCTATTATTGCACCACATTTTGTAAGCTTCTATTCTTTCCTTTTCTGCAACTCCTATCGACCACGCTTTGTACTCATATGCCATGAACATTTACAAATTGTTGTTGCGTATAAATTTTTTCTTGCTCAATCCTACAAGACAAGATTTTGTGATACACATCAGAACGGCCAACTACTTATTTGTTCACGTGCACAAAACCGTTATAGCCGTTTAAACCAGCAGATTCCAACATAAAAATACATGTTTCGTGTATAGAAAAGCCTGCTTTTTGTAATAGTAACATTGATTTTTTTTAAAAAAATGGGAATGACTAATTTTGAGACATTTGAGCCAAAATTTGACTACTTTTGCATGTAAAATCTTTCTTGGCAACTTTCATTAGGAATATATCAAGACATATGAGTACAATATTTTTTCTGTTTCTATACTTTCTATGCTCGATTGCAAAATATGGAGGTACGTAGACCTTTTGCTGTTGAATAATTGGCCTCCAAACTGGCGTCCTTAATATTGTGGTGACATTGACTTGAACAGATATCAGAACGGCCATTTGTACTGCTATTTTGATCGTACCACTACCTTTTTATTATAATTTGTATTGATAAGCCAAGTTTTACACTTATCTGGCCGCTAGAACAGATTTGACAAGGAATCAAAGTCGGTATTTTCAGCGGCGGATGTCGGATAACCGCGAAGTTTCTGCATCTGCTCTCTGGCCTGCTCTGCGCCGTATCACGGCTGGATGCATCCGCGGATGATCACCGTCGGGGTTGAATTTCGTCTCGTGGGCGCTAGGGCAAAAATTGGTGGAGACTCACGTTTCTCCTTTCGGCGGCTGGCAGTTTAGTTTTGAGTCAGTACTTGCCGACCTCTCAACGTCATCTCTTGGGCCTCTCACTATCTTCTCTCAGCGGGTAACAATTTAATTTCAATCCACTTTTTCGGACCTCTCTCCAGCTTCTCTTCCTACGTCTCCAAAATACCTTCCGAAGTAACCTCAGTGGGAACCTTGATTTCATACCAATTCTCAATAGCCTCTACTGGTCAGTACTTTATCAAAAGGAAAATTTCAACTCCATGCGTTTCGCATCCATACGTGACCTTCTGAAATTCCTAATTATCCTCGCAGCTTGACTTCCAGAAACAGACCTTTCCAAATTATTTACGGGTGATTCCTGTTCGTGAAAGTATTTTTCTCTTCTGCTCAGACAAAAGGGTCATCCTTTTGTCCGAAAAGAAAGCGAACACGACTCGCAGAAATAGGTTGCAGGAACAAAAGCTTGTTTCGTATTTAACACATTAAAAGTAATAATTTACTTTTACTATAATTTTCATGGTGAACGATCAATTTCAAAATCATACTTATGAATACATTAAAATATTTACTTTAAATAGATTACCCTGCTTTTATTTCTACATATTTGACTGACTTAAGGTCAAAGTAACAAATGGTCATATTGTCACGTTTCTGAAGGATCGTAAGATACAATAACACACTTACGTTTAGGTTATAGACGTTTATTTAACAACTAAGTGCTGTACAGAGCTCGTACTGCGTAAGACTGACTCCGATTCGGAATCCAGTACAATTTATACATTCATGAAGTATTCCAGAAACGAAACATTCTCGGAACAGAAAATACTAGAAATGAAAGGCAAATAAAGTAAACAAATAAAAATGGTTGCGTCTGTTGGGACTCGAACCATAGTCCATATTTCTGCAATCCAGCTCGATACCACACCTAATATCCATTCCTGGCAATATGGTGGCACATGTTTAAATTCTAATAAAACTTGATTACAAGTCAATTGAAACATAACAAGAAATGAGGACGTGTAAGTATGAACAAGGTATCCAAGGTCAACTAGTGCCCTGTGACTGTAGTCACCAGCCATCCTTGTGATTCAGGAAAAATCGTACAGGAACATACATATCGTATGTCAGGCTCTCGGTAATTGTTCCACCCCCTTCTTATGAGTGGTTGAAAAGTATGCATCAAAAGAGTACTGGCAAGACAAAAGAGACACAACCATATGACAAATATTTTTGTATATTGAGGTTATGTGAAAATTAAGGGACTACGTGAGTAAGTCAAGGAGTTTATACCAAACGTTATCACCATTTTTTTAGGAGATACATAGCTGGCACATATTAGATACGATCACTAGCGACAGGATGCTGTCCTTGTCACTTAACTCGATGAACTGGAACGAGAGAGATGGAGGACAGACTATCTGCGTAACAGGGTCTTCTGTACGACACAGAAGGCGAAAGTATCAATTTTGGGACCCGATCTATGAAACGAAGCATATGATGATCTTCTAAAAATGAAGACACTGGTGGTGGTAAAGATCATTGGATACGCCTACGATGTATCAGTGCATATTATTATAATAAATTTTGAACTGGTAGGATTCACAATAATCCCGATGATAGAATAGATGGAAGACACATGCCAAATTTGCCCAAATAAACATTGGAATTCATGATTCTAGCCATCAAGAGCATAAATAACATCCTTCAAGGGAAAGTGGGATAAGCCACAATACAGATTTTACCGATCCTAAAACAACGGCCGCGCTGAGAATGTTCATGGCAAACAAAGAAACCAAGCACTTCTAATGTCAACAAAAAAATCAATCTGCTTTACGTACCAGAGGTGTTGGCCACACGTCTCCTCAAACTGAAATATAGTATTACCGGCGGTCAAAAGAAGAGGGTGGCTTGCGCCTACCGCCCTGTGGTGGTTGCGTCAGTCACCCCGATTGATTTCCTAGCAGGAGAGAGACAAGAGGCCTGGTGGGACAGGGAGGTCCTTTGACAAGACCGCGCCAACTCTGAGCCACGATCCCACTGTTTGGAACGCTGCGATGACGCACAAGGATGATATGGATCCCTGAACAAGATGACTCCACCGAGAGGTGGGGCATGGCAACTTAATTTCTTATCTCTTTATGATTAGAAAGAGAGATAGCTCCAACTGTATAACTGCAACGTAACTGACGACGTAACTTCTCCTGTGAACAGTGGACGTCACTCAGAAGAAGCTGAGTATGGACGGTGTAGTGGTGATAAAGCTTTTATTTCATGGAAAACTAGTGAAATTTAGACACTTTTTAACAGAATATAATTTTTCGATATGTCTTTTTCTTATGCTAAGGACACAATTTACACAAACCGTTTATCGTAAACCAACTTATTCTAACAGGCTGTTAAACTATTATTCTTGTCATCCTCTCCAACAAAACATTTCCGTTAGATATACCCTTACAGATAAAGCCATTTTGCTGTCTCATCACAATGAAATAGTCAAAGATATATTAATAGCTAATTCATGCCCACAAAGTAATATATCTTTGAAGGTCAAATATCCAACACCAATCCCACGAAACCCTTAATAAATTATATTACTAAGCCATTCCACTAACCTCTACACAATTCTCTGAAAAGCCTATTCCACTCCTACAACATCCAGCTCATAACTAAATCATCCAATAATTTATCCACAGTTGAAAAACATTTTAAAGACCCAATTGATAAAAACAAAATTCACAATGTAGTATATAAATTAAATTGCAATGGCTGTCCTTGTGTGAGCATAGGACAAACTAAACGAGCCATCAGCACCAGAATCAAGGAACACATCCAATATTAGGTTTCCATAAGACAAATTATCCGTTGTTTCAAAACATATTTTAGATTCTAACCACACCATTGACTGGGATAACTTCCAAAAATCTAGACAAAGTCAGTAACTTACAAATACCGACTAAGCACAACATTAATACTCTGAATGTAAAAACGGACACGGATTTGCACAGAAGTATATACAATATCTAAATTCATTAAATTTAATGTATCAAATGTATGATTATCATCTTTGCTTTTATAAACAATTTTTTCTTTTGTTTTTTAATTACTATATTCTTTGGCTCTATTGTAATATCTTTGAAATGTTATAATTTTTGTGCACTGTTATTCAGTTCAACCTGAAGAGGGTCCAGATCAGGACCGAAACATGTAGTTGTTTTTAAATTTTAGTTTATGTTTTCACCAATTTTAGTTTGTTTCTGGCCTTATTTAAACTTATAAAAAAGAATAGTATTATCTTGCTGTGTTTCTGCAGCTCTGCGTGCTGAAATATCGTCAGACCGTTTGGTTTGCGTCCTCGGGCGGCTCCTTAGTACACCAGTGATTACAGTTGGGCTCGTACAAGGTGCAAAAAGATTCGGTACCGTACCTCAATCCTCAGCGTCCGCTATTGAAAATTACAGCTACGGTTTGAAAATTCTTCAGAAATCAAAACTTAGAGTAAAAATTAGTGACGCGCAAATACACGTGTCTGTTACGATCGCCAAAGATTCGCGATGAGTGCTATCCCTCGCTATATCATCGCAATGATTTAACAGCGAATCAGATTGTCAGAATCTGATTCCCGAGATTGATTGTCAGCCATTAAAATTTATGTTATCCTTTCTCGATCGAAAGAGTTCGTTGAAGTTGCTCAACCGTTAAAATAGACATTAGAACGGCGTTAGTCAATAATGTATTAATTGGCGCAATTAAATTAATATATTCCTTTATTATTGCACAATAATAAGTTAAAACCAAGTTGCGTAGCATAAGATTAAGTCTAAAAATGAAAATTTTCAACTAACCACATATCGTCAGTAGTTTCTTGCTAATTAAATAGCAAGTAAGTCATGTTACATGCATATCTTAGCACTAAAATTAGTTAAATGGTAAGAGAATCAAAAATTGATTTTACAAATTTCGTATGTATGTGTGTTCAGCATACAAATCTAAACGGGTGGAGCAGTTTCGAACAAATTTTGTTCATGTGTTCTTTGTAATCTGGAAATGACCACTATTGGGCCAAGTCACTCCTACCACCCGTACGGCATAGCTAGTTATAAATATAATTTAATGTTTTTGTGTATGTATATATATATATATATATATAAGCGCGTGAAAAGGTAACAAATAATAGCCCTATGTAGAGTACGATGAAGTACAAAAGCTAAGAAACGACCCCACCAGTAAGTATTGCAAACGTTATTTAGGGGAAATGGAACCACAGTACCCAAGAGATGCCTAACCCCTTCATCTGTCCATGATGGATTCTACAATTTTCCTCGTAAAGAAATGTAATAGAAAACATATATATATATATATTGTGATATACTTTTTTGTGTATAATACATTTTATTAATTTAAATACAAATATGATCAATTTTAATATTTTTGTTTATTAATTTAAGTGAAGACACGGGCTTACTCTCAGGGGATTTTGGGTCTCTCAAGAGATGGAGTATGCATTAGCTGAAAATAGAAAGAAAAATCATTGAATGTTATTTATCTAGAGCAATGAGCAAGTTTCACAATTTTTTTATCGCTTACCCACAATTACTGGGCCAACAAACATCCACCTCTCGAATGTTTGTGCGTCTCTCTGGCGTCTTGCAGGATTTGATCACGTCTGCCTTCTGCGCTCTGGATATCTGCTCTCTGGTTCACTCGCCTGCCTTCTGCGCTCTGGATATCTGCTCTCTGCTCCACTCGCCTGCCTTCTGCGCTCTGCTCCACTCGCCTGTCTTCTCGGGTCTGGCCCACTCGCCTGCCTTCTCGGGTCTCTGCTCCACTCGCCTCCCTTCTGGGGTCTGATCTACTCGCCTGCCTTCTCCTCTCCTCCACTCGCCTGTCTTCTCGGGTCTGGTCGCGAGCCACCCATCGGCTTCCCTTTTAAACCTTCCGACGGGAATTCCCCTATTTCTCAACATTTTGGGGTTCCCCGCCCTCATTTTTCCCGTGGGGGTTCACCATCGTCATTTTTTATACACGCTCGGCGGGCCTCCCCCGCGGGGAACCACCATCTTTCGGCCGACTAGCCATTGTTGTTGGCCGAACTGCGCCTCATAACGCCACAACCTTACAAAATCCCCCTTTTTATCACAATATATATATATATATATATATATACTGAGAATTCTGCGATCTGACCACAACCACTCGTTTCACATAACGTTGACCCAAGCATTGTCTGCGTAGGACTGGCAAAATCGTGTTTATTTTAATTGTACCTTAGAAATACTGAATGAAGATATAAATTTACTACAGTACTTCCTCTTCAGCAATGAGGCAACGTTGTAGAATACTGAGTCGTTATATCGACAAAATTGTCATTATTGGTCAAGAATAAATGCTTACTGGACTCAATACATCGATCATCAGCATCGTTGGAAAGTGCGCTAGTGTTGATGGTAAACTGATAGTCCCATACTTCTTCAATGGGACTGTCAACGGAGAGAATTACTTGGAATTATTGCGTAATCAACTGTCAATTCTGATTGAGAACGTGATGACAATATAGATATATGCTATTATTTCACACAAACCTGAATACTACGTTAACGGAAATATCTCAGTCTGTAGAAATAAAAACCACTCAACTCATTTGGTGTAGTGGTTAGCGTTGCTGTCTCGTATCACATAGGTCCCGGGCGCATGGGCATGTCGTGTGTGTGTGTTTCACCATAGTAGTTGATGCAACTCTAAATAAAAAAGAAAAAAATTCAGGAAAACAGATTCTCATTTTGCCTATGGAGCTGCAAAAAGAAGAACGCTGAACGGTTTGTGACAGTGTGGAATCGACTTCAAATGACGTGACTTTGCATCTGAAGCTCGCGGTGGAAAATCTTACTTTAATCAATCCTAAAGATAATTAAATGAATTTACGCTTCCAGGAGTAATTGAAACTATTGCCTAAATGTTCAAATGTGCGTAAAAGTCACAATTAGAACATTAAAACTTGGCTTGGAGCCATTATCTCGAATTTCGTTAGTACAATACTAAATCTTCAGTCCGAAACTCTTGATCTTATTAGACATAGGTTGTTTAGCAATATGCCTCTTTTATTCTAACGAACATATTTAAGGACTTGTAGATAATGTAAACGAATTATGGGTAATGAAACATTATTTTTGCCTATTTTGTCGTAAATGTCTTTTTAGGCATTTTACGTGACCTTTTCTCCGAATTTTATAACATATTTTTTACAGTCTTTTATAAAAATAAACATTATATTATTTTCAGTTTTACTGATCAAATCAAAGTAGTTGTTTATGTATGTTTGTATGTATTTATTAAATCTACAAATGGGCAGAGGCCCGGTGGCAGATACATAGAACTTACACAATAATTAATAATCTGGTCGTATTTAACCTATAATTAAATGTATAATTATATTTAATATAAATAAATAAATTATTAGAATTATTAGAAGATGAATTTTTAAAACGGAATAATATTGTTTTTGCCTGAAAAAAAACTCTGGAAATATATTCCACTGTAGTATACTTTTAGAGATTTCGGAGCACTGATCACTGCACTGCACTACACTGCACTAAACTTAGATTACGTCTAAATTTTCTTTCTGTTAGAGGAAGTTCCCCAAACACTCCTGCAGGTAGATTGTTCCAGTCATTAATTGTCCTATTTAGGAATGAGTATTTTCCGATGTCTGTTTTTTTGGTGCCTTGCTTGTAATTTAAACAAGTGATCACTCTTCTCCTCCCGTTCCGAGTCGATTCTTTCATTCTATCTCGGATTCCCTGCCAAGGTTTTTGACCTGCAAAGGCTGTGTAGAAAATGTATAGCCTAGCTGTTTCTCTTCTTGTCTGTAGCGTATCCCAGTTGATAATATCCATTCCTAGTGTGGAAAGTAGTTCTTTTTTATATAAGTTCGGGGTTCAAATTATTATAAGTTTATACGAATGGGGTTGAATATCAACGTGTACGTTTAATGTTGACAGATGATTTATACGAATGGGGTTGAATATGAAAGCGTACTTTTAATGTTGAAAGATGATTTCAGCAGACCAACTTTTGAAGACATTTTATCCTAATCTATCACGTGGTTTGCATCGAGTTGCGGAAGAGTTTGATAAACAGTCAATAAATTAATTTCACAATTAAAGAATATTTTGAAAATCACCTTCCAGAATTTGAAAAGTTAAAAAAAGTTATCAAAGAAGAATGACAAGAATGGAAAATGTCGACCTGACCTCCCGTTATCCGGGCGGGCGTTCTACCACCGAGCTTATCCGAATCAACGTCCAAGGACCTATTCAACATGCCTCCATACCTGTAAGCATAAGCCAGGCTCACGTACAATTCAACAATCACATTCGTCACACTCAATTTTCTAGGAAATACGTGAAGAATGGACATAGCGTAATACAATGAATATAGGGGGTAAATTTATTATTTGAGGTGGAAATTTGATATATTAATAAACGAGTTATCATAATATAAAATAAAGACTATAATTTACTTGATCTCAATACATTTTTACAATTACAATTTCACTTCTTTCTTTTTTTCAATTAAAACTATACATATATTGACAAATATGATACAAATTAATTACTTAAACAATTCTAACTCAGGGTAGCATTTATGGTCCTTCTCATAGAACAGAAATATTTTACACTAATCTACTCGGACCTGGTAAAACAGAAAATCGGTAAAAAGGGTTACAGATGTAATTTACCGAGTGGGATTAATCCAGTTTCCAGCTCCTTCCTTCTAATTGGCTCATCCTCTCTTGAGATTAAAGCTGCTGACCTATTCTTCCAGTTTCAGGAAGACTTTCAAAATCTCCTTTGCCACAATTTGAACCCCAGTCATGAGTGAGAAGATTAGTGTAGCTAGCTCCAAGGGGAATTTCTCACCAACTCCAATACTCTCCTCTCCAAGAAAATCTGTTTAAATCTCTTTCTTTCAAGGGGAATTTCTCACCAGCTCCAAGAAAATCTGTTTAAATCTCTTTCTACAAACGATCTGTTCTAATCTCATCCAAATGTTTCTCTGCCAGCCTTTTTAAAATCTGTTCCCCCACTTCTTTGGTTCATATTACTCAGGTGGCAGGGATGGATATTGACCAATCACATTCATGGTTACACTTGAGGAAAACACGCCACCCGACGCGATTTCTCACCAAAATTGGGAACACCAAAAGCGTGACGTTGAGTCTGGGGTTTATTGCCCCTGGCTCAAATGCTGTCTCCCGTTTTTTTATTCCGCACCGCCAAAATCCCGAGCAGATGTGTTTGACCGTTACAGTAAATTGATCAAAGGTGCATGGAATTCAATTAAAAGTAAGTAGAAATGTTTCTGGCCCGGTCTACATTTTTTCATCTTTCCTATCTTTTAAATTAGCTATACGCTCCTACTTGAGCATTAACAGAAGACTTTGTACTTCCTTTTTGTGTACAGAGTGTGCAAATGTACAAGAATACACAGACACCTCTTTATCCCTTAGCTTGTAATAAGGAGCTGAGAATACTGTTGAGAGCAGTGGCGTATTATGCCTAGAAGTTGTAAATGAATTTGAAGCGAGTGATGCGCAATGTATCAAGGAAGCACAGTAAGTACTAAAAGAGAAGTAACTGATAGCAGATTCGACATTTAGCTTATATCAATGCCTATTTTGAATTTACAGCTGACAATGGTCAGCAATTAGAAGCCACGAATCTGTCTAGATGTAAGTTCATGTCACTGCTTCCAAGCGTAAAAAAATAACAATTAGAAAAAAACGCTACCATAAACGTTAAAAACATTGTTTTCATGCGAACGGGATATGGATATTGCGACGATATCTATTTAACACTTATTATCTATTACTTTTTACGGATGCATTTCTTGACGTACAGCATATCCTGAACTGACAGCAATATATTTCTTAACGCGAATATTTTCAGAATTGCTCTTACATTACCAACTTATCTCAACAAAGAACGGAGTAAAAGTGAGCTGATGTCTACCCCCACTAAAATATGGGTGGAGTTATCCACTGGGCATCGTCTTGACACACACCTAGCTAATTCTCCTCAACTGTACGTATAAGTTTATCCAAAAAAACGTCATAAATTTAAATTTCCCAGTCTTGAGAAAGTGTTAGTTATTTTAATAATAATTGACCTTAAATAAAAGTTCATTTATTTTTGTCGTTATTTTAAGGTTATAATGTATATTAAGTATTCGTCCCAACTAGGTTCTAAGTTCAATCATTTTCTCTCGTGCTATATTATGTAAAATTTGAATGTTCTACTAGCTTTAGGTACAAATGTAAATAAAAAATTAAGTTAATTTTTCACTCCAATTTTGAATTTTTACTTCCTTTTCTACAGATTATTTTTTAATTTTTATTGTAATTTTCCGGCGCTTGAAAATAACTTTTTAGTGCGTTAACATCGGATGTCTCGTAATTTTATACATTACAATTGAAAATTCACTTATCGTTTTACAGTCATTCGTCGTGACGTACCGTTTTCTAATACTACAATTGTTTCGATAATTTACCTTTGTCGTAATATGAGAGAAATAATTGAAGAGACGGAGAATCTATATTATATAATCAAGTCGGAACATCGCCAGCCAATCTGTGCCGTAATGGCGGTATGATTCACATTTGAATGAAATGGAGTGAGTGGAGTGAGTCGTCAGTCGCCAGTCGTCTGAGGCTGAGGCAAGGTTAGGAAGTTGCTATCTCCGTCTCGAGACTTGAAAGCGGCTCATTAGCAGGAGAGATCCCATCACCGCACGCTGCAGGTCCCATCAACATTCAAACTTAGCTTAATTAAAGCAGATACGTAATTGTGGCGCGAGAAATAAAATACATCCGTCGTTGTCTTACTTAACGATATAATCATATCTTTTTTAAAGGAATCTAAAACAGGAAACCGTGCCAAGCAAAATTTCCCTGCCACTCGCAGCGACGCCGGACGCCCAACTACTTGTACTTGGCAACATCCCCGTGTTTTCAGTTAATTGGTTTACTTTGGATATGCAAGCTACATGATCCTTATTAATTAAGATAAAATGCATCAAATACTGAAAATTTCTTATTCTAGATAATTATTTATGCTTTAGTTACTCTTTCTTAGAACACCACTCATCAACTCATCATGAATCGCCATTATTTAATATTATTTGTTGTTTTCATCTATTTAATAGATGAAATTTTACTAGGAAACATTCTCGGGATTCCAGCCTGTTTAAGCTTTTGTTGAAATACTTTCTTTCGATTGCATGCTAACGCGTCTTGGTAATATGTGTGCTTAAGTTAAGCTTTTTCATGATGTAGCCTCCCTAGCTTTTCTACCGATAATGTTCGCAGAAATGCACTTATTCTGAGTGATATATTGAACAGTGATATCTGATCTGAGTGGGTGAGAATATCCCAGGAGAAAACATAATTGATGGAACGGGTAACGTTTTTGTCTAATTATAGAGGCAGCGAAATAGTTGGCAGCCTTCAACACATATCCCGAGCGTCGCGTCTATCTCTGCCAATTACGCGGTCACCACCACAACTAAAATCAACTCAAATATACGCTTTCCGAACACTCGAATATATCAAATCATTTTTTAGTAATCAAATTTACACTTGCTTAAATTATTTCCTATCTTCTTATTTATTAAAACGAAGAGGAGTAAAAGCATACGACACAACACAACGTTTCTCCGCCTGACGAAAGCAACCAGGATGCATTCACATTCTGAAGTATTTAGTTTATCACATAATTTTCTTTGTTTATTCGCTATTTCAATACTTTCTTGTTGTTTCAACTAATACTGACATTTTTATAATTTTTTAAACATAGAAGAATTTTTTTTGGGTGGTCAACAGGCTACATGAGGGTGATCCTGAAACAGGCAACTCCCCTTTAATAGCGTAAGAAGGGAATTGAAAAAGGGGGGATGCGGAAGGTAGAAATCTTATAACCTTAAAATTGCACTTCATTCTGAGAGAAAAACGTCTTTTCTAACCGCATGCTCTACCAACTGAGCTAATCCGAGTCGACATCCCAAGACCGACTTAACACTTCTCCATTCCGTGAACCTAAGCTAGTTAGTGAATTGAACCTAGCTTTATGAGGACAGCAACGAACTCATAAATATTACCGTCCAGTTCAACCGTTACTAACGCTTGCTTGACACACAATATTTTAGATCTTAACGCAGTTTCTTTTTGCCCTGTATGGAGTTATTTCACGTAACTCTTCATAAACTTCGTGAGATATAGCAGTAATCTCGTTACCTGTATTTATCAAACATCTCGACTTAATTTCTTTCTCCCTTTACAATACTCTTACATAAACTATCATCGGTAATTACACGGCCCTTATTGTTAGGTATCGCTGTCACAACTAAAGGTTTCGGGTTAGCCTCGGGATACCTGACCTCAATAACCCCAGTTAGTTATCCCTCTGTTTATTTCGGAGGATATCAGATAAATGAATATATTGTAACTACAATTGAGTTACATTCGGTGGCAATTACAAAAAATAAGCTTAAAATAAGGAATATGAATAATACTCTGTAAAACAAATGAGTGGATGGGGTAAAGTTTAGTTTCCTTATTAATTATTATAATATATGGGATTAATTGACGAAATGTTTTAAATAGAAAAGATTAGATTTAAAATACTGAATAAATTTTAACAATGAAGTTTAATTGAAAGACATACAAATGAAAACGTTAGCAATAATAAATTTTAAACTGAGATTCTTTAAAATCAGGATCGTCTGTGGGGTGGACCGAAAGAAGCACTAATTGAAAACAATAGGTCTGCCAACTTGAAGGTTGCATTTTCTAGCCGGGTTTTGGCTGTGGTCTACTTTTTAATGATGGCAGGAAACACCTCTGCATCCTTGGGCAAAATTTAGTGGAGACTCCTACCAAAAAGTCGTGAATCACCTTGTATCGCGGACACCTTGGCCCCAAACTAGCGTAGACTGCATTTTCACCGATCGGCGGTTAGCAATTTTATGTTTTAGATTGACTCTTATCGGCCTCTCGTCATTTTCTGCTTCTCCGCCTCAAAATCAGTTCGTTCGTCACCTCGGTGGGAGCTCCAATGCTTCCTACTTAATTCCAGCAGCCATTCGGCTTCAATTCCCAATAGGAACTATTGCTTGCACTTCAACAATTGCAGCCAATAGGAAATTTTTCATTTGCCGGGCGTAAACAAATGCTGTCGCAGAGGGTTTCTTATTACTTCCGCAGTCGGTAGCAATTCCAAATTATTCACGCAACTTCCGACTTGACAGAGGCAAATGCTTCCTAATTAGGGACGGATGACCCCTTTTGTTCGTGAAAGGGTCCTTTCTTCTATTGAGACGAAAAAGGATCGTCTTTTTGTCCTAAAGGATTTCCGGGGAAAGCGAGGCCACACGCAGGCAAAGTGCATCGTAGAACTTAAGGCTTACTTCTTTTAATTTTAACACAATACAAATCATACAAACAAACATAGTAAATAAAGATAAAATTAAAGTTCTCTTTGTTTAGATATAATTTCGTCGCATTGCTCTTCACATGCACTTCACGATCACTTACACTTCCTAATTCTTCCCTGGAAAACTTTTCTATCGGGTGGAAATGTTTCAAAAACTTCTGCAGGTAAATTGTTCCAATCCCTTAGGCAGGTTTCACATAAACCTTTTTTCACCCGGTTCGCCTGGGAGTTTAGTCTACTGAAGAAGCTTATGGCTCCTTTTACATTGTCCGGTGGCGATGGAAGTGCCACTGCGTTTCTCTCACAACCATGACGTCGCGTCATTGTCTTGAGTGAGCTGCGTTGGCTCGAAGCATATTTTTAATACTTCCGCATTAATAAAATAATATATGGATTTTAAAATATTATGTTTGTAGTACGCCTGAGGAAGTCTCAAAAAGGAGAAGAAACGTCGCTTTTGAATAAATAATGATAAATTTATATGGTGACTTATTGGCCGTCTTTTTATTTATTGTAATTTTTTAAGTCAGAAAACTATGTTGTAAAATAATGGAAGATATTGATGGAGAAGTTTTGATTTCCCCGGTAAGACCTGTGGGGTGGGAAAAATTTTATGACATATACATAGGAATGATAATCAAGATGCCGGGCATGAAGTTTGCGAATTACTCCCGCAATTTCATGTTATTGATGAAAAAGGATAAAAATGCGGTTGGGAAGACAATTATTACAAACTCTATCGTTTATACATGCGTGCTGCATTTATTTTATTTAGTCTCAGTTTATTAATCGAAGTTAACATTTTCGCCATATGTCATGTCAGAACGAAACTAATTATATATAACATTTCTCACGATGTTTGCAGTTAGTCCTCTTCTGGTTCTCTCTGGTGTCAACTCTTCCATCCTTTCATGCAAATGATGTCCACATCGCTGTATCCATCCCTCTCAAGTACAAAATTATGTAATAAGTACGATGCAAGCATTTACAATATTGGTTCTACTGAGTTATGGTCTTATAAGGATTGTTCATTTATATAAATTGTTATTAAATATTGGATACCCAATTTTTCAGTCTTCATTTATTGGTATAATTAAAACCAATTAAATATCAGTAATATTTATTTAGGAGCTTTCGGTTCAATACGCCATATTCATGAGTAATATAAAAAGATTATTGAGCCGAAAACTCCTGCAAAAATAAGACTGAGGTTTAATTGTATTACATTATGTCAGTAAATGAAGACTGAACAATTGGGTAACCAATTTTGAATAACATAATGGTTTTACGTTACTATCTTATAGCATCTAAGTTTTCTCCGGGCAGATTTCACCCGGTCGTCGTTTCCCCGGCCCCAGGCGATCCGGGTGAAAACCGGATAATACGAAACCAGCCTTATTGTCCGGTTTAGAAACGAATGTTTCCCAACATCAGTTTTAAAGCTGCTCTGCCCAATTGTGATGCACTATACTGTAATTTTCGCTTCTAAAAACTTTAGTGCAATATCCTCCCAGGATTGTTGGCCTGTATACGCTTTAAAAGAAGCCCCGATACGAAAATTTGTCGTCGTTTTCATAACATATCCCAGCCTCATTGACGAACCTTCTCATTTCCGTGACCAGGACAACCCTCTGTACACTTTCCAGTGCCTCAACTTGATATTTTCGGAACGGATCCCAAAAAACACAGACGTACTCTAGTAAAAGACGCTCGAGAGATTTATATGCAAGTTTCCGTGTTTCACAGTTTCATTTTTTAAATTCCGCATAACGAAATTTATTGCCTTCCATGAAGTTTATGATTGAACAATCCAGGAAGCTCGAAAGAAAACCCAGAAGATCCAGCGGGGTTATCATACTGACTCAGTCATGATTTGGTGGGGAGTGATGTATAATTCCACCACCAAGATTAATTTATGTAAAAAAGAGGTAAGAACGTCTGTCAGATTATACGAAAAGCCTGTTTAGAACTTAGCTGCGAAGCCTTTTAATGACAACTTGTTCAGGATCCAACATTAGAGTTTCGAACAAGATTCTTCACCAGCCCACAGGACAAGGCAAACTCAACCCAGGACTGACTGAGGACAAATGTCCCGGACTTGATTGCTTTAAGTTATTTCTCCAGTTTTAAGTAAATATTTTGCACTTCAGTCTTCCAATGCGAGTCTTTGCTTTCTTTCCGATAAGTAAGATTTATGAGAGACGTTAATAATTGTACTTCATTACTTACGTCTACTACGAAATTTAAGTTTTACAAACTTTCTTAATTTGATACGATTTACGTTACAATAAATCGAATAAATACAATTATAATTAAGTCCTTGTGAAGATTATTGAATATATCGTTCTCTAATTTTACCTTTGAAATAATGTTAAGTAGAAAAGGCGTTACGAGACACCAAGAGCAACATAATACTGTCATACTGCATGGTGGTTCGATAAGAAATATCCAGTTTCAAAGACAACTATTCCGCTTTTAACTCGATGTAATTGAACACTAACTGTTAAAAAGAGGAAACTCTCGATTAGCAGTTTTTATATGATGATCGTCTTTGCTTGACAAAATGATTCATTGGTCTCCAAGGTCACAGGACCGCACTGAAAGTGGAGGTTATAAAAGACTCAAGTCAACAATGCTGAACTGTTGAACCGCATAACAACAGCCGTGGTAGCAGTTACCTTGGACATGCTCACTAGTGTTGACATATGCCGTGCATCGCAAGGGACAGATCTTTGAGGTATTGTATTAAAATATTTATGTATTTTCGTTTATTACAAAATTAACATTAACTCTTGTATTTAATATTTTTCAAAATATATGCAGACTAATTAGATGTTATCATTCAATACCGTGTACAATGGACGATAGGAATAGCAATAGTATGTTATCAAGCAGACGGCGCAGGATAGAACAGGATAGAGAACCGCTTCAAACCAGTCTCGATTAATAACATTCCATAACCTTTCTGACTCCTCGCAGAAATAACTCTTGAAACTGAGAATTGAACCTCTGCATTTATAAGAATCCTTAATTAGTTTCGTATTTCGTGCAATATTTAGAATACTATTTGCGGAATGACCTTCCGTGCCTAACCAGTAGAAAGCCTATTATACGTGAAGCACGTTAAATGTATTTGTATGCGAGCAGAGTGACACTCAGAGTCATATTTATAGTATGAAGAGACAACGCTGCAGACGGTGACCCACTTGGCAACGTCACAGAGTGGCGGGGCTTCGCGAGCCCTGCCGGGTCTTCAGCGTGCCAAAACCTTCCCTACCAAATCGAAATCGAAAGCTCACGCTTCTTTCTCACCAAAATCCTGATTCTAAACGACAGTAACTCTTACAATTGAAATTTCTGATGCTCATTTACACATTTACCAAGTATAGCCTGTTAATTGCCGCCTTTACCTCTACAATTGTGAAATATTCTTCAGTCATTTCGCTCTTCTTCGGCCATAAAAACTCAAACAGAGCCGCGAACTGAATGTTTTAACTGAATTTATTATATACTACATAATTTATTATCTACTTTACTGGGCTTCAATTCAGCATCCCCACTAACTCAGATTAATTTACTAAAATAAATAATAATACAACTTACAATTTTGAAGTAAATATAAGGAACAAATATAATTAGAAATTATAAAATTCTAAAGCTTTCTCCTTACAAGTATATATGTATATACACTTACACTATGTAGGAAAGTGTTATAATACAGCACTGAAATTTTCAGATTTAATTTTTAAACTGACGATAAGTATGTTGAAGCAGTATAAATAACTTTAAAGGTTAGTAATTAATAATTAAAACTTCTAAAATTTTATTTAAAAACATTTTGATAAGGAAATTAAGATTTAATAATTTATTCTTCGTTAGCTCACATTCTATCCGGTCGAAATTAAGGCTTTAAAATTCAGTTCTCTATATACAACGATTTCTGAGAAAATATTACTAAAACTGTATCACTATTTTAACATTGGCCATTATACGGGTAGATCAACCACTGACAAAATAAATAGCTTTAAACAAATAGGAGATAAGACAAAAAGAATATTGTCACGTTTCTTAGGGATCGTGAGATTCAATAACACACACACCTAGAGGTTATAGGCGTTTAATAAACGGCGAAGTGCTGTACAAAGCTCGTACTGCTTAAGACTGACTCCGATTTGGAATCCAGTCCTATTTATACATACATGGAATATTCTAGAAGCAGAACATTCTAGAAACAGAAAATACTAGAAACTAAAGGCAAACAATGTAAATAAATTAAACAAATAAAAATGGTTGCTTCGGCTGGGACTCGAACCCAAGTCTACGTGTCTGCAGTCCGGTTGGCTACCGCTCTGCCATCACTGCAGGTCTACAGATATGGCATTGCTCCCTCCTTTGAAAAAACAGCGTCTCGCTGTTAGTTCCGAGCTGCCTTGAGTCCTCTGGATCTCGTCGTTGGCCCGACGTAAGTAGGTCCAGTTCTTTCTGTTCTTGGGCTGGCAGTCGTCATTCCTACCTCTTCGTCCTCGTAAAATTCCGCGTCGTCGTCGGGTCGTGTTTGGTCTTCAACCTCCCTTTGAGCGCGGGTTCATGGTATGGCTTCATCCTCAGTACGTGGACGGTGTCGCGGCTCTTTCTGCGTCTCGAATTAGGATCATAATCCTCGACCTCATATGTGACGTTGGATAAACTTTTTAGCACACGGTACGGACCAAAGTACCGTTTGAGGAGTTTTTCTGAGAGGCCGACTTTGCGAATGGGAGTAAAGATCCAGACTAGATCCCCTGGCTGGTACAAAACTGGACGATGTCTTGCGTCGTATCGTAGTCGGTCCTTCTCTTGAGCTTGGAGCGTACGTATTCGGGCTAGTTGTCGGGATTCTTCGGCCCTCGTTACTAAGTGACCAATGTACGGGTCATTCACATCGTCGGGATTGAAAGGTAATATCGTGTCCATTGTCGTTTCTGCCTCGCGATCGTGATCTAGGAAAAATGGTGTGAATCCCGTTGTTTCTTGCTTAGCGGTGTTGTAGGCGAACGTCACGAATGGAAGTACGGCGTCCCAGTTCTTCTGATCAACGTCGGTGTACATGGACAACATGTCGGCCAATGTTTTGTTTAACCTCTCAGTAAGCCCGTTTGTTTGAGGATGGTAAGCTGTCGTCATTCGGTGCGTTATTTCACACAGTCTATTGACCTCATGTATTAGTCTAGACTGAAATACCGTCCCCCGGTCTGTGATTATGGTTCTTGGAGACGACGAAGGTGGCGATCTCGAAATATTCCGTCGATGCTACGGCTTCTGTGACGGCAAATCGAGTTAAGTAATCGGTGCAGACAATAATCCACTTGTTTCCCCGGGATGATGTCGGAAATCTTCCGAGCAGGTCAATTCCGATGCGTTGAAATGGTGCGTCGGCCGGAGGAATAGGCAGTAGTCGCCCCGGTGGTCGTTGGGGAATCGTCTTTCTTCTCTGACACTCTCTGCAGTGGCTTACATAGTGTCTGACGTCCTTAAGTTGTCGCGGTCAATAAAATCGCCAACGGATTCTGTCACACGTCCTGACGACTCCAAGATGACCAGCGGTGGGTGCGTCGTGGAACTTCCGCAGAATTTCTAGACGCAGTTGCTTGGGGATGACTACCAACCATCTTCTTCCCAATGAGTCGTAATTCTTCTTGTGTAGTACGTCATTAATTATTTCGTAGTCCCCTTTCACACCTTGGGAAGAGTTCAAAGCTTGTATAATCTCATTCAGCTTCGGATCCTTTCTCTGTTCCACAGAAATATTAGTCAAAGAGTTAAGAGAATCCAGGATCTCACTCTTCGGTTCTTCGTCGTCGACAGGGTTTCGGGAGAGACAGTCTGCATCCTGATGTTTTCGTCCACTCTTGTACTTCATCGTGACGTCGTATTCCTGAAGTCGTAAAGCCCACCTAGCGAGTCGTCCAGAAGGATCCTTGAGTCCGGTCAGCCAGCAGAGGGAATGGTGGTCCGTCACAACCGTGAACGGTTTGCCAAAGAGATACGGCCGGAATTTATTTATGGCCCAAACAACAGCAAGGCATTCTCTCTCTATCGTCGAATAATTCCTCTCTGCTTTGCTAAGTGTTCTCGACGCGTAGGCTATGACCTCTTTTTTGCCGAATATCTGAACGAGTACAGCACCAAGTCCGTGGCCGCTGGCGTCAGTATGAAATTCAGTCGGTGCAACCGACCCCAAAACGGGGTCGGAAACAAGTGCTCGTCGCAGCGTGTCGAAAGACTCCTGTTGTTCTCTGCTCCAGATAAATTTGGCGTCTCCTTGCAACAGTTTGTGTAGTGGCCGTGCCTTTCCACTAAAGTCTCGGAAAAAACGCCTATAATAAGAGCAGAGCCCAAGAAAACTCTTGACGTCGTGTAGATTTCTTGGCCGGGGAAAGTTTGTTATCGACCTGACTTTCTCCGGGTCTAGTCGTACGCCTTCCTGTGAGACTAGATGGCCAAGGATCTTTATTTCCTTTGCACCGAATAGGCACTTCTTTGGATTCAGTCTCAGCCCTGCTGTACTCAGACACTCGAGAACAGTTCGCAGTCTATGCAGATGTTCGCTGAACGTTTCCGAGAAAACTATTATGTCGACCAAATAGCAGAGGCACATAGTCCATTTCAAGTGGCGCAGCAAGTTGTCCATCATTCGTTCGAATGTTTCTGGTGCATTACACAACCCAAACGGCATAACTTTGAATTCGTAGAGTCCGTCTGGTGTAACGAAAGCGGTGTTCTCTCGATCGGCTTCGTCCACTTCTATCTGCCAGTACCCTGAGTGCAAGTCCATGATGGAGAAAAACTTTGCGCCCTTTAGACAATCCAGAGTATCGTCAATTCACGTCTTTCTTCGTGATCTTGTTAAGTCTCCTATAATCGACGCAGAATCGCCAGGTTCCATCCCTCTTTGTGACTAATACGATGGGTGATGACCACGGGCTCTGTGATGGTTGGATGATTCCTCGGCCAAGCATCTTATCCACTTCTTCTTTAATAATGCGTCGTTCTGCTGGTGATACTCTGTACGCCCTCTGACTTATAGGTGATTTCCTGTGTTGATTTTATATTTCACCTTCACAGTGGTTGATTTTTCCCTGATCACTGCGTCGAAGCACGCAGAATATTTCTGAAGCAATTCAAGAAATTTCGTTTGCTGATCCATGGTTAGCTGCGGCACCAGTAACTTATGAAACTCGAATTCGTTGTTTTTGTCACTGTAGGAAGTCTGCGGCTGGGTGGATTTTCCTCCATGACAGTCAGATGTTATGTTATTAGCTCAGCCCTTGCTAAGCACATATGTCTCGGAAGAAATTGAGGTTCGTTCTGCCCATTAACTACCCATAAATCTCCAGTGCCATTCTTGAATGATATGACCGACGCAGGAATAATGACTTGTGATAATTTCTTCTTCGCTTCAATTATAAGATCTACGTGGCCATTTAACTTAGGGCACGTGACTCTAACCTTGGTAGCGCTCGACGCAGGACTGGTAACATCGTCGAGAACAAATAACCGCCACGAATCCTTATTTCCTATTTCTTCGGAAGCTTGTAATTCGTCTAACAGAATTTCAGAACGTCCACAGTCAATTACGGCTTGCGAGCTCTTCAAAAAGTCCCATCCGAGGATAACGTCGTGGCTACATTGCGGCAGGACGATGAATTCGAACGGCTGAATTCTGTTATTAATTTTCAGCCTGATGGTGCATCTTCCAGCTGGTTGCACATATTTGCCATCCGCGACCCTTAAAACAGTATTCGTGTAATCAGCGATCATGGTCTTCTTCAGCTGTCGTCGAAACGTCTCGGAGATAACAGAGAAAGATGCGCCGGAATCTATTAGGGCTCGCACCGACTTGTGGTCCAACATTACGTCTATATAATTTCTAGACATCTTGGCGACGGTCGTCGACGGAGGATTTTCTTCTTCCGCGGCCTCACCTCCAGGGAAGGTCGCGTCATTTAGTTTTCCAGGTTACGTCGGCTAGGGGAGCGACCGAATGGCGACGGAGATCTGGAGCGACGTGACGGAGAGCGTCCTCTCCTTGCGGCGGGATGCGGCGACGACCTGTATCTTCCTCTAAACAACTCTGTCTGTTCAGCATCGTCATATTGGCGCCCATGGTCATATGCATCCTGTCCTCGCCTAGTTCTTGCTTCAGCGAATACGTCTTCTGTCCTTGCAGTATCTAACTACATGTCCAGGACGGCCACAATGGAAACACACAGGTCTATTATCCCGTGTCCTCCAGACGTCTGTCTTCTTTGGAGTGTAAGTTGCCTCTTCCTCTCGTGCAACTACTTTCGCATAGGTCGGCTTCCGCTTCGGAACGACCTTTCACCAGGAGGACGTCGGGGTGGAGATTGGCGCCAAAACGCTTTCCACTTCCTCCCGGATGGCGTCTTGGATGACCTCTGGTTCTGCCACGTCGTTTCTAAGGGATAGACCACGCTGAATCTCTTCCCTTACTATCTGTCGAACGAGAGACGACAAATCATTCGCCTCTCCTACTGAGGCAATCGGCACAACGTTGGGAAGCCTCTCGAACCTTCGTCGAATTCGTTTTTGGTTCATCTCTTCGATGAACTGGCAGTGCTCTTCGATCTCGTCCGTCGATTTTACGTCCTTTAGTAGGAGGGCCTGATATAAGTCCTCCGCGACACCTTTCATCAGATGTGCCAGTTTTTCACCCATGTTTGGGTTTACCGTTCGGCACAATGCGAGAACGTTTTGGATGTACGACTAGGCGTTCTCGCCACTCTTCTGAGCCCTGTATTTTAACTCTTCTGTGGACTGCCGAACATGACGCTCAGAATCGCCGAATGCATTCTGTATCTCGGACTTGAAAGTTTCCCAGCTGGTCAACTTTTCTTCAACATTTTCGAACCACTGTCTGGCGGTTCCGTCCAAATAAAAGTATGCATTGGCTAGGCAAACCGTGTCGTCCCACTTATTGTATTTGGCGACCCTTTGATAGCCCTTGAGCCATCTGCCTGGGTCTTGCCCGGCGTCTCCTGTGAAGATGGCAGGGTTCCTTATCTGCTGCTGAACAGCAGCATAGGCCGGTGAGCTCCTTTCCTGTCGATCCATCACAGTGCTTGTTGGTTTTGTGTAATGTACGAACTCCGGATTCAAGCCTTGGAGTCTCCTGCTTTGTCGAGGTCTAATAAGTTTAGATGTTACCCTGCGCCTCCACCAAAAATGTCACGTTTCTTAGGGATCGTGAGATTCAATAACACACACACGTAGAGGTTATAAGCGTTTAATCAACGGCGAAGTGCTGTACAAAGTTCGTACTGCTTAAACTGACTCCGATTTGGAATCCAGTCCTATTTATACATACATGGAATATTCTAGAAGCAGAACATTCTAGAAACAGAAAATACTAGAAACTAAAGGCAAACAATGTAAATAAATTAAACAAATAAAAATGGTTGCTTCGGCTGGGACTCGAACCCGAGTCTACGTGTCTGCAATCCGGCTCGCTACCGCTCTGCCATCACTGCAGGTCTTGAGATGTGGCAATATGGTGTAGAGATATGTCACTTTTTCATTGACATCTAGAAAACCTACGATAACATTGATACGGAGAATTGTTTCAAGCAATTCTAGAGTTGGGCATACCTGATAAAGATGGCTCTGGCACAGTAAAAGGTAGAGTAAAGATGGGAACAGAACTATCGTAATTCATTTATACTGAAAAAAGGGCTACAACAAGGAGATTCGCTTTCATGTCAGTTGTTTGAAAAAGGCATTAAGAGACTCACCTGATGCAGGTTTTCTAGGGGTTTCCTTGAATCTGTTTTAGGTGAAACAGCGGGTAGGATTCTTAAACTATAGCCCGGGAGCCCTAGTCAACCCTTGATTACCTTGATGTGCCTTCCACTCCCCCTCCCCCCTCCCCCCGCTCTTTTCGTTTCCCTTCCTATCCTATTAAAGGGGAATTGCCTGTTTCAGATCACTCTCAAGTAGCTTGTTGCCATTCTTCCTCCTCGCAAAAAAAGGTATAGAAACACAAAAGACCATTTTCTGGCATTCACGCATGACATTGACATAGAGCAGCAATACTCGTAGTATTTTATGCGCTTGAGGCCCCAAAATTAAAGATTGGAAACACTAAGTTCATGGAAGTCAGAAACAGAGGCCTGCGCCGGATACCTTTGAAAATAAATGGTTCTACTTTTGAGGAGGTCTAAAAAATTAAATACTCGTGTAAATTGTAAATAACAAGAATGATATTACAGCGAAAATTACGAATAGAATCAATATGGCGAATGGATGCTATCATGGACTACCGTGTTCGCCCAAGATCAAACAACTATATGACCTACAACAAGCACATCGCAGCGCCAGGCAGAGCGTGCGTGCTGCCACAGAGGCAGATGTAGCTTAACTGCCGAATTATTAAAATGTGGAGGAAAGAAACTGAAGGAGGCAGTACATGAATTGATAAAGGAAGACATGCCTAAGGATTGGAACATGGAAATAATGTGCCCATTACATAAGATGACAGAAACAGAAGTGTCCTGATGGAGAAGGAGGATCTGAAAACAATGGAATTAAGGAATTGGAAAAGGAATGCTATAGATAGAAATTAATGTAGGCAGGATTCTACAGGGCTGTATGGTCAACCAAGAAGAATTGTAATTTACATAATCAATTTATAGAGTTTTCTGTGAATGATTAACAATTAACTATGACAAATCATATTTTAGTCAACTCATTCACACAACATAACTTTACTATCAATAACTCCAAAGGAAAATAACAAGAATGTAAATGAAAATTCATTCACAACATTCCTAGTTCTCCTTCTGACAGGACCCGTCCTAGCGTTTTTACCGCTGTAGGAAAACTCAAAACTTACGGCCTCCAATCTTCAAGAAAAGCTTTAAAGAACTTTAATTAACGGAATTATAAAAGAACAATATTAAAGATATATTAATAGAAACAATAACATTAATACATACTTACTGAAAAATGGTTATTTTAAATTTGAAGGTTTACATTTTTTTATGGGCTAGTGACACAACTTACAAACTGAAGCTCGAGCCTATAATTTTCTCAGATAATTGAAATATACTTTTGAAACGATAAACAAAACTATTTAAGTAATATGCGGAGTCTGAGCCTAAATTAAAACAATCTCTTTCGAAGTGTAGTTCCTGCCTAATTGGGGAAAAACTTCTTTTAGATCTTATTTATTACTTAATGAATGTCAGGCCATGACCATGATGTAGTTGGAGGTGGGTTTGTATTGGATGACATTGGTGGGTTGGAAATGGAATTGGCCGAGTTTGGCTGTGAAGCGGTTTTCTCCATACATCTAGAAGACCAATATGCGTAAGCAAAGTGCGCAATGGATGTGTCCAGGCCACTGTGTGGATAGAATCCATAACATCAACGGTTACCACCCAAAGCATTAGTACATAGTTAAGAGGGGTTATTAAAATAATGCTCAAAATTGCAAAGGAAGTAATTAATTTAAGAACCTCAACTGTACCTTCTTTCTATATTGAAACTCGGCCTATTTTGTCAGCCAATTGTAAAACTTTAAGATGGGAGATATATACAGCCGTCAAGACGTTTCTTATGTGTTTTTGCTGTCGTTCCTAAATTTTCCCGCCGTAGGCAGTCTCCTGTCTTGTCCACAGCCCAGGGTGGACCATGAAACTGAATAACCAATTACAAAAGAAGCTCGGTTGTGCATCATATGCAGAAACAATTGTGAAGCATTTCGGTGAGCTAAAAAACCAACAAGTTATTAAACTCTGCTGACCTGCCGAAGGAGACTACGTCGAGATTGCGTCAACGAGCTGCTGCTCCTCCTGCAATGTATGGACAATCTACCGAAAGTTCACCAAAAACCGGAAATTCCCCTCAGGCCGATTGTCAGCGTTATCGGTTCGGTCACATAACATTTGGTAAAATTACTTACTAAGAAACTGAAATTGTTAGTGGGTAACGGCGCACATCAAGCGAAAAACTCCACGGAATTTGTATAAACGTTGCAACTCAGGACATGGAGCCAAATGATCTGATGGTTAGTTTCGACGTTCTTTGCACGAGTACCGGTAGAGGAAACCATCGATCTGCTGAAGAAGAAATTTTCACCAGGAGCTACAGCACCCTTTCGACATGTGCTTACCAAGGTGAATTCTTTGAACAAATAGTGTGAGTAGCCATGAGGTCACCCCTGCCCCCCCATCCCCCTATCCCCGGCAGAGGGGGCACAGGGCACAGAACAGCCAAGTGCTTCTAGCCATACCGTTGTAATCTGGCCACACGGGTACGAGTTCCTCGATCACTTAAATTCGATCAACGCCAGTATCACAGTCACGATGGAGCTCTTCCCTTCTTGGATCTATTGATTTTAGGAGACCGGACATTCCGTCGACGACAGGAAGGCGACGCATACCGACACAGAAACCAGCCCCACTCTCGACACTAGTTCGCAGGGCTCGGGATAGTCCTCAAGCCCGACTTTCAAACGGAACGGCTACACGAAACAGCAGTTCAGGACAGCAATAAAATAAAGTTCTATAGCGTTTCTAACGTACGCGGGAAGTACGACGCTGAGGATTAGCAGTATAATGAAAAAACACAAAATTAAGAGTATTTTCAAGCCGCAAATATAAATGAGGAAAACCCGGACTTGGCATCAGATACCTGAGGACGATGACGGAGCTGGTCATGGAAACGTTGTGTTATTCATACGAACTGACCTGTGTCGAAACCCGAGAACGCTATCTTCAACAGATTCACTGGGAGAACCTTCATTCTATAATATCGATGTTCTTGTTGTGGTATTCAGTCCCAAGACTGCTCACCTAAATTGCGCACGCTTTTCCATTTCCGCATAACTACCTCATCCTCCCTAATCTAATTAGCGTATTCCATCCTGGCCTCTCCTCTATTCTTACCCCACACGCTTCTCACAAAGGCTAATTTTATAAAACCGAATGTCTTAAAACATAGGCTATTAATCTATCCCTTCTCTTGGTCAACGACCTCCATATTGTTAGGTCTTTCCCTATTCTGTTTAGAACTTCCTCCTTAGTGATTCTATCCATCTATATGATTATCAGCATCTCCTACAACATCACATTTCAAACAAAGGCTTCTATTTTGTTCCCTTCTGTAACTCCTATCGTTCACGTTTCGCACCCATATAACGCCACGCTCCATACCAACATTTTTAGCAACGATTTCCTAATATTCAAACTTAAATTACCCGCAAGTAAATTCCTCTTCTTTTCCTGTGCTGTCCTACTCTTTATGTCTAGTATACTTCTGCACCCATAGTTATTACGCTTCCCAAATAACAGAAATGCTTAACTCCCTTCACAAACTAACACGAACTACACTCCATTACATAGGTTTTCCCTCTACTTATCCTCATATTGAACTCTTTCTAACAGGACAACGTTTATTCCATTTATTCAGTCTCCTTCTGACTCCCCTAATATTAGAATATAATCGTCAAAGCGTAGGGTTTTTATTTCTTCTCCTTGAAATATGATTCCTTTTCCGTATTACGTTTTAACTTTCTTCATCGCCTGTTCTATATATAAGTTAAACAGCATGAGTGACAGACTGCATCCTTGTCTTAGTCCTTTCTTGATTTCTGCTTTCTTTTCTTGATATTCAATTCTAATTACTTCTGACTGTCTTCTGTAGAGGTTACGTATAAGCCTCCTTTCTCGATATTTTATTCGTGTATTCTTCAAAATCCTTTATTGTGTGTTCCAGTTCACATTATCAAACGCCTTTTCTAAATTACTAATGTCATGAACGTAGGCTTCCAAAATGAGACGTAAAGTCAATATTGCTTCTCTTGTCACTGCATTCTTCCTAAAACCAAACTGATCTCCTCACTCGCATTCTATTTGACGTTCCACCCTCATATAAAGTAATTCGTTAATATTTTGCATGCATGGGCGCTGCGGGAATTTTCTCGCAGGCGCTTCAGCCCAGAGTGACTGCGGGGCTCACCTGATCATGTCGGGAATGCCTCGCACTCTCTCTGGGTATTTTTTATCAAAGTTCTCATATGCCGAAACACCTTCACCTATTTTAGGAGGTATTTGTACTGGGGTCAAAGACCTTGGGCATATGGCAAGAGTTGTCCGCTGATCTCATTGGATCAGTCGGCTAACTGCCTCCTGAAATTGGTGGAGACACGGAGAAGGGAATGCTGCGTCCCCACAGCAAACTCGTCTCCCGTCATTCGGAAGGCGTGAGAATAGTACCCAATGTCCGACCTACCTGATGCAGGTTTTCTAGGGTTTTCCCTGCATCTCTTTAGGTGAAACACCGGGTAGGATCCTTAAACCATAGCTCGGGGGCCCTAGTTAATCTTTGGCTACCTTGCTCTACCTTCCGCATCCCCCCTTTTCAATTCCCTTCCTATGCTACTAAAGGGGAGTTGCCTGTTTCAGGATCACCCTCATGTAGCCTGTTTCCAAAATAAAAATAAAATTGCATGCATGATATACTAAACTAATTGTTCTGTGCTGATCGCATCTGTCAGCCCCAGTTTACTTCGGTATGGGTATTATTATGTTTTTACCAAAATCTTCTGTTATTCTTCCTGTTCCGTAGATTTCGCAAACTATTCTCAACAGCCATGGTACTGCTTCTTCGCCTGATGCTCTTATCACTCTTCTTTAAAGTAACATTTGATTAATTAAAATAAAGCACAAAAAGTCCATAATTAATTCGTCAAAAAATTAAAATTATAGCATTTTCTCTTGCTGCTTTATTATTCTATTCTTAATCTACATCTGACGGTACTACTTCATCCTCCTCTTATTCTGATTGCGATTCCATATCCGGTTCCTCCTCTTCTTAATTCATTTTACCTTCTTACTTTCTATCATATTTCCAAGGTTTTGCTTTAATCGCCAATTAGATTCCCGTGCTTACCCTAAAGAAGACTGCGAGTGGTTGGAATCCTTTATTCAGTCCTCTCTATCTTTGATGGAACTTTTGTATCTCTTTACTTGATTCGTACCAAATGTATATCCATCTGCCATCTACAGCTATATTCTTCCATGATTTCTGAGGCATGCCGTTTATTTATGATTATATGGTGTATTTGGTGTATTGTAAACAGGATAAATTAATGCTCTTGAAGAATCTTAGAATACATTATACGACTATGTTTCGAGAAATGAAAATTAATTTATTATTCTTGTATATGATTTCATACTTCATAACTATCTAAAAGTTTCCATCAAAGGATAAGTAATACCTGACACGTCATTAAAATTTAAAAATATTCAAGTTTTAAAATGACAAGTAACTTATTTAAACAGGTCATTAACGTGTAGAGAGCAATTGTCTAATAAAGTTACTTTAACAAATTTTTCTGTAATAGTTTAATGAATTTATGGTTCATCTGAGATATCTAGTTATGAATGAAATTATATAAATAGTTATATTTATCTGGCGTCATTTAAAATAAATGAGTGCAAGTTCATATAAAAAAATACTAAGAAAATTGTGAGTATAATAAGAATAACACGACGTGGGTTCATACGGAAACTTTTAGGTGTAAATATAAATTATAATCGTTGTATAAATAATAACAAAATTAAGTTTCATAAACCTGACATTTATGAAGCAATTATACGTATATTTATGAAACAATTTCATAAAATATAAACTAAGAATTTGGGTCATTCCATGTCAAATCACCAAGGGCTTTCCATCTGTGTCTCTCCAAGTCTCATGAAATTTTGTAAGGAAGTAAATCCAGATCCCGATTGAAAATATGCAAAATATTAGAGCTCATTGTGCACTGGTTCAGAAGTTACAAGGCCATATTGAATGGCCTGTCACCGCCTTAACGCGCACGCGCCTCTGAAAAGGCCAAGTTTGATCCCTTGTCAAATCAGTTCTAGAGGCCAGTGCAAAATTTTGTGGCGACTTTGGCATGAACAGATATCAGAACGGGCAGCCGAGTTTCACATTTATCTGGCCTCTAGAAGTGATTTGACAAGGGATAAAAGTTGGCCTTTATCTTTGGAAATGAGATAATTTTTTTTCCTCAAGTAAGTTGACAAATCTAGACAGAGTTTTGCCCGTACTGAACCAGCGTACTTTACTCTGAAGAATAAGATCAAATTCTTCAGAATTTTGCAAAGGAGCAAAATTACCTGGTGGATAATACAGCGATACGAAAGGAAATTTGGAAATGGTTTATCTTTCTTGTAGAGAGCAATAAATCAATTGATATTACCAACCATTGCTGCTGCTCCATCTGTAGTTCTTGCAGAAAGCTTGTGCAAAGGCACATCTGTCAATTTTGCATATGTTATAAATATGTTCCGGTGCGTGCTTTCACAGTGCTATTTTTAGATTTTCGACCGGGCCTATTAAAAACTGATTGTTGGGCAGACAGATTCAGTTTTAGTTGAACTATTTTCTTTATCTTGACTCAGATTTAATTGATATTAAAAGTGACACGGTTTTATTTTAGTCATAGAAACACTTCAGCTACACAACAAACAAACATATTTATCCTTAACATTGACGAAACAATACGATTCCTCCCAATCAATGTAAAAATTATAGGTTCGTCTTTTTTAAGTTATAACATTCATTTTTACGTTAAAATAACAGGGTATTTTAAAACAACGAAGTAGGAGCATGTACGGCAGGGGCGCTCCAACTTGAACTGCTTGAGATCTACCTCAATATTGTTAGACTCCGATCGATCGACTCTGAGTCTGCAAGTATATGTGATGCAGGATTGTCGTCTAGGTAGCAAGGGTAAATCATAAAAACGCCCAAAATATTTAATAATTTTCCCTCATAAATATCCAAAATTAACTAAGGAATCCTCAGATCATTTCTTTTCAGTTTATCTATCACAAGTTTCAATTTAGTTTTGAATGCGTTTATCGCGCTAATCATCTCAATAATGGATTTTCCTCTACCTTCAAACTTCTAGTTAATGGTGTTTAAATACGTTGTAATGTCTGCTAAAAACGCTAAATCAGTCGGCCATTTTCCGTTTTTTAGCATCTGAGTGTCATCACTTCTTTCGTCTAGAAAAGCTATTATTTCGGGCAATAATTCTTCAAACCTTCCTAGGAATCTGCCGCGACTCAACCACCTGACGTCCGTGTGAAGAACTAAATCAGTGTGTTCAGCAGATTCACTATCTTCTTTCTGCAATTTGAAGAGCCTTCGTTGCAAGCTACGGGCAAATTTTATTGTAATGCTCATAATCTCCTCCACGTTTAGAACTTTTGAACACAAATCTTGTTGATGGATAATGCAATGGAATGAGAAAAACGAAGGGAAATCGTCATTAGCTCGACACAATATCACAAATACATTTTTGTTTGCAGTCATTGCTGGTGCTCCATCGGTTGTAATGCACACTAGTTTATATATTGGTAGCTTTTAGTTTGTTACAAAATTTAAGAAAAACGTCATATTGCAGCGGCGTACACATGGGAAACGACTTGGGTCATTGTTGACTGTCGGAACAAGGCAGACTGCTGGATTTACAGTATTAATAAGTTTTCACTTTATTTCACACATGGAACTAGAAGAAAATAAATGACTTTGGATTCTCTTCCGTCGTTAAAAACGGCAGAAACAAACGCGAATATTTTAAGTTCAGGTTATCTCATTGTAATTTAGCATCACTCTACTCAAAATTGTGATATTGAGACACGAATTTTTTAACTAAACATTATTATTTACATTTACAAATTATTGTTGCGGATAGATGTTTTGCTGCTGAATTGGACTCAAAATGAAGTCAAAATTTGCCGAGACAAATTTTTGTGGTGACTTTTGGCTTGACCAGATATGAGAACGGCCAGCAGTAATACTATATTGATCATACCACTACATTCTGCGTTATAACTTGTATCGATAAGCCTAATTATACACTTATCTGGCCGCAAAAACTGATTTCACAAGGGATAAAAGTTGACCTTTTCAGCGGCGCGTACGAGTTATCCAAGTGACAGACAGCCTAATCATTGAAGATGATATAACTTCTGAGCCAGTGTACAATGAGGTTTAATATTTTTCACACATTCAGTTGGGGTCTCAGTTTACATCCCTACAAAACCCATGAGATTTAAAGAGTCGAGTGCGAGTCATAAGTTGTTTTTGATCCAGTTAACTTCATTTCATTTCCGCATTTTCCTAGTGGAATTCACTATTATTTCGTGCCGGGGAATAAAGTACGGTGAAAAAATAGAATTTTATAAATTGTACTATTCGTGTGTTCATTTATGAAAAAAAATATGACACTTTAAAACTAAAAATAAATAAACTTACGTAGACTTCTTTTCGTTTGTATAGAAATTTTCCAAAATCTTTCGATCATTTATTCCCAGGAATAAATCTCTGTTCCTGTAGTCCATATTTTGCATGTTTAATATAGCTGGCCATTTTTCTATTTTATCGATTAATAAATCGATATCAATGTTTGACACAGAAACGTGTATTCAAATGTGATACAATTTGTAAAAAAAAAAAAACAATTTCACCACTCTAAAAATTATTTGTAAAATTAGAACATACAGGAGCTTCCAATCTTTAGTCAGATGATACTAATCGATTCTGCGGATTAAAATCTGAGTAGCGTCATACGTCCGTTATACTGGCTCACTTTATAAAGATGGATTTATAATGTATAACTGGTGTATGACGGAATTCAGAATGAGTATGAATAGATTTTAGTCCAGAGAATCGATTAATATCATCTGAGTAGTGATCGAAATCTCCGCTCTGTTCAAAGTTTAGAAATAATTGGGATTCTACAAATGTTAACTTATTTTTTGTTTTACAAAATATTCTCTGTCCCATAAGCGGCAGCAAACATAGACATTATTGTCAGGATTCCTTATATTTTCCTAGTTGAATTCACATGTTACGACAACATTTATTAATCAGAAAAATTAATTTGTATATATTCAATTTTATCAGCAACATCATTGTCAGTATAATATTCTGAGAATACCCAAAGAGGACCACCGATAGTGATAGAAACATCGTATATTTAATTATACTTTATGTAATATACTTATTCATTTAATTACTATTCAGAATCATTTTGCTATTAATTTTAAATGTTATTTTATAAATTAAGTCAAATCAATATAGATATTATAAATGAAAAGTCCACATGATACAGCTGGGCTGTTTGGTATTGCGTCGTTAAACAAACCGAGAGCATTGTCGTCTGAGGTAAAACGCGCGACGCATGTGTACAGCTCCATAAGGAACAATGTACTTGGAGTGGCGCTAGTGACAAAAGTGAGGCATCCCCGCTACTGACAGACCAGGAATCTCGAGTCTGTAGCGCGGCTCATAAAACCGTGCCACTGACAGGCAGCATGTGTATTGTGTACTCTCACTCCCATTTAGCACAATGTACCCGGAGTCGCGCGACTGTTACTAGCGCCACCATGTGTACGGGGCCTTATTGACGGGTCCTTTGTTTGAAAGAAATCAACAATACAGGGAGGGTCGCTTTCACGACCTTCGGTCTTCGTCAATTGTAGTCTGCTTGCCTTCACCTCGTTTATCGTTAATATGCAACAGATGAAAACGATATTTAGGTTGTGGTGACTGGGTACATAAATTATTAATGAAGAAATTTGAATTTTAGATATAAAATTGAACAATTTTATTAAATTAAATTTGATCAATTTGAATTGTAAATAATGGAAAACATTAATTTTAATACATCATTTAAATGTTGTGCCGCTGCTAACTAAACTCACCGGAAAGGAAGAGTATCTATAAAGGGCTTAGGTGGGTCTAAAGAAAACTTGACATCGAAAATTTAATAAACACTAAAATTAGCCAGTAGCGAGAAATATAAATCGTGTACATCAGCCCTTGGGGACCAGGAGCTGGTGATGATACGGCATCCCTTCCTCAGGTTTGGTCTCGTTGACTTCTCGACGTCGAAGCTCGTACAATAAGCTATTGAAGCTGAATATTCTCCACTAATAATAATATTTGAATGCCCTGTAATGTCATTACTGATGTAATTGTTGTTCTACTCTTGCGTCCACTACTCATAATAATGTTGGAAAAATGTTGCCCAAAATCTCCTTTCCATCTTCTTATATGCTCCGCTTTCCAAGGGGCTTTGACCTGGTCCGTCCCTTATTCTTCCGGGGATGGCCTGGTCTCTATTGTTGCAACGGGATGTTAGCGAGTTGCTAACTCAGGTATTTGTCCCAAGGACTGGCCTGCCATTACTGAAGTGGTACAGATTTGTGTTTCTCTTTTCTGGCTATCGATATCGTCAATTGGATATTAATTTAATATTAAGCAAACGCCATCCTTACTTGCTTACCGTTGGCGTTGGCCTGGCAACCAGCCTAGCCCGCTTCATAATAATTATTCTCTATATATACAAAATTTATAAAAATATGGGGAAATTGTTTTTTATAAATATATGTGTGGGGTGCAAACACACCGCAAGCTGCTATAGCAGTCTAAATTTACATAAATGGCAGAAACTATAGTTTGCAGATACAAAAACATAGAGACTTCGTCATTTAATTGTCGTTTAGAAACTCGGTCGAGCCTGCCGATTACATTAATTACCTACGAATGGATGAGACGAAGCTCAATAAGTTCCTACAAATTTTAACCCATATAACGACGTACAGTACGCTGTAACTCAGAGAAAGGACAAGCCATCACTCTTCACAGCAGATTCATTGCTAAACTTCTGCACAGTCGATTTACTGTTTTATTTAAATCGTTGCAATGTTATTATTTATGGTCTAATGCAGCCCTCCATGCTAACCTATCTTGCGCAATCCTTTTCAATTCCTCATAAATAGTATAGCCCACATCCTTCCAAATCTATTTCGCGGATTCCATCCTTGTCCTCCCTCTTCTGTTCAGATCCATCTAATGCTAATTTTGCAAGACCATCGTGTCTTAAAACGTTGCCCATTAACCTATCCCTTCTCGTGGTCCACGTCCTCCATAGTGTTCGCTTTTCTCCTATTCTGTTTATATTCTATCCATCCATATGATTTTCTATTATGTTCCTTTCCTATCGTCCACGTTTCGCACCCATATAACGCCACGCTCCATACCAACATTTTTAATAACGAGTCCCTAATATTCACTCTTATACTACCCGTAAGTAAATTCCTCTTTTTCGCGAAAACCTTCCTTGCTTGTGCTATCCTACTGCAGTCATTAATTACTCTTCCCAAGTAGCAGAATTCATTTAATTCAGTCAAAATATCCCTTCCCAATCTAACAGCTTTGTTATTCTACTGTTTCGCAAACTACTGTCCATCATCTTGGTTTTCCCTCTATTAATCCTCATATTGAACTCTTTTTCCAAGTCTCCGTTCATGCCATTAATTATGGTTTGGAAGTCTTCTTCTGATTCCCCTAATACTACAATATCGTCGGCAAAGCGTAAGGTTTTTATTTCTCGTCCGTGCATTATGATTCCTTTTCCATATTCAGTTTTAACATTCTTCATCTTATCAACTCCGCTGGAATGTTATAAATTCCTGACTCTTTACAATTACTCAGGTCTGACCTTAAAAATTTTGTCTCCCAACTCTTCATCATCCACCTCCCCTTCTTTTTCTATTACTGACATCTAAATTTCCACCATGATACAGATTTTCTGGATATTCCTTCTATCTTTCTAATTTTTCGTTTTTATCCAGAATTGGCTTCCCATCTGCTCTCCTGATGTTCTTGCTGATATTTTTCCTCTCGCCGAATCTTTCTTTGATTTTTCTGTAAGCTGCATCTGTTTTCCCTTTCAGCATGAAATCTTCAACTGCTTTGAATTTTTACTTGTAACCAAGCCTCTTTGGCTGATTTGTACTTCCTATCTATCTCATTCTTCAAACGTCTGTACTGCTCTTTACCATTTGCATCTCTCGCGTTTTTATGTTTAGTCCTTTCATCAATCATGTTTATTATTTTTTGTGTTATCCATGCTTTTCTATTGGTCTCAACAGTAATAGATAATAGATACGCGTGATTAAATTGTAAATAAAATTCATGTTTCTTGGTTTTTTCTGTGTGTGGGTGGCGAAACTCAAACAAAAGACCCAACCCTTTCCGTTTTGAGAGTGGGAGGTCTCAGGGCGCATTCCATGGACAATAGACTGACCCTTCTTTTGTAACGAGAGCAGCCAATTGAGAAGAGGGACCATCAAAAGAAAATTGAGTTGCTACCGGGAGTGGGCGCAGCTAATTTGGAAGACCGGCCGTGAAAAACGGAAGGTCCACGAAGAATCTGGAATGCTACGGATAAATGCGTAACATATGCAGCATTTGCGCCCTCCTAGATAAAGAATTTTCTATTGGCTGCAATTGTCAAACTGCAAGCCAATAGAAGACTTTGGTGTACAACGTCTAATTGGTGGTTGAAGATGGTGTGTCTTCGACCGAAGTGACAAGGGAGGAAAGTTTGAAAGGAAGAGATGTTACTAGATTGGGAGAGCAGAGAAGAATTTGTCGGTAGAGCGGAGAGAGCCCGTCAACAGATGCTGTCGGGGAAACGGAGAGACATTGGCGGAAAAACCTAAGGATGATGCAACTCGGAAGGAGAGTTTAGGCCTCGGGCACGATAAAAGCGGCAAGCGGTGAGCGGCGGGACTCCGAGCGGCAGAGTAGTGAGCGATGCCGGCTACGATAGAGGACCCTTGAGCGGCATCGCCTAACATCGCCCCTGTTTAGTACAGGACGCACTGGATCGTCCTGCATTCCCCGTCATGGAGTCATCGTGTGAAGTAGCAAAGCTTCTCTTACTCAGTGACAATAGTAGCCTTTTATTTATATAATTTCCAAGGACTGTCCTTATCCACCCTATGCAAGCCCTTTCAAAACATAAGTTCTCCCTCAATTCCTGCACAAAGAAATTTGTTTTTCTACCATCTGTTATTTGTGTTCCGTTTACTATTTCCTTAAAGCCGTAATTATTTCATCAAAATCATTTTATCGACCTTTTAAAATCTTGGGCTGATTTTCTAAACCATATGTTATTTTCGTTCAAGGTTCAACTCTCCCACCACAGTCCTTCCAGAACTATTAACCCTCAACAGATAAAATAATATTTTAAGTAACCTTTAACATTCCCTCTTAGTTTCATCACTCCAACCCGAAGATAGGCGTAGTCTAGTCGTGGCAGGAAAAACTGATTTGATAATTTTTTTCATAAGACAAGGAAACAAGTTTTGTTTTCTATACTTATTAAATATAATAAATAATTTAAATAATTAATTTTTGGACGGTATTAACGTTTCAAGACCTATATTTTTGTTTTACTGCCATCAGAAATTTTCTTGACAATACTATATTGAAGTCGTAATGCATCCACAAGAATAGTACGCCTGTTGCAAATGTTGTTTTGTAAAGTCGTACGTCGTTATTTACTTCCAAAAATTAATCAAATTATGATTTTAAATAACAATATCAACACTTCCTTCGCGTATTAATTAGTTAATATTCTCGAAGCAGGGATTTCTCGAAATATTGTAATATTTTTATATAAAAAGTAAACTAATTTTCTTCATTTCCTTTTTTAATATTTAATAAACAAATTAAATGATTTTTTTACTTACGGAAATTACAGTGACCTCGTCATGTTTTTTGAGCATTCAGTTGTGCTCGAGAGTTTTTTATAGTCCCTACCACTCAGCAGGGGCAAAAAATTAATGTCTGAGGTGAGCGGTGAGCGGCAAGCTTAGCGGCGGGAGTTGAACCGCTCTGCCGCTTACCCTTGGAACCGCGAACCCATTGAATTGCATTGGAACATTAAAGTGAGCGGTGCCGCTCTAACTACCTGCTCCCTGCCCTTGCCGCTTTTATCGTACCCGAGGCCTAAGGGAGACAGCAGACGGAGACCATCTAGTAGCAGCAACCAATCAGCCAGCATATAAAAACATATGCATTTCATCGGTATCCTACCCATATTTTTGACATTAAGAGTTCACATTTTCCAGGCCTATGGCCATTAGGGAACAAACAAATGCTTTTCGTTCACCCCACAGTGAATACCCTGAGATTAAAGTTAAATGCTAATGAATTGTCCTTTTCCTTTTTATATTATCTGAAACATTGTAAATAACGTTGATGTTTATTAAGATTAAAACTTAAAATTAAACTTAAACTTAAAATTTTATTTCCTCTTTTTTATATTCCCCTCAGTATCATGTTATTATATATAATTAAATTAAATTAACCCCACTCAAAAAGTAAACATTAGAGAGCTATTCTTCCTATTTTTTCTTTTGCTGCTCTAGTCATTCCTTCCTTCAAGAGTATCCATTTCTCATTTATATTGTTTATTTCTCGTTTCTCTATTAATCTTTGCAATATAGCAGCATAACCATTCCCGTACTTTGTTTTTTCCCGTGGAAAGGTTAAAGATAAAAATTTTTAATATCATAATTTATTTATTACTGTCGTCGTTAAATTAATCATGTTGATTTCAAACATACATTATTTCCTATTTATTAATCTAAATTTGTTAATTCCACATTTTGATTTATTTTTAATAAATAAATTGTAAATTCTCCCGAGACTTACGACCCGATGAGTGTAGAAATACAAAACATTAACGTTTTATAAAGTTAAAAAGAATGTCTCGATCTTGATTCTTTAATTTTTGAAAAGACAAAAATAAAATGTCGACTAATAAATGTTGATCACCTGATCATAAGGTCCAACCACAAAGTAATTGTATGTATGGTATGGTTACAAATGAGAAGAAACATATATCCTTATAACTTGAAAACCTTTCTTTTTTTATGTACTACAATTTTAAAAAAAGTAGAGTCGCCTTCGAGTCTGTAGCGTCACCCGCATCTGCCACATGCGTTTTCGACAACCGCAAGAGTCAGCCCCGCACGCGCTCCGATGTTCATTCTTCAAGGTCTGAATGCATACTGAATTTCTTACGCTCTTTCCAGAGCCTCGATCCATCTTAGACCACATAGTTTTCAAAATTTTACCATAATTTGCATCGATAATCAAACGTATTTATTTGCTTAGTGAAGACTGTTGTAGGATATATTTTGAAGGCAATGAAAAAGTCTTCAAAAGATTATGATTTAATTTGTTGGGAGGTTTCGGCCTACTGGGCCTTTTTAAACCTCAATTAAATGTACTTATTACATACAATTTCTTGTCGCCCGTGACTTGCAACTTTAAAAACATCCCAATTAGTCTAAAAACGAATATAATTTGTACATTTAATTCAGGTTTAAAATGACATAGAGGATCCAAAGTATCCGACGAAATAAGTAATTATTTTTTCTTCCGAAACGTATAGTTTCTTTTCTTTTTATCAGATACAATAAAATGATAAGAGCATTTATTAATATACATTTTATTTAATTAAATTCCTTTCTAAGACATAAAATTTTAAAAAGCGTAAGTACTGATATAAAAAATTGGAAATGAAATAAAACTTATGTGACTTATGTGGACTTTTCTTATGGGTAATATAAGTATAAATATTAGGAAATCGTTGCTAAAAATGTTAGTATGGAGCATGGCGTTATATGGGTGCGAAACGTGGACGATAGGAGCTCCGGAAAGGAATAGAATAGAAGCCTGAAATGTGGTGCTATAGGCGAATGCTGAAAATCAGATGGGTGGATATAGTAAGTGACGAGGAAGTTCTAAACAGAACAGGGTAAAAGCTAACAATATGGAGGACGTTTTAAGGCACGAGGTTTTTGTAAAATTAGCATTGGACGGACGTGTGTGGGGTTAGAACAGAAGAACGAGGCCAATGATAAAATTCGCTAAGCAGATTACGGAGGATGTTAGTTGTGCTACTTTTGAGAAAATGAAAAGACTTGCTCAAGATAGGTTAGCATGAAGGGTTGCATCAGACCAGACTTAGGGCTGAATACCACAACAACAACATAACAAACTATTTACAATAAAGTATGTAAATAAAATTTGTTCTTTTAAACTCATTTACTATTTTTTATGTTCATTAATATCAATTTTTGAGTGCGAATGTACGTTTAAATCAATTATTTCTGCTACTCTGTGCAATGATGACTGTTGGCGAAATGAATTTTGTGCAAGTGACGTAGGGTTGTGGAACCATGTCCCGAAACGCGGCGTCCGCCCCAGCCACTCTCTTCCTGTGTTCCTCCAAGCACACGCGGCGAGCGAATCTGGACTTGGACTTGCATCAAATGCAGAAAATGTAGCGAGAATACGCAAAACTTCTCGCAAGCGATCACCAACTAATATGACCTCCAATCCACGATAAAAACCATTCACCGTACATTCCTTGGATATTTTTTCTTTTAAAATTTATTAAATTGTAAGTATTGTTTCAGTAGCTTTCATTTAATTGTTTCAAAAATGTCTTGTTTGTAAAATCTAATTCTCTTATTATTTACACAATGATAATTAATTACAATTACACCTGAAAAGTTTTCATAAAAAAGAACCTACGTTGTGCTATTGTCATTTATATTATGCTCTCAATTTTCTTAGTACCTCTTTTATATAAATTTGACTATTGTACCCATTCATTTTTAATGACGGCAGGCAAATATACCTATTTACATAATTTCATTCATAACTGAATATCTCAGATGAGCCAGAAATTCATAAATCTATTACAGAAAAAACTGTTCAAGTTATTTTACTTTATAACTATTCTCTACGAGTTTTGTTTGTTTAATGACCTCTTTAAATAAGTTAGTATCCTGTCAGTTTACATCTTGAAGATTTTTGAGCTTGAAGAAATGTAATGTGTCAGGTATTTCTCATCTTTGGCGTTAAATATTTCGTCTTGACAACTTAAAACGTTTACTTATTAAAACGTATACAAGAATAATAAATCAATTTTATTTCCATAATCATGGTCAACAAATTCAAAGTTATCGTGTTTTGTATTTCCTTAAACGTCAGCCTGGTAACGAAAGCAATTTTACTTGTAAACATTGTTTAAGGTGTTATTGTGGGGTCACCATCATAACTTTCATGCTCATGGTCACAGCCACCAGAAGGCAGTACGCCTTATAATTACTGCCCTCTTAATGTAATTATAGTACTTAGAATGTGCTAATGACGTCTGAAATATATATATATATATATATTGTGATAAAAAACGCGGATTTTGTGGTATTGTGGCGTTATGAGGCGCAGTTCGGCCAACAACAATGTCTAGTCGGCTGAAAGATGGTGATTCCCCGCGGGAATCTCCCTCGGGGCGTGTGTAAAAAAAAACGATGGTGAACCCCCGCGGGAGACCCCCGCCGAACGTGTGTAAAAAATGAGGGCGGGGAACCCCGAAATTTTGGGAAATAGACCTATGAAGGGGAATTCCCGTCGGAGGATTTAAAAAGGGAGCCGATGGGTGGCTCGGGGTCAGAAGGCAGATGAGTGGAGGAGAGGACGGACGTGTTCATAAGTCAGATGAGTTGAGGAGAGGAAAGACGTGGGCAGAGCAGATGAGCAGAAGTCAGACGAGTTGAGGAGAGGACGGACGAGAGCAGACGTGTCCAGACGTGATCAGATGCTGTGAGAGGTGGGCAGAGACGTTAGATATTCGAGGAAGCAGATGAGTTGCGGATCTGGTTCCTACTACCTTCATCGATAAAAATCCTGCAAGACGGCAGAGAGACGCGGAAACATTCGAGAGGTGGATGTTTGTAGGCCCAGTTATTGTGGCTACTGCATACTCCATCTCTCGAAATTAAGCCCGTGTAATCACTTTAAATTAATAAATGAAAAATTTTAAAATTGATTATAATTTGTTCTATTGATTAATTAATGTTTTATACCCTAGAAGGTATATTACAATATATATATATATATTGTAATATACTTTTTGTGTATAAAACATTTATTAATTAAAATTACAAATCTGATCAATTTTAACAATTTTGTTTATTAATTTACGTGAAGACACGGGCTTAATCCCAGGGGATTTTGGGTCTCTCAAGAGATGGAGTATGCATCAGCTGAAAATAGAAAGAAAATAATTGAATGTTAATTTTATTCAGAGCAATGAGCAAGTTTCACAAATTTTAGATCGCTTACCCACAATTACTGGCCCAACAGACATCCACCTCTCGAATGTTTGTGCGTCTCTGGATATCTCTCCCTAAATAATACTGCTACTTATCCAACACTGAAAGTAAAATAGCTTGATAGCCCCCATACCATATTTAATTACCCAGAAGTACAGTCAATCAAAATAAACAAACTCCTGATAGAACAGAATTATTAAAAAAACAGATGACACCCTATTTCTGCACAATAGTTCCTCATCCCATGACTTCCCAACAAATAAGTCTTCAATTTCTACCCAGTAACTATTCCTATCTCCCCATTAACTCAAATCCTGCCTCTTTATCATAATAATCGTTGAGTCACCACTTTGCTCATAAAATTCCTTCAAGATTCTCCCATATTCTTTCTCTATCAGCTCTGAAAATTCTCAATCTTTAAAATCCAAGGTACCAGCTGGTCTATTTCAGTGACACATTCTCATCTAACATTTTTATTTAACCGACGATTTTACTACACTGTTGTGATCCCCTTTCTATTTGGGCTAATCACCAACTAAATTAATCTCGTGGACTTATTTATGCCACCCCCAATACGACGACTTCACATACTATTCTTTACTTATTATTCGACGAATCCTTCACTTCACTTTAATATACGACGCTTTCAACTTATTATACTTCCTTACAATACGACGACTGATTCATTTAATCCCTTACATCCTCCAATAACACTATGAGGTCTCACTGCTATTTTCCACCAAACTCCAGTACCATAAATCAAAACACCTTCCAAATCACAGCTGACATTTTCCAATTTTACTTCAAACCACATTCCTTTCATAAGCTCACCCTAATTCAACTCTAATTTCTTCCAAACAGACAGAATTCTCGTTATTTCTCCCCACAATAATATCCACTTTAATCATCTACTTTCCACTCCCCAACAACCACATCAACCCACAAAATCGAAAAATACTCCTTGTGCAGAAACAAAATGACAGAACAAGACAATACCAAAATAGCTGATTCCCAAAACTAATCTAAAATCATCAGCAAAAGTCTATTACAAAATAAAATATCACCTAACTAGAAGATAGCATAGAGGATAGATGTAAGAGATAAAGCATCAGAAATGGAAGAAAATGCTTTATAGCTGGAGTCTCCATAATCGCCAATTATGAAATCATTAAAGGGTAATGATTCTCCTAGAGTTGTTTACTAGAAGATAGCATAGAGGATGGATAGAAGAGACAAAGCATCAGAAATGGAAGAAAATGCTTTATAGCTGGAGTCTCCATAATCGCCAATTATGAAATCATTAAAGGGTAATGATTCTCCTAGAGTTGTTTACTAGAAGATAGCATAGAGGATGGATAGAAGAGATAAAGCATCAGAAATGGAAGAAAATGCTTTATAGCTGGAGTCTCCATAATCGCCAATTATGAAATCATTAAAGGGTAATGATTCTCCTAGAGTTCCTTTGCCCTAATCTAACATATCACTTGATATGGCAATAGACCCCTGCCATCATCACAATTTTCATGTACCCCATATAATCCAGTGCTATTATTTTCCTCTAACCCCAACAATGGATGCCCATATTCTTTATGCAACCTAAAATCCCATTGACATATAAATAAAATTTTCCCAAACCATTTAATTACTTCACCAATTGAATGAATCCTCAATCCTTTAATTGACCACGTCGCTACATAATTTAAACTACTTATCATTGTTGCCATGCGTTTTCCATACTCCATAGTGAAATGATCCTGCGTTCTCCCTCTACACTGCTTTCCCAAAATTCCCTCATACATTTCATCTGCATAATGATCGAACCTATTCTGTTTAAATTTAATAAACTTTATATCTATTCTTACACTAATATGACCCAAACTGTGTCTTTTTCCCCTATTCCCCCGTAGAGTTTCCCCTTTTAAACCTGCTAAGTTCAGCATTTTCTTCTCCAAATTGTAACTATACAACTTTCCTGTCTCTAACACTTCAGCTATCACTGTTTTCAGCTGTTTCCTAACATTTCCCTGCATATCATTATCAATAGCCACAGAATTCTCTCCTCTCTCAACTATTTTCCCTGACGGTTTAAGAACCATTTCCCTTTGACTATTATCAACAACTAAATTACATATTACTTCTACCTGATCTATTTCTTCTACTGGCACATTAAAATCAATATGTTTATCATCACATATTTTCTCAGATACCTCGTTCTGAATAATTTCTTCCTCCACTACTGCCCCTATCTCCTCCATATTCTTATTTACTTCCCCTGTAAATTCTACAATAAACTGTTTCCAATTATTCTCCATCTTCTCAGCCATTTTCTCTACATTTTCCTTACACTCTATTCTCATTTCTGCCATACTCTTATCAATTTTTTCTCCCAACCTATTATTTTCTAATTTTATTTCAGCCATGTTCTTATCATTTTCTAATTTCATCTCCTCCAATTTATTATCAAATTTTTCTCCCATATTATCCATTTTATTATCAAATTTTTCTCCCAACTTATTATTTTCTAATTTCATCTCCTCCAATTTATTATCAAATTTTTCTCCCAACTTATTATTTTCTAATTTCATCTCATCCAATTTATTACCCAAATTTTTTATTAGCATCCCAATATCTAGGCTAGTACTGTCTCTTCTTTGCTTATCACTCTTTTCCCCTATGGCATTCGTAATATCACTATTGCTGACGTCTACATTTTTTGTCCCTGATGCTTGCCCTTTATCACTTTCATTAAACATTTCGTTTAAACCGATCACTTCCTCGGATTCCAAATTCTCGCCCTGCGCACACTGAAATTCTAGTTCCTGTGAATTTTCCATATTAATCACACGTTTTTTACTTCTAAGAAGCATATATCAAACAAAAGAAAACCCCAAAATATTAATTAAAAAAAACATGTATTAATTTTTGTAAGCAAAAGATTGCGTACTTGTGGAGATTGCACAGTAAAATTGCAAAACCCAGAATTTAAATTTTAACCGAGAGGAACACGAAAGAAAGCAAAACAAAAAAACTATAACTCTAAATTTTGGAAAGATTACCTTTTACAAAAATAGCTTCTGCAGTACTTCACCCTTGAGAGAGATCGTAAGCCCCACGTTGGGCGCCAAAATGTAATATACTTTTTTGTGTATAAAACATTTATTAATTAAAATTACAAATCTGATCAATTTTAACAATTTTGTTTATTAATTTACGTGAAGACACGGGCTTAATCCCAGGGGATTTTGGGTCTCTCAAGAGATGGAGTATGCATCAGCTGAAAATAGAAAGAAAATAATTGAATGTTAATTTTATTCAGAGCAATGAGCAAGTTTCACAAATTTTAGATCGCTTACCCACAATTACTGGCCCAACAAACATCCACCTCTCGAATGTTTGTGCGTCTCTGGATATCTCCTCTCTGCTCCACTCTTCTCCCTTCTGCGGTCTGATCACTCGCCTGCCTACTGGGGTCGAGCCACGTCCTCTCGGGTCTGATCTGGTCTGGTCTGCCCCACTCTGCTCTGGTCTGCTCTACCCCACTCTGAGGTCTCTACCACGATCTGATGCACTCGTCTCGTCTGCCCCTCTCTGACGCACTCTCTGCTACCGTCTGATGTCTCCTCTCACCACTCTCTGACGCACTCTGATCTCGAGCCACCCATCGGCTTCCCTTATAAAGCTTCTGGCGGGACTTCCCCTATTTCTTAACATTTCGGGGTTCCCCGCCCTCATTTTTCCCGCGGGGGTTCACCATCGTCATTTTTTATACAGGCAAGCCGGGCCTTCCCCGCGGGGAAAAACATCTTTCGGCCGACTATCCATTGTTGTTGGCCGAACTGCGCCTCATAACGCCACAACGTTACAAAATCCCCTTTTTTATCACAATATATATATATATATATATATATATATATATATATATATATAGTAGATTTGTCTTCCAAAGCTATATTTCTTGCACTACATTAATTTATTGCTAAGCACTGTCACTTTGTGTTTTTCTTTTGTTATAGCGTTTCAAAATGTTCAAAACCAATGAACTACCCGACAACTGTTCAGTGAGATCAGTGATTCGTTTCTTGAATACAAGTAATTCATCATTAATTGTATGACGTGTGTTGTTGTTGTAGTATTCAGTCCTAAGACTGGTCTGATTCAACCCACCATGCTACCCATCCTGCGCAAGCCTTGTCATTTCTACATAGCTACAACATTTTAATTCATCCCTAATTAGCTTAGCGTGTTCCATCCTCGGCCTCCGTCTTTTGTTTCTACCCCTCTAATGCTAATTTTACAAGATCCTCATGTTTCAAAAGGAGGTCTTCTTATTTTGGTCTAAGTCCTCCAAATTGTTCTTCGTTCCCTTGTTCTGGTTAGCTACCGTATCCATACAGTCCATTCTTCTAAAGCACCACATTTCTTTTCCTGTCTGCAACTGCTACCGTCCACGTTTCGCACCCATACAACGGCACAATCCATGCGAACCATTTTAGTAATGATTTCCTAATATTCGTATTATATTACCCGTAATTGAAAGAACACAATAACTGCAGTACAAAGCTTTATTTGAAACCATTCAAACATAGTTTTATGACTATAAGTGCTACAATAAATAAAAAGGCGGCCAATAAGTCAACATATAATTTTATTGCTATTCAATTAATATAAAAGCGATGTTTCGCCTCCTTTTCGACCCTTCATGAGGCATAAAATTTAGCAATTCATGTCCTTCACTCCTTGACTCGTCCGGTCAAATCACATTATTTTTACACTGTTGATCAACGAACTAATTCAAAGGAACTATTCCAGAAAAGAACTGTGCATACTAGTAACTGGTTATGTGAACTATCGTTCGTGAACTAAGAAGAGTCCGACAATATTGGTGAGAAGTTGCTTTTGAGTTGTTCGGCATTGTTGTTCATTTTAAAGGCATTATCATTTATTGAGTGCGTGTTTTATTCTTATTGGCATTCAGTGGTATTGTATGTGTGTGGCACATCCTTATAGTTAAATTTTCTTCAAGCAATTTCAGATAAAGGCAAATTATATCGTATTAGCGGAGTCCCAACAGAATAAGCTCGCATTTCAAGTATACCCTAATATTTAGCTAATCGACATGCGCATGAGAACACTTGCGAAAATATTTCTCACAATCTCCTACATCAATTTTTCCATTGTATTGAAATTGTCAAAGCCCGGTTTTCATGTTTAAAATACGTAAAATGAATGCTCTAAGTTATAAACAACAAGAAAAGGAACATAAATTACATATAATTTACAAAAATGGGTATAAAAAAGACGGCCAAAAATAAACATAGAACTCAGAATTAATTTATTGTAATATTATGTTTGTAGTAAGCCTGAAGAGGTCTCAAAATGGAGATGAAACATCGCTTTTGCTAATAAATACTTATATATTTAAAGCTAACTTTTTTTGGTCGTATTTTTATTTATTATAAATATTTAAGTCAGAACACTATGATATAAAAATGTGTATATTAAAAATAATAGCTATGAATGGTGTCCTACTATGCACTATTTTTTTACCCTGCTCATCTCTTGACTGCAATGACTGAAATGTTATAATTAAAAATATCACAGACCTTTTTTAAATTAGGATTTTATTTTCCATTTTTTAAATATTTGACTTTTTAGTTACTGCTTCATGAATGAATGCAGCAATCGCTTTAATAAAACCTCGTACAATTTTTAAATGAAATTCATGGGCATGCAATATGTTTGCTGATTGGGACTAAGAAAGTTGATTCCTGAAGTAGTTCGGATGAAATCTTCACACAGTTAACCAACCGGGTCAGGTTTATCAAAGAACACAACGTTATTAAAGTACGAGGTCTTTCCCGGTTTCAAACCGTGTCAAAGAGATTATCAGTGACGTTTCAATGGCTTGCTCTGCCATCATCTTCAGACTGAAGTAAGTGTAAGCATTTTTATAGTCCGAGGCAAGTCTGTGCAAGCACAGACCGCATGTGAGCGGGAGCGAGGGCGTCTCCCATTGGTCCACTTGCTTACTCATAAACGAAATTTTAATACACAGGATGTTTAATAAATTATTGATAATATTATGTACAAGGAAATTCTTCTCCTGGTGATTAATAATTATTGAATATAAATTCAAGTCGGCAAATTGGAGTGATTACGAAGTATAATGACGAATTATCATGATTGCTTGAGTAATGGTCATGTATGTACTGAGAGGTCAGGTGTATCTGGGGTAGATATCTGGCAGATTTCACAAATCTGGAGGACGTTTACACGTTAGTGTAGGTCTGCCGACATTTATCTTACGTACGAGATCTGTGCAGATTCTCGTATGCGCAATACATTTTCCTGTATTTACTATTTCAGCGGTCACAAAGCATTATGGGTGCCATACTTAGTGTGTGATGTTATAAAGTACTTTGTTTTTTCATGAAATCTGTTACAATTGGTGCTTTTGCATACATTTTTCAATTGCATTGTAACATATAATAACATTTTCATGTGGTCACTGCCAAATTGTGATGGGAATTATATAAATAGTCCGAAAGTTGCTGTAATCTTGTTTTCAAAGAGGTCTCGCAATAATACAAGTGGATTAGAAACTTCCACAACATCGAGAGGGGAGGTAATAGATAAGATAATATGAGTAGAAACATGGATGGTTTCATTAGAGAATATGTGTAAATAATTGCATTTAAAATATATGTTTCTTTCTGGTCTACACAGTTACACAACGGGCATAGGGAGACGACTAATGCTTGATGAGAAAATAATTCAATTCCCAATAAAATGATCTATATTGAAAAATTTGGCTAAAGAGGAATATAAACCCCTAAACGTAATATGTGACGAGTTAGCCCCTCCCGACGCTCATTACTAACGGCGACGTCACAAATATTAATTGCGTCATTTGCCGCCAATGTATTATCATAATATTAAACTATTAAAAATAAAAGTTTTTCCTTCATTTTATATGAGTTTCAAATGATTTTTAAAACTCATTTACTAGAAAATTTTTAATTTAGTGACATTTAATACAGCTTGTAATCAACTTTATCATTAAAACGTTTGTAATTTAGTGACAATTTTCCCTTTATTTTATATAGATTTAAAATGTTTTTTAGAACTCGATCACTGGAAAATTTGATATAGTGTAGTTAAAATGAGTTGAAATGAATTAAACATATAAAAACCTAATTTTCTGGCTGCTCTGCATGAAAACCCCTTCTCCCAAAGTTACCGCATGAGATCATAAGAAATGGACTATTAAAAGGCAAAATTAACTTGAAAGTGGCAATACTCCTAGATAAAACCTTTCGGCGGCTAGCCGGGATAACTGTCCAAAGAATTGGAGCAATATATGGTTGAGTCCCCACGTGGATCCAGTTATTCTTCTGCCGAAATCTTCTCCATCTGCTCTCTACCACGCACCAGCCAAGAATAATCAATTTTTGTCATATCCCGAAATTTCTGCCGTTCCACTCCCCTTGTAATCAATTTTATCATTAAAACGTTTGTAATTAAGTAAGAGTTTTCCCTTCATGATATACAGATTTGAAAAATTTGGAATTAAGTAACAGTTTCCCCTTCATTTTATACATATTTGAGCCGAACGCTTTCTGGGTTCACCATTCAAATTACAATATCACCTTGTGATTAGCCCAAAACTGAAATAATTCCTTCTTCCTTTTATTCATCGTTCCAATAGTCATATAACTCTCACATTATCATTTCCACCGTAGGATGCAATTTTTTAAGGATAAAGGTTAATGTGTCTATTTATAATTCAATGCTGCAATTATTTAAATAAAAAAGTTGCCACTGACACACGGTTCTTAAAATACAAATCTTCAGTCCAAATTATGCGTCTTATGAAATGTGGCCATTCTTTTCCCCCAACATTTGCAGTTTCACTTTGGCGCCTGGTTTGGTGCACCAATTTTACCAAAGTATATTTTATATTAAGCTGTAAATCGTCTAATGTGTAGGCACTTAGCAGGCATGTTAACTACAAAATATGAATAGTGTTCGTACTTTATCTACCCATGCGATTTGTCCTGGAAACGAATTTTCAGGGTCTGTTCTGTAATAAGTGCGGCGACACTATTCAAGCTCAAAAGTGGCAGTTTTGAAACGACGAAGTCTCCGACGAACCGCAGACTTCGACGAAAAAGCCCGTATCTCATATTTCCAACTGAAATTGTGCATGTTCATCAAAGGCTTCATAGCACAAACTGTCCAAATTTCATTAAACTCGGAAATGGTCGGACGGGACTCGTTCCTAGAACATATCCACATAAAGATATTGTTGATATATTAGGAATCAAAACAATTAATTTTGTATATGTACATTATTGATAAAGAAATCTGTAATATGTATTTATAAATTCGAATAAAGTGTAATCAAGTTTAATACACACAATAAAATGAAATCAAAAGTAATGTTATAATTTGTAAGTCTCCAAAGTATCCAAATTTTGTATCGACATCCTGTATATATATGAATAATATGATGCACAATGAATATGCATTTCCTAAATTTTGAAACTTGTGATGAAATTTGTCAAGTTGCATCTGTCTCTTCTCAGAGAAGGCTTTCAAATAATAACAAAAGTCTGTTGATATTGTGTTATTATCTCCAACAAAATTTGTATAATCATTATTATATTTACTAGTTGGAGTTTTATGAATGTTGAAACAACATTCAATGGCATCGTTTACATGATACAAGATTGAAATTTTGTATCCCTGAATAAGTACGTGGATTGTTTGGATGTTAGTGCTGAAATGAATTCTTCCACTAGTACAGTTTTAAAACATGTTTTAATTTTGATTCTTGTGACAAACTTACTTTTGGTACTTGAAGAATTTTTTTAATCCAGACAAAGAAACTGCAACAAGGGTAGCATTGAAATCACAATTGGAAGGGAATTGTCTCATCATTTTCGTACAATTCATTGCCCATAACAAACTCTTCAAATGATTATTTATGTCAATGTAAATATTTAAACTCTTATTACACTATTGACTCCAATGAAATTAATTTACATCATATAAATATATAAATACAGAAGTATTTCACCAAAGAAAACATTAAAAAAAAGGAAACTACAAGTATTTTCCTATTAATGTATTCAATTTCAATGTATTTTGCTAATGAATTACAAGGGGTCAGTTAGCAGGCTCATTATTTGTTGAATAAAAAATATTCTACCTATAATGAGATTGTTTCTTATTAATTGTAATAAATACTTAGAATTCAATTAAAGTTTACAAAGTAAACAACTAATTTCTCCTTCTCTGCTCCAAAATAAATTAATTAAAAGGCTATATATATATAAATTCGCGTATATATTTGAGAGATATCAGGAGTCAATCAATTAAAGAGAGTTGTTTGATTTATTATGTAATCGTTTGTGAAATACGAGTGAAAAGCATTGATATATTTTTGACTTATATTATTGGCATGACCTGTATGCCGGAAATTTTGATTAGCCAAAGATACGAGTAAAAAATGAACATAATTTATTCCTTTTGTTAATAGAGAGATAATTTGTATCTCTCAGCGTTATTATTTTAATGTTTCTTGTATGCGGTGCGCATAAATTGTTTTAATTTGTAGTTAAAAAAGGTTGCTTATCACTGGTTTAAATTATAAAATTTGGTTGTTGACATCAAAGTGTAATATATTTTACAAATCACTTCTGGCTCATTTAATAATTGACAACAACAGACACTAAAATTTCTAATATGCTAAATTTCAAATATTTCGAAAATACACGTAAATCTGAATATGGCTGTTTTTCAGCGCTTGACGGCCGTCAGTTGTTCAGATGTGAACTGTAACGTAAAGCATAGGAGGCCAAGAGTACGCAAATGATATTTTTTCTTAAAATATTTTTAATGACAAGCTTGTTTGTTGTAATCTTATCAAACGCTTAGTGATTAATTACTAAATACTAAGTAACATGGTGATCAGCTATGGTGTTATCTTTATTACCTCCATAGATATATCAAGTCAAGCACTAAGTGCGCACTCGTCTTCTCCCTTACCTTACGTGAAGATGCACGCTCCAATCCGGCGATTGGTCGGCCAATCAGATTGCTGTAGATATCTGCTCGTGTGTGCTCACCTATTGTCTCTACCGACTGAATTTAAATCATAAACGTATATCTCATTAAATTGCTAGCCGTAAATTCGTTGATAACTCCAGGAATTAGTACTCAATTCTCTAATTAAAGATTGTTATAACTGAGAATCGGCGAATGCTTTTACGAAGCGTTTGATGACGCAAGCTATTAATGACGCACGTGAAGGTACCAAACACGTCTCAAACTGCGCATACGACATAATCATCTCAGAATAATAATATAATATAACATAAAAACATTTTATTTAAATATACAGCGTGTTTGTACAATGATAGACGTGTTGCGCTGGAGACGAACGCCAACCAACTACAGTTTATTGCTCTAGCAAAGACTTCTCACTCCTCGCGTCATCCATTCAAGTTCATTGCTCTGCTCTTTGAACTTGTATCGGCAGTGATTACAACAAGCACAAACACGCGCTCCAACAATGGAGATTTCACTTCTTGGAGCTGCACGACATGCAGTCTGGCCTTACGTAGTAGCTCCAGGCAATATAAGAAACAACCAAACAAAACAGCAGAAAAAAACTATATTGAAGGTTTTTAAGTTATATAATGCGAAATTCAACAAAGCCACACATTCAACACTTTTGCAGGAACATTAATTTGAATTATTATGGGAGCGATCGAGAAACTCCTGTTCATCTACTAAAACGCACAATTTAATAAAATAATTTTACACTGATTCACAAAATTTTGTAATGATGATTGTTCTTAACCTCTGGAGGAAAATGGAAGAAGGATAAAAAGAAATTAAGTTGCGGATGCATCGGGACTCGCTGAGACTTTAGGTGGGGAAGAATCGGCCTATCTGACACTAACCGTCAACATATTTGTCTTGTTTCTGAGACTTTACAGAAACATTATTACTTAAGTTTACACATATATTGACTATCACTATCAACTGCATAACATTTTATTTGCTTTTCGAAGTGAGCATCTAAGAAAATAAAAATAGTTTACAAATAATTGCACAAGCGATCCAAAGATATGCTAATTCAGGTCCGAATTTCGTTTCGACCAACACTTGTGGTCCTCGTCAATATTTAAGACAGACTCAAATAATATTAACAAATATAGTAAAAAGATGTGACTAACAATGACTATTTAACATGGAATTTAATTGAGTAGTATCTTGTTTTATATTAACTGAAAAGTTAGTTATAAAATTTACTTCTTTATCAAAAGTATTATCAAAATTGATCAAGTGATTTGGTTGCATACTATGCTTAGTTATGTAGGTTGTACAACAACAATTTCAGAAACTTCCTTAATTTTAGTTGATAGACCAATGTAACAATAAATATTGCACGAAATGTTGTGGACAACATGATGATAATCAAAAGTAAAAAATAATATATGTTCTTAAAAATTAAGAAATAAAATTAACAGATTTTAAAATTACAGTAACATTGAATGTCTTAGTAACATTTTAAATTTAGTAGATAGATGATCAAGGAAAACAATGTAATTTTTTGAAGTAGATTTTTGAAGAGCAGGATGTTTTGTTTTATTATAAATGTATCTAATTCTGAAATCATTGAATTTTAAGACATCCATAGTATTATAATTTGCCCACAGTACTTTGAAAATATAATAACGTTATCAGTGTGACGAGAACTATCAGACAATAACAACACTTAGTCAGCAAAATTAAAAACCATAGTTTATTCTGATTAATTGGATGATTAGTTTAAAAATTCAAGATTGTCACAATAACTTTATTAATGGAATCTAATTAAAGATCAATTATGTTTATGACGGAAAAAGGATACTTCAAGAAAATTAAGAAGTACATTTAATATTGGATCAGAATAGAAAATTATGTATTTTTAACATTTATTTGAAAAATTCAGCTTATATTACTTCGCATCTAACTCGGAATATTGATTGCGAAAACTGGCCACTTTTCTTAATATTCCATATGCATTTATATTTGTACCTCATATATTTGAAGCGATATGGTGTGAATACATTTTAATTTATCTTTTGCTGCTTGAAGAAAGATTTAAGCTCTGTTTTAACATGGGCTTTTATGGGGCTAGGAGTGGGGATGACATTGCCCCTCTATCTCTTTGGTCGTGTGGCAACACGATTCGCAGTGGACAACTCCGCCGATATTGTAGTGGGGGAGTGGGGGTAGGCAGAAGCTTACTTAAACTCCAAACTTTCTAAACGGAATTCTGGAAACATATGCACTGGAAATATATTTCTGTCAGTTCAGGATATGTTGTCCGTCAAGAAACTCATCCGTAAAATATAATAGATATTAAGTATAGACGTTATAGTACGAACATATTTAATGTTTTGAACAATGCTAGTAGCGTTCTGGCAGCCCGTTGAAGGGGAAGTTCCTACTCAAATCACAATATTCCCTTTCTCCTTTCGCCTCTAAACATGCCATGTAGAATCTCACGAACTGTATGCACCTATAATTAAGCTATAGGTTTGATATTAAGTTTGTCAAGTATCTCATGACAATTTCGCTAAACTTATGGGAAGACTGGAAATTTGGTGAAATATAGTATTATTGAAAGTAAGAAAGTAGAATGAAGGATTACATTCACACCAATTTCGAACGCACACAAATCAAAATGTTTATAGAAGGCGTAATAATTCTAAAAGGGACAACAATTTCATGAAATTTTAGAATATCATAAGCATCTACTGCTAAAATGTTAGCAGAAGTAATGTAAAGAAATATAAAAGTCGATTTTTTCAAGAAAACATTTTAAATTATCAATAACAGAATTAGAGGTATTTTCAGAACAAATGGAATAAGTATTAGGCCTCGACTGCGATATGCACTTTGAGCGACAAGCGGCGACTCCACTCACTTCAACGTTCCAATATAATCCCATAGGTTTGCGGTTGCACTGGATACGTCAGGGCATAGGGCGGCAGGGCGCAGGGCGGCACCGCTCCATTCACACAGCAAATACACTGGACACTTATTCTCTTGTCATCGCCCAGTGTACCTTGCTGACATGGGATGACGACTATGATTTCTGTTGATGAAGAATTTATTAAATTTTCATAATGAAAGGAATAAAATTAGTTGCTTTATTGTATGAAGTATATTATTATATTAGTATTAAGTAATCCATGTTTCGAGAATATTCCGTCAGTAATGATCCAATTTAAGTGTGAAGGGAATTGTGACGTAATTATTATAACATCATTTTTATTATTACGTAAGTTGCACCATTTATTTCTTATTTATACATAATAACCAAATTAAAGCCACAAAGTTGTTTTGTCCGGAATTTTTTCATGAATGTGAACATGTTTACAAACTGCAAATATTGCAATGATTTATATTTTTTAAACGACGTAATGAAGGTGGCAATATTGGAAAATTCTATGCCAATTGAAATATTAAATTAATATTATAGAATATCCCATAGTTAATTTTTTACTTGTTTACCTTAAAAACAATCATACTGAATTGTAAATTGTTGTTGTGGTAGTGAGTCCTAAGACTGGTCAGATGCAACCCTCCACGCTAACCTAACTTGCACAAGCCTTTTTATTTCCTCATAACTAGCTCAACCCACATCCTCCATAATCTGCTTAGCGCATTGCATCCTTGGCCTCCCTCTTCTAACATCCATCTAATGCTAATTTTCCAAGACCCTCGTGTCTTAAAACGTGGCCCATTAATCTATCCCTTCTCTTAGTTATTGTCGTCCATATTGTTCGTTTTTCTCGTATTCTATTTAGAACTTCCTCGTTAGTGATTCTATCCACCCATCTGATTTTCAGCATTCGCCTATAGCACCACATTTCAAAGGTTTCTATTCCTTTCCTTTCCGCAACTCCTATCGTCCACGTTTCGTACCCATGTAACACTCCATACGAACTTTTTAGCAACGATTTCCTAATATTCACAATTATATTACCCGTAAATAAATTCCTCTTTTTTGCGAAAGCATTCCTTGCCAGTGCTATCCTACTCTTTATGTCTACTATAGTTCTACCATCTCTACTTATTACAATTCCCAAGTAGCAGAATTCATTAACGTCCTTCAAAATATCCCTTCCCAATCTAACAACCTTTAGTATTCCACTGTTTTTCAAATTACACTCCATTTCCTTGGTTTTCCCTCTATTAATCCTCATATTGAACTCTTTCTCCAGGACTACGTTCATGACATTTATTATGGTTTGCAAGACTTCTGACTCCCCTAATACTACAATATCATCGGAAAAGCTTAAGGTTTTTATTTATTCTCCTTGCAGTGTGATTTCTTTTCCATATTTCGTTTTAAAATTCTTCATCGCCTGTTTTATATATAAACTAAACAGCATTAGTATAGACTGCATCCTTCTCTTACTCCTTTCTTGATTACGGCTTCCTTTTCTTGATCATCAATTCTAATTACTGTTGCCTGTCTTCTGTTCGGGTTATGTAAAAACCTCCTTTCTCTATATTTTATTCCAGTGCTATTGAAAATCCTTAACAGTGTGTTCCAGTTCACATTATCAAACGCTTTTATAAATTTACAAATGCCATAAACGTAGGCCGATTTTTTCTTATTCTGTATTCTAAAATTAGTCACTAAGTCAACATTGCTTCTCTTGTCCCTACAATTATAAATTAGCAATCTGTAATATTTGTTGATTTTGGCCGCTACTTACATAACGTTTGTTTGAGAAGATATGCAAAATACATTTGAATTTATTTTCATTAACAAATAATATAAATTTTACAATATTTTATATTAGTTATGTATAGTTTTATAGAATGATAATTGGGAATCTAGCCGAAAACTACAAAGGTAATGAAATTAACTTCATTATTATCAATAAATAAAAATAATAGATTTTTGTGAAGTATGTGATTAGTTTTGGAAGGGTTATGGTGTCATCTGTATCCTGTGGCAGAAATTACGAAAACATCTGATTATATATATATTATATATATATATATAATATCCTAAAACTCAGAGGATTTGTTAAAGCAATTACGGTTCTTAACTAATAGGCAGGGCAAAGAATGGCAAAGGACAAGATTCTCTGTCTAGTAAAGTTGACGTAGGATTTATTACGACATTGTTTTTAGCGATAGCGATTGTCAGCTGTTGTCAGGGGTTGTTACACGTCTGGGATATGAGAAATATAAAGATGTGAAAGAGATGGAGGAATGCAGACTTTTTGGTAGTTATTGCACGTCGTGGAACCCGTGATCAGAAGATTTAGAGATTGCGAGCCAGATTCTGCAGTTCACTTGGCTGGGACACATGGATGACAAGGGGAGCGTTTGCCTAAATTTGACCAGCGAAGGATACTACAGAATCAAGCAGATTGTCACGGGAATGCATAAGTAATTAAATTTATATATGTGGTGTCAAACTCAAATTGACAAAAATAAAATGCGCTTCGGTTTTACTTGAAGTACACAGTCCATGTTTTCGAAATGTGTATATTATATTTACAGAGTCGTGCAAAAAAATGTATACTCTGTTTAACGGTACATAACTTCCAAAGTAATTGACGGAAACGTCTCATTTTTTGTGAAAGTGTAGCTTAAAGTCCAACTTACAGATATTACTGTAGGTGTTCGAAATGATGACCATTAATATCCATACACAGGCGATGGCGCCGAACTGCAGCATGAACTACCACTTCAACGTATCCAGGTTGATATCTTCACATGAATGGACAATGGATTCTTGTAGTTTATCCAATGTGCGTGGTTTTTGTCGATATACGACGTCTTTTAGTGTTCCCCATAGGTAAAAGTCCAGGGGCGTGAAGTCAAAATACGCCGACCACTTGAGCGACTCAGCCCTGTTTCACGGACACAGTCTCACACACAGACTTCTGTGTTGAACGAGTGAATTGTTGCAAAGCAAGACGGGAGTTCGTTTTTTCTGTACATCTTTACCGCAGCCTTCAACTTCCAATTTGTCTCGAATGCGCGCAATTGTTAAACGTGTCGGTGGCTATGTTTGATACTCATTTCGCCATTGGCGTTGAACCTCATTGATCTTTTCATACCTGATGTACCATTTCAAAACTGCCTTCCTTTCTTCGAGTGTCAGCCTTGCGCCAGCCATGTTTAGGCCTGGTACAGATGGTCGCGCGAAAGAAGCGCGGCAGCCCACCATAGGCAGCAGCGTACACATGGGAAGCGACTTGGGTCATTGTTGACGAGCCATTGTTGACAGTCGGAACAAGGCAGACTGCTGGATTTCCAGTATTAATAATAAGATTTCACTTTATTTAAAACATGGAACTAGAAGAAAATAAATGTCTTTGGTTCTCTTTCGTCGTTAAAAACGGCCGAAGTGAAGGGTTATCTCGTATTTTAGCAACACTGTACTCAAAATTGTGGTATTGAGACACGATTTTTTTAACTAAACATTACTATTTACATTTACAAATTATCTTACGTGTAGACCTTTTGCTGCTGAGTATTTGGCCTCAAAATGAAGTCAAAATTTGCCGCGACAAATTTTTGTGGGGACTTTGGCTTGAACAGATATCAGAACGACCAGCTTATAATGAATCTATTGGGTGATATTAATTTATATAATTAAAATAATGTTAATATTTTATGGTAATATCCATAAAACAATTTGCTTTGACAAAACAACATATTTACATTAAAAACTACAAATTTTATAATATTTCTATATCTGCGCCGGCACTTATTTTCCATAAAAACTATTACATATATATTTACAAAAATTAATTACTTAAACACTAACAATTTTAAGACTCATCTCAGGGTCGCATTTATGGGCCTTCTCATAGAACTTGGACCTGGCAGCAAATAGAAAATTACAAAGGCCAGGAATTATTTACCGTGGCGGCATTTCACTTCTTCTGGGCTCGTCTTCCCTCCATATCCAAGCTGCCGATCACCGCTCTCGCACCATATGGCCAATTCTCCTCTCAACGCTCTCAACAACGAATCTTTCACCAATCTGTCACCAATCAATCTGCTACATCTCTCATCACCACCATACTGATCAATCTGTTCATTCCATTTTCTACCACCAATCTCATGCCAAAATGTCTCCGCCTTCCTCTTTAAAACCTCTTCCCCACTTCTGCGACACCTATCACCAAGGTGGCAGGGGTGGATATTCTCCAATCATATCCCTGATTACACTTCGGGAAAAGCACGCCCCCGGTAGCCAAATACTCAGACAGATTGGGAAATTCCGAAACCGGCGACGAGGAGGCTGAGCTTTATGACCCAAGTGTCAACCGCCGTCTCCTTTGTTCAATATTCCACGCCGCCAAAGCCCGAGCAGCAATACTATATTGATCATACCACTACGTTCTGGGTTAAATTTTGGATCGATAAGCCAAATTATCGCCGCTAAAACTGATTTCACAAGGGATACAAGTTAACCTGTGCAGCGGCGTGTGCGGGTTATTGAGGTGACAGCCTGACCATTGAATATGATCTTCTAAATTCTGAAACAGTGTATAATGAGATTTAATATTTTTCACACTTTCAGTTGGGGTCTGGGTTTACTTCCTTACAAAACTTATGATATTTAGAGAGAGTTGAGTTGCAGTCATAAGTTGTTTTTGATCCAGTTTACTTCATCTCATTTTCCTAGTGGAATTCACTCTTATTTCGTGCTGGAGGATAAAGTGACATAATAGAATTTTATAAATTCTATTATTAGTGTGTTCATTTATTAATATTATTCTTTCCAATAAAAAAGATGACACTTTAAAACTAAAAATAAATAACTTACGTAGACGTCTTTTCGTTTGTATAGAAAATTTCCAAAATCTTTCGATCATTTATTCCCAGGAATAAATCTCTGTTCCTGTAGTCCATATTTTGCATGTTTAATATAGCTGGCCATTTTTCTATTTTATCGATTAATAAATCGATATCAATGTTTGACACAGAAAAGTGTATTCAAATGTGATACAATTTGTAAAAAAAAACAATTTCACCACTCTAAAAATTATTTGTAAAATTAGAACATACAGGAGCTTCCAATCTCTAGTCAGATGATACTAATCGATTCTGCGGATTAAAATCTGAGTAGCGTCATACGTCCGTTATACTGGCTCACTTTATAAAGATGGATTTATAATGTATAACTGGTGTATGACGGAATTCAGAATGAGTATGAATAGATTTTAGTCCAGAGAATCGATTAATATCATCTGAGTAGTGATCGAAATCTCCGCTCTGTTCAAAGTTTAGAAATAATTGGGATTCTACAAATGTTAACTTATTTTTTGTTTTACAAAATATTCTCTGTCCCATAAGCGGCAGCAAACATAGACATTGTTGTCAGGATTCCTTATATTTTCCTAGTTGAATTCACATGTTACAACATTTATTAATCAGAAAAATTAATTTGTATATATTCAATTTTATCAGCAACATCATTGTCAGTATAATATTCTGAGAATACCCAAAGAGGACCACCGATAGTGATAGAAACATCGTATATTTAATTATACTTTATGTAATATACTTATTCATTTAATTACTATTCAGAATCATTTTGCTATTAATTTTAAATGTTATTTTATAAATTAAGTCAAATCAATATAGATATTATAAATGAAAAGTCCACATGATACAGCTGGGCTGTTTGGTATTGCGTCGTTAAACAAACCGAGAGCATTGTCGTCTGAGGTAAAACGCGCGACGCATGTGTACAGCTCCATAAGGAACAATGTACTTGGAGTGGCGCTAGTGACAAAAGTGAGGCATCCCCGCTACTGACAGACCAGGAATCTCGAGTCTGTAGCGCGGCTCATAAAACCGTGCCACTGACAGGCAGCATGTGTTTTGTGTACTCTCACTCCCATTTAGCACAATGTACCCGGAGTCGCGCGACTGTCACCAGCGCCACCAAGCGGAATTGCCACAGTTTGATCTGAATTATCATATTGATAAAGCATGCAAGCTGTAACAGAAAAGAATATGAACGCGTAAACAGGATTTGCCACTAATTACCGCTCATACATGTGTATCGAAATTAAGCTCAGCTAGACAAAATTATTACAAATTTTATTAATAAATTACGACGTGATTTGTAGACCTACTATTGTTTTTAACAAAGAGGCAATTAATAATAATTAATTAAGCCGTTAAAAGGCAATATAATTTGAGACAGCGATTTTTCAGTTTAGAATGTAAATTGAATTTAGCGTGGTAATTATTAAAGCTATTGAGCAAATTATTTATGTAGATTTTACAGATAATACAGAAAATGTCACTATGCCTGAAATAGTCAGATCGTTTGAAATGTAAAAATGAAATATATGACTTCCTAATCTCTCATAATAATTTCCGTGAATTCTGCCATGGGAGAGCCACTAATTTGGCGATAATAAATTATATTAAACGAAAATTAAATTATTTAAGATAATAATAATTTCTGTCAAAGGAATAGTTTTCAATTTGTAAAAGTAGTTATCTCACCTAAAAAATAAAACTCGGGCACTTACCCATTTGTGACTCTAGTCTAGAAACCAAGTGGATACTTACCATAAGGGACTGCATTATGTACAAGTGGAACAAAGTCACAAGTTAATGAATTTTTATTGAGAATCAAATCTGACGTTACAGGCAACTGCTACATCTATGGTTAACTTTAAAAAGATAAGGACAGTTTGTCCAATAAGAGTGGGTCATTGTTGAAATGGAATAAAACAAGCTCGGTGTGAGGTATTAATGAAATTATTTCTTTTTTTTCCCTTGTTAGGATGAACCACTTGTTTGCAAAGCTGAGGCAACATTGAGATAGCTTATTGCTAAGGTCAACATTGCTGCATAAGACTTGTTGGATAGTATAAAATGAGTTGGGATGGATATTTATATTTTGAGAAAATATATAAATTAAGGTATATCATAAAACTCATATTTGTACTCTATGGAGATGCTGATCTAGCAACATACATACCCTATAATGGTACCTGAAAAATATTAACAGTGTTTTGAAGGTCAGAGCTAAATTGAGAAGACTTATAGCAAACTTCAAGTGACTGCTACCCAGTGAAAGCTACCTGATGTTAACAAAACTAATATAGAGTTAAGATATTCATAGATTCTCTTCATATACATAAGTACAGAAAACATGTAGCAACTATGCAAATAAGACTTGCTTACCAAATGATAAAAAATCCTGTAATGCTTGTGACAGCTGCAGTTGTTTCTTTAACTTCTTAGTGACACAGTAGCAAGAAGTCTGTCATGAGCTTCTTGGTCTTCATCAAGCTATACTTCAGATCCCAGCTAGATGTTTGTACTCATAGCAGCAGCATTGTGTAGAGAACAAATAACTCACTCCATGTTTGGTGGATGGAAAGACTGGAAATTTGATATTTATATATCATAATTTCTGTGTTGCTACAAACACATTCAAATAGAAATCCAAAAATGAGTTAAGGTGTATGGTGCTAGTTGCATTTACTGGGAACAGATTGACTACTACAACAACTTTTTCAGTGACGTCAAGACAAATACAAAATTAAAATATTGACAAGAAAATGCTTGTGATGAATTATTTATTTAAAATAAAAATGTACAATGTGTAAAGAGAACAATAAGTTAATAATGCAAATAGCAACACTTGGTGCTGCCAGACACTTAACCGGACCACATTTACAACTTGACTTACTAGACTTTAGCCGGAACACGTACACCCCTATGCTGCCTGAGCTCGACCTTTCTTAACAGCTTCTCATTGAATAATCATGATAATGGTGTCCACATGAATTCACAAAAATCTCTTGATACCTAGTAGTACACAAACTTACACCCAAATTTGCCTAGAATAAAACTCTTTTTGCTTTAAGAAAAAACTGTGTTGTCTGTGCATTTAATATGTTTGTGTAAACTCAAAAGAGAAATGCAGCAATATCCATAAGATGATAGTTTTAAAAATATAATGATAAATTTAGAACTACATAGCCACCAGTCTCCAGCCAGTTGTCCAGCTTTCTTCTACTACAAAAACGACATTTTTCATCTTTGCCAATGTTCAATCAATCAATAATGCAACAAATATAGTTTTATCATAGCATGCACTAGTAATGTTAAAAAAAATTACTCACATGCCCTGCTTCCAATTCATTAAACACTACACACAGTAATTTAGTATTCTTGTATATGTTTGGTGCTCTTATAGACTTTGTGTAAATAACATTATTTAGTTTGCAAGAGTAAATACCTTGACATTTAACTTAATCTTGGAGGCAAAAATTAAATGAAGGACCTTTGTAAAATTATAATTACATGGTACTACTCTTGGAGGACATTATTATGGGCTTGAATTAACTAGAAAAACAATAAAATATGCTGATTCCTAAGTTTAAGTATTGTAAGGATTGAATGACTGTAAAATCATCATTCTTACCTTAAAACTGTTCTAATCATTATTCTTGATATTTTAGGTACTAAAATATTCCGCTTTTTAATTCACATAATGAAATAATAAAATTTTAATATGCAATTCTTTTATTTCAGAAAGATAATACCAATCCATTTAATTGATGAAGACAGCTATGAGAAGGATGTGCTATTCTATGTGCAGCTGGGACCACCAAAGATGCTAGGCGGTAAGTTGTTTTCACATACTTCTGAAACAACAATCTGTCCTTGGGAGAGTGGATCATATCCAGAAATCTGCACTCTAGCTTTATTTTCACTTCTGTGTGAAAAATAATGAAGTAGTTTCTGCAGTTTATTTAATGAATAATTCTTGACTTTAATTATAGATATAAAAACGAAGGTAAGGATGTGACTTGTCTGAATTATTAACATAATTGATATGAACAGGACAAGATAGAAGGGGAGATGTCATGGTGGATGATGGAATTTCTGAGGAACCAGGGAGAGTTTCAATGGTGTGAATGATTATGTTTTGTTGGGATTTTGGCTAAGTGAGTTTTGGCTGTTGATCGTCATATGGATGATGCATAGGACCAGGTGAGTTTTCTGGATAGGTATAAGAGGCATTTTGTGCTGTTGGTGAGGAGGGCTTTTTTGTTTATGATGTGATAGAGTTATGAATATAAGGTTGATTTGAGAAAGGGGAAGGTTAATGTGAAGTTTTGATGAGAGTTTTGAACAAAGGTGTCAGTTGTTTAAATGGAGGTGGATTTGGGGGAGATGAATTTTAGTTAGTTTGAATGGTACAGTTACTGATTTTGTGGAGATGATGCAGATTTACCATTGTTTGGACCATTTCTCTTGGTTAATGGGCACTTTTTAAGAGGTTGGTGGTCAGAGAGAAGGTTTTGTAAGAAATAGCAACATGAAGAACATTGTGCTTGTGGCAGGATATTGTGGAATATTCTGGGAGAAGAGGTTGTATAGAAAGGGGGCAATGGCAGTTCCTTGAGGGACACCTGCAGCAAATAAGGTGAGGTTGGGAGAGATGTTTATTTATTTTGATAGACAAGGTGCTGTAAGAGAGCAGTGGAGGAGTATTAGGTTGTGGATGTCATTTAGAATGTATTTGATTTTCAATAGAAGGTGGGGATGGATTTTGTCAGAAGCATTTTGAATGTCTACAAATGTGGTGATGCAGGATTCGGTTTGTTAGAAGGAGTTTTTTTGTAACAATTTGGATATTGTAGAAGGGGGCTTATTGGTCAGTAATATTCAGGGTGGGATTTAGATTTATTTGGCTTTTGTATCATGATTATGGTGGCATGTTTAATTTAGTTGGATAGTAGGTAGTTCTAAGGATGGTGTCGAAGATATAGGTGATTAGTATTATTGCTTCTTTGGGAGATGTATTAGGTGGAAGCTGGTGATGAGGTCATAACCTGAGGTTTTGATTTGAGGAGGGCAGATAGTTTTAGGGACTGATGGTGTTTTGTTTCTATGGTATATTTGTGATTGGTATAAAAGCAGGTGTTCGGGGAGAATTGTAGTTGGGCAAATATGTTTGCTTTTTTGGGAGGGGGTGGTGAAATATTGTTGTCTTTATTAAAGGGGGAATGTCAGATTTCTCTTTGATTTGGTAATTTGTTTATAACCATAGTGATTTGTCAGTTTGATAAGTTGCTGAAGGTAGTTGTAATGTTGAGAATTTCTGGTGACTTTTAGTAGTTTTCTGGTATTATCATTGTAAATGCGTTTTACTATTGCATTTTTGGAGTAGTACCATTGTTTTCACAAAGCTTTTCTTTCATGGAGTAAGTTGTCTATTTGATTTTTGAGTGGGTTTACTGGACATAATTTAAGTGGATTTTGGTAGAAAGCTATGATGGCAGATGTGTAGATGATAGATTGTATGCGATTAAGGGTAGAGTCTATGTTTGAGTGTGCTTTTAGTAGGATGTTGAGAACAGTTAGTTTTTCTAGTGATTTCAGTTAGTTAGTATGATATTGGGGCTGTGGTTGGTGGAGTGGGGACGGAGAGATAAATTGAAGTTTGGTACGAAGTTTGAAGAGGATGTGGTTCATGTCATTACCTCCAGAATTGGATGTTCTGTATCTGAAGTTCAGGTGTTAAGCATTGTAATCTCCTATTTTGAAGGGTGAAGGGTTGGAGGAGAGAAACTTTTCTAGATGTCTGGTGTGATTCAGTTGGTAGGAGTAGAGTAAAATTAGTGTTTGTTGTTGTGTTTAAGTTATTTTGGGTTCTGGGAGGGTTGTGGGAGTTGGTTGTGATCTATTGAGCTTTTGATTACGATGGCAGAGCTGCCTTTTCTGGAGTTTCTGGTAGTTTGGAAAATTATAAGATTGGGTGAGGATGAGTTTGGTAAGAAGTGAACACATATATTGAACTCTATTTTATTGGAATGATCCAAAACAGATGAACTCTATTAATATTTGTTATGAATACTGAAAAATACACAAAATCTTCACTAGACAGGACTCATTCCCTGGTTTATTTTTCTTTAATTCTTCTAATCCTATGTTTTATGTAAATAATAATCATCATTTCATGATTAATTAATGTGACACTACTTCTGTATTCTTGGGTAAATATAATTTTGGACTGATATATACTTCAAATTTAAATTGATCTGCTAACTAGAATAATTCAACAATTCTTTTTAAATAGGCTTTCTTCTTGATTTACATCTGTATTTTCCTCCGTCATACATCTGATTATTAGGCAGATGCTAACTATGCTATAAAGTGGTCCTAAACTAAAAAAATCGTAGAATATATTTCATACTAGTAATGCTGCTCAAGCCAAGAAGGTTATTCGACATTCAGCAATTACTAGACTCTACAAAGAACTAAAATTATTCAGGGAGTAAAGAATATTGTTTTATATAGCTGTTATCATGGTCATCAATTCTAAATTAAGTAAGAATAAGGAGATATTTAAATAAATATCTCATTTCATGTTAAATTACCGAAAAACAACCTATAGCTCCCACTCGACCCTCTCCAAATCTCATGTAATTTTGTACCACAATAGAAAATGTGCAAAATATTAGAGCTCATTGTACACTGGTTCAGAAGTTACAAACCCTTCTTCATTGGGCTGTCACCGCACGCGCCTCTGAACGGGCTAAATTTGATCCCTCGTCAAATCAGTTCTAGCGGCCAGATAAGTTTGAAACTTGGCTTATCGATACAGCTTCTAGCCCAGAATGTAGTGATATGATCAACATAGTGGTATGGCTGGATCTGGAGGCCAATTACTGAGCAGAAAAAGATCTATATGCCATCATGTTTTGGAAACCTGGAGAGAGAGCAGAAAGGGAAAAAACTATTATACTTATTTGTCTTGAGATATTCCTCATGAAAGTTGCCGTGAAAGATTTTTACATGCAAAAGTTGTCAAATTTCAGGCCAAAATAATTCATTTTTTTAAAAATGGTACCATTAGAAAGAGCAGTCTTTTATGTGCACGAAACATGTAGTTTTCGGGATCGCAACATTAGGCGCGGCCGATTGTGCGCATCTGGTTCAGCGCGAAACTCGCATAACATTACTAGGCGTAAAGCGGCCGTTTCAAGTGGCACTTCCGCCCAAAGTGGCTGTGAGGCTCACCTGGTTATGTCGGGAATACCTCGTACTCTGTTTTTTTTATCAAAGTTCTCACATGCTGAGACACCGCCTATTTTAGGAGGTATATGTACTGGGGTCGAAGACCTTGGACATTGGGAACATGGCAAGAGCTGTCCGCTGATCCCATTGGATCAGTCGGCTAACTACCTCCTAAAACTGGTGGAGACATGGAGAAGAAATGCTGCGGCCCCACGAGTTGTCTCCCGTCATTCGGAAGGGCGTGGGAATAGTGCCCAATGCCCGACCTACCTGATGCAGGTTTTCTAGGGTTTCCCTGCATCTCTTTAGGTTAAACACCGGGAAGGATCCTTAAACCACAGCCCGGGGGCCTTAGTCAACCCTTGGCTATATTGCTCTAACTTCCGCATCCCCTCTTTTCAATTCCCTTCCTATGCTATTAAAGGGGAGTGGCCTGTTTCAGGATCACCCTCATGTAGCCTGTTAACCCCAAAAAAAAGACAAAAGAAAAAAAGCGGCCGTTTAGGCACAAACTCGCTCAACATTACTAGACACAAAACTTAATATTTACCTGAATTATAAAATGTTTTCCTTAATACTTTTAAAATAAGAAAATAAAAAGAGACTAAGAAAAATTGATTAATTATAGTGTTTGCTTAACATTACTAGATATAAAGCAGCCGTTTCGGCGCGAAACTCACTTAACATTACAAGAAATATAAATTAATAGTTATCAAAATTTTTAAACATTTATATCATCAGTTGCATTACCCGAAAGTTTGTAAAATAGAAAAACAAGTTATAAGTAAGAAAATAATGTTTTATAACAGCAGTTCGTACAAGATGTTTCGTTCCTAAATTTGGAACCTTATCTAAAGTGAATAAAACTAAAAATACAAAATAATTATTTACAATATATTTTCTTATAAAATGAAAATTTACTCACTGAATCTGGGAATTAAAACGGATGAAAATGCATGTCTCACAAGGGAAGAGGCAGAAATAACAGAAACGTAGATACAAGTCCGGCCAAGTCGTCAGCACAAAGTTGTAAGCGTCGCTGGACGGAGAACACCACACTAAATCATCTGCGTTTAAATATGTTTTTCAATTATAATCTACAAGATGAATTCCACAAATATGGACGAAGCGTCGTCAGTTTATTTAAATAAATATTAAGCTACGTTTTTATGACAAAGAAGCTCGACTTTTCATTAATATTTGAAGATGCCAAATTGTTTACTCCTTGTACAATTAGTAACAATAACTCATGAGAGTTTTGTTGTGTTCAGAATAACAATCAAAATATTTATCCATGAGTGAAACAGAAATTTTATAAAAGTAACGATTTAAATTTATTTATATTACTTGTATTTTTTAATAATAATAATAATAGCCGAATTGTTCTGCTGTGATGCACCTCACTCGTCAGTCTAAAATAAATATTATATTTTACATTTGAAATTATAATATTTTTCTAATAAATTTTATGGTTGTTGTATATATGCTTCCACAAAACTGAATAATTTTTACATTGAATTTTAATTTTTTCAAGTCCCATTAATGCGGATTTTTCATGTGCGTGAAGTTTGACCAATATAACTGTAATTACAATCTAAACAGCTAATTTGGTATATAACCTTATGTTAACCGAAATTATTAATTTTTTTTACAGAGCTTAAATTATTGCAAGATTTTAAGTTAATTCGGATATCATATCATTAAGTCATTAAGTTTGAATTTTTTTAAATGGGGAGAGCTATATATGTGTGTGTTTGTGTGTATGTATATAAATTTCTTACTGCGTAATTTTACGCGTAAGTTATTAATTTTATATTAATCTTAGTCAATCTAATTTTAATGTATTTGTAAATGAAATGCAAAGGATAAGTACTAAGAATAACACTATTTATATTTTTCCCAGATTAAATTTATGATAGCACTGACGATACTATTTGACGCCCCTATTTGCTAAATTATAAACCATAGTATCTTATGGAATACTGACTGATTTGACATATAATTATTCCTGAGTAAGTAGATCTTTTGATAACAATTGGTAACTATCTTATTGATAGAAATAATAACCAAAACATCAAGAAAAGCAATCTTTTTCAATTTCAATTGTAAAGTTTCTTTCAGGGTTATAATTATTAAAAGTATTGAGCAAATGGTTTATGTGGAATCTGAGGATGATGCAAAAACGGCATCATACTTGAAATATCTCAGTGATTTTAAATCTAAATATATAATACATAAGGCTTCCAAATCTTCAAATTCATCGCGAAAAAACGACAAAGAAAAATTCCCAAGGTAGAACCAATGATTTCGAGACAGTAAATGTTATTGAACGAAAAATAAATGTAATTTATAATTACATTTATAAGATAAGAATTTTTGATAAAATAATTTTTTTCAATTTGGAAAAGTAATTATCCCATCTATTTTTAAAACTTGGTATACTTGATGCATGGGGTAGAAATTAAATAAGAACAATGCATCTAATGATAATAAAAATATATGATCATTAGGAACGTTTAAATGGTCGAAAAACTTAAGACGTTTTGACTGTAAAATTATTTTCGTCATAGAGACCTTAATTGAAGAGATTATATAATAATATAGAAATGTTATGAAGAGGGCTGCTACTAGAAGAAACGATAATTCTGAAAGATAAATTAGGTTTATGTATTTTAGCTAGAGCATTGGCTCTGGCAATATTATCAGAAGTTAAAAACTAGGAGTTAAAAGTGTAACTGTCCACGTAATTTTCTTCTTTAACTCTTTTCAAATTAATTTCCAATTGATCAATAATTTAAGTAATGGATTTAATTTTTATTTCAAATTGTATGTATTTATTTCTCTGATAATAACGTTTCAGCTTTATAAAACAATTTAGTCATGTTCCTTTGGCAGATTCAGTAAAGATTACATCAGGATTATTAGAAATGTACATTTGGTAATAATACGATTTCACAACTTGTTATGATAATATTAAGTAAGTGCAATAGAATTAACTCTGTTGAATTTTTCTATTGTAATTCTGAAACTAACAATTCGCATATGAGTTATTCTTTATAACTCAGTATCATTGCTTGTGCGACATGCACAACAAAATATTTATCAATTTTAATTTATTGTTTTCGTGAAAAAAATTTCATTTTATAGCCTAACTGTATTATACATATGTAAATATTTATTTTTAAGATGAGATGATGTTCTAAAATTTAGGAACGAAACAAAGTATACGAACTTCTGTTAATAAAGTTTATATCACTTTTTTCTGAAATATAGGCTGTTTTACTATTTATTAATATTAATATCAGATGCGTATTTGTATAAAATAATTTGTTTGAAAGAAATATCCGATATTGTCCTTTATCTTCACGCAATGTCCCCGCGCCGAACTGTCCTGCGCCGAAACGGCTGCGCCCACAGAACATAGAATAGAGTAGAAGCGGCAGCACGCAGTGAAAGCTAAGTAAACGAGTAGCAGCACCCCCCCCCTTCCCCCCCCTCCGCACTACAATATCACCAAACGCTAGCCACAATTGTGCTGCAAGCGAAAATTTTTCTACGTTTATGGGCAAAAATAAATAATGCATCACTTCTTTTTTGTAATAATTGGTATATTGACCATATATGGCTAATACGAATTACGAAACAATTCCGAACTAGAATTAAATTATTGTCCATTGAATCCAACGATTTTATTATTTCTTGCTCCGATTCGTTCTGTGTGCAATTCGTCATTGATAGTTCTCACATGATGGTGCATTCGAATTTCCAAAGTAAAGCTGTCCAATTTCCTTGATAAATGACGTATAATGAGTCTAGTCTTCTGAAAAGTGATTAGTCTTGTTTTATGCATTGTTTAATCAAAAATGATCATATAAGCCGCAGAGTCTGCTGTGAGTTCGTTTCTTTTTGCAAATAAATATTTTGTCAGCAGTTGTGGTGTGACAAGAACAGAAAGTATAGGAAATGAATACAATCGGGAAGTAATAGGTGTTACATCACTAAATATCTTAGATGCAATAGAAGGTAGGAGGTTGAATTGGTATAGACATTTGAGACGAATGCCAGAGGAACGGAGGCCTTTAAGAATATTTCACTGCCAACCCCCAAAACGAAGGAAAAAAGGAAGACCTAAACTTACATGGAATGAAGGAATGATGCAAGCAATGGAGGTAGGAAAGATAAAAAGAGGTAGAAGTTTGGATGCGAGTTCCCACTCGCATTTATATATATATATATATATATAGTCAAGTTTTCTAGGGTTTTCCCTGCATATTTTTAGGTAAAACACCGGGTAGGATCCTTAAACCACAGCCCGGGGGCATAGTCAACCCTTGGCTACCTTGCCCTACCTTCCGCATCCCCCCTTTTCAATTCCCTTCCTATGCTATTAAAGGGGAGTTCCCTATTTCATGATCACCCTCATGTAGCCTGTTAACCCAAAAAAAATTACAAATATTAACACACGCATCGGTAATATCAATCCTACGCGATCCTTTATTGTAAGTAGGTCTTTCTCATGAGTAATGACGTTTCTCTCAATAGCTTCGAAACAGGCTTCACATTTCACCATCATTTTTAATTTTCTTACTATGAATAGTTTAATTCAAGAAAATACTTTGAAAAGTAATTGGTAGGAGAAATGGTAAAAATAATTTCATTGTAATGTAATTGTCTACTGAATATAGACAGTTGCTATTTTATTATTAATTTATATTATAATCCATTCTTTTACCTGAAATACATACGAAAATATCTTACATTGAGTATCTCATAAATGCAAAATAGTATGTAGGGGAATCGAACGTGAAATAAAATGCGTATTACGAGAAGATCACTTTGGTTTTGCGAAGAGAAGCAATATTGACCCTGCGCCTAACTTTAGAAGACAAAATAAGAAAAAATAGGCCTAAGTTAATGGTATTTATAGATTTAGTTCAAAACCTTTGATAATGTGAAATCGAACACTCTACTAAGGATTTTGAAGACGACAGGAATAATATATCGACGAAGAAAGTTATTCACAACTTCTACAGATGACAGTCAGAAGTAATTAGAATTGAAGGGCAAGAAAGGAGTAAGACAAGGATGTAGTGTGTCGCCCATGCTGTTCAACTTAAAGAACAGACGATGAAGAAAGTTAAAAATTAATATGAAAAGCGAATCAAGGAGAAGAAATAAAAACCCTAATGTTTGCAGATGATATGTAGTATTAGGGGAGTCAGAGGAAGACTTGGAAAACATAATAAATGAGATGAACGTGATCCTGGAGGATGAGTGCAACATGAGGATTAATAAGGGAAAATCAAGGGAAACAGTGGAATAACAAAGGGTGTTAGATTGGGAAGGAATTTTTTAAGGAAGGTAAAGAACTCTGCTACTTGGGCAGAGTAATAAATAGAGTAGAATAGCACAGGCAAGGAAGGTTCGCAGAGAAATGAAATTTACATACTGATATAAATATGAATTGAGTATGTCAAATAATTTATTAATCACCTTCACAAAATAAATAGGCCTTTTACATTGATGAATAATTTAGTGTGAAGAGCTATGCGAGGAATAACTGTCTTGTCCCATTCCTTTGTCCTTCATCCGAATGCGGCTCAGCATCACGTTTCAATTGCTTCACTTATACACACGCACTAAGAAGTGTAATAAACGAAGGGAAACAATAATGAAGAACGTGAATTGGAAACGATACACGTTAGTCTAATTAAAAACTGAGCGATTTCCAGCAATGCCGAAGTGTTTACCTACTAAGAAACATGAGCGTTGTGAGACCTTTATGGGGGTAGTCATGATCAAAGAAGTAGTACAATTGGTCGATCTGTTATGTATCGCTCCTAAAGTCAACGCAAAATTTTATTGGGGCAAATTCAGACCTCGGCCAATTACTCGACAGAAAAATATCTATACCCAACAATAATTTGTACATGTACATATCAGGCACCATATTAATAATTACTGAAAGAGTAACTGTCGTTTTTCTATTTCTAGAGATGTTGCACGTGAAATTTACCCAGAAAAATCTTACTTTAAAAATACCCATATTTTATGGCAATATATCAGTATGTGTGTCAATCGTAATTTGGTTTTAAATGGTATCAATGTATAAGAAAAAAGTTTATTCGTGTTGGGTTCCGAAGTATTACGACAACTATGACACTGAATGTAACGTATTTTGCTGCGGTAAGCGCGCGCTCTGTAAAATGGGCCAACTTTGGCCCCATGTTCCCATGTCAAATCAATTCACAAAAGTGTGAAACTTTGATTAGCGATACAACTTCTAGTCCATAAGAGTAGTACAGATACCTATCTAATACAAAATTTTGTGGCAACTTTGCCTTGAACTGATATCAGAACGGCTAGCCGCACTACTATTTTGAACATATCACTACTTCATGGACTAGAAGTTGTATCGATACTTAACTGGCCGCTAGAACTGATTTGACGAGGGATCAAATTTGGCCCGTTCAGAGCCGCGACAGCTCATTCAAGATCGGCTTGTAACTTCTAAACCAGCGTTCTATGAGCTCTAATATTTTGCACATTATCAATTGTGCTCTAGGTTTACTTTCTTACAAAATTTCATGAGATTTGGAGGGTCGAGTGGTAATTTGACATGGAATGACCCTTGTCAAAATGCTAATATATTACTCATGAAGTGCATATTTCTGGTAATGTAATCTTCCCACTCAGTCTATCTTAGAGTTGTATGATTGATAGTAGAGCGCTTCTGTCTGTCTGTGTGTCTCTGTGTTTGTCTGTTGCAGCTCTGTATCTCACTTTACTGTATCTCTCTCTGTTGTCTGTTCTCTCCGCGGTGCTCACTGTTGAAGTAAGTCTAATGGGCAACAAGCTTGTGTCTTTGTTGCTTACCAAATCTTTCTAATTGTGTGCTTCTTAGCTTTTGTATGTATTAACTAGTTGCAGCGATGGAAACTTTCTCTTCTTATCACCTTGCCTGAGCTGTGGTGACTGAAATCCAGTAGGGAAGTCTAAAACAATAGTAGCTCTGATGACAGTCTGCTTCCATTAATCCATTTTAATCGCTTGGTAACAAAATAAATTTTCATTCATAAAATTCCCTATAAATTGTACTAATTGAAACTAACTTTTGTTAGCTTTAGTTTCCAGTTCTATTTATTCTTGTGTTTTTAATAGATTAACTATACCTTCATAATCATATCATAATAATTATGAATGAAATTTTGCTGTGCTTAATTAAAACTTTGTTTCTATTTCTTCACGAAAAGAGTATAAAAATATAAAATAGGCAACTTTTTATATATAACGCCATAGTTTTTAATATTAGTCATAAATAAAAATAATAAATATTTATAGACTGAAATCACAATTCTATATAGTTTTCTATTGTACCAATTCCTATATAGAGGTAAAAAAGGTATTTAGTACAAAACAATGTTTCAATAACTACAGTACTTAAATGATCTATTTTTTTTAATATCAGAATGGAAGAATATCGACAGGACAGGGAATCGCATTTGGAACCTACTGCTTTCCTAGCAGGTGCTACAAAGCTTAGTTCAAGTTGATACCCAGACTGCTGTGAAATCCTTCCACCCTTGTATACCCGATACTCATGCTCATCTACAATTTACTAATTGCACTCTTCATGGCCTAATTCTAGTGAGGAATGAAAATTGTGTGAATTGATCAATTGTGCATGATTTTAATTGCTTCCAATTGAAGCTCATTTTGGACTTGCATTGATCAGCTATATATTGTGAATATATATTCACAATGCAAATGACCCTCAACATAGAATTATTTATTTATGATTATCTGTTCTTATCCATACACATAAATCTATTGTTCAGCTTTAATGCATAATCATAATATAAACAAACATTACCAAATACCAATATAAAACTAAAATTAAACAAAACAATTAAATGGTATGTGGTAATAAGGCACAAGGAAAGTTAAGTTAAAAATCTTCATAGGAACTTCATCTCTCAAAATTTTCATCTCAACATGTAATGATAATGTACAATCCCATTTTAACTGCAATAGTTTAACACAAATGCTATTGGTTTGTTCAGGCACTCTCAAACTTCTAACTAAACCAAGATCACCTTCAGAAAATTTGTGGTCTGTTTATTACCCATGTTGGACAAATGTGTGACAACTTCACTTACCTCCACATTGTTTGACTTTAATATATAATCATTCTACAATGTGGAAATTTATAACTTTTTTCAAGCCTAATTGTATTATTGTCCAGGTTGTATTTCAGTTGGAATTTTCCTAGTGGCATCACATCTCATTATATAATGATGGTCTCATTTTGGTTGGCTCAATTTGATGTGGTTTCTGAAAACTTCTTTAATTTTATCTAGTGCAGTTTCATGGACTTGCTCCCATTTAAGTTTGACTTCCTTTTTTCGTAAACAGTTCTGAGGTTATTGAAGTGCTGAAATTCGAAAATAAATTTTGTTGCAACTACTGATTGGGTCCCTTATTTGCTTTGCACTTTTTGGACTCTTTCTACTCTGAATCATTGTAAGTTTTTATAATAGATGGCTCTATATCATCAGCAATTATATGTCATAAGTACAGTGCTTTTTTATGACAAAAGAATGTTTGAGTAAGGTTAATAACACTTTCTCTTGTAATTAGTGGAAATTAAATTGAGATGGCTTAACTGCTCATTGCAAATTAGACTAGCTATAATAATATCTTCAACATAAGCTGCCACAAATGTTTGAATATCTTTGATTAGTGCTGTGACATAGTTTTTATAATTTATAAACATATTACAGAATTTAGAATATAAATTAAAATGGGTGGCCTCCAATAAATCTCAGCTTTGACCTTTAAAAAAGTTTTATTATTAACAATTGTAAAAGATTAAACCAATTACAATATTAAGAAATTAATTAATTTTAATGATTTTTATTTGCCCAGCTGAGCCCTGACCAAAGAAACAACATAGCAAGAGACTTTATTCAATTTAATTTGCTTTAGTCAGGGCTGTATGATGTGTTCATATGCATAGCACAGCGAGAGATTATTGCATCAGTTTCTTACTTCACATTCATCCTCCCATAGTTTTCTGGGTGACCAGCAATCCTGGATTCAACACAAAGGCCACTTCCAGGTCCGCATTGTGAAATAGCCAGCTTTGATGTAGTGTCATTTCCTTGTGATACTTGCAGACAGATTGCTTCTCCTCTCCTTGAAGTCAACCAGTCCGACTTTCCATTTCACTCGCTCCCCTCTGACCTTTCAACTCCAACTCTCCCGAATAATTTTTTGAGGTCCTCTCCACCTCGAACTCACCTCTCCTAAGAACCTGATTGGTTTCTCTGCCTTTTCTACCTTCCAATGGGGTTGGTGTCCCTACCCTTCCTCTCAAAAAATTCAATATTTGGGAGGGGCCACCCCTAGCCATCTTTTGGGTCTACCATCTTGCTAACCTTGGTTGACCAGGGGTTTTTCCCTGAGCTGCAAATATCTTTCCAGACAAAGTACTACACCTGTCAGGCTTCAAGTTTTATGACTGTGTTTGTCTTGCTGGGTTCACCCCGGAATATCTCAGGAGCTGTACTCTATGGAAACTTCATACAGAATGGTTAATATTGTAAATTAATTTAGATAAATAAAATATATGGCAAAACTTTATAAGCATCACAGTGCCAAATCCAATTGTTGAACAAATATTTGACAACTCATCTTTAATAGGAAAGGCATTCACACAAACTGGAATTTCTGAGTCGTACTGAAAATACTGTTAATATTCTTGATTTGTCTTCCAAATATATTTGATAAAATCCTATGGTAAGATTTGCAACAGTTAACTGTCAACTCTGAAAATAAACCAGTTGCTCTTCAACTTCAAACTGATGCAGTTCTGTTTTAAATTTGTGCCATCCATTCAATTTTCTTAACAGTCCTCACTTGCATTGTTTGTGAAGTCCAATAGGCATATCAGTTCTCTTTGTAGCAGGGCACTATGAAGAGAAATTGGTTTTCACAGAAAGCCACAAATCTGCTGTTTACTAGCCTTCTTTCCTTGATGATGATACCCCTTTTTGCTCTCCTCCTATGTGGGTGAGGACTGTGTGCACCTTGTTTCTGAATTGGGCTCAAGGCCCACACATGGCAGCCAAACACATGGAGGTGTTCCATATTGGTTAGCTCCATTTTACATCCAGAGTTGCAGGACTCTTGAATGGTGCTGGTTTCTGGAGCGACATGCAGTCTGCAGTGCTTCCACCCAGATGTAGAGCAGTATCCTTGCCTCCAACAAGGTGTACTTAATGATGGCCACAAGGTACTGTTTCATCTGTTTGGCCATCCCATTTTGATTTTGTCACTAATATTCCATGCCTTCCTGTGTGGAAATACCATTTGGTCCAGATAGGTTTTGAAGTTGCCAGCAAGGAATTATTTTCCCCTATCATTGTGAGACTGCTTTATTCCTTTCCTGTACAAGACCTCACTTCCCTCCTTGAATATTGTGCAGGGCTTTGGATCTCTTGGCCATAGCAAAGGCAAACATATATGTTGAACCTTGACATAAAATGGTGTTTATGAACCTGTTATTCCCAAGTAACTGTGGAAATACAGGGCCCATGATGCCTGGATGCACAGTCCAACACTCCCAGTTCCTTCCAACTGTACTGTGTGGGTGGAAATTTTCTCCTCAATTTTCCAATGCACAAGTTTAATAGAAAACTTCTCCTTTGTTGTTGTTGGAACTATCGGCAGTACTTTCATCTTCTAAAAACATCTTGGCATTGATTGGTGAGCCTGCTGTGCCATAATTCTTGTGATACTCGAGACACTCTCTTGGCTTTCTGGTTGAATTCTTGCTTCAGGGTGTTGATACTTACTCCATCAATTGTGGACACGAAATGAAGGCTGCCGATTTGGAGTGCTTGGAACACCAACCTTTTCCTTGATAATTCCCTATTCATGCCATCCTTGAATATGAATTCAGTTTTCTCTGCAATACAAAGTTATTTTTCAGCTCAGGCAATACAGCATATAAGATTGAGTTACATCCTTGCCACCACATTAATAATTCATAGATTAAAATTAATACGATACGCACAATTTTCAAGAGACTACCATTTCCAACTTCCACTTCACCTAAATCCTCCATAATTTTGATAAACAACCTCTGCTAACTTGTCATATGGTTTAAGGCACTTTTATCTAGGATCCAAAAGCCATTCTCCCCAGATTTAAGATTCTATGCATACAAGACAAAGTGCTCCCTTGTAGCTACAGAAAATTTCTTTGGTTTCCCAGATTTCTCAGCCTCTATCTCCTTTCTTTCATCTTCCTTCACCTGTGGACATTTCTGAGCCACACAGCCCACTATTCCACAACTGTGGCAAATAATCCTCCTTATATATATATATATATATATATATATATATATATATATATATACATCCTTCCCTTGTATGAAAGTTCTTTTTCACACTCCTGAAAGATTTTGTTAATAGCTGACACCTTCAGGATTAGCACAAAAGTCTTGACTGATATTTCATAATTCAGGTGGTAAACTGTATAGCCAGTTGAGTATCTGTGACATCCAGGTCATATAACGTTTTTTATTATAGTGTTCAGGTACTATATGATGCTTAGGTTTCAGTTTGGTCATGTAACCATATTGTGAAAATTCTGCACGGTGCTGTACTCTGTATTGTATGTGCTGGCACTGTTCCTTAAGATTTTCCACGCTGTGTAGGTGATCTTACAGTCCTGGTCCATGGTGTCTGTGATGAGGGAGAGGGTCACACAATTTTAATTTGTCTCTTTCTAGCTTCACAGCACTCATGAGTAGATCTGAATGGTCATCATTGCTGATCGACCAGTGCTTGACTGCCTCTAATCTACTCTGCAGCATCAGCTTATAAGATATACTCATAGGCTTGGCATTATAGATGAGGAAAGGTGCAGGGTGTTCCATTCCAATATATATATATATATGAAGCACGTAAATGTAATGTAACATTCAAATGTCACTTTTCTGACATTAAGTTTAATAATAAATAAATAAAAACATGGCCGAATAAGTCAGCAAATTCATTTAATTAATATAAATACAATGGCTGTAACTGTCATGGATGATAGTCTGATACCAAATTACTAACAACGTAATCCATTTAAAAATTTACCTGAAGAAGTATTTATATTAATTAAATTAATTAGCTGACTTATTTGGCCATATTTTTATTTATTTATTATAATGTAACATTGTCAAAATAATTTAACTAATTTTGATAAGAAAGCAGGAGATTCCTTTGACTTTCCTTAAAGCGATAACATATCAAATTTTCCAAAATTTGAGCCCCCATATTCAAGACCTTTTCTATTCAATTTCTATGGTTGAAAGGAGTAAAATATGTCAATTCATACACTTTAAAAATTGTATTGTTGTAACTGAATTAATAATACACAAGAAAACAATATTTTTTTTAGTAGAAGATTACATTATTTTAAATCATATTACTTTTCTATAAGATTGATACTTATTTCAGGGCACTGAGTGACTGAACCATTAGGACTGGTATTTATCTATCTAATCTCCTTGTTGGAACCATTGAATGGGAATTATACTGTGGAGGATAACCAAGTAGAATCCATTTCAATCATAACAATAGTTATTAATATCAATGTAATCATAATAGTTGATTGTTGTAATCAATGTGGTAAACTTAAACTTTGTGACGAAACCTAAATGTCCTTCTGTTATCATCCTGTTTAACTGGGTCACTTGTACCACCATTACAAGGTTATTAGCGGTGTCGCAGACTAGCGCCATTCTGTATTCAAGACCCCTGGCACACACAATAAAGTTATTCTTGTTCTTGCTTTGTCAAATATTACATATATTGGTTCCAATCCATTTCTTTTGCCTGATACAGTACAAGAATAGGTGTCCACAAATGGATTTTATTTATTAAAGGAGTAATTTTTTAACATACAAAATCATAAATTCCAGCAATTTTGTATTGTGGAATAGTAAATTTTAATTTACAAATTAATACAGTTCTGAAAATGGTTTCTTTAATTTGTAATAATTTTTATTATAATTATTTGCCCGGTGGCAGCTATATACAAAGAGAAAACAAATACAATTACAAAAAGAAAATATAATTCACACTAAGGAATCATTTTGAAGTGTAGGTTTTGATATGAAAAAGAAAAGAGAAGTCAGGAGTCACACAGTAATCACTTCAATGCACTCTATTTGCACTTCACTAATTCTAAAAACTGCTCACTTTAGTTTCCTTAGCCTCTTCCTAAACTGATTTACGCTACCCGGAAAAGTCGTCAGTATTTCTGCAGGCAATGAATTCCAATCGCGTATTGACCTATTAACAAATGAAACATTTCGCACGTCTGTGCATTGTCCATTTTCTTTAATTTTGAACGTGTGATCATTTTTAGAGATATAATTCGGTTAATTAAGATGGTTTGTTATTTCTTTCCAGGCCCTGTGGTTCACCCTTACAAGCTTTATATATTGCGCACAACCTGGCATGTTTCCTTCTATTACTGACACCTAAATTCTCGTGAGGATTGTTCGCGAATCGACTTCCAAACATCTTTTCAGCCCGTTTTTGTATTTTTCCAACGCTACTGTGTGATTATTTCGATATGGATCCCAACACGTTACCCCATGTTCTAAAATTGGCCTGACCAGCGTTTTGTAAGCAGAAATCTTGGTTTTTCTCGTGCTTTTCCTCAAGACCCTGTTGGCAAAGTGAAGCAGCAGCACCTCATTACCCCAATTTAAATCTTTACTAATCGTAATCTTAAGATATTTACAGTTATTTGACTCCGTCACAACTTCGTTCTCCATTTTATATCGAGTGGGAGGGACATTTCTCTTTTTTGCAAAAACGACTGCCTTACTCTTCGTTGCATTTATTTGCATTTTATTTCTAACTGACTACATTATCCTAAACAACAGCAAGAACTTTTACAAGGATAGCTATGGAAAATACTAATAATAATACTACTAGCAATAATTACTCACCCTAATGTCTGAAATGGAAGTCCATTCTTCTTTCTTTCCTGCTGGTGTCGTTACCAGAATATTCAGAAGTTTGTCAATTTCAAAAAAAGCATCTGCAGCTAAATTTTGTCTTGTAATAAGTGGTAGCAGTGCAACCGCGCCTGCGGTATTTCGGAAGTCAGGCCGAGAATATAAAACACTTAACTCTGTCTTTAGTCTGTTTTTATCAAACAACGGGTATGATTTTACAACTTGGTCCAGATGATTGTACGGGAAATGTTTTGAGTACTCTACAAAGTTTTCACTATTTAGAAGTTTTTCACAATTCAAGTGGTCCAAAGACTGGAAACGGTATCTAACCACTTGTGAGTTACGGTCACATACTTCCTCGATGGACGAATTTCTTCGCCGTTTGGTAGGAGTCTCTCAACTTATATTGTTGTCATTGCAATCAATAGAGCACCTAAAATTGTTGATTGCCTGGACCATTGTTACTACATTATCTGCACTTCTAGCTCTCTCTCTCTCTCCCTCCTCTCTCTCCAATCAATTTACTCTTATCTTTTTAAAATTGTATCCAACTCATTCAATATACATTTTGAAAGGATTAACAAATCCCCAGAATTGTTCTTGTGGAGTAGCATTTACTGCATATCTGAACACTAAAACTAACTGAGTGTGTTCCGAAACATCTGTTGCCTCGTCTGACATAACTGATACATATAAGCATGCATCTCGAGCATACAGTTTAACAGTTCGTTCTGAATTGTTTTGGAAGTTCCCTTGGAAATATGATTACTTTTCATGTGTTCTTTTACAGCAGTATCAATGCTGCCACCAAGAACACGCCAGGCAGTATTAACCGAATCTTCAGATTGTCGATGTCCTCGCAGTGCGAGTTCAAAGGCGCCACAAAATTTTATGCAGTCAATTATTCTAGATAATATGTGCCTATTTTTTTCTACTTGTTGATTGTGCTTAATAATATTTTCTTGATAGGCTGTACTTAGTTTTGTTGCAATATTAACGGAAAGATCTAAAACATTATTGATGTGTGTCTTATTTGCAGTGTGTGCTTTTATTAATGAACTGAGATCGGCAACATCTTTAACACGGGCCTGTCTTACTGAATGCGTCGTTGTTGCCAAAAATAAGACAGGGAAAGCAGAAGAGCGTATTTCTAACGTCACAACCACAAATCCAGTTAGTCATAAATTTTTCTATGTAAGCGTCTTGTGTATTCTCTATTCCCGCCTCCTTTTGCTTTTTGTTTTATCTTAACGTCAGTCATAGGCCTGCCCAGTTCCTTGATGTTTAACTTCTCTTGAAAACTTCTTAAGGAAAACGACTTTTTCAATCAACTGTCAACAGCATTCATCTTTAAAAGTACAGTGCCACCACTCACCTCAGATAAATAACACGTGATAACAAGAGAAACAAAGCAATGCAACAGGATTTAAACCACAAGAACTATTAACTCCAACAATAGCGACAGTGTTACCAACACTGCGGCACGTGAATTCACCCGTAATATGTTACATTTCTAATTCAACCCACTTAGTTTTCAATAGTGTGTAGTTTTAAAGGCGGAAAAATTAAATGCCAAGTTAATACACATTTGTAATTTTAAGGTAAAACACGCCTTGCAGACAGACGCAACACATCAATATAACGCTGTTACGTCGTAACCTGTTACCCAGTAATAAGGTTTCGCTAAGCCGTTCTGTTAAATGTAACCTGTTAAATTTAACAGGTTCCGCTCAACCTGTTACATTTAGTTCCACACTGGCCTGCTAGAGCGCACTGCGCTCCATAAGCTGTCTGCTCGACACTGGCTAGACCTTGGCGAATTTAACAGGTTATAAAAAGTTAGAGAAGGTTGCATTTAAAAGTTTTAAGAAAAATATTCACGTTAAAAGGAATATATTATTGGTTTAATTTAACTAAATACCATTTCAATGCATTTCCTATGTGATCAATATTATGTAATCCTCAAGGAATAGAATTAAATATTTCAAGAATAAACAAACTTTGATTAATATAATAGCATAAGTTAGTCATACTTTCTTCCCATATTTTCTTTCAATAAATCAATTGTCTGGCATTATCTTCAATTATAAATTAATTAAGTTTTATTTGGTTTATTTACTTTTACTGTTAATTAGTTAGTAGCTTCAAACGTCTTTTTTTTATTTTGTATCAATAATGATTTTTATCCTTTTTAGTTTCCTTTTCCCTCCTTATCGTGAATACATGATATTATATTGTGATGATTTAACAACGTTCAGAGTATATTCCTTATAAAAATAAAGATAATTATCTAGGTACGTGCGGCACACGAGGGCGATTATAATGGGCGCAGTTAAGAAGGTTATATCACCATGTACTAAAATCTATGTTTATTAAAATAACATGTTACTCAAATAACCTGTTACTGGAACCTGTTATTTCCTTGTAACTGTTACGGAGTAACATGTTACCGGGAAATAACTATTTAGCGCATCTCTATTTCAGACACAGCACAACTAAGCTTGTGGGTGGGACGGGGATATGAAACCGAGTGCTGCGCATGCGTATTTCTCGTTTCGGACAGATTATGTGCGCTTCGGGTTCTGTAGCTCTCACCATGGCCATTTGGTGCTTTAGCGGTAGCGATCGCACCGGACAATTCCAAGCAGAAATTCTCACTGTTAAAGACACCGTTTTTTTTTATTGATTATAATTTTACTTGACCTGTTTTCTAGATTCAATAACAGGTCTGTTTAACAATATTTTTCTTTTGTTGGTACATTTTTTTACATAGATATAAATATGTATGAATACAATAATAAATTATATGCGTATATTTAAATTTGTTTTAGCATGTAAGATCATCATCTGTTACACTAGTTTTATTATTATATTATTTTCGTAGAGAGACTGAAGGAGAGAATTCTTAATTTCTGTCTCCTCATCCTTTCAACATTTATACATTTTGTTTGTGAAACATCTCCGGTTTTCCGGTTACGACCCACGTTTCCGGATCTCCATGACGCGTTGGTCGAGTAGTTGTAGGTTCAAATTTTTTAATTTTTTTTTTACTAATTTTATACTCTAATTATTTATGACTGTATTTGTATTAGCAGAGTTATGTAATTTGTTTAAGATAATTACTTGATTAATCTTACTATTACTATAATTTATATTCTATTTTATGTTGTGATGTCTATATTTTGGTCCTTATACTCATCCGGTTCCTGGATTTGAATGTCCGGTCCGTTGATGAGTATATTAAGTCTTATGATGTAATATTTAAGTTTCTATATTTTTAGTCCTGTATTTTGTCAGTTCTAAAGCGGATATCAGGTTTGTCAAATTTTCTAGGGCCGCGGTGAGTGGTGGGTTTCTTATTATTTCCCATAGCCTTTCTTTTCTTAAGGTTTCTCTTATTGTCTTGTCTACCTCATAATTGGGGCATTCCAGTATGGCGTGTTCCGGTGTTCCTATCTCTCCACAGGCACATAGATTGTCTGGTCTGCTATTTATTCTTCCCAGATATTGTCCGTATGGACCATGACCAGTAAGAAAATGTATAAGACCCTTGGTTGGGTTGAGGTGTCTAAGCTGTAATCTTTCTCTTATGTTAGGTAGAATTTCGTACACCCTTCTCCCTTTATTCGATGAATTCCATCTTTCTTGCCGAATGTTTAATATTTCTTCTTTAATTTATATTTTGGTATTTGCTTCCTTGCCTAAAATTTCTACGACTTTGCACTAGTTCTCTTTTTTGAGCCAGTACTGTGCGCTCCTTTTCCTGATTTCTAGATCCAACGGGACAACAGCTAGGAGAACTGTTAGTGCTTCTGAAGGGGTTGTACTGAAGGCACCTGATATTCTTAACAAAGTTTTCCGCTGAATTTGTTGGATTTTTAGCATTGGTTTAACTAGTCTCAATCTATGCGCCCCATGCATGTGCTCGCTGCGTAACCTGTGATTGCTGCTAATATTGAGTTGTGGTATAATTTGAAAATATTTAAAGGTATTTGGAAATTAATTGTTGCCACTCTTGTAATTTGATTCATTACTTTTATGCTTTTGGTTTTTATTATATCTATATGGTCCGAAAATGTATTTTTGTCGTCCAGCCAAATTCCAAGATACCTTAAGCTTTTTTGTCTTTTTATAGTGTTGTCACATATTTTGACCACTGGGTTGCGGGATAAATTTCCTTTCATCAACAGGTAACTAGTTTTATTATAAGCTATGCTCATTTTATTTTTGTTGCACCATTTATGTACTACTTGTAGGGCTGTTTTCACTTTGGCCTCGAGTTCTGACCTGGAGGTTCCTTCTACTGCTATCATAATGTCATCGGCATATGCTACAATATCCCCAACAGAAGTTGACTGAGTCATGTGGTCCAGAAGGGGTTCCATACATAAATTCCAGAAAACTGGACCGCAAACTGAACCTTGTGGACATCCCTTTGTGGTCGTCTTCTTGATCAGGTCGTGTGGACATTGTAACGTTACCTCTCTGTCTTTACAGTAGTCTTTAATCATGCCGTATAGTGTCGTCGGACAGTCTATGTCTCGTAATCTTTGCATCAGAGAAGGCCACCACAGGTTGTCGAAGGCACCTCTTATATCGACTGCAATTCCTATTATATATTTTTTGGTCGAATTTTTTGTGTACTGTAGAACTCTGTTTATTGCGTCTTCAGTTGATCTTCCCTTGCGGAAGCCGTATTGGCAGTCATTAATCCCTCTCAGGATCCAGCAGTCTTCAAGTCTCTTACACATGAGTTTTTCCACTATTTTCCCGATCGTGTTGATTAAACATATTGGTCTGTAAGATTTGGGGTCTGTAATATCCTTATCTTTATCTTTTAGTAGAATTACTAATCGGGACACCTTCCAGCGTTTCGGGAACCTTCCCTGTGCTAGACATATATTCACCAATCCACATAGGAAGGGGGCCAGTTTGTCAGAAAGTGCCATCAGCATCTCGTTTTGAATTCCGTCAGGACCGGGAGCTTTGCCTAATTTTAGTTCGGTTATTATTTTTTTGACTTCTCTCTCATCAAAGGGTGACACAATTCCTCCGTTGTTGTAGTCTTGCTCACATAATTTTCTGATTTCTTGATGGTCTTGTGTTTCATTTACAATGCTATCATCGGGCAGAAGTTTAGTCATAAGTAATTCTACGGACGACTTCCAGTCAGTGGTCATTTGGTTGTTATCATCTCTTAATGTGGATAGGGACTCTGGATTAGATATTTTTCCTGCCAGTATCTTATACGGTTTACCCCAAGGGTCGATCACTACGCATTGACTCACATATCTTTCCCAATTGTATTGCCTAATTTCCTCCAGTCTTGTTTTATACAGTTGTTTTATTTCTCTGTAATTATCTAATAACCTTGTTCTTGAGGCTAGATCCGTTGACCTCTGATAAATTTTCCGATATTTCCTGACTTTGCTTCTTAGGTTCTGTAGTTCATCACACCAAAATCCTAGGCCTCGGCTTTTTCCGATCCTTCTTTTCTTAATGATTCCGTTTGCCGCTGTGTGAATTGCTTCTTCCAGTTCCTTCGCTTTCTCGTTTACATTATTATTTAATTGTGGCATATCTGGAGGATTAAAACTTTCCAGGAAAGCGCTCCAGTCTACGTTTCTGATGTTGTAGAAAGTACTATCAGGTATCGCTTTATTTACCTGATTTACGTTGTTATATATTTCGAATTGTATGAGGTTGTGGTCACTGATAGTTTTGTTGTTTAGCACTGTCCACTTGTCTATTAGTTTGAAAGCTCTATTGTTTGCGGCTGTCACATCTATGTTCGAGTTAGCACCTGCACGATTTTGAAAGGTGGGGGGATTATTTGGTCGGTTGATCACTTCAATTTGCAGTTCTTCAAAAAGGTCCGAGAGTAATTCGCCTCTTTCGTCTGCGATACCACTGTGCCACAGAGCCGACTTGGCATTCGCGTCCATCGTGTATACGACGGACCTATTGAGGTACGTTGCATTTACTCTCCTGATTCTTTCAATATACGGTTCTATATCTTCACAAAATTGAAAATATAGATTTGCCATGATAAAAGTACCCTTTTCTGTTAATAGTTCAACGCAAGTCATATTTTCATCGCAAAGCTGGCTGACTTTTACTACTGTTATATTTTTAGCATATACTACTATTGCCGCCATTGGTTTATCTCCTTGTGCTACTACTTTTGCCGACATTGGTATCCCTATAAGTTTTCCGTTTTTTGAGTAGGGCTCTTGTAGGCATACTATGTCAAAATTTAGTTCTTCTACTAATTTGTTTATTTCGTGCATCACTGTGTTGCAGCGCATTGCATTTAATTGGGCTATCTTCATTCGGTTACTTTAAGGGTCGTGAGAGATGTAGAAGCAGTCGGACGAGGTTTTGCTAGGATCAAATGATTTTCTTCCATATGTAGTAACAAAGTCTGCATATAGTTCCTCTAGGTTCACATCCTCGTCCCGCCTTTTAAATGTTCTTTGTATTATATCCCATAATTCTGTTGGGTTTGTTGGTAGCCCTGCAACTTTTAATTGCAACCTATCAACCGCTTCAGGAGAGGGGAAGTGCTCTGTTTTCCCTTTCTTATGAAGGTGTCGAACAACATATCTTAAACATCTAGTTAGGTGGTTGGGATCTTCTATTCTACTTATCATGACATTGTTTTCAATATCACCGTAGATGGTTTCGGGATCGATTTGATTTGGGTATAACAAGTCACCTAGGTATACCTGTGTGCTCTTCTCCTCCGTGGTGGCGCTCGCAGTCTTCTTAGATTGTATGAGCTTTAGAAGTCTTCTACTGTCTCTAGCAGCTCTAGGGGGAGATTTTTTCTTAGTTTCCTGTTTAACTGGTGGTAAAGTGTTGTTATTCTCCATAATTGGTTTTGTCTTTTTCTCTTTGCAATAGTAATTTGTATGTTTCACATTCCTTGCTATTTCTCCCAGTTTTATTGCATTTCTTTTTCCTCATGAGACAGTGAACACATACTTGGTCATGATCCTTCTTCGTACAATCTTTCCTTTCGTGATCGCTGTCTCCGCAGTGTGCGCAATTGCATTCTTTACTTTGGCAATGCTTTGCAATGTGCCCTAGGTCTTGGCACTTAAGACATCTAGGAACCACTAAAAAGTCTTTTGCCGACACTGCCAAGAACGGAAGATAAAGTTTCCGTTTTTTGTGTATCAAGTTTCTCATACGTGGAGAAACTTCCGCGACGTGGTGTACCTGATCCTTTTCCCTAGGTCCGGTTTTGAACCGAAGGTTAAACTCTTCTTTAAATTCATACAATAACTGTGTCTTTAAAATTTGAATTTAAAGACACAGTTATTAATTAATTTATGTGCTGTAGCTCATGAGCACATATGCACCAGTCGCCACTGCCCTGACGTGATTTTGACAGAGTCGGACAATTTGTCATTCACGCGAAATCGGAGCGAACGATCTTTTAAAAATTCCCGAATCCATTATAATACCCTAAAATCAGTACCAGTATTTTTTAACTTTAATAATAAATTACGACGTCGAACGCTTTAGAAAATGATCAAGTGAAGGCTTTCCCGGTGTAAGTAATGTACAAAGTTTTCTCCTTTTTTAAAAAAATGTGCCAAAGGCCCAAGGGCGGTGCCCCCTGAAAGCACGCACCGCCCGAATGGGGTCTACCATTTTCTACACCCCCTCTGCACGTCTGTTAGTACACTAACTGGAATACAAGGATCAGGATTTTGTGCTTGATCCGTACCTGAGGGCATAATAGCCTTTAATACGGTCGTTCACGGAGGTAGATTGTGGGAGAAACAGAATAAAGAGTGTAGGGCTGAGGGAAAAAATTGCCGATAATTTAAGCAGTAAGGTCTCCTTACCGGGACAAAAACCTCAGCGATAGTAAGAGGGGTAGAAGGGCACAAGGAGCTAGAATGCTCTTGTGCGACAGCAACATGCGATTGGATATTGTTAGTAGTTGGGCTTGGGTATCATGTACGTCGATACACTTCTTCTCCGTCACTTTTGGATCGCCGAGCATGTCCTCTAACAGTCCGTTAGTAAGCGTGGTCAGTGAATTACGTTGAGACAATCATTATGTGTTGGGTTGGAGGAGGAGGTGCTTGGGGTGTTTGTATCTAGTGTCGCGGGTGTGATCATAGTTGCCCAGATGCTTTATGATTGAGTTGTGTGAGAATTTTGTCTTGCTGTACAGACGTTCAACATGTTCTCTGATAACATCCATTAGTGGCAGAATATTCAATTCCCGTTATGCCATATCTTGTCGAAAGCCTTTTCGACGTCAAGGAAAACGGCTGCCGTAGACCTTGCCAGGTTGTATCCTTCTGTGACGTGTTCAACTACTCGCAGCAGCTGGAGTGTTGTGGAATTGCTCCGGCCGTTTTCTGTGCGGTGTTGTGTGATTCTGCCCAAAATGACCTCGACAACTTTACTTAGGGAGCAAAGTAAAGTTATAGGCCTATAGTTAGTCGGAAGTGAGTGGTCTTTCCCGGGTTTCCGGAAGGTCAGGACCTTGCCCTGCTTCCAGGCGTCCGGGAAGTGTTGTGTACAGAAGATGGCATTCGTGATATTACTGATCTCTTCGAGTGCTCTGGGGGAAAGCTGTTTGAGCACTCGATTCTGAATGCCATCCGGACCAGGCGCCTTACTGGGGTGAATTTGTCGTATAGCCCACCTGATTTCAGAAATGTTTGTATGCCGTAGAGGCTCGGCGACTTCTTGTCTAACAACTGTGTAACCACCTGGTCCGTTTCCAGTGTGAATGTCGGATCTGATGGATCGTCATTTGGTTGGAACGTGGCCTCTTTATTCTCTCAGGGAGCACCGTCCTGTGTTGATGGAAGTTTTCTCCAAATTAGGTCCGTCTTATATATGTTTATGGCAAGTTCTACCCACCAATCATATGCAGTACGGTGGTCATGCGGAGGGGCCATCACCGCTTACTACTACCCTGGGCCGTTGCGCCGTGTTCTGCCACCTGCGGGGGCGCTGTGCCTGAGTCCTGGGTATTTTCTTTATTGGTGACTTTCCTTCTGTTCCTAAAACTTTTGAGTACCGGCTCCCACGCTTTACTTAATTGTAGACCAGTGTCACGATTTAGAAGCCGATCGTTTGATGTCCTTATTGCGATGGCTTCTAAAGTGACACTGTCCCAATATGTACTCGCCGTCTGCAAGATCTTGGTATCATCAAATTTTATTTTGTGCCCCGTCCTTAAAGGCGTGTTCAGCGACCGCCGATTTAGAAGGCTGCTTTAGTTGGATATTTCTGTTGTGCCCCTTCGTTCTTTCTTTCACAGTTCGAATGGTTTGTCCTATATATTTCAGTCCGCATGAGCATGGGATCTCATATATCCTTGGTTTATTCAGACCCAGGTCGTGCCTAGCATATTCCGAATTTTCATTTGTGGAAGAAATATAGTCTTTATGTTTTGTTTAGCCAGGATTATGCCAATACGGGACGTTGTCGTGCCCGCGTATGGAAGATACGCCGTCTTCAACGTTTCTTCAGGGGGCTTTTCTTTCTTTCTTTTGCTGTTTTTAAAGGCCTCCCTTATTTGCCTGTCATTGAAACCATTTTCTTTGAAAGTCTTGTTTAGATGGCTGAGTTCAATTGGCAGGTTTTCGGCGTCCGAGACTGTCCTGGCCCTTAGTGTCGCCAGTACGGACAACTTTTGTGCCGGGTGATGGAAGCTGTCTGCGTCCAGGTACCTATCCCTGTGTGTCGCTTTTCTGTAGACGCTGTGTCCAAGGTTCCCGTCCTTTTTTCTCCTTACTAGGACATCGAGGAATGGTAGTTCTTCCTTCTTCTCAATTTCCATTGTGAAATGGATATTCGGGTGTTTGCCATTGAGATGTTTCAAGAATTCTTGTAGTGTGTCACTCCCGTGGGGCCAGATAACGAGCGTGTCATCCAATAATTCATCATCCATACAAAATAATTATCGAGAGCCAGTATGAGGAAATAAAGACCAAGTAGAAAAAGAAGAATGGGAATACAAAAATGATGAGGCGTTTTCGGAAATTGTGACAACATTATCGCCGGAACAAGCCGGACCGTTTATTGGATGGACTAGTGCTCGAAAATTATGGATGAAGCTGAAAGAAAATTTCTAAGGTAACGCGCATGACAAATTAATAGACGCTATGATGGAACCGAGACAAATTACATTACAAGAGCCCGAACAATGGAAGCGAAATGTGTTACTTATGGACAACAAATTAGCAAACGAGAACTGGTATTCCACAACAAATTAGCGAACGAGAACTGGTATTCCACGTAGTGCGAGGTATAAATGAAAAATTTGAAACAATAGTTGCGACGCTCCGAATACAGAGGTCGGTAGCAATGGACGACATCAAACAAGCCTGAAAGAAAAGGAAGTAAGAATGGGGAACAAAACTACGCAAAACAAGAGCGATGCGGTTTACCAGGCAAGAAACCATATAATAAAAGAAACTAGAACTTGTTACAATTGCAACAAAGTCGGCCATCTTGGAAGAGGTTGATAGAAGATAATCTTGGAGAGGTCGAGGAAGAGGTCAAGGTCATGGAGGTGGAGCAAGCAACAATCGAGAGAGGAATCAACACCCAACGAGCGTAGTAACAGAGAGGGGTGACAATCAAAACTTACACGTAACAATTAAATAACGGACGTGGCTAATGCACTATCAGGGGACCCAGATAGTGAATACATTTGGGGAATCGATTCCGGATGTAGCATTCACATGTCACCGCATTATCAAAATATGACGAATACAAGGCCTTGTAATGGAACAGTGGTATTGGCAGAAGAGACGAGAGAAATCGACGCTACGGCCATAGGTGATGTAGGAGTCTTCACCCGAGTGGAACAAAAAGTGTACAACACTACAATTAGAGATGTACTATACGTACCGAGATTAAGAATGAACTTATCAGTGAATAATGGGACTCGGTCATATTCGACCAAAACGGTGCATCAATAGTGAACAAGAAAGACGTAGTAGTAGCGACATCAGAAGACGTGGAGAAGATGTACGTCATCAGAACTAAGTCGAACAAATACATTGACAGGGATGTTTTACATAACGATGATTCCAACATGACGGCTGTAGAGAAGCAGACGTGGCACAGACGGATGGGTCACATGGGTGAGAAATACTTAAACAAGATGACGAAAGACAAAATGGCCAACGAAATCGAGTACAAGGATGTAAAATTAGATAAATGCACGGATTACATTATCAGCAAGGCAACACAAGCGCCACATAAGACAGTGACGAACGAGAGTGCAAAGTACGTGTTAGACTTGATACACATGGACCTTTGCGGGCCCATGCCGGTTGCATCTATGGGAGGTGCGAAATACATTTTCACAATCGTCGATGGATACAGTCGAAGAGTTTTCGTGTATTTCTTAAAAACGAAGTACTTCGTGGAACGCAAAGAAAATGAAACAGGGAACAGAGTTAATCGAGTACGCAGCAACAATGGAACTGAATTTACAAATGGGCAGATGAAAGAGCTAATGCGACACAAAGGCATAAAACACGAATTGACGGTACCCGGAAACCCAGCGAGTAATGGCATAGCCCATAGCCGACACTACTAGAGAAGACAAGACCACTATTACAAGATTCGAATTTAACACAGAAGTTTTGGGGTGAAGCGGTATCAACAGCCGCATACCTGCTGAACTGTTCACCAAATAAACACAACGGAGACCAGACGCCAATTGAGAAGTGGACTGGAAGAAAACCAAATCTCGGACATCTGAGAGTTTTTGGTTGCGTGGGATATTACACAACGACGACTACATGCAGAGGGAAATTCGACCCAAGAGCGGAGAGAGGAATTTTTGTGGGATATTCCAAGTCAAGACTTGCATACAGAATGTACAATCCAGAGAATCAGAAGTTATTTGAGTCGAGATCCGTCATTTTTGAAGAAAACAAGAAGGGAGGAGACTTACTGCAAGGTCAAGCGGAAGAGACAGAAGATTATTTGGTCGAGATGATAGAAGAATTACAAGCGAAAGAAGAGGAAACCCGAATATTGGAAAACACAACTGTAAACAATGAAGAAGATGAAAGTAGCCATGAACAACTAGAGGAGGAACCAGAAGAGAACGAGCCCCCGATAGCTGAAATGATAACTAACAAAAGAGGGAGAAAACTGGGTGAAACGAACATACAGATTCGGGAAAGACATCGTATGGTGCGAGAAAGAAATGAACAACTATTGAGAGGAAGTGGAGTAAGAAGATCACAACGAATTGAGGAAAAACATGTTGCAAATATCGCGTTTGAAATTCCTAAAACTGCGGAAGCAGCCATGAACAATCAAGCAGCAAAGGAATGGACTGAAGCTATGCGCGCAGAATTCATATTGTTAAAAGAACACAACGTCTGGGGACTAGTCGAAAGGAAGGACAATATGAAAGTCATTAAATCGAAATGGATCTTCAATTTTAAAGAAAATCCAGATGGAAGTATCAAGAAAAGGAAGGCAAGATTAGTAGCAGTGGGGTGCAGTACAAGACCAGGAGTTGATTATCATGAAACATTTGCACCGGTAGTAAAGATGGAAAGCATACGAGCATTATTGGCAATTGCATCATCGAAAGGCTGGAAGAAGAAAATGTATGATGTATCCACAGAATACTTACATGGCAATTTACAGGAAACAATTTACATGGAACAACCGACGGGATTTGAAGAAAAAGGAAACAAAGTTTGCAGATTGAAAAGGAGCATCTATGGATTGCCGCAGTCGGGGAAATGTTGGAACTAGAAGCTGAACGAGACGTCAATTCGGATGGGCTGCCCAGAGGGGTGAATTGTAAGAGTGGACAGCGCTATCCGACGGGAAAAGCTACAAACTAGTGAGTCGTACGGGTGAACTTTGATTGTGCGGTTGTGTGTAGCCATGTGATTTAAATTAAGTTACCTTCGAATCCCTAACAGTTGTCCCCTCCTACGACAACAATCTCGTTTTATGCAACTGATTTGCTATTACTCTTATCAAATTAATGAGACCCTGAAGCCCGTTATTTGGAGGTCTGTAAGCTCCAAAATCCTCAGATTTTCGCGGGCAACTGAGTGGTATTTCGACTGCTGTTATTTCATATTCATCATCTGCCAAGGTTTCCCTACTTGCTATATTGTGTTTGACGCATATGAATACTCCACCTCCCCTACCATCCCGTCTAAACGTTACGTAGTCCTGCTAAATATTTCAGCGTTCCGTATTTCACTAGAAAGCCATTATTCCGTCCCTATTTTAAAGACCGGTTTGTGCAAATCGATAAGATTCTAGAATGAATGGTTTTGTTTACTATACTTCTTCAATTTAGCTGCAGAATTAGTAATGACTTACGCGGCCACTCCTGGATCTCGCCGTTGATGTCTGCCGCCGCCCGAAGCCGTCTTCACCGTTGACGCCGCCACTCTGGAGAAGAGGCTGCCCAAACTTGTCGCTCCCCCCCCCCCCCCCAACCTTCTTCCTCGACAGACAACAGAATAGTTTTAACTTCTATTTTATTTGAAAATATCACCATAAATGTAATGCTGTAGGAATGATTATGTTGATACAAACATTGTGGTGTATTAAATAATTTTGTTTTTTGACTGATTATACTCATTAGTGGATATCCTTTAGAGTATTGTAACAAATTAATCTTGTGGGCATCTGATTATTTGGTTTCCCTCCCAATTTTTGATAGAGTCTCACTTCTGGGATGTCTTCACACTTTGTATAAATATAAAATTTTACAATCCTTGTTATGAACTAAGACATCTGCTGGTTATGTAATAGTTGTTTCAGGACACTCGTCAAAATTCTCAACAAGGTTCTGCTGAGCCTCAAAAACAATTGTCCAGAAAAATAATTTATTTTTGCTAAAGATATAAAACATTTTAGTGGAAAATTTATCATTACACATTCTATAATCAATTATTTAATAATAATTAATAGAATTTTTTTGTAATTTAATTAAAATAAAACATGTTTGGAAGCAATGAAACACATTTAGAAGGAAATTTTAGTGTTTTGATTTGCAGGGCAAATTAGTTAACAAGAGAAGTGTTCAGATATTATGTTACTTAAAAACATTTTAGTATGTAATACTTGTATTGTATCTAAGAAAATGTGGATAGAATCATGTAAGTTTCTATATTACACGTGAAAATAAATTTCTTTAATTAAAATTACCATAAAATAAACTCTGTTCAGTGAAGAAAGATAATATATTTGTTTATTAGTAAATTTAAGGTATTTGTTGGTAAAATTTTCTGTATAAAAATGTTCATTAAAATTTTCATTCATAAGCATTAATTCTAGAAATTTATAATTGTGTGTTGCATGCTGGCAAGAATATATTGATAACAAGTAATTATGATTATAAAATTGTAGCTTAATTATTTTATGAAAACTAGAACAATTAATTTATTACTTTGAGTTGATTACATTTTCTTTTGCAAAATATTGTATAAATAAATATGGTACATAACATAGATATGTTAATGTTTGAAGAAAAATTAGCACGATTACATGTAATATATAAGATATAAAGAAAAATGTTTTGCATGGTAAGTCATTAGCTAGCAATTTTCTAGAAATTAATGTTATTGGTTAGCATTGAGTCATAATATTCAATTATTATTGAAGAATTATATCTTTTGGTATACAGACATAATCTGTGTCATGAAATAATGAGTAAATGCAAAATACAACCAATGAGTTTCTGTGTGTTTCTTATAAAAAGAGATTATATTGATGTATTTGCACTGTACTTCTTTGTTTGTAGATGATGCAGGACTCGCAGCAGAGGCAGAGCTCAAGAAACCTGAGGATCTAACTCCTGAGGAGAAAGTAGCACTGTTGGGAAAACCACGACTTGGTGAAATTACAAGGGTACAGATACGTGTTAAGGAAAGCAAGGAGTTCAAGGTATATACTAATATATGTTTAAAGTTTGTGTACAAGAGTATTAAAGAAATTAAAAATATACATTTGGATTGACTGAGATATATTTTTAAAAAATTTAACTATCTTTTCTGTTTCCAATTAACTAATCCACACAATGGATTGTTAAGTTCAATGAGGAGATGGTCTCCAGTCTCTAAATAAAGAAGACAAAAGGCAACTAAAAACGAAAAAAACAAAAAAAAAACATGGGCAGTGGACATTGATCACCTCCTCTCATGCTTTTAATAAACTGAAACCCCAAACTAATAATCAACTTAAAGCAGTGTATGGCAACTGCCTGCAACTCATATAAACTTAATTGGTGTAAAACACAGGTCCTGGCCACTCAACTAGAACTATGTGCCTGCGAACTGTCCAACGTGGGCAGACAAATATACTTAAAACTAATCCAAGATAAAGCAGAGCTTACATAAGTTGCAAGTGTCTGGATAATGACACAAGTAAACCCAAAGACAGTCTGCCTTGTATTTTAATACCTCCTTAATAAAGCATGGGAAAGTTGAATGAAAAGAGAACTAAATTAATTTTGAAGGTTAAAATCACCCAAGCTGACAGAACAGCCCAAAGAAACTGACTGCTGCTGAATGCAGCTACAAACCCATCAAAACACACTATGGGACTGCCGTTTGCCTAACATGAGTTTCAACAGTCAAGTACTTAAAAACTAATCCAAGAAAATGCAGAGTCCACATGATGTGCAAGTGTCTGGATAATAACTTAATTTCCCAAAGGCAGTTTGCCTTGGATTTCAATACGTCTTCACTAAAGCATGGGAACCTCAAACAAAAAGAGAACTAAATTAAAGGTCAAAATCAACCAGAATAGCCAACATAACCAAATGTTGATCAATGCAATGTAACAAGACCCAACACAAAACCACAACAAGTTTGATTGGCCTCCAAAACAACTGATCGATCTGACCTGAGCGACCTCCAAATTAATACTGCTAGTTCATATCTGACTGATCACCAAATTCACACACCTCCTGCTTGAGCCCTTCCAAGTGCCAAGCAAAACTACAAAAAATAATTTTATCACAAGTGGCAGAAACAACTATCATACAGCTTCAACTTGTTGGCACACCATTTACAAAAATATAGGAAGAGGACCAAGAGTACATAAAATAACTATATTATAACTCACCAAGAGCAAATGACTCATATAAATTATACATTTATGCACATAAACAAATGAGCTTTTCATTTATTAAATGAATTTCAATTGTTCCTGCTGATGTTACTTTACTCACATCTATACAAAACATAATTTAGCAAGGACATTTAAAAGAAACATCATTAAATTTACTTTATTAGTAAGGCATGAAACTATTGTTAATATTTTTCATGTCTTATCAAACTATAGAAAATATCAATGAAAGTAATTAAAAACTAATATTTTTGAAAATATGTATTTTACAAACAAATCAATCTGTCAACTTTGTGGTATTGCTTTATTTTATACATCAGTACCAAAAATTCAATATAATTTAGTTTAATTTTTGTCTTCTAAAAATGTTTTAATTCAATACTGTACTCTGACTTTTCTTCTTAACTGATTCTGACTATATATATAATCCGTCCTCATAGAGGTGAAGAATCCCATTATCATCCATGGGTAACCATGTCTCTGTTTCTGGTGCGGTTATGGGAAAATCATAACTGTCACTAAAAACACCCTCAACAATTCACCCTGTGATTGACTTCACATGTCACTGCTGGGAGCTGCCTACTACTTGTGTATTCACAGAAATATTGGAATTAATACTATTTTGGTCTCTATTTTGTCTTATATCCTTGCACAATTTTTTACTTATTCCACACAGATAGGTGAAGGTCTGAATTGAAGATTCTATTTTTCTGCTTACAAAATTCCCAATGTTGCACAGTAATCAAGATTTGTTAACTTGATTACCATAATTTTGAACAATTAATTTTACGTTGGATTTTTTTTTTAATATTGGTTTCTTCTTTACCTAATTAGTCTTCTTCTGATACATACATTCACAACATGGGCTTGTAATATAGATGGTATTCTTCGTGGACAAGTATAATTTACTCAATATATTCCCACTTGTTTTATCAAGTGGAAATGAAGTATAAATATATTTAAAAATTGTTTATAGATCAACTCAAAATTAAATGCATAATAATCAAAGAAATTAAAGCAGAGAAAATGTATGAAATAAGTATTTATTATTTAATATTTATTGTGGAGCAAATATATATTAATGGAAAAATAAATAATAACAAAGGAAATAAATTTAAAAATTAAAATTTATTTAACAACAGGCGATTAAGAACTCAGGGTCAGATTGTAACATTTAAATTACAATTTCTGGCCTTGGCTATGAAAGGTATTAATTTTATCACTTATAGATCTTCTTCAATGTTACTGCAACTGATGACTTCTTTGGAAGGCTGACATGGAGGATACCTAACTAGTTTGCATCGGGTAACATCCTGCAGACCCCTTGTGCAAAGTGGGAAATATTTTCAAATAGTGTTGTTAATGCTCAGACTGCAAACATTATTATTCAAAACTGAGCAACTATGCCCAACTACTTGTCCATTTCCTCAATGCCCCTTCATTATTTCTCCCAAAGTATTTATATATCTCCTGGTTTCTTAAAGCTGTGTGAGGTTCAGTGTCCCTCAAAAGACACACAAAAAGTTTTTCATCCATGCAAACCCTTCCCCAGTCAATTTCTGGACAATGTGACAGGCAATTTTAGTATCCCACACTAGTACCATAAGTCCTTGTATCATATCAAACAATAGCTCAACCTTCCAGCTAGCACACTAATTTTCAATGTGCTAGAGGCTGTATTATATATATATATATATATATATATATATATATATATATATATATATATATGAGTCAGGAAATGACATTGTCATGTTAATTAAAACAATTAATAGGGAAAGGACTGAGAGATAGAAAGTAGGTGACTTACATGAGGTTCATAGATGGTAGACACCTTGTGAGGTTTAGAGTACTTGAATTTTTGGAGGCACCGTACCCTTCATCAGAAAGTTAGGAAGACATATCCAGTGATCGGCTAGCCGACGACTGACTCTGGACGGCACATCACTGCGGCCTTGAGTATCCGATGGAAGCCTTCAACTATCCTGTTGCTCGCAGGAAGTAACTGGTAGTGCGAAGGTGATTGCACCAAAAAGATGCACAACAGTTTATGCAAAAGTTGAGATTCGAACTGATGTCCACGGTCTGTGGTGATGCTGGTGGGAACGCCAAAATGCGCAAACCGGTGCCGACTGATTTAGCGGAAATGTACGAAAGTGGAACTGCCTCCAGCCACCGCGTGAAACGGTCCATGATAGTAAGTCGGTAGCGATGCTAATTTACCGAAGAAAGGGGACCCACGAGGTCGACATGAATGTATGCAAAAGTGCTGACGGAAGAGAAAAGTCACCGTTGAGGCTAATTTATGTTGATCCACTTTATTTCGTCGACACTTAGTTAAAGTGTGTGTACATTTGTGGCACACTGAGGGGATATCAGACCAAACAAAACGCTGTTTTACCATGCGTATTGTCGCGCGAATTCCGAGGTGCGTCAAGCCGTGGACAGCGTCAAACACCGTCTGGGGGAATTTCTGTGGTACGAAAGGGAGTTTGCGTCCACCAGTAACGCCACAAGCACAACCCCCAAATTCGGCAATAATATTTCCTGTCTTTGAAGGTTCGTAGAGGGATTTGCTATACAGTGGTGAAGTTCGGTATCACTGACCCGTGCAACGGCCAGAGCTTGCCATGAAATTGATTACAAACTAGCACAGGCGGGAGAGGAAGATAGGAACAACATTGTTTATACCACTGATATGGCGAATGTTTGTGGTGATTTTAGGCTATAAATTCCGTTTTGCGGCATTGGTGAGGTGTACCATGATCTGTGGCACGATGAAAGAAACAAGGAGTAGCTTATGGTCTGTGAACACAATAATATGTTTCCAATCTAGCAAGCCCCTAAAATATTTTATAGCACAGTAAATCGCCACTCCATTTACATTACTAAAATCCTCTTCGGTTCTTCGTCTTCCTTTGTACGAGCCCCACAGTATGGGTTTCTTGCTAACTAGTATTCAGATACTAATGGTGGTTGAACTGCATCTGCTATTCCAGTTTCATTTTGATTTGAAGGTTCACAAATGAATGTTCTACAGCCTAATTTCTTTTTTACAGTTGCCCTTGTCCATGTAGGTTTCATCAGATCGTCCTTGAACAATCCGTTTTTATTTTTAAACTGTGGTCAAATTTTCCAAATGTTCCTTCCTGTTCTTTCACGTGACAGTGACGTCATCCATATAAAAACGGTTCCTATTGCGCCTTGCAATACCTGCCTCATTCTCCGTTGATAGATAGCTGAAGCTGGTTTTGGACCAAAGGGTAATCTATCGACAGCATAAATACCTTTGAGTTTACTACAAGCTAGTATTTTTCTGGTTTCTTCCGTCACTTCTAGTTGATTATATGCTGATAAAAGATCCAACTCCGTATAATGTTCACCTCCACCCAATTCTGTAAAAGTTCGTTCTATGCACTTCAATGAGTTTGTTAATTGTCACTTTATAATCTCCACAAATCCTAATGTTTCCATTTGGTTTGATGATTGGAACAATCGGTGTTCCCCAATCACTAGTGTCTATCTTTGTTATTATTCCCTCTTTTTCTAGTTTGTCCAGTCCTTCGCTAACTTTGCCCTTCAAAGCAAACGGAATTTTTCGGGGTTTGAAATAAATTGGTTTGGCGTTCTTCTTTAAACTGAGTTCTATCTTCCCGCCATTGTAACATCCTAATTTACCATCAAATAAGTTGGAAAATTTTTGTAATACTTTATTTAGTTCCTCGTCATTGGTTTGTACATTATTGATGAAACTTATTAAAAACCCAAGTTTGTTCATCAAGTCACGACCTAACAATGTCCTTGAACCGTGTTCAACAATGATGAATGTGCCTTCCACTGCAATATTCTTGTACTGTATTCTTGCTTCTATTTGTTTTAACGGTATAATGATAGTTCCATCATACAGTTTCAATTTTACACTTGAACTTTGTAATTTTACTAGTTGCAGTATTCCTCTATACACATGCTTTGGCATTATTGATTTACCGGCACCCGAATCAATTTCGACTTTACATGGTACATTGTTTATCAAAACTTCTATAATAGTTGGTTTAAGAACGCCTTCGTTTTCACTATTATACATGTCAACAAATTTGTCACTCATATTTTCGTCATTGTCCTCGGCGCTTGGAATATAATTAGTTTGTTTGAAAACATCTTTCTTGTTCCTACAAACTTTCGTCAAGTGTCCTTTAGTTTTACAAATTTTACATATATGTTCTTTATATTTACATTCTGAAAAGCCATGTTGAATGCCCCCGCAATGGATGCACTGTTTCTGTCCCTTTGACGCACTATACGAATTCTTGAGATTTTTAATTCCTCTTTTTCATTGGCCTTCGATGTAATTAGTATTTTAAACATTGACATATTTGTTTGTCTCGAAAACATAACAGCTGCTTCTTTCTTCCTAGTCACATCCAAAATGCCTTCTAAAGTTGTTGTATGTTTTTCCTCACAAACTTGATCTGACAGTGGTCCTTGTCGTAATCCCGTAACAAATTTATCTTTGAGCACACACTTTCCAGCAATGTTCCAAATTTGCCGTTCACAGCTTTATTTTTAGCATCGTAAACCACTGATTAACTGTTTCTTGATCTCCTTGATTTAAACTGTAAAACTAGTCTTTCTTAGGAGCGAACTGGTTTTTCAAAATCATACCTAATTCTTCGCATGTTTTATCCTGCGGAGAAACAGGATCGCACAAATTATTTAAGATTTTATACGCTTCAGAACCGACTAGCGTGATTAAAGTTGCTACTTTTTACTCATTAGGTATGTCATTAGCTATGAAATATTGAGTCAGGCGAGATCCTTACAACTCCCAATCTTCTCCAATTCGAAATTTTGCCATAGAATCGATTGTTGAATGTAATTAACTTGTGTTACGTTTCTCAGTCTTTTCACTTCTCGTTGTAACTTGCTAAATTCTTCTTTTGATACCATTTCTTCAACTCAACCTTTCAATTTCACTTTAATATACGTCGATAACACTTGCTGGATTAACAATACCAACTCAATTATTATTAGAATACTTTATTAACTGCAGTCCTTACAACACGCTCGCCCTACAGTTTACTCAATACTGCTGACAACTGTTACCAACCTTATAAAAGAGTATTGATTTAAATTTATTTATTAAAATAACAATCAGAATAATAGGCAGGGCGATCTTTTAGGTACTATTCTCACACCCTTCCGAATGATGGGAGAGAAGTTTTCTGTGGGGTCGCAGCATTCCCTTTTCCATGTATCCAACAGTTTTTGGAAGCAGTTGGCCTTATAATCCAATGGGTTCAGCGGACAAATCTTACCATAGCCAAGGTCTTCAACCCCAGCACATACACCTCCTTAAATACATGAAGGTGCCTCGACATTTGAGAACCTTAGGTAGGCAATGGCTGAAAAGGATTTTTTAAAAGTAATAAAGTCACATATTCTCTTCTCAAATGGCAAGCTTACGAGCGCCTCTCGAAAAAAGACCATGGTGGCTTGTTTCAACAATCTTATCTGGGATGGCTTGACTGATTTTAAACATGGACCTTTTGTAATAAATAAATTTTTACTTTTATTAACTTTACATTTTAAATTGCCCCTCGTTGGGTGCCATTTAAGGTAATAAATAAAAATTTATTTTATTAAATTAATAAAATTATATATTCTTTGCCTATATTTAATGTAATAATCTATTATTTAATTTATATTTATTGTTATTAATGATGTTTTATCTTTTTTAATTAACTTTTTAAGTGGGAACAATTATTACCAGAATTAAAACGAATTTTCAGAATCTTATTGTTATTAAAATGATTCCTTAAGTGAAAATAGAATATTTTCATTAATAAAAAATTTACAATATTTAATAAAATTAAAAACACAGGAAATTACAAAACATAAAACATACATTTTTCAATTATTATATTTTTTATTTTTGGCTATATAGGAAGTATTTCACGCAAGGATACTTTGACTGGCCTCAAAACTGTTGTGAATACACTCATATATTAATACTAACTAGATGTACAATTCTGATCTAATAACATGTATATAAAACTTGAAAGATTGAGTTTTTTGCATTAATTTACAATTCAATACAGGTAAATTTTGTTTACCTCAATATTTTCAATTCAGTTCTAAACTAAATTTCTCAGTAACCTGATTTATAATACATTCACATTTGTATTCATTATTATTAATAACCGGCCATAATAAGCTATAATTTTTGCATAACCATTCAATTTACATTTAAATTCCTCAAACTATGGATTAAAAAATGTACATTAATCCAGGAAAGTATAATTTCCTTGGATGGTGCTCTGTCACCAGCTGACTACAGTGGTGTCACCTGTCTACACATGTCAAAGCTTCCAGATAACGGAGCCCGGACACTAACACCAGGATATTGCTCCATGTTATTTACTGTTAATTGAATCTCCATTACAGTTGCTCAATACAAAATTTACAAACAGAATATAAATGTAGGTGTTTAAATGTGGATGTTCCGTCACTCAGAATTATCCAAAATTTCCAACTAGTTGGGTGACTAAACCCCATTAACTGTAATAGAGATGCTCCTAAATAATGGAACTGTCTGTCTCCTTCTCCCTTAGGACTACCTGAAAACAACCCGAATATCATCACCTTCCCTTATCACACCCAACAAGCATGCCAGAAAATAGATAACTGGCCTTGGTTTTTCACAAGAACTCTAATTAGTCACCCCACTTCACATGTACATATTAACACATACATACGTCCACATATTAACAAAAACATACTAAAATGGGTTCACATGTACGCGTGCAACTGCAACATGTTGTAAGGAGAGTTTCCATAGATGAAGCTCAGCTTCTGAAGAATTGGAGGGCTGTGAGGAGATTCAGTGTGAAAACTTGTTGAAATTATTAATGTTGTAGTGCTGAGCATGGACAGTTATGAGGAATTGGGTTTTTGAAAGTTTAACTGTGCTGTGGTGGTTGGCAATCTGTTTGGGGAGGGGTCTCTTTGCCTGGCCAATGTAGAAGTTTATTTGTAGATTGTACGGGATTCTATAGGATATGTTATTGGTGGGATTCTGGAAGGTTATGGTGGGTGGAAGTATAGGGCAGACATGGCTTCTGTTCTGACCTCAAGGTTTGCAGCCACTTGTGGGTAGGGTACTGGGGTTATTGGGTTGGGCCAGAATGTTATGTGGATGTCTCTAAAGGCCACCCTTGGACACATAGGGTGTCTGGTGGGCAGAAAGGTTTTTTTTCTTCATATGTGGTTGGATTGGCATCTACTGTAGGCCAGGCTGAGAAAATAGTTAAGCTTAAATAGTCCAGGAAAGTAGGAGTTAGGGGAATACTAATAATTGAGTGACCAGGGACCCCAGGCTTGTAGATCTTCAGGAGTAGGTAGAATGCAGATTTTCTATGGTTTATTGGGTTAGGATATGTGTATTTATATAGTTATAAAGAACATACAATTTCTGTGTTATATTTTCAAAATATATTATTTCATTATTATAGTGCTGTATAAGTTGGCTTTGATAACTTGTTCAGATTTGCCATATCCTTACTTGATTATTTCTCCACTTTAATATAAATAACATATAAAGTATCTATCTATATTACAGATGAAACTAAGTACCAGATGATGTTTTGCAAGAGCCAGAAGAATGATACACCACACAAATGAAGCAACAAACTCAAAATTGTCTTAAGCTTTAGGCTTTTGCTGTGTGTTGTCACACAGGCTCTTGCATTTTTCAACCACTTGATGAAAGCAACAAGGATAGCTGAAATTTATTTACTTTAACACTTATTTTTGTTTGTAATTTTGCTATTTCTTAGTGTGTTTAGTAAACTTTTATCAATGACATTTTACATTTTCAACAATTGAAGTGATGAAAAACCTTATTTATTCATAAAAATTTTGTTTCCATTCAACTGTTTATGTACTCGAATATTTTACTATTCCACAGAATACTGTTGACAAGCTCGTGCAAAGGGCCAATGCCTCAATACTCATAGGGACATCATCCTGGAAGGAGCAATTTATAGAAGCCATCACTGTCAGCTCAGGTGTGTTCTTAAAATATTTTTATTGTAAATGATTAGTATAGTTACACATGGCTGGAGTTATGAGGCCTGCATATGACAGTCGAGGGCCATATTTGACAAATAATTAAAAGTAGAACTTAAGTTATAGAAATTGTACTTTATCTGAAGTATACTCTTATCTGTTGCAAGGTAGTCAAGATGATAATTACTATTATAAGTTAACAAGTTGCTAATTTATAATGGGACTATTAAATAATAATAATATATATTTCTGTTCACAATGTTTACATATTGATAGTATATGTTAATTACTACATGAAAACAATTATAGGTTAGAAACTAATGCAATTATGTACTTGAATATTTTACTATTCTACAGAGTACTGTTGACAAGCTCGTGCTTATGAAAAATATAAATGAATCATTTTTAGTAATTCTGATATAATTACAGGAGTCAATAATTAATATAGTTTATAGTAATTAATATGTATATTTTTTTCAAATGTCTTTAAATATTGCCCAATATTAATTTATATTATTGCATAGTATTTCCAGATTTATAATGTTCTGGGGGGTCATTAAAATATGTAGACTCGTACTGTCACTGACACACTGTTTCCAGTACACAAATTAGGAAATGTTTAAGTTGAAACACTTCAAATTAAGAAACAAATTAACCAAAGAAAGACTATCACAAATGTACTGCTATTACCAGATAACATAATAAGTATGTTAACACAATTTAATAACATCTTTGGGACAATAACTTTATATGAAACTAGTAATGAAGTTTTTTGCCCAAATAAAATAAAAGTAATTAAGAAAGGTTTGTAAAATGTGTTTATATATTGGAGAAGTAAGACAATTTCAGTTTTTTTTAAACTTTTATTCAACAACAGTGACAATAACATAAAGAAAACAAAAACCTCAAATTATTGTGTTTAAAAGAAAGAAATTGCATTATTATTGACCTTGGGAAAATATATAGGGCTGTGCTCACCAAGCATCTAAATAAAAGAGGAAAGTTGTGGGCAAGTAAAAGTATCTGCAACCATATTTTACACAAGTTTAAATTAATTGATTATGAATTGTCTAATGAGAGTGTCAATATATCAAACACAATAACAGAAATACTGGAAAGTGTGTAAGACATGACTAAAAAATAAATAGTTCTAACCATTACAACAAGAAATGTGTGAACATTTTTATGGATGGGCTGTCATACTCATTATGCTATTTACATAGAATAGATTGGAATTTCTTATACAGTTGGTGAGATAAGCCAGAAATAGCAATGGGAGGGAATAATTTTTGCTGGCTTGGGGGCATTCCAGGGCAATGGGGAGCACGAGACCTTTTTGAATGCTGAACTTTATTACTGTAGGTTGACTCTGTGAATAATGAATTGTTCAGAATATTGTACTAGTGTAAATTCATATTTTAGAAGGCACACAAGAATTCATGTATGCTCTATTTGTATTGTTTTTTTTTCTTACAAGGGCCAGATCTATTTATCCTTGATACTCTGAAGTGGGTTGGTTTGCTGTAAAATCTATTCCAAGAAGTAAAGGTTACATGTTTTTTTTTAATCTTTCTTTTCTGGCCCATTTTGTAAAAACTGTTCACTCTGTTCAGTGAGATTAGGTCTCAGTTCATTTTATGTTATTTATTTCTTTTTTTGATATTTGACTTTAAACGTGGGTGATATTGGACTGAACATGTCTTTTATTTTCTTTTGTTTTAAAATTACAATAAATATATAAATTATTCCATTTGTATATGTAATAAAACCTACTGTGTGCATACTGAGTGTGTGTGTAAGTTGTGTATACCTTGATATTTGTTTGAACAGTTGTTGTATGTATGTATGAGTGTGTGTGTGTCAATATTTAAATATTGACACCTTTGAGGATGGATGTGTTTGAATAAGTGTGTGTCAGGTGTTAGTATGCATCTCCCCAACCCCCATCAAGTCCTTGCCTCTTCACAGACCCTCATTGAGAGAGAAAGTTGGTGACCTGTTGGGGACAATTGCTTATGACCTAAGCTAGCAGCGCAACAAATTTTGGCTGCTCAGTCATCGGCTAGCCGATCACTGAAAATGTCTTCCTAACTTTCTGATGAAGAGGGCAGTGCCTCCGAAAATTCAAGTACTCTAAACCTCACAAGGAGTCTAACCATCTATGAACCACAGGTAAGTCACCTACTTTCTATCTCTCTGTCCTTTCTCTATTAATTATATGTATATATATATATATATATATATATATATATAAATATATATATATATATATAAAGGACAGGAAAGAGAAACGAAAACTGGTGGCTTAATTGAAGTTCAATGGTAGAAACCATGTAGGGTTACAGTTTCTTAATATTATTCATGAGTCTATTTTTTAGTGACCTTTTATTTCAGTGTTGATAATAGTGATAAATTTAATGAGGTCTTCTGGTCTGATGTTGTACACTCTAGCAATGTGTAATATTCTTAGTTTTTATTTTTGAGAGTCTGTTTCTGCAAATAACTCGCTCTCTTATCTTTTTATATAAGTATATAAGTTGAGGAGACTCTGGACTACTGCTCATCAAATGTTTTGTTATCCTTTTTTTTTAGCCTGATAACCTTTTATCTGGTCCATTTTGGTAAATTTTTCTATGAGTATTCTGAATTCCTCAGCAGATATGTTACAATCACTCACTATGGCCAGCGGGTTTCCTTTTGCAAATGCATTCAGTATCAGCCTCTTGGTTTATTGGCTGTTATTAGGCAAGTCTAATATTTTTAATTCCTTCCCAAGCTTCTTTGTGGTTGTAGGTGTTATTTGGTTGAACAGTCATTTTAGTTTTTTTGTTGTGTTGCTTACTTGTGGTTGTTGAAGGGTTGTATATTTATCATTCTCAGTGTTTTCTGAGGTTTTCACAGATAGGTTAGACAAAGGTCTTTTTCTAAGGACCTGTGGAGTGATTATCTCAGTCTAGTTAGAGCCCTGCATCTTGTTAGGAAGGGTGGAAACAGTAGTACCAGTCTCTTCTGTGCTTGAGATAGAGGGGGACCTACTAGTTGTATATTTTTCTGAAGGTTGCAATCCTTAGCAAAATGTCCTAGTTTTATGCACGAGAATCAATTTTCGTTCTTCACCAGAAAGATAAAGTCTGAAATTTGTATAAGATATAAGTATAGGTTCAGAGAGACCGTGAATTTTTTCCAGGCCTAGTAAAATGTTAATATGTGAGCAAATCTCTTACCTGCAGGGTCACCCATTATATTAAACATACTTGTGATGCCATATTTCTGTAGCTCTTTGAGAATCAAATCATTGGCGATTATCGGGTGTACATTCGGTATGATGATTATTGTCTCCTTGATCATTAGAGGTCTTATGTTAACTAAATTATTTTAATATAAATTGTTTTGAAGTTAGCAGTTAGTTGATCTATGTCATTGTTGCTATTACGGAATATGCATTTTATTGTGTTAACAAATTTAGAGATATATTTAATCCTAGAAGAATTAATCAGATTAGATAGAGCTATAAGGTACTCATCCATTCCTATGTCAGGGATAGTGTATACTGGGTGTGTGTGGGTATGTTGTGTATACCTTGATGTGTGTTTGAGGGGTGGTTGTATGTATGTATAATATGAGGATGGATGTGTTTGAATGAGTGTGTGTCAAGGTGGGGGTGTTAGTATGCATCTCCCCAACCCCCATCAAGTCCTTGCCTTTTCCCAGACCCTCATTGAGAGAGAAAGTTATTGACCTGGTGGGGTCATTTGTTTATGATCTAAGCTAGCAGCGCAGCAAATTTTGGCTGCTCAGTCATTGGCTAGCTGATCACTGGAAATGTCTTCCTAACTTTCTGATGAAGGGGGCGGGGACTCCAAAAATTTAAGAACTCCAAAAACAAGGTGTCTACCATCTATGAACCTTAGGTAAGTCACCTACTTTCTATCTCTCTTTCCTTTCCTTATTAATTATATATATATATATATATATATATATATATATATATATACCAATAGTGTATAGCAGGTTTATATGCATATATAGTGTGAAGAACAAAACACAAGCCCAATATCAGCTCTTTATTAACAGATTTGAACTACTACATCACAAACTTCCATGGCACTCATACTGCTATTAGATCTTGTGATTTCTCTGCCAAACCTTGTGCTGTATCCCAAATCAATATTCATTAGAGAGAAAAAACTGATGAATGATCTTTGAATATACTGGAGGAAAATTTTAGGTATGGCTTTACTAACTATACATAATGACTTAAATTCCTTCTGGAATGAGCTTTTGAAGCAACTATATTCTTCTTGCCCAATGAGGAGCTTCATAAGGCATAGAAACCCTCCCCATAACTCATGCTGGGACTGGGATCTCAGATTGTTGCAAAGTTATTTACAGTTAGGCACTGCTTATAAAGACAAACTTTAATAAGTATAAGTATAAAATCATATTCCATAAATCCTATAGAGAAGCACAAGCTTCAAGGATGTGGAACGAGTCAGAGATTTTACATAGGTTGCTTTATTAATATTAAAATATACTGTAACTATTCATTAATTTTTAACTTATAAGATTTTCTTAAGTTCTATACAGAAGACATACAATTTGCACCTTATATATAAAATTGATAAATATTTTTACATCCTATACTAAAAAATTAGTGTTCTAATAATGTTCTTTCATAATTATAAATATCTACCCTATGATACATTCAGCTCCATAAATTCTTCAACAGATTAGAAGGAGTGGCTTAGTAAGAACTTAATTAGTTCATATTTGAACTTGTTTGGATTTACTTTTAATTGTTTAATGCAGGTGGGAAGTTTATTAAATATGCTAAAGCATTGTAATGTACACCCTTTTGTGTTAAGGTTAGATACTTCCCTTCCTTGTGTAAATTGTTTTTACTTCTGGTATCAAAGTCATGTATATCTGAGTTTAGTGTGAAGAGGTTGCTGTTATTAATACCAAATAACATGAGTGATTGAATATGCTGGCAAGTGAGTGTCAGTATTCCAGTTTTATTGAAAAGTCCCCTACAAGATGTTTTTGGTGAGACCTGACATAATATTCTAACAGCCTTTTTTTGAAGTGTAAATGTTTTATCTTTCCCTGATGCATTGCCCCAGAATATTATACCATATGTCATTATAGAGTGGAAATATGCAAAATCAACTAATTTTCTTATGTTAGGATCACTACAACTTGACAAAATTCTAAGAGCAAAGGTTGCCGAGCCTAGTTTTCGCAGGAGAATATCAATATGATCCTTCCAGTTTAATTTATTGTCTATGGATATACCTAAAAATTTTGTACATTCAACTTCAGTTATTTCACAATTATTTGTTGCTAGTTTTATTGAGCTCAAATTGGCATTCTTTGTCTGAAACTGCATGAAGTGAGTAATGAGGGCAATATTCCCTTAGTTGGAGATTGAGGACTACATTCAGAAAACTGTGTAGGCAAAGGAAAAACATAATAGTGGTTTCTTACAATACTCTGGCCATAACTCCAAAGCATACTGAAAAATTGAGAAAGAAGAAGCAAAAATTGAACCAAGAAACTCTTTTCCCATTGAACACAACCTTTTAAATTAATTTTTCTTAAATGCTCCAAGCTCCATTTCTTCCATCACAGAAATGGTCCAGATACAAGAGTTCCTGAGCCAGGATGGCATGACCCTTCAGGGCTCAATTTTTCTAGTGTCTACCATTGCAAAAGAAATCTTATGTATTATCTTATGTATTATCAACCATGTCCTCTAAAATATAAAAGCATCAAAGAGGTGATATTACATTTCCCAGTCAGTGTAATTAATATAGTCTTCTGTGCTGGAAGTTTCCCAGTGACACCAGTCTACAAGAAGAAGGGTAAATTAAATGACCCATTATCACGCTGGTCAATTTCTCTTGTGCCTATTACATCTCAAGTACTGGAACATGAATTTCTGGACCATTATAATGTTACATATTGACAAACATGGCTTCCAATTTGGAAGATCAACTTGTTATAACAGATTTGCTAGATCTGAGTAAATCTTTTGTTACAGTTCCTCATAAAATTCTCTTACAAAAGCTACACAATATTGACATAAGTGGACCTGCTTTCAGGCTCTTTGGAACAAACCTATTTGGCAGAACACAACTGGTGAAATGTGCTGATAATGTCTCAAAGTCATTTACTGTGATAAGTGGTGTTCCATAAACTGCTAATGAATCACTAGACATCCTCCAATCATGGTTTCAACTTAATAGACTCCTTTTAAACCCAGAAAAAACAAAGCATATTTTTTCTCACTAAAAAAAATCTGCCAAACTTTTAGGGATCCAAGTGGAGCAAAATCTGACTTGGAGTTCTCAGACAGCATCTCTGATCAAGAAATTGGCTGGAATTAATTTTCTATTGTAAATGTTCTACTGTCTATAGATTTTAGAACAGCCTACTATGCCCCTTTTCACAATAATCTCCTGTATGGAGTGAGACTGTGGACAAAATCAAAAGGAAGTCAGGCAGTGTTCATAGCTCTCAAGAGAGCTCTCCAGCATATTGCAGGAGTGAACCCCTATGAGTCCTGCAGATCACACTCTCTCCAAATGAAGATCCTGACTGTTTCTAGCCTTCACCTTATAGCTTGCGTAGAGTGGGTTCTTCAAACTCTGAGTTCAGAAGCTGGTATTAGATTTTCATCATCACAAGACTCATCAGTGGGATAATCTATATACCCACAGACTGAGAACTAGGACCAATTGCAAACCTGTGAGGGTGGGGTGAAAGTATACAACTGACTGCCTCTGATTATCAGAGAGCTCCCTACCTCAAAAATGCTGTGGACAGTAAAAAACTTATGAACCAGTTTATAGTGTTGAAGAATTCTTTGAATTAAATCAAGATTATTGGTTATTTTAATTATACATTCAAGCATTGTTTATTATTATTAAGATAGTCTTATACATACTCTGTTAAAACCTGACACTTGATTAATATCAACTTGTTTTTGGCAATTATTATTATTACTTAAACACAAGGGCATGTAGTGCTTTGTATGAATTAATATTTCTTCAGAAAACTCTAAAATCATTTGTTCTGACATGTAGGTTCCATACAAATACTTCTTCCTGTACCATCTTTGTAGCCCCCCAGCTGCTGTATGTAGATTTCTTCTTCTAGTTGTCCATACACAAATGCTGCGTATACATAAAATTTCATTGTTTGCATACCTTCCGTGGCTGAGGTACTCAACAGAGTTCGATGATTACTCCTCTCACTACTTGACTGTAGTTTGAACATAATCAGTGTCTTTCTTTTGTGCATGCCCTTTGATGACTAGTCTTGATTTATGGTGTTCTATTGAACTATCTGGATTAGTTTTTAGTATTAATGGCTTGGTAACTGATGGTAACTGTTGAATTTCCCATGTTTCATTCTCTTGGAGTTCCTTCATTGCTTATGTCTAATTGATTTTCTCATCACTGCACATTGCTTGTTGATGGTATTCTGTTATCATCTCATAGTCATTATACTTAGATGTTTTTCTTAGTTTAGACCTTTCTCTCAACTGCCTTGGAGTTCGGATTGTGGGTAGCTAATCTTCTGTCTCACTATCCCCATCCAGCTGCTCTCATAGTCAATTTCTGGTTTTGCTGCCATTCCTGATCCAGATTCTGTGACCATTATCTATCCCCTTCATACCAAGTCATTTACTCCTTTTACTGATTTCTTTCCCTTTTCTTTCTTCTGCCTTTGGAACATGGATGAAGGCTGGGCTACCTATTATTCTTAAATTGAGGTTTATTACCACACCACACATTATATGGTGTCCTTCCTTCAACATTTGTTTCTCTCTCTCTCTCATTGTATCCATTCTTGATTATCATACTCATATCCATTGTCACTGACACCTCTTTTTGGGTATCCAACATTCTGTGCAGTAGCTAGAAACTTATTTAGCAGTTGTCACTACTTCACTGTTCTCAATGATGAAGTAAATTGCCCTGAATTTAAATTCTTAAATGCAGCTTAATATCTGCACTCAAATATTGATGAACATTGAAAATGTCCACACACATATACAAGAATCAGTTCACATGGTTTAGAATCCCACTTCCTGGTTTCAAACTTAAACTGATGTTATTTGCCATGTATGCATCCCACACACAGTTCACCATCCAATTCTGTATTGATGTGGAGTTCCTTTTCAATAAACTTCCTAAAACAGTGTTTATTTTACATGTCCCAGACTTTCATGATATAGCTGTAGCATTTTCAACTGTATTAACTTACAATTGGAGGAATTGGTGCCACCTTTATTTGTAGTCCTCCCTACTTCTCTATAACACCTACTTAAGTTAATTTAGTATTTTTGCTGTTAGACATGAAGTAACTGTCCCAGCTTTCATCATGGGCTGCTTGCAAGAAATGAGTTTTATTTTAATGTTGGGTAGATACCACACATCAGTGAAGCTCACAGTCAATTCTTGTCCATTGAATTCAGTAACAAACTTGATATTTCCATTTCCTTAAGCTTTCATTTGGCCTCTATTCACTACATTTACTCCCTGAGGACTGTGGAATGTTTCAAAGCTGTGAAAGATCTCCTAGACTAAGGTGATGTACCTTGTAGCACCATTATCAAAGAACCAATCATTAATCTGCCCTGTTTTTGATGCATTCATTGATCAGCTGTTAAAGCTACATGTTCACTCTTTCCTGTGTTGGTGATCTTCCATCACTTATCCATTTCTCACATTGTTCGATGAAACAACCTATTTGTTTGCAATAATAACACACCTTTTTACATATCTTGTATTTTATAGGTCCCTTTTCCCTTTTACCATTAAAAGACAAGGTCTTTACTACGAGTGCCTCCATGTTTTCATTTAGATCACTCTTGATTTTCAGAGCTCTTTCATAAGTACACAGCTCTATCCACATTGCTTAATAATATCCACCTAGAAGAAAAATTAAAATACTTTTCAGGAAGGGTTCCTATTATGAAGCACATTAGTATTAAGTCTCTATTTTCTATTCCTCCTTCAACTTATTCCAAGTATTCTTCAATTTTGCAACATTTAGACTTATAATTAAAAAGTTTAATGCATAAATCATAAGCTCTATCTTCATTGTCATTGTCAAATACTCTATGTAACTCTAACCACAGACCTCTGTGGTGTGGGAGTCCCCACTCGACCATCTCCAATTTCAATTAAATTTTGTGTGACTGTTAAGAAATATCACCAATAAACATTGGTAAAGTTTTACGTTCTCTATTGCAGTACATACAGAAATATAGTCATTTTTATGACCTTGTACAGTAAACTTTTACTATACAACTCGGAAATTTCAGCAATTTTGAGATGTAATATCTCTACAATATTTTATTATAAGACATTAGACATGGCTGTCTTGTACAATGTTTTGTTCTCTGTGACCCCCAAAGAACAAAAAAAATGTATGAAGAAATTTGACATTCATAATTTGAAGCAAAGTTGGCTGAAAAAATTAGGGTGTGAAAAAAGAATACAAGTTTGGCTTCTTATATCTTTGGAGGTAAAATTTTACTTACCTGCTGCTCTCCAGTACTTTACAAATTGAGTCTAAAGTTGATGATTTTTGCAAAAATGCCAAAAATAGGGCATTTTAAACCTACTTTTATGAAAAACTACTTTACATAACCTTTAAAAATTATTTTTGTTAAAAGGAGTATGTTTTAAACTATTTTATAAAGTGATGAATACTCTGATGTGCTTTGGACCATAGAAATGAATTCAGATTTACACTTGGAACAAATTTTTTGATCTGGTTTCACATTTGTTTTTCTCAACAGACATGGATGGCTACATTGACTTTCAACAGCCCATGCCTAGCTGTGTGCTTTGTTTTATTAAATGGAATGACTTGTCTCATTTCATATAGTTTCAAAAAATTATTTTGTTATGAAAGTCTGTGAGCTCAACCTCTGATCCACACTCTTTAATGGTTTATTGTTTAAATTTTTTCATTCTAACCATGATCTTTCCAATTAAATTGTAATAAATGACAAGAAAAAAGTTTCAGATATTTTAATACCTAAGTAGTGTGTGGTAGATTTTATCAAGAAATATATCAACACAAAATCAAATCTCTGAACAATATATTGATAAGTCCTACTGTTTCATAAGAATTTATCATTATTTCATTCATAAATAATGTGCCATTTAAATTAATTGATTGATTTAATTTACATAACATTGATATAATAGTTATGTATTCAACTTCTTTTTTAGCAACAGTGCTAGACTTTCTTGTTGTTAAGTTGTGTTTCCAATGTATATCTTGATTTTTATTTAGTTATATTAATGTATTATATTGTAGTATGCAACTGAGCAAATAAAATCTAAATTTCTTACGTGAATAATTGTAGTGAAGTGCCATGGACTGCATGCAAATTGTGTGAGTTTGATAGCCACATTCTTGTGTCTTAAGAAAAGACAATCTCTAAAACCAGTTAAAATGAGCGACAAAGTTCGTGAGGAGATTTTTGAATATCATTCCTCAGATAATTCGAAAGTCAAAGACTACTTCAAGCTCTTTAATTTGGCACTATGGCTGAGCAAAATACCCAAGCACCAACATGCGAACTATGCTTGAATATGCATGGGCTTATAGTTAAGTGAAGAGTTCAAATTTTTGGTCAGCCCATGAGAACCAAATACATTAATTTTGTGAGGCTGAAAATTCAAGAAAGTCTCTCAAAGCACTTTGATCACAAGAAAATCAAGTATGTTGAGAGGATTAAATATCTTAACATTTCACAGGAGGCTGGTGAATAGTCATGAGGTTTACATTGTGATGGGGTTCTGTCACCTGTGAATACAATTCTTGACAGAATGCTGATAGAACAATTTTTATTTGGAATAAAATCACACAAAATGTGTAATGAAATAATTGTAAAAGAAGCAACATTGTTTTCTACTATATATGAGATTGCACTCACTTTAGAAGCAACATGATAAACAACCACCGAAGTACCAATAGGTCAAACCAATCTTCAAACTGTTCATCATGAACAGCCAGCTTATACTGGTCATTGTATCAACTGCATTGGCCATCTTCCCATCTATGCCCAGATTGGTTCAACATAACAAATACTTGACCCCAATCTTATTAATGGGCCGTTCGACACACTTTGTGGTAGAGAATGGATCACCAAGTTTCTTAATGAGATTAGTTTTCAAGGCATTTTGTCAATATAACTCAATCAATGATATTTTGCCCGAATCACCAACTCTGACTACAAAAGAAAAAGATCAACTTGGTTCTATGCTAAAACAACACAAAAATGTATCAGTGATAAGCCTGGATAACTTATTGTTCCTCCAGTCAAATTGCACCACAAAGCAAATGCCCAGCCAGTCTTTCCCACGAAAATCACTACCAGTTTTGTGCTTCAGTTGCTTGGCAAACTTCACTGACTTTTTGGCACATTTAAATTAAATTACATTGTCATTTTTAAGGACACAAAAGCTAACACTAATGCAGACTATTGTTCCAGAGCACTGGCACCAAACAAAGTCAACCAAATATGAGAAGTATTTGATGATTTAGATTATTTAATCCTTCATCAAGTCAAATAGCTCCTTATTTGAGCAGAACTCTTTGCATGGGAAACTAGAAGAGACCTTGGCAAAATAATTAAAATTTTAGAGACAGGCCAAGATTTACTCATCATGGATTTAAATCTCTGGAAGCTAATTACATCCTTGCTGTGAACAATTTGTTGTTTCAACTCAGGGCTGTAATCCCACTATCGATCCAAAATGCCTTTATCAATTATTTACATACTGCTCACATTGGTATTGTAAAAATGAAAGTGTTATCTGGCTTCTTCATATTTTGGCCTTGAATTGATGGTGACATAAGAAAGCTCATGCACCACCAAGTTTCATTGCTCCATGGAAAAGAATTCATATAGATTATGTAAGTCCAGTCATGGGAAAAGTGATGTTGGTCATTGCAGATGCATATAGCAAGTGGGTAGAAATAAAACTTATGACAGACTTAAATCGTGAAGTTCATAATTCTGTTTACAAATCATTACAATTAGTGGATAACTTACAAAATATTAATGTACCCATTGACCATATTTTAGTTTCTTTAGAAGTTATTTCCTAAGTATTTAATTATAGAAAGTTTAAAAAAGAGAGGGGAAAATAATTTTTCAGTGCTAGTTAACATTATTTTGTCTGAAATATTTATTTTATTCCTGTTAATTTTGAACTCTACCTATTTTTAATTTAACAATTCTTATTAACACCAAATAACTGGATCTCCAACAGGAAATTCTATTAGGTGTTCCTATATAGTTTAAGCTGCAACCTCAATTATAAAATTGAGGAAGACATTAACAACATTGCAAAGTGTACCAGTCACACAAATGTTGGATTTGTTTCGCTGTTCAGTCGGTTTGATCAGCCCTGGATGGATCGTGCCGTCTGGCAGGTTAATGCAGAGCTGGGAGGGCTGCTTGGATCTGCTGGGCGGTCTCACATGAAGGTGATTGATACACAGTGTATTAGGCGTCATCATCATACACGACATGGTTTGCACTTAAATGCTGGAGGCAAACAGGTTCTTGCACATCACATTACTAACAGTATTAGGTTTGACCAGTGTACAGAGGTACAACCAATTTCTGTGGTAACAGATGTGTTTACTCGTCCTTTTTTAGGATAAGTAAACCTGTAAATTTAAGTAACCTAAAGGAAATTCAAATTCAAGTAGTCACAAATCATAACCATAAATTAAATCTCAATAATAAAAATAATCACAATGTAATTAATAAACAAAGCATAACAGTTTATCATCAAAATATCAGAAGTTTAGCTAATAAAGCAGATGAGCTTATCATATCCATAACAGATGTTGAAAAAGACTGTAAAAAATCTGTAGATATCATTTGTATTACAGAGCATCATCTGAAAACCACAGAAATAGGTTTGGTAAATTTAAATGGTTATTCACTTACATCCTACTTCTGTAGATCTGTAAAAGAAAAAGGAGGAGTGGCTACGTATGTATGTAATAATTTTAAGTTTAAAAGTATTGACACTAGTCCCTACAGCATTGAGCAGGACTTTGAATGTTGTGCTACGGTAATTGAACTTCAAAGCTCAAAATTAATTATTGTAACAGTTTATAGATCACCTATAGGTTCCTTTGCAGTATTTTTGAAACAATTAGAGTTATTGTTACTTCAACTTTACAAAATGAAGTTGAAAATAATCATGTGTGGCGATTTCAATATAGATTTCCTATTGGAAGACACAAAGAAACAACAATTAGAAATATTAACTTCCACATTCAACTTATATGCAGTAGTCAATTTTCCTACTAGAGTACAAAACTCAAAAGGTACTGCCATAGATAATATGTTCATTGATATAACTCATTATGAAAATTACAGTATTAAGCCAATTGTGAATGGTCTCTCAGATCATGACAGTCAATTACTTACAATTAATGATATATGTTTCAAATGTGTCCCACAAAAATCAGTAAATTATGTAAGAAAAATGGATGTTAGTTCTATGAAACTGTTTCAGCAAGCAGTACAACAAGAATTTTGGGAAGGTGTGTACTCCACAAACAATGTAAATGAGAAATTTGATTCATTTCTGAGAACATTAACATTATATTTTGAATTTTACTTTCCAAAAACTCGTGTAACAAAGTCTAGTAATACTAATAAAGTAGCAGGTTGGTTAACTAATGGGATTAAAGTTTCATGTAAACACAAAAGGGAACTGTACTTTATAATAAGGGATAAACCTAATCATCATATGAGTGATCATTATAAGAAATACTGTAAAATATTGAACAAGGTCATAAAAGCTGCAAAATGTGTGCATATTAAGAAATCAGTAGACAATTCTCTTAATAAGATTAAAACTATTTGGAAAATAATTAAAAAAGAAACAAATAAAGAAAATAAAGAACTAAAATAAATAAAATAAAGAACTAAATTCAAAACGGATGAATGTACAAATAAATTTAATGACCACTTTTTAACCATTGCAAAGAAAATCGGGATGAATACAAATAAAGTAATAGAAAATGCCTTACAACTTTTGAAAGAAAACTATCCAGTCCAGGAAAGTAATTTGAACTTTTCTTTGACAACTCCAACCGAAATTAAAAAAATAATAAACACTCTAAAAAATAAACATTCATCAGGGCATGATGGTATCTCAAGCATTATACTCAAACAAATAACAGGTAGCATTAGTTCAGTAATTAGTTACATTTGTAATCATTCACTTCTTTCTGGAGTCTTCCCAGATAAGCTCAAATGTGCTTTAGTCACTCCACTGTACAAACAGGGGAATAAAGAAGATATATCAAATTATCGCCCCATATCACTGTTGCCAGTATTATCAAAAATTTTTGAAAGAGTAGTATACAACAGAGTTATAAAACATCTGAACAAACATAATTTACTCACCGATTCACAGTTTGGGTTTAGAAAAGGATATTCAACCGAGAAAGCGATCTTTACTCTTTTAGACGACATAATAGAAGAATTAAATAAAAAAAAATCGCCCATTAGGTATATTCTGTGACTTAAGTAAAGCTTTTGATTGTGTAGACCATAGCATATTGCTAGAAAAACTGAGGTACTATGGAATAACAGGAACTTCATTTTCTTGGTTTAATTCATACTTACAAAATAGAATGCAAAGAGTAGTATTAAAAGACTCGTGCACAGGTGAAATACATAAATCAGATTGGGGAATTATTAAAACTGGGGTCCCACAGGGATCAGTATTAGGGCCATTATTATTCCTTATATATATAAATGATCTTCCTAATACCATAGATTCAACTTCTAAAGCTATCCTCTTTGCAGATGATACTAGTGTAATAGTAAAAAGTAACAAAGACACACTAGAAGAGGCAAGTAACAATAATTTAACTAACCCGCTAACATGGTTTAATGCGAACGGACTAACAAATAACTGTGACAAAACACATTTCATGCAATTTCACACACACAACACAACTTTACAATCTATAACACTTAAATACGCCAGCAAAAATGTAAATGAAACTTCCTCTGTTAAATTCTTAGGTCTCTTAATAAATAATAAATTATATTGGACTGATCAGATTAATCAATTACTTAAGAAACTCAGCTCAGCTACATATGCTGTCAGAGCAATGTCCACCTTCAGTGATTTAAAAACAAGAAAATTAGTATACTTTGCATATTTTCATTCTATTTTATCATATGGTATTATATTTTGGGGCAACTCAGTAGGCATAGATAAGATTTTTATTAGTCAAAAACGTGTTATTAGAGCAATATGTCAGGTTTCCTCACAAACTCATTATTATACCATCATCCCACTTATTGTGTTATTATAAGAGGAATTTTGGCACCATGAGAAAGAGAGAGACGGCAAGCATTCTCACTCCATCTATTGTTGTCAATATATGAATGCAGGACCTGTTCAAAACCAACTGCGAGTTATAAGGTTTGCCATGAAGAAATCATAAATAAATAATATCTTATTTTCATTTTTAGGGTGTGAATGTGTAAGATTTTGTTACTTTGTATTACTTCATCATAGCAAGCTGCAAAAATTTTTATGCAAATCAAAAAACCTATCTTCTATCAACTGTTTCTGACAAAATAACAGCAAATCACTATAAACACAACGCCTTCCCTTTTTGTGTTAATTGTCGAGTTCAGAATGACCACTAAGACCGATTCCCATACACAGTTTCTTCAGTTGTGGACCTAGAAGAGCTTTTGTCAGTCCATCTGCCAGTTGATCCTCAGTGTTGACCGTGCTGACTATTATGTCCCTATCACATACCTTTTCTCTCACAAAGAAATGTCTGATTTTGATGTGCTTAGTTCTCTTATGATACTGTAGATTCTGTGCTATCTTGATTACTGCTTCATTATCCACCCATAGCACTAGCATACCTTCAAAGTCAGCAATACTACATAGTAGTCGCTTCAGTCAGATTATTTCTCTTGCTGCAACAATCTCTGCTTCTGTAGTTGAAATTTCTACCTTTGACTGCCATTGGCTCATCCAGCTTACTGCTCCCCCTGAGACTACTCCTGAAGTGGACCTACTTGTCTCACAACATCCTCCATGGTCTGCATCACTGAAGGCTATCAGTTCTTTTTTCGCTCTAGAATACTTGAATGTAATCCCATAGTCCACTGTACCCCTAACATATTTTAATATTCTCTTAGCTGCAACAATGTCTGTTCTACCTGGATTATCAAGATTTCTTGATGCAACACCAATTGCATAGGCCAAGTCTGGTCTGGTGCCTGTAATAAGATACATCAATGCTCCAATCGCTGATCTATATGGAAATTTCACATTAGCACTTTCTTCACCCAGTTCATCTGCCTTCCCTGGTTTGATTATTGGAGTCTTTGCTGGTCTACAGTAATTCATACCAAACTTCTCCAATACTCTTTTAGCATATGCACTTTGAGTCACTTGAATGTTCTCATTTGATTTCCTTGTTATTTCCATACCAAGAAAATAATCTGCAGGTTTAGCAGTTATTTTGAACTCAGCTCTAAGTTCGCTTTCAAATTGGTCTAATTCAGATTTGCTTTCTCCCTGATAGTAACTGTTGAAGTTCCCAAGTTTCATTCTCTTGGAGTGACTTCATCTCATTCTTCATTGCTTCTGTCCTACTGACTTTTGAATCACTGGACATTGCTTCTTGATATGTCCTAGGTTCCTCTCTTTGGAATTCAGTTATCAATATATAGTCATCATACTTAGATGGTTTTCTTAGAGTAGACCTGTCTCTCAACTGCCTTGGAGTTGGGATTGTGGGTATCTCATTTTCATCTCACTATCTCCATCCAGTGGCACTGCATCACCTGCCTCATTGCCCTCATAGTCAATTCTTGGCTTCATTGCATTATTGTCTGGCAGCTGCTGCTGTGGTGGTTGCTCCACAGGAGCTGTCTCTTGAAACTGATTATTTACCACATCCTTAACTACTTTTTCATTAAAAATAACATCCCTGGATTGTATCGCTTTGTTGCCATTCCTGATCCAAATTCTATAACCATCATCTTCATAACCAATCAGTACTCCTTTTACTGATTTCCTGTCCATTTTCTTCCTTTCTGCCTTCGGAATGTGGAAATACGCTGGGCTACCTATTACTCTTAAATGGGTTAGTTGAGGTTTCTTCCCATACCACAGTTCATACGGTGTCTTTTCTTCAACATTTGTTGGATCAGTTCTGTTTAATATGTATGCTGCAGTGTTAATTAATTCAGCCCATAAAATCTGTGGTAACTCTTCGTGAGTCAGTCATAAAGTCCTTGCAACTTCTACTAAAGTCCTATTCTCTCTCTCACTGCATCCATTCTGTTGTGCTGTTCTCGGCATAGTGAGTCGTCGTTTGATTCCATTTTCATCTAAAATTTGTTTGACTACTTTGTTATTAAACTCGCCTCCATTGTCACTGAGAATTTCTCTTATTGGGTGTCCAACATTCCTTGCAGCAGCCAGAAAAAACTTAAGCTTTGTCACTACTTCACTCTTCTCTTTGATGAAGTAAACCGCTCTGAATTTACTGAAATCATCCTTAAACACAACATAATATCTGTACTTAGATATTGACAGGCATTGAAAAGGTCCACACACATCTACATGAATCATTTCACCTGGTTTAGATGCTCGTTTCCTGGTTCCAAACTTAGCTCGATGTTGTTTGCCATATATGCACCCTGCACAGAGTTCACCATCCAATTCTGTATTGATGTTGAGTTCCCTTTCAGTAAACTTCCTAACATAGCGTTTATTTTGATGTCCCAGTCTTTCATGATATAGCTGCAACATTGACTCCTTTTCAACTGTATTAATTTATACAATTGGAGGAATTGGCCTCACCTTAATTTTGTAGAGTCCTCCATACTTCTCTCTAATGCATACTAAAGTTAATTTGCCTTTCCAAAGTATTTAGCACTGTTGCTGTTAGATATGATGTAGCTGTCCCAGTTTTTATCATGGGCTGCTTGCACAGAAAAGTTTCTTTTTAATGTTTGGTACATACCACACATCACTTTAACTCACAATAAATTCCTGTCCATTGACTTGAGTTGCAAACTTGAGATTTCCCTTTCCTTCAGCTTGCATTTGGTCTCCATTTGCAGCCTTTACTCCCTGAGGACTGCTGAACTTCTCAAAGCTGTGAAAGAACTCTTTGGAATGTGTGGAGTGCCTCGTAGCACCATTATCAAAGAACCAATCATTAATTATAACTTTTTCTGATACATTCTCTTCAGCTGTTACGGCTACATGTTTACCCTTTACCATTTTGGTGTTTTCCTTCTTTGATGGTCTTCCATCACTTCTTCTCACACTGTTTGATGAAGTGACCCTTTTTCTTGCCATAATAACACTCTTTATTGATTATCTTGTATTTACTAGGTCGTTTTTCATCTTTGTGAGGTCTTTACTAGCAGTACCTCCATGTTTGTACTAAGATCAGTCTTAACTTTCAGAGCTCTTTCATAAGTACACAACTGTGTGGTGAGGTTGTCCAAAGTTGTAACCACCTTGTTTAATAACCTCCAACTAGAAGAAAAATAGAAATACTCTTTGGGAAGAGTTCCTATTATGAGGCACATTAGTATGAGGTTTCTATTTTCTCTCTTATCTAATTCCTCCTTTAACTCATTCCAAGTATTCTTCATATATATATATATATATATATATATATTTATTGTAGCCATCCGTCGTATCCTCTGTATTCGTTATTTATAATTCTTAGGGTGCCAGGTATTTTTTCTCAAAAACACCAAAAGATGATTTTAATAGGTTTATTCAGAGTATGAAGTTGGTAATCTACAGGGCATGGTCATTCTCTCATCATCCCGCCGACACCCTAAAAATTCTTTAACAATGTCTTTAACTACTTCCCAGCGTATCACCACCTAAACTCAGGGGTTGTTTTGATAGCCATTTATTATCACGTGGCTGCATGGATTTTTCAGACCACCCACGCATGGTACCTCCATCTACGAGGACATTCTCGCCTTGAATCTTCAACCCCACTGCCCACTGCTCTCTCCCATCACCCCCTGACGACTCGCCACTCCTTTTGCGGACCACCCAACGTCTCGCCAGGTCACATGTTGGCCCAGGTTGCGTCAGTTCTTCAACACGTACAACTCGCAAGCTGGCCTGCATTGTTCTTCATAACTTTTCATGTTACAATATATATATATATATATAATTACTGGAAATTAATAATTAATTAATAAGGTTCATAGATGGTAGACTTGATGTTTATTATTTACTTTATGCTTATCAAGGAAATTTATAATTAATTTGACATCATGATCAACTCTCCATTGTGCACCTCAAGCAGAATTTCTCTCATTATCAGAATGTAATCCTTTGTGATCGTGTCTTCTATCCATTTTAAATGATCCTCCCATATCATATGATGATTTCCCAGAGAATACCAGAGCATTAATTCTGGTTTTCGTATGATCATTCACTGGGTTCCCTTGTGGATGTCTCACAGCACTGAACAATACTTTCACACCTTGCTGCGTCAATGTCTCCACTTCTAGCTTATGAACTGTGTTGCTCAAGATCTTCTTTGGTTTGCCCACATTAGAAAAGTAATGATCCACCACTTTATTCAGCCACTGTCTTCTCATAATGTTATTTAACATGTACAGGCAAATCATTTTGGAAACAAACATTCATTATGACTAGGACATCTGTGTTTCCAAATCTCCCCTTTGGCAATAGTTCAAAGAGGTCTAACACAGATAGATCATTTGGCCCATCAGGAATGAGTGGTTGGTAGGCACCAATGTAGTTCTTATTTCTGAACTTAGTAAGTGGCATACTTCACATATTTTCACATAGTGACACAGATAGCTATCTATTCATTTCCACCAATTGTACAAGATACGGCATAAATTTGTTGTTCTTATCTATTCTCAAGTGACCATTACAATCATGATAGATTTACAAAATGAAACGGTAAACTATCCTGTAGCAAAAAGTTCCTTTTCACCTTCACCTCCTTTGCTACCAATACTCGCCATCTTATGTCAGTCAGCTGAATATCAGCCTTCTGTGCTCTTATGGCGAGAGTACATCCATTATGACTAGTACATTTTGATGTGGATTATATTTTTGCTCATCAGAGCAGACAGTGGCTGCAATTTCTCCACGTAATTCACTACAAAATGCCTACAGAAATTGAAAGAACCCAGGAAGATTTTCATTCCTTCTTTGTCTGCAGAATTTGCAAATTCCTCAGTTCTGCCAAACTTTTCCTTGAGGGGAAGAATCATTTTCCCTGACCCTATGTGTCCCAGAAAATTCACCTCTTGTTTGGAGAATCTAGCTTTTTGGATGTTGATTGTCAAACATATTTCATGCAACTTATTGAACAACTAATCTAGGTGGGACATATTTTCCTTAAAGGTCATGCTTCTACTCAGCATGTAATCTATGTAACTGATTAAATATTCATCGATCAGATCATCCAGCACCTTATCTAATAGTTTTTTTAAAACTTTGATAGCTGGTCGATTGTCCAAACAGCAGACATTTGTAAACAAACTGTTTTCCAAACAATGAGTGTCATGAACTTTTTGACTCTTCAGACAGTTTTCTTTGATAATATTCTTTAGTAAGGTCAATTGTGGTGGTCAATTTCTTTCCATTGAATTTCCATAACAACTCATCTCTTCTATTAAAACAATTATTAAAGACATGAAAGAGATATAGAAAGGTGGTGGCTTGCTTGAAGTATAAAGCTGGCAGACACCAAGATGAGTGCAGGATTTTCATCAAATTTTTGGAGGCAACAACATTCCAAATGCTGGCCCTCCTCCTCACACTACTCTTCACCTGCACAAGGGTTGCCTTCAGATGCCCACCCAACTTCCCAACATACTTGTACAATACCTTTCTATCTCTCTTTAATGACATTACTAATTATATATATATATATATATATATATATATATATGTATATATATATATATATAATTAATGGGGAAAGGACCGAGAGATAGAAAGAAGATGACTTACCTGAGGTAAGCATGAGTTTTGGAGAACTTGAATTTTCGGAGGCACCGCCCCCTTCATCAGAAGGTTAGGAAGACATTTCCAGTGATCGGCTAGCCGACGACAGTCGTCGGCTAGCCGATCACTGGAAATGTCTTCCTAACCTTCTGATGAAGGGGGCGGTGCCTCCGAAAATTCAAGTTCTCCAAAACTCACAAGGTGTCTACCATCTATGAACCTCAGGTAAGTCATCTTCTTTCTATCTCTCTGTCCTTTCCCCATTAATTGTTTTAAACATGACAATGTCATTTCCTATCTCATATATATATATATATATATATATATATATATATATATATATATATATATATATATATGTATGTATGTATGTATGTATATATATATTATGTTGTGTATTAACAACAAGTATTTTTAACAATAAACAATTTAATAACAAAGAAATACACAGAGATATTCATACTAGTGGACTACATCCTTACAACTGCAGCTTGTTGCAGGCATACATTCGTTCCACCAAGTGCACATAGCACCACCTGGTAGAGAATTTAACAGATACAAATAAAAAACTGAAGAACACATCATCTCCCCCCTAAAAGGAGATTTCCAAAAAACTGAGGATTTAACAGTACTATTATTTTATTTGGTCCAATCCCCTAAACGGTATGGGGGATGCCTGTCTCTAGTAGGATTTCTACGAGATGTATTTGCTTCTTACACTGGAGCACCAGCATCTGCTCCAATATCTGCAGCTTCACCTGTTTTACCAGGAAAACCATGGTAGTTGTAATTGGAAAATGGGACTTGTCTGGAGTCTTTAAAGTTTGGATGATTTAACTTAAGTTTAGGGTCTCTTAGCAGAAGTTGGTTTGTATGGCGTTTCCATGTAACCCCCAGAGCAACTTCAACACATTATGTGACTGGCGAAAGAATTTGACATATTCTGCCCGCAACCCATCTTTCCACCCCCCTATAATCACGGGCTAAAACAAGGTCATATAAATTAAAGGAACGTTTAGGCCTAGAATCATTTTGGAAAGAGAATTCCGCAAGAAGTTCAGAGAGCTATGGGCGTTAAACATTTGAGGACTCTGACTGAACCGAATATACTTCCTTACCAATACCGTTTACCGAAAGTAAAACTTCGACTGGGTTGAATCTATTAAGCCAGTCTCTCCCCATCAAAATAGCAGTACCCCCGAGGATGACATGAATATTTAACTTGAACCTTTTCTCTTTGAAATTAGCCTCTACAGAGACTTGTAATGGACTATTTGCATACCCACTCATTGCGTATTTTGATGGTAAAAGGGAAGTTTTCATGCAGTGCAATTTATAGAATGATTCTGGAATGATGGTAAAGGGTGATCCAGAGTCGACCTCGAAGGTAATGAGGGATAAAGGAGGTAAATAAGGCAGCAAATAAGGACCAAAGTTATAGTTGTCCCCTCCAACGTTAAGGACACTATAAGTAACGTGATTGTTGGATTGTAGCACTTCACACTTATTCGCTGCCGATTTTCTCTACAAACTTTTGAAATGTGTCCTTCAACACCGCACTTCCTGCATCGCGATGACCGATGAGGGCATTTCGGCCGAAGATATTCTGAAGAACCGCATCCGTAGCACTTGTAGTTTTTGCGATCCGCCCCGGGCTTCGGAAAATTCGGTGACTTTGAGGCCAGTTGCTTCCTTTCTTGAAACTTGCCGCCACTGTTTGACGATACCACATGCACTACTGTTTGCCTTTACCCTTATTGAAAAGTTCCTCCCTAATTCGACGATCACGAATTTTGCAGCTGAACTGGTCGATCAATCGTTCATCGAGGTTCGCACCGAACTCACAGTATTCGGTGGCCGCATGGAGAGCTCCAACAAACTCACTAATGGATTGACCAGGCATTTGAATCACTTCACTGAATTTAAACCGTACCGCGTAGCCCGAAGGAACACGTTTTGTCGTATTATAAAGGAGGGCAAATAGTTCATTATAGGACTTTTCCCGCGGATCAACGCCTCGCGCTAATTGCCTCAAAAGTCTCTGTGAATTCGTTGTTAATTGCAGTAATAACAACCGAACTTTTTTATCTTCGGAAATTTCAGCACACACAAAGAAATCTTCCAAATTAGCCTTGAATAATGTCCAGTCATCCCTTTCAATGTTAAACGCATTGATGGTTTCACTCCTGGTACTGGAGCCACCTTTTACCACGAACAAAGGAATTTCTGAGTCGAACACGTGGTCTAGAACTGGAGCACTGGAATCTGAAGATCCGGCTTCCTTGTTGAATGTTAACAGTAATTCAACGACTCAGTCTTCTGTTATCATCGTCGACATTTATGTTGTGTATTAACAACATGTATTTTCAACAATAACAATTTAATAACAAAGAAATACAGAGAGAGAAGCTTACTAGTGGGCTACATCCTTACAACTATTACAACTGCAGCATGTTGCAGGCATACATTCGTTTCATACATAGCTCCACCTTGTAGAGAATTTAACAGATACAAATAAATAACTGAAGAACACATCATATTATATTGGAAAAGTGACAACGTCACACATTGGATAATTGGATAGAAAGAAAGATAGAAATAATTGGGAGAAAGGCAGGAAAGTCGCTCTTTGAATCATATATATATGGCATGGAATCATGCTCAAAGAAATACATATGTTAAATGTAGAAGGGAATGAAAGAAGGAAGAATGACTGAAAATATTCGAAGTGGCCGGACTCGAACCTTGGTACACGAAATCAGCAGTGTAACCGCCATGCGTCTTACCGTCTCCGCCACCAGATCGAGTACGACCAACTGAATATTTTCAGTCTATACATTAGGTTTTCAAGTTAGGATAGATAGAGAAGAGGGATAGAAGAATTAGGAGCATCAGTTAAGGATAAATTACAAATAAATTATATGTTGGACAAGTGACGAAGACACAGCACTTGAACACTTCTTGGCTTGCAGGCAACCAAAATCCTCACAAACACCCAGTTTTTGATTGCCCTCACCCATTTTGTCCATATCCAGAAAATTCTTCTCCTTCCAATAAAAAATTTACAACCAAATCAGCGGCACTGCAATGGGTTTTCAGGATGGTCTCTCCTATGCCAACCTGTTCATGGGGCAACCGGAACAGCAAAACATCTAAATTCCTTTCCACTCAAACTCTCAACCTGGTTTCAGTTCATAGATGACATATTCAAGCTATGGACCCATGGGCCAGATGCCCTCACCAACTTCCTGAGCAACCTCAATATAGGTTCACTTCGAACAACTCCCCACCAACTCCATCTTCTTCTATCTTGATGTAAACATAAATTCAGGTCTAACAACCACCTCTGTCCACATAAAACCAACTAACACCCTACAGTACCTCCACTTTTCCAGTTGCCGCTTTGAACATACCAAATGCTCCCTCCCCTACAGCCTAGCCCTTGGGGGAGCTCAAACATGTTCCACTTGGGACAGCCTGGCATCATATACTGTCAATGCATTTCCTGACAGAAACTACCCCATAGATTTCTTCCATAAACAAATAACTTGTGTTCTTTCCACTATAGAAATAGTCAAACCCACCCTGGACCATCAAACATAATGCAGTCTTCCCCTAACCATCACCTACTTCCCCGCACTATGTAAGCTCAATTCTTTTTTCTGCTTAACCTATACTGGACTACAATCCAAACCTGACATTGAAAACATCCTCCTACCATACTACCCACCTGTCCAAGGGTTGCCTTTAGGCGCCCACTTAACCTTCACAACATTCTGGTCCAACTGTATAAACTCCACATCCCCAGCCCACCGATAAGTTGCTGCAAAGCTTTAGGTATGAACAGATGCCATGTCTACCCTATACTTCCAACCACCACAACCTTCCAGCATTGCACCAATAACACAAGCTACAGAATTAAAGAAAATATAACCTGTTTCTCCTCCCATAATTGCCAACTACTGCAGCACAGTTAACCTCTCCTATTCCCCATGGTTGCCCATGCCCGGAGCCACAACAGTAATAACTTTAACCAGTGCTTCGCACTGATCTCCCCCCCCCCCCCCCTTCGCCCTCAAAGCCCTACTCTCTGATTCTTCAGAAGCTGAACTTCAACTACAGGAACTTTCATTTCAACATGTCTTGCAGTCCAGGCAAAGCCCTGGACTCAATAGACAGAAATCTTCACCTCCCCCCTCCCAAACTGACCACTCATAACACCATGAGCTCATGTGTTTCCATTGGAGTATGTATGTGTTAAAATCTCGATATGTGTGTATGCAATGATATGTTGTTGTATGTTTATGTTAGTATGTACATGCAGACCTTTTTGAGGATGGATGTGTTAATATGTGAATATGTTTGCATATGTGTGTTAACATGTGGGTGTTTGTATGTATCTCCCCAGCTCCCCTCAATTCTTTGTCTCTTTCCTTACCCTCATGAAAGAAATTTGGTGGCCTGGTGCAGTCTATTAATTATGAGCTAAAGCTCTTGGGCAGCAAATTTTCTTTGCTCAGTTGATGACTTGCCGTCACTGGAAATGTTTTCTTAACTTTTTGATGAAGGGGGCAGAGCCTCTGAAAATTCAAGAACCCTACATGGTGCCTGCCACCTGTGAACGGCAGATCCTATGCCAAGAGTTAGAATTTTCAGAGGTAGCTTCATCAGAAGATTTCTTGAGACATGTAGTCCACTTGCGCCTGAGGAAACAACATTCTAGGAATGAAGGACATAACAGGGGACTGAGTGGGAGTGACCCTGAATGTCACAGTGGTATTTAAGCCACACAGTGTATATAGGGTAACAGTCTTGGCCTAGCCTTGAAAATGCTCAGAGCTATTGAGCAAAACATTGGCAAGAGTGCCAGAAAACAATGTGACCTAAAAACTCAAAACTTGTTATGTAATACTACTATATAAATATGGCCAAGAAAAAATCAATAGCTCAAATTTTAATTCTTTAAATATAAAAACAGATACACAAAATTTAAATTCAATATATGACTCCTTATTTTGTTATTTTATTGTGCATTCTGGAGTATTTGAAATGTTATGTAATGTAAATCTTGTAGTTTAAAAATATTTAGTTATAACAATGTGACCTTTGTGATCTGTTTCCTTACCTTTATTTTCACTCTTTTTTGGACTAATTGTTGTAGCAACAACATGAAATTTTAAATAATTGTATTTGTCAGATGAATCTGTATAATCAGGATTCACGTGGAATCCAGGAGAAAAAAACAAAAGAATTGGTATTCCTTCCATGTGAATTTTTAAACAAGAAACCATGTCATTTCCTATTAGATTGAAGAAAGTATTTGTAATAAGATTTTAGAGTCATTTTATTTTAAATATGTTGAATTCCATTTCAAGAAATGCTATTTTCATGGTTTAATGTTCTAAATTTTTATATTGTGTTCAGCTTGAAATATTATGTAAGAAAGAAAAACATTAGTTACTAAGAGAGAGTTTATAATTACTTTTAAGCACATATATTGTAAATATATTGTAAATGTGTAAAATATGCTGATAAATTTTAGTGGTTGTGCCAGTGATAAGTTGTTATTTGGGAGTTGTAATAATATTTTTTCGTTAGTTGGGGCATGGAAAATATAACATGAAGTTACAACTCTGTGTTTAAAGGTGGTCAACCCCCCCCCCCCCCAATAGTTTGTGGGTGCTTTGAGACAAGCTGACAGAAAGGTTATATTGTCATATTCAGCTATGTGTGCATAAGCTTGGCAGTCGAGAGCAGTCCACAGTCATCCATGGTTATGTAAAGATGTTTAGTGGTAGGAGCAGTTGTTGGATCTCAAACTACTGGAATTCATGGTAGTCAGACTGATTTATATTTGACAGTTCTCAATGAGGCATGGGAGATGGTGGATGGTGGAGGTTGTATATAATTGGTATCCTGATGCAACCCTCCATGCAAAGCTATTCATTTTTGGATAACTACCACATCCTCCCTAATATACATATATTGAATTTGATAGGAAAGAGAGAGACGGGAAAAAAATTCTGACTTACCTTAAATTGACTGTCAGGGAAGTACAAAAATGTGAATTTTCAAGCCCCCCTATTCAGACAGAGAATTTCTGAGGAGTGTGGTTGCCAGATGCTCAGTATTATTTAATATTTTTGTACTTCCCTAGCAGTTGATGTGTATTAACTATTTAAGGTAAGTCAAGGATGTTTTTCCATTTAATTCATTTTGACACTTTCACCTTATTTTTCTCTATATTTATCTTGTTAAAATTAAAATATCCAAGTATAAATTTTGTGATACAAATTACGTCCTATAATAGTTAAACAGAAATTTTTCTGAAAATTTGGCTTTTGATGTTTATTAGTTAATTACTTTTTTGGCATCTTTTTCTGTTTACTATTTCTACTCTGCACTAGTAATTTGCAATGTCATTTTGATGAGATTTTTTTCTTTCTATATAATTTTTTATTGAGACCACAATTCATTACTATGTAGCCCATATGTTCTACCAACTGATAAGATCTTTCTCTATTTCATATCTCTTTTCAAACCAGAACAGCAAATAATATTATTTTATTATTCAGTTATTTCTGTTATTCAGTAATTGTAGGTTTTCAATAAGGGTAAATCCACCCAGCAATCCCTAACCTGCCCCACTATCATATTTACATAGCCCCTATGCCATCTTCCAGCACGTCAGTCCCATATTACACTTTGTACCAACTTTGTGACGTAGGCTAATTTGTGCTACATTCTCCCACCTAAATAGTTGCTAAATTTACAGTAGAAATTCCTTCCAAAATATGCTACTGTCTTTTTGTTTTGTTTATGCAGTCTCCTATCCTAACATGGATCCTAACAACAAAATTTCAAATAAGCACATACCCAACTTTTTAAGGGTTTTTCAATAAAGGATGTTGAAATGGAATAAAACAAGCTGTGTGTGAGGTATGAACAAAATTTTATTTTAAATTGAAAGATTGATGTATGCCATTATCTATGAAATTTATCATCAGTCATATGTCCGCCACAGCTTCTCACGGTGGCACGGATCTGAGTGGTCCCATGTTCAATGACTCTGCCTCATTATTTCAAATGAATTTGAGCGATGTTCTGGGTTATGCTAACTTTAAGGGCATCAGTTGATTGTGGCTTATCAGCATAGATATGCAACTTCAGGAAGCCCCACAAGAAAAAGTCTATTGGAATCAAATCGCACAATCATGGTGGCATATTCACATCACTTCTGTGAGAAATAGCCATTCTTTCAATTCACTCATGCAGAATGTCCAACATTGCATCTGCTGTGTGGCATGTAGCACCATCCTGTTGGAACCACAGCCATATCGTTCAATTTGGGCCAAAAGAAATGGGTTATCATTGTTCTGTAGCACTCACTGTTGACGGTTATGGCCTCAAGAATGCCATTTTCAAAAAGTACAGACCATTGACCCTGCTGACCCAAAACCCAGATCAAACACAACTTTTTGTGGATCCATTGCCACCTGGTGAACCTTGTGTGGGATTGGCGTCCACTCATATACGGCAGTGGTGCTTGTTAGCATAGACGCCATGGGCTGCCTACATGAACTCACCCCAATTGATCAATCTAATGGTATATACTTATTTACAATATTTATAGATTATCTGCCGACAGTTAACAACTATTTATGTTCACTTTGAGCTATACCACTGGTAACATGCACTCCAACTTCATTAACTCATAGAAAACATCCCTGTATAAAACATCTTTCCAGCAATTTGTGTCAGCATAGAAAGTTCCCAATTTTCTATTACATTTATTGCTTTGGGAATGACAGACAAGTGACTTGATGCATTTTGTTAAATAAAGCAATGGAAGTGTATTGACATACAATAATTAATGCTTATATAATATTTATGTATTATTCTGTTTCATAGGTGACGATGGTGGGGGAAGTGATGATGATGATGAGAAACTTCCTTCATGTGGAGATTACATAATGCACTTCCTCACTCTGTTCTGGAAACTGCTATTTGCTTTTGTACCTCCAACAGGTAAGTTTAAAATATTTATTATCCAATTATAGTATTTTGTGGATGAAAACTTTCTACTTAAAAGAATTAAATTTACTCCAATACACATTTTGTAGATTTAGTTTTTAATTACAAACACATAAATAACAAATTTGTATAAAGTAATGATAATATTTACCTATACACATTAACTTCAAAATAAGTTTATTAAAGTAGGTTTCAACTTATTCGGAGTTGGCAGAATTTGTTTTTAGGGGACATCATTTTCTTCAATAAATGTATTAACGTATAGGTATATTAAAACAAACTAATACTTTTCAGATATAGTGAGTGGTATTTTATACTGTATATCAGAAGTAAATTTGTTTGTATGTTCAATCCTGTTTGACTGACAGTTTTCTGGTTCCACCTCTGAGCACAGAAGTGAACTTCATAAGGGGGTTTTGCTCAGCCAGGGTCTTAATTCACCAGTCTAGTCTTTCTCATCTGTTCTGCTATCCAGTGTTTGAGTGGTTTTGTTGCTGCCATGTCAAGAAGGTTGATGTTTTTGGTTTCAATACAGATATTTATGCAAGTTTCTAGTGCATTTGGCTAGGTGCAATTGGTTGTGGCACTAGTGGTGTGGAATGACTTGGTCATTGGACTTTGGTTCCATTTGACTACATTGAGTAAGTTTCCACTTTCAAGCAATGATGCACCTGGGATGTCCAGTTTTGCAGTGCCAAGCTGTCAAGCAGTCTGATTCACAGATCATTTCTATGCATACAGCTGAAGGTTTTCCAGTTTCTTGCTGCCATCAAGAGTATATGCATCCTAGTACATAATATTCATTTTTATTTCTGAGTTATTTGTAAATTATTGAAAATTATAGACAATTTCTGTCTGTCAGCTATTCATGCTGAAATTTCTGACTTAAGTAGGTATTTCCATGGCAGGGTGTAGGACCTATCCTAGAGGATGTCATATGAAGATTTGTTTCCTAAAACTGCTGAATACAATTGAATTCATCCATCTCCTCAACTAATGCCTATCCATAGCCAGCTAATCTTATGTTTTGCATGTGATGTTAGAAACCGACAACCATTTTTCTGTATTTCATGACTGGGTATGCTGAACAGTACAGCAGCCAGCAACTGAGTCTAATAGTCACTTCCTGGTCATGAAAAGATGACAGATTTGTAAATTGTGGTTGCCTGTGTGTTCAGATAAATAATAAATAATAGTATGGACTAGACTAGTGGTTGGCCCAGACAGCTTAGTAGTAGCGTTTCTGCATAAATAGTGGAAGTACTCGGGTTTGACTCCAGGTCTGCTCATTATTTTTCACATCCTCATATTTGAAAAAAAATTCATATACCAGCCACTTTGGTGTCCATGATGAAAAGGAGTTCATTCTTCCTTAAAAAATTTCTTCTCAGCCTGGCAATGCCTACTTTTGGTTTATGGTAAGTCAACTGCTGCTTTCTCTTACATTTTCCTATCCAACTGAATTATCTCCCTCCCTAGCTCACTATCCCCCTCACCTCCTCACTCACCCTCCCACACCATTCTCTTCACTACCTCACCTCTCCCCCTTGTTCTCTCTCTTCCTATCCCCTTTTCCTCACCCCTCTCCCCCCTACTCCTCTCTCAACGTTAAGTCATAACAGTTAGAAATAAGAGAAGAGTAACTGAAAAATATTTACTCAAAAACTGTTAGATTTCAGCTTCCCTTAAGCTTAGCAAAGCATGGTTGGAAGTAAAGATCACAACTTTAATGTTAACAAACATGACTTTATTTCATTACAACACAAAACTACATAGCATGATTGACCTACTTCCACATAAGAAATATTGTGCCAACTTCTGAAAATGTGTGTACAAATCCAACAAAAACATACTACATATACAATACACAAAAACGGAAAGGGAAAGGCAGTTTTTGAAGGACGTTGAGTCCATGACTTTGCCTGAATGTGTTGAAAAGACAGTTCCCAAGGCTGTAGTACAGTATCTGACAAAGAAATTGATATAGTGAAGAATTGGTCCAAATTGATGGTATTACGGTTTTATGCATGAGCAGTTAAAGAAAATTGAGTTTTAGATGATTTGAGAGTGTCATAGTAGTTATCGACTTGTTCAGGAAGAGATTTTTCTTGGTCAATATAGAAAGCTGGACATTTTGCAATAAATCAAATAAATGTCAAAGAAAAGGGACAGGCAATATGTTCTTCTTGTAGGTGGCAATTTGGGGAAGATTTTTGAGGATTATGGCAGACATAGCACCTGTTCCTACTGCAAGGTTGATAATCTGGCTAACACTAGAACTCGTGGATGGGGCCATTTTGATGCCGATCAATATTTGTTGATGAAGATGTGTACTTCAAATTTTGTGATTTTTAACCAATCTGTCTCAAGTAATGTGATATAAATATATGAATGTATCTCTCAAAACATGCTAGTAAATATCAAATATAAATAACATGAATGTCCAGATGGGGTCTAACTATCCTTCATTCCTTTTTCATTCCCTCAATGTTGACTTTATGTTTCTTTGCATAAAAATTAGCAGACATTTAACAGTAATTTCTGTTAAATATTAATATTGCTGTATAATTGTCACTGTGGCAATACTGTGAAGAGGGGAAAACCCATGTTCTGTTGATTCTCTGATATATTTTTGTGTTGTGATCCTGTTAAGTTTACTGTTTGTTGAATGTGAATTAAATTATCTTTAAAAACTAATAACTAGGAGTTCTTGCTCATAAAACCCAACAGTAGCAGTCAGCTTATTCAAAGTAAACAGATAAAATAATGCAACGGACATGAAGATTGCAGCTTGCAAATATAATTGCTGAATTACAGAATATTTCTTCTGATAATTCTGACAGAGGATAAATTTAAAATACGTTTGACTTCTTTGTAACAAGAAAAATATTTGGTCTCTTCAAGCAATAAAATTGTCTGCTAGTAATTTATTTCATGTATCGGTTTTGTATCATTATGAGTGAACATTATTTTGATAATTTATTTTTTGTTTTACTTTTAGCTCTTTGATCCACAAGGAATAGATTAACAAAATTTCAGAATAACATGTGTACTCTATGGTCCAAATTTACTTCAGCGTCTACAAGAACAGCGGTGAACACTTTGAACACGAAAATGAAAAGAATCCATATGTGTTAGCAAATTTTGGGCAAGTCACCTTTGTTGTCGTATTCACTTAAGGAACGACGACGTCCGCCCGGCCGCTCCCTGTCCAATTGTCCTCAAGCACAGGCGAAGACCGAATATGTACTTTGGACTTGCATGTCATGCAGATAACAAAGCCACAGCATTTTCAAAGATCCAAAGGCAAAAATGCACAAAAACATTACGTCATTCGATCACCAACTAATTTGTCCTAGAACCCACGATAAAGAACCTTCACTGTCCATTCCTTAACATACCGCCCACCTAGAAACCTCGTTTCTACACCGACGGATATGACCTTTTGGTAAGCGAAAGACCATACATAACCTGAAGGATAGGATTGAGATCAAGATAGTCTCTACGAGTGACGAAAATTGAATCTTCACTTCATCGGGGCCGAGATGGAGATTTCGCGCCCATGGGATGGGAAGAGATTAGTTACCTTATAACGACAATAAATACGATATCGACGACTCTTAAATTATCATAATTAATCAATATTACAAGATTAAATAAATCAAAATATTCAACACTAATATTAATTCTAACACCAAACTATATATAACAACAATCTATATTATCCGATGCCGTTATTGGTTATTTCAGGGCAAAATGCATTTCACAGCAGGCCTTGTGAATGTGCTACTAGCTGTCTGCACATCCGCGACCTGAACAACACAATCTTTTCCTAGGAAGGTTTCACAATACGTCCTATTCCAACGTAGACGGGGGAGATTTTCTTCCATAATAAGGAACGTACATCGGGAGGGCGATCCATCCATTTGTAACGCTGTTGTATTCAGATTGTCAAGCGACCACTGCTTCCAAAACGAACGACTTAATTAATCTTCGTTTAAATGAGTTAACCCCGCTAAAATCCTGTTCAAGAAGGGCGAATGGGAGTTCTGACATCAAGACATGACCTGGTGTGAGGGCTTCAAAGTCATTTGAATTAAATGTCACTTCTCCTTGAATGAGCAGAGTGTAGAATTCCTCGTAAGTTAACAGCTGATCCCACAACGCGTACGATGAGTTTCTTTGCGGATTTTATTTCTGTTTCCCAAAGTCGACCCATATGAGGACTAGAAGGAGGATTGAAATGCCGCAGTATTTCACGATTGCTCAGTTCATCCACAATTTTTTCATTGAACTCTTTAGTTGATACAACACGCCTTCATACTTCTGACACTTTGCTCCTAAAAAATTAGTTCCGCCACAATCACTATATATCGTATTTATTGACCTGCGACGTGAGATATAATGATGAAGGGATGCTAGAAATCCTGGAGTACATAAGTCATAACTTACACTAGTTCCAGATGGACTGCGCTTTGTTGTAGGACACACGAACAAGCAAATATATCCCTTATATTTCCCGGTATTTCTTTGTCTAGTCATGGCTAGCTCATAGGGTCTTCTGAAATTGACGAAAATATCCAGAATTGGCGTTGGATAATCGAATGAGAAGTATTTGGACCAGGGTGCAGATATTGTTCATGAGAATACCTTATTATCATGCTGCTTAATGGATGTATCTTGGATAACAGTAATTTCATAGTGTTGGGGATTCGAAGGAAACTTAATTTTAATCACATGGCTACACACAACCTCACTGTCCAAGTTCACCCGAATGACTGATTAGATTTATAGATTTCCCACTAGATGGTGCTGTCCACTCTACAATTCCCCCCTCTGGGCAGACCATCCGAGCTTCAACATCTCAATAGCTGCTCGAAGTTTTCTTTCACTGATTGGTTTAGTTAGGAGGTCCGCCTCCAATTCTTCTGACGATATATGCTTTAGTTGTATTTCGCCGTTAGTATACGAGTCTCTGCAAAAATAGTATAAACGGTTAATATGTTTCGCCCGACTCCTCACTCCGCAATTTTGGATCCATTGTATGGCTGCTTGGCTGTCACTCTCGATCGTTGTCGTCTCACTAATGAATTCTTCTAACTCCAGCTCTTCCAATAGTTGTTCATTTCTTTCTCGCTCCATACGATGTCTTTCTTGAATCTGTATGTTCGTTTCACCAAGTTTTCTCCCTCTTTTATTCGTTATCATTTCAGCTATCGGGGGCTCGTTCTCTTCTGGTTCCTCCTCTAGTTTCTCATGGCTACTTTCATCTTCTTCATTGTTTACATTTGTTGTGTTTTCCAATATTCGGGTTTCTCCTTCTTTCGCTTGTAATTCTTCTATCATCTCGACCAAATAATTTTCAGTCTCTTTCGCTTGACCTTGTAGTAATTCTCCTCCCTTCTTGTTTTCTTCAAAAATGACAGATCTCGACTCAAATAACTTTTGCTTCTCTGGATTGTACATTCTGTATGCAAGTCTTGACTTGGAATATCCCACAAAAATTCCTCTCTCCGCTCTTGGGTCGAATTTCCCTCTGCATGTAGTCGTCGTTGTGTAATAGCCCACGCAACCAAAAACTCTCAGATGTCCGAGATTTGGTTTTCTTCCAGTCCACTTCTCAATTGGCGTCTGGTCTCCGTTGTGTTTATTTGGCGAACAGTTCAGCAGGTATGCGGCTGTTGATGCCGCTTCACCCCAAAACTTCTGTGTTAACTTCGAATCTTGTAATAGTGCTCTTGTCTTCTCTAATATTGTCCGATTCATCCGTTCGGCTATGGCATTACTCGCTGGGTTTCCGGGTACCGTCAATTCGTGTTTTATGCCTTTGTGTCGCATTATCTCTTTCATCTGTCCATTTGTAAATTCAGTTCCATTGTCGCTGAGTTCTCGATTGACTCTGTTCCCTGTTTCATTTTCTTTGCGTTCCACGAAGTCCTTAAAATTGTTGTAAGTTTCATCCTTCGCTTTTAAGAAATATACGAAAACTCTTCGACTGTATCCTCCCATTGATGCAACCGGCACGGGCCCGCAAAGGTCCATATGTATCAAGTCTAACACGTACTTTGCACTTTCGTTCGTCACTGTTTTATGTGGCGCTTGTGTTGCCTTGCTGATAAAGCAATCCGTGCATTTATCTAATTTAACATCCTTGTACTCGATTTCGTTGACCATTTTGTCTTTCTTCATCTTGTTTAAGTACTTCTCTCCAATGTGACCCATCCGTCTGTGCCACGTCTGCTTCTCTACCGCCGTCATGTTGGAATCATCGTTATGCAAAACATCCCTGTCAATGTATTTGTTCGGCTCAGTTCTAATGACGTACATCTTCTCCACGTCTTCTGATGTCGCTACTACTACGTCTTTTTTGTTCACTATTGATGCACCGTTTTGGTCGAATATGACCGAGTTCCCATTTTTCACTAGGCTTCGCACTGATAACAAGTTCATTCTTAATCTCGGTACGTATAGTACATCTCTAATTGTAGTGTTGTACACTTTTTGTTCCACTCGGGTTATGACTTCTACATCACCTATGGCTGTTGCGTCGATTTCTCTCGCCTCTTCTGCCAATACCACTGTTCCCTTGTAAGGCCTTGTATTCGTCATATTTTGATAATGCGGTGACATGTGAATGAATACTACATCCGGAATCGATTCCCCAAATGTTTTCGCTATCTGGGTCCTCTGATACTGCATTAGCCACGTCCGTTAATTTAATTGTTACGTGGAAGTTTTGATTGTCACCCCTCTCTGTTACTACGCTCGCTGGGTGTTGATTCCTCTCTCGATTGTTGCTTGCTCCACCTCCATGACCTTGACCTCTTCCTCGACCTCTCCAAGATTGTCCTCTAGGGGTTGAATTGTTTTCGCTTTGTCTTGTATTTCCTCCTTTCTTCTTATGCCAGCAATCTTTTCCAAGATGATTGACTTTGTTGCAATTGTAACAAGTTCTATTTTCTTTCATTGTATGGTTTCTTGCCTGGTAAACCCCATCGCTCTTGTTTTGTGTAGTTTTGTTTCCCATTCTTGCCTCCTCTTCTTTCAAGGCTTGTTTGATGTCGTCCATTGTTGCCGACCTCTGTATTCGGAGCGTCGCAGCTATTGTTTCAAATTTTTCATTTATACCTCGCACTACGTGGAATACCAGTTCTCGTTCGCTAATTGATTGTACATAAATAGCACATTTCACTTCCATTGTTCGGGCTCTTGTAATGTAATTTTCAACTGTCTCTTTCTCTCCCATCTTAATTTGTCTCAGTTCCATCATAGCGTCTATTAATTTGTCATGCGCGTTACATTCGAAATTTTCTTTCAGCTTCATCCATAATTTTCTAGCACTAGTCCATCCAATAAACGGTCCAGCTTGTTCGGGCGATAATGTTGTCACAATTTCCGAAAACGCTTCATCATTTTTGTATTCCCATTCTTCTTTTTCTGCTTCATCTTCATTTCTCCATACTGGCTCAGGTTTCTCGATAATTGTTTTGTAAAGTTTCTTTTTTCTCAAAATGGCACCCATTTTTAACGACCAGGTAATTGTCCCCGCGCAAAATCTCGACTCTTTGTGTTGACAGCTCCATTTTATTATCACTAGCGTTTTTGTAAAATTTCACTTCCCTTGTTTGTAATTGTCCGTATTGTCGAACCAGTCTCTGCTACCAATTGTTGGGGATTCGAAGGTAACTTAATTTTAATCACATGGCTACACACAACCTCACTGTCCAAGTTCACCCGAATGACTGATTAGATTTCTAGATTTCCCACTAGATGGTGCTGTCCACTCTACACATAGACACTTGGTCCGGCCTGTCGTCCTTTAGCGAGTGAATATATTATGCGTAATCATAGTGCTGAGCCAGCTTTACGCACGATAATGTGGCCTTCTGTAACTCAGCCACGGGTAGTCGACATTGACATCTCACAATCCACGCGACTATCCACTTTAGTTTTGCACGACTGAATAGCTGATCTTGGAATGACGTACTTTCGTCATATCCTGATTTGTTAACAAAACGATGTGTTCTGTTATATATTTTTTCCTCCTCCAACGGCTGCTTGACGAGCTGAATTTCCTTGGGCCTTTAAACCTCAAGGCGTGAATCAGTAATTCCCTTGGCGAAGCACCTCGCGATGCGCAGTCTTCCGGGGTGTTTCCCTGAGACGTATCGTACACGGTCAGGAGCTATTTTATCCTGGATGATGATAACCCTATTAGCTACAAAAGTTTTCCATCGGTGAGCGAAAGATCGAATCCATTGTAACGCGACGGGGAATTAGTCCATGTACTTATAGAATCAATCGATTGCGCAATAAGGCCTCCTCTCGTTCTAATACAACCAAGTCGACTCCGCACAACTCCAACCTCGGAATACTGCGTACCTTGAGCGGAGCCACCCTCGATTTTGCCATTAATAACGACTTCCCTAACATCAACTTCTCCTTCTGCTTGTGAGCTACGTAGATACACCACAGTTGCGAATCCTTGTTCTGATGCGTCGGCAAACCCGTGTAATTCTAGTGATTTTGCTGTATCTACTCGCACATGTCACTTGTTTGCTAGTTTGCTGATCTCGGGTAGTTCGGATTTGAACTTTTTCCATCGATCGATCAATTCGACAGGAATCTCCTCATCCCAATAAAGTCCCAATTGCCATAGCTGTCTAATGAAACATAGAAAAGGACAAATCAATCCGACGGGATCGAATAATTTGGCCACACTCACCCTGAGAATTTTGGCTGAGGTGTCATATTCCGAAGCAAAAGATAAATTCTCTGCCGTCACGGCGCAGTGTTCCCATGGGAGATCAGATAACAGCTGCGATAATTACTCATCCATTTCCGAAACTCGAATCCTGCCTTGCCAAGGAGCTGGATTAATTCGGTTTTTTACCGTGACTACAGAAATATTAGGGACTGATGCACAACACTCATCCATGTACATAGAATTTAAGATACTGTCGGAGGCGAAGGGATATTCGACCCCGACATCAGCGACCAGCTGACGAAGCGTGCGAATCGTTAGGTATGGACTTTTTGAAACCCCGTAAGTTACCGTCGTCAATGTAAATTCCCTTATCGGTTCGTCACGATTAAATCTCCAGAGGATATGCTGGAAATCCTGGTCGGCCATCCTTATGCATATTTTTCGATACATCTGGCGTATGTCGGTTACTAATACAACTTTGTTACATCGAAACCGAATAATAAAATCAACTATATCTGCTTGTAGCTTAGATCTTACATGCATAATTTGATTAAGGGAGAGTCCATTTTTAGTTTTCATTGACGCGTCAAAGACGACTCGAAATCTTGACCTTTGAAAATACAGTGATGTGGAATATAATAACCTTTGACCGACGTTTTTATTTCCAACCTTTCCTCCATGTGACCTTGGGACAAATAATATTTCATAAATTCGTTATACAAGCTTCTCAGCTTCGGAATACGTCACAATTTGCGTTCCTAAAGTTCGAATATGCTATGTGCTGCAGCTCTACTCTCCCCTAACTCTTGCGCCTCTGCCTTGATGGGGAGTGCTACTATATATCTACCCTGTTCGCACTTATAAAGTTCTTCACATTCGATTTCTTCCGGGTTCTGCACCCGTACATTAGGGGGTTCCTCGACTTCCCAAAATCTACGAATCAACTCATCGAGATTATTTTCGACTTTTAATGCGAAATTTCCGGGTCTAGGACGATTCGGCGCGGCCAGTTCGGCGCGGCCGATTCGGCGCAGCCACTTCGGCGCAAGAACTATTCGGCGCGGCCGTTTCGGCGCAAGGTTGGGCGCGGGGACATTACGTGGACATTTCTTTCAAATTATAATAAAAATGAATATTTACAATATATATGTATAATACAATTATGTTATAAAATGAAAAATTATTAACGGAAAAAAGAAATTGAAATGGATAAAAATTTATTGTGCATGTCGCACAAGCAACGAGGCTGAAATAACACTTACAAAGAATAAGCGTATTGTTAGTTCCATAATTACAATGGAAAACTTTAACAATGAGTTAATTCTGTATAGAAAATTATCATAAGTTGTGCAAAACACCAAAATGTACATTTCTAATAATCCTAATGTTATCTTTAGTGACTCTGCCAAAGGAATTTGACTAAATAGTTTTATAAAGTTGAAACATTATTACCAGACAAATAAATACATAGAACTTGCAATAAAAATTAAATCCATTACTTTAGTTATTGATCAATTAGAAATTAACTTGAAAAGACTTGTGGATAGTAGCACTTTTTAACTCCTAGTTTTTAACTTCCGATAATAGTGCCAGAGCCTATGCTCTAGCATATAATTTATCTTTCAGAATTATCGTTTCTTCTACTAGCAGCCTTCATAACATTTCTATATTTGTATATAATTCTCTTAATAAGGAAAATAATTTACAGTCAAAACGTCTTTTAAGTTTTTCGACCATTTAAACGTCACTAATGATCATGTTTTCTTATCATTAGATGAGTTCTTATTTAATTTTTACCCCAAGTTTTAAAAATAGATGGGATAACTACTTTTCGAAATTGACAAAAATTATTTTATCAAAAATTTTTATCTTAATAAATGTAATTATAAATTCCACTTATTTTTCGTTCAAGAACATTTACTATCACGAAATCATTGGTTCTACCTTGGGAATTTTTCTTTGTCGTTATTCGCGCAAATTATGAGAGATTTGGAAGCCTTATGTATTACATCTTTAGATTTAAAACCACTGAGATATTTCAAGAAAGATGACTTTTTAGTATCATTCTCAGATTCCACATAAACCATTTGCTCAATACTTTTAATAATTACAACACTGAAAGAAACTTTAAAATTGAATTGAAAAAGATCACTCTGTCAATTTTCTTGATGTTTTGGTTATTGTTTCTGTCAATAAGATAGTTACCAATTGCTATAAAAATATCTACTTACTCAGGAATAATTCTTAATTACATGTCAAATCAGCCATTATTCCATAAGATACTATGCTTTATAATTCAGTAAATATGGACGTCAAATTATAACGTCAGCGCTATCATAAATTTAATCTGGGAAAAATAAATATTGTGTTCTTCTTAATATTTATCCTTCGCATTTCGCTTAAAAATAGATTAAAATTGGGTTGACTAAGATTAATATGAAATTAATAATTTACCCGTAAAATTACGCAGTAAGAAATAATACAAACTTATGACATGATTTAATGAATTATGATATCCAAATTATCTTAAAATCTTGCAATAATTTAAGCTATGTTGAAATATTAAAAATAAAATTAATAATTTCGGTATCTGTTTATATTGTAATTACAGTTATATTGGCCAAACTATGCCAACATTTAATATCCGCATTTATGGGACTTGGAAAAATATAAAATTCAATGTGAAAAATTATTCAGTTTTGTGGAAGAATGCATATTGAAACAACCATAAGATTTATTAGAAAAATATTATAATTTCAGATGTAAAATATAATATTTATTTTAGACTCATGGGTGAGACGCATCACATCAGACCAATTCGGCTATTATTATTATTGAAAGACAAGTAATTTAAATAAATTTAAATCGCTACTTTTATAAAATTTATGTTTCATTGAAAGATAAATATTTCGATTTTTATTCTGAACACAAAAGTCTCATGAGTTATTGTTACAAATGAATAAATGAATAAATAATTTGGCATCTTCAAATATTAATGAAAAGTCCAGATAATTTGTCATAAAAACATAGCTTAATATTTAATTAAATTAACCTACGACGCTTAGTCCATATTTGTGGAATTCATACTTATAGCTTGTTTTACTATTAATGTTTTACAACTCTCAGATATTGCAACTGATTAAGTATTTAGGAATATATTTAAAAATTTTGCTAAATATGAACTTATATTTCTTGTAATGTTAAGTGAGTTTCGTGCCGAAACGGCTGCTGTACGTCTAATAATGTTATGCGAGTTTCGCGCCGAACTGGCTTGCGCCGAAACGGCTCGCGCCGAAACGGCTGCGCCGAATGGGCCGCGCCGAATGGTCCCATCCCGGCAGTTTGGACTTGCATGCTATGCAGATAACGAAGCTACTGCATTTTCAAAGATCCAAAGGCGAGAATGCACAAAAACATTACTCCCTTCGATCACCAACTAATTTGTCCTCCAACCAACGGTAAAGGACCTTCACTGTACATTCCTTAACATTATATGGAAATAAAATAAATGTTTATGATACGAATAAGCCAGGAAACCAAATTAACTCATTGTATGCAAGAATTTTGGTTAAAAAAATCACATGAAAGACTAGGATCAAAATCAATCCACACACACATCATACGTTAATCAGAGGTGTAGACTTTCTAGTGTTATGTGTGTGGTTTGGGGCCGACAAGCGTGGACAGGGCTGTTGCGGATATTGGAAGATTGCGGAAGGCATCCCACGGGGAACTAAATGACATTATCAGGTTAATTAAAATAATTAATAAGAGCAGGAAACTGAGATAGGAAGTTGGTGTCTTACCTGTGGTTCACAGATGGCAGGCAGCATGAAGAGTTTGAAGTTCTTAAATTTTCGGAGGCACCGCCTCGATAAGTGGTCACTGGAAATGTTTTTCTAACATTCTGATAAAGGGTGCGGTGTCTCCAAAAATTTAAGAACTTCAAACCCTACATGGTGCCTGCCATCTGTGAACCTCAGGTAAGTCACCAACTTTCTATCTCTCATTCCTGTCCTTCGTAATTGTCTATATATTGTAATATCCTTTTCAGGGCATAAGACATTAATTTATAAATTGAACAAATTTTAATCAATTTGAAAATTTTATATTTATCAATTTACATTGATTACATGAAACAATATCGCAGGGGATTTTGGGTCTCTCGAGAAGTGGAGTATGCAGTTACTGAAAATAGAAAAGAAATCATTTAAATTTATTCAATCAGCACAATGAGCAAGTTTTACAGCTTTTAAGAACTTACTAACAATTACTGGGCCTATAAACATTCAACTTCACGAATGTTTCCGCGTCTCTCTGGCGTCTTGCAGGTTTGTTACACCGATGAAGGTAGTATGAGCCAGGTCCAACTCGTCATTTGCTCTCTCCGTCCTCTCCGCAACTCATCTGAACTTATCTAAAACTCATCTGCCTTTCAGACTCATCTGACAGATCCGTCGTCCGTCCTCTCCCCAACTCATCTGCCTTTCAGACTCATCTGACAGATCCGTCGTCCGTCCTCTCCCCAACTCATCTGCCTTTCAGACTCATCTGACAGATCCGTCGTCCGTCCCCTCCCCAACTCATCTGCCTCATGAGCCTCCCAACGGCTCCCTTTTAAGTTCTCGCCATCGGTTTTCTCACACAATTCCGGGGTTCCCCGTCATCGGTTCTTCACAAAATTCCGGGGTCCCCCGCCACAGCGGTTTATTTCACAAAATTACGGGGTTCCCCGCCATCGGTCTTTTTCACAAACCACCATTTTTTTACACACGCCCCGCGGGAAACTCCCTCGGGGGATCCCCATCGAGGGTTCACCCGCTTTCAGCCAATTGGAGAGAAAGGGAACCTGCAAAAAGCTATAGACATACCTTAAGATGACTGGCAGGGAAGTACATAAATGTGAACTATCAAGAGCAACAGCTCCCTTCAGACTGGGTGTCAGAATGGTGAATTACCTTTTTATTTTTTCATTAATTATTTAGAACATAATTAGCCTGTTTTATTGTTAATCTATAATAGGCCTTATCTTTCTAAACTTAAAAAAAATTGTTACAGAAATTTCTTATATATATTGTAATATTTTCTTCAATGGATAGGGTAAATATTATTTGAATTACAAATTTAAAAGGTTTGACAACTTTATATTTATGAATTTCATCTGTACAATATTTACACAAAACAATATTTCAGGGGATTTTGGGTCTCTCGAGAAATGAATACGCAGTTACAGAAAAATATAAAAATAATGTCATTTAGATTTTTATGTAATCAACAAATTGAACAAGTTTCACAGCTTACCCAAAATTATTGGCCCTACAAACATTCAACACCACGTATGCATCCACTTTTCTCAGTCTTTAGGTACGCTTTGCTGCTGCTTTCCATCCAGGAATGTCGTATAATCCTCTCCCACAGCTGATGTTGCCCTTAGATCGTCTTTCCATGCGTTTCGAATTCGATCGGCAGTGCTTCGGAACAATTCACCACGGTTGTCTGTATCGACCATGATTGCGGCTTTAGTCTGTCGGTGCACACGTTCTACCATTCCGTTACACTGAGGGTGATACGATGTCGTTCGGAGATGTCTGATGCCTAACGTGCGGGAGATTACCTGCAGTAGGCACGATTCGAATTGACGTCCCTGGCGGAGATGATCGTCGTGGGACTGCCGCATCGCTGTATCCATGTAGAGACGAAAGTTTTGGCTACGATTTCCGCAGACCTGTCTGACATTGTGGTTGCCTCGGCCCATCTGAAACGATCTACCATTGTCAGAATGTACGGGTTACTACAAGATGGGGGACGAGGCCCGACGATGTCGATGTGTAAGGTGTCGAAACGACGATCGGGAGGCAGGAATTCTTGCAGAGGTGACTTCGTGTGTCGGCGGACTTTCGACACGGAACAAGCGAGGTATTGTTGCACCCATCTTCGAATATCACGATCCATGCCTGGCCAGACGTATTTTTAGCTAACGAGCTTGACGGATGCTTTCGCTTCTCGACGCGCAATCGATTGCAAACTCTGAACGGCGAAGTGACGAAAGGCCGCGGCGAACCAGTAGATATATCACAAAAAAGAGACGTCTTTGTCGGAGGAATGAAAACTTCCGTCAGGCGGAGACTGCGGTAGCCAGAGATGTATTCTTGAATCTCGCTGTCATGTGATTGTGACTGCGCTAGATCATGAAAATTTATCTCTTTTGCTTCGATATCGTTAACAGTTTTCATCCTAGAAAGATACTGTCCTTTCCAGACACGTGACGAATGTCCGTCGAAAACTGTGTGATAAAATCGAGTTGTCACGTTTGCCGTGGAGTGAACTTGTCCGCCTTCTGTTGCATAGCAAAGGTGATTGGTTTATGATCGGTATAGATGATAAATTGACGGCCCTCGAGCATGTGGTGGAAGTATTTTATACCGGCATATATCGCTAGTAGTTCGCGATCATATACCGAGTATTTGGTGTGCGCACTGGATAATCGTTTTGAAAAGAAACCCAGTGGCTTCTAGGTATCTTTGCAGCGTAGGCAATATCCGACGCGTCTACCGTCAATGACAGTGGTAGCTTCGGGTCCAGGTGCACTAAGAATGTCGCGTTGTCGAGGGCCTCCTTTACAGATTTGAATACGTGTCGAGCCTAATCGTTCCACCGGACAGGTAGTCGTCCTTTTGTGTTCTTGCCAACTAACTGTGCGTCCAGGGGTTTTGTAATTTTGGCGATGTTTGGGACGAAACGGTGGTATAAATTTACCATTCCGTTGAATTGACGAAGGGGGCAACGGAAAGTTGCGAATAGCTTTGACTTTATCTTGTACCGGTCTTGCGCCATCGGCATTGATTACGTAACCGATGTACTTTAACTCAGTCGGGCCAAACTTGCACTTATCGGAGTTTATTACTAAACCGCATTCGCGGAGGATTGAAAGCACTGTCCTAGTGTGTTGAATGTGGTCGTCCTCTGTTTCCGACGCAATCAGGATATTATGTATGTGCACTTGGACGTAGGGGAGGCCTCGAAAAATTCCGTCCATGAATCGCTGGAAAGTTTGGGCCGCGTTCCAGAGTCCAACTGGCATCGAAGTGAATTCAAAGAGGCCAAACGGTCTTTGGGATGTCTTCCGGTGCGACAGGAATTTGGTGGAAAGCGCAGACTAGGTCTAGTTGCGTGAATACTCGCTTTCCAGCAAGGTTGTACGAAAAATCCTGGATATTCGGAACTGGGTAGCGGTTTGGTAATGTCTGTGCGTTCAACCGGACGTAGTCACCACATGGCCGCCATCCTCCATCGGGTTTCGGGATCATGTGTAATGGAGATTCCCACGGCGAAGAAGAGGGGCGGCACGTTCCGCTCGCAATCATTTCTTCAAATTCGCGTTTTGCGATCTTCAGGCATGCTGGGTCGAGTCGCCGAGGTTTCGAGTGACATGGTGGACCACGTGTCACTATGTGCTGATGCACCTCATGCTTGGGTGCAGCGGAGGATGGTGCTGGTCTTGTTAAGTCCATGAACTCCTCCAGTAGTGTTCAGTGATTTAAATGGGTCTAAAACAGTCGTGTTTAAAATAATGTCCATCACAATCTCCGTAGTCTTGGCTGAAAGTGCTGCGACGACATGATGGAATTTCGTAGGACTTGCAGTAACGCCGGCTATTTCGAACTGAGCTTCAATATGTGCGAACCATGCTTCCGTATTTCGCCACAATGGTGGAATTTTGACGCCTACGGCCGAGATCGTTGCTGGTTGTAGTCAGCCCCCGTTGCGTCGAGAGAGGAAACGTTTCACAGATCACGTCGGGGTCACCAAATAACGGGGCGTTCCTCTTGTTAGGAATGACTACGTCGTAGGAGATCCTCGTCTCGATGTATTTACTGGTCACGTGCTACTAGACTCGCACCTTTCCTTAAGAACACTCCTTCCAGGTCCAACTCATCTGCTCACTCAGGTCCATCTGGCACATCACTGTCCCGTCTACTCACCCAGGCCTATCTCGTCTGCTCAACCAAATTCTCGCCCTCGCCTTCTTTCGAGTCTCAGGTCACTTGACCCCAAAACTGGCCAATCTCAACATCGCTCCAGTGGAAAATTTTCTAGCAAGTTCCTATGCCACTGGCCTTCCCCTGCGGGACTTCACACACGCCACTGGACTTACGCGCAGTACTTCACACACTTTTAGACAATTTGAGTCTTCCATTGTTGTTGGCATCTATTATCGTCGAAAAAAACTTTCTTTCTTGTAGGTCCAACTGCACTTTACAATGACAACAATTCCTGAGAATTGTTCCCGATTCCCCTTCTCATTACAAGATTAAATTAATTAAAGTTATATCTTATTTGCACCTTAAAATTAAAATATATAACAAAATCAGCAGGCACCTGCGTTTTTACATTACATTATATATAATATTAACTGAAAACTAGACATATGATTAGAAGGGTATAGGGTGAAGGGGGTAGGAGGATGAATGGAAAATGCTGCAAGATCACAGCTGGATGAATATGGAAGGGAAGAAAGAGCAGGCACTCTAATATGAAGGGAGAGGAAAACTATGATAAGTAGTAGCTGCTTCCATCCTTTTTAACATTAAATGGAATTTACAGACTAAGATATTACATTTTTAATTCTTTTTTTTTTTCGTTCAGCTATTTTTTATTAATTTTAAACATCAAATTTGGAAGCATTTGTCTGCAGGGGGTGTGTAGAGCAGACTGTGTATTATGAAGAACGCTCTCCCTGCATAATTTCTACCAGTAATACTGCGTGGAGACGCAGGAGGTCAACCATCGCCCTTTTCTTGTACCTGGGCTTCCATTTGGAGGCAGGAGACAGCATTTCAATGTTTTGCTTCCTCCTCCCTTTCTGCGTCTCCACTTCTCTAGCACAGGTCGTACTTCCATCTCCGGAATTCCGGTTTCCCTCCTTTTCCAGCGCCCAGGAGGTCAGGGTTTAAACTGGCTTCGTTATATGTATTTTTTTCTATTTACACCGCCAATTTGATGTGAATATGTCGGGAATGTTTGTTCTTGTCTGTTATATGGTCATGTCTATGTTTCTCTCCGGCTCCTGGGATCCAGGAGAGTGATGTTGCCAGTCATAACATCTTTGAGGTACCCACAGAAAGTCGAATTGTTTGAAGCAGTTACAACCAACCGTCTTCTACCCGCTTTTCAGAGGAAATCAATTCTGCTCTTTTGTTTTATGTCTATAGATCTTTCATCTATAGTGGTGTGAGATTCTACATTTGGCTCCTACATAGATAGTTTGCAATTATATCTTCCTAGCTCAATCCGGGATATCTGGTTAGTTATATATTCTAACACTGTTATTAAATACGGATCCCTGATTACAGCATTTAGATCCATGGCCTTAGAGGAAGTGTATCAACTCTTTTGTTGGTTTGAGGTGACACATGGCTAATCTTTTTCTAACATCTGGTAGAAGGCCAGTGCTTCATCCCATCGTTTTTGCCAAGTATCAAGGATAATTTCAACAATATCTCTCTTGCATCTGGCTTCTCTGCCTAATATATCCTTTATTATGTAGTACTGTGTGCCCCAGATATTCTGATCAAGGTTCTTCTCTGAATTTGGAGGATTTTCTTGCTAGGGTTTGTCAGTTTAAATCTGCGTGCCCACGAGCGGGCAGCATATCCCGTTATCGCTGCTAGAATGGTCGCATGATATAATTTGAATATGAGCATAGGAATTTAAAATTTGGATGTTTCTATGCTGGTGGTTTTGTTCTTTATTTTTGAAGTTTTCATCTCAACGTCTTTTATGTGTTGGCGAAAAGTTTTGCCCTCATCCAACCACACTCCGAGATACCTCAGGAACTTAGATCTCCTAATCGAATCGTTGTTAATTTTTATAACGGGATTCCGCTTGAGTGTACCTTTCAATACCAGATATCTCTTTTTGTGCCTGGAGATTTCAAGCTTACTTCGGTAACATCACGAGTTAACTTGCTGCAAGCAAAGAATTGACTTAGCATCGATACCGTTCTTCAGTCACCCTCAACAACTATCATAAAATCCTCAGCATAAGCCACTACCTCCGCGTTCTCGGTCATTTGTGAAAGATCTATTGACAGGTTCTCCATGCACAAGTCCCAAAATATGGGGCCGCACACGGATCCCTGCGGACAACCTTTGGTGGTTGTTTTTTCGATCGCGTTAATAGGGCAGCTCAGAGTGATTCGCCTACCATTGCACTAACTTTTAACAAGATTGATTATGTTGGGGTAGCTCAAGTACTTTAATATAGCTATTAGGGGGGCCACAACACATTATAAAAAGCACCAGCAATGTCAATTGAGTTGGCAAGTACGTATTTTTTATTAGTGATATCTGATGTCTCTAATACCTTGTTAATGGCATCCTCCGTTGATCTACTCTTCCGAAAGCCGTACTGATGTTCACAAATTCCAAATTCTGTAATTCATTTGCATTGTAGTTTTTCGACAATTTTTCCTACTGTATTTATGAAGCAAATGGGTCTGTAAGATTTAGGGTCAATTTTATCTTTGTCCTCTTCCTTCAGCAACACTATGAGTTTTGACTCCTTCCATGTAGCGGGAAACCTGCCTTGGTCTAAACAAACATTTGCTAAGCTACTAAAGTATGGAACCAGTTTGTCGGAGATGGCTTGGTGAATCTCATTGCAGATGCCATCTGGGCCAGGTGTATAACTTTCACATCGGAAGCGCTAAAAGGTTCTACTGGAATGTTGTTTGCACCTTCGTTTTCGCTATCTTCCCTGATCCTTTTCTGATCATCATTTTCTAGATCAGGATTATCATCTGGAAGTAGTCTCCGCATCAAGAGCATTGCTGGGGACCGCCATCTATGGTCATCTCACCCTTTTCGTCTATCATGGTCGAAAGATTTCTCGGATTACCTAGTTTCTTTGAAACAATCCTGTACGGCTTCCCCCAAGGGTCTGTCGTAAGGATGTCACGCACGTATCGTTCCCAATTTTCCTGTTTCAATTGTTCTATTCTTGCTTTGTATGTTGCTGTCTTTAATATATACTTTTCTAGAAGCGATTGCCTTTCCCCGTTCGGCTGCGAACGCTGATATTCTGACCTTGCTTTCCTTACCTCTTTTCTTTTGACTTGGAGTTCATCGCACCAGAAGCCTAAACTAGACCTCTCGCTCCCTCTTTTGATCACCTTTCGCGGCATCGTGCATTGCTTTTTCTATTAGCCTAGCCGAATTATCTAAGTCGCTAAATTCCGTTACCACTTCCGGAGGTGTGATTTTTTTCTTTAAACAAGGTCTAATTTGCGTGTTTGGCATTGTATGTGAGGCTCGCCGTTTCTGTATTTAAGTTTATACGAGCTTGCTTTTCGAACCTGAAGCTTATGACGTTATGATCACTGGTGGTCAAGTTCTGCTCCACCTCCCAGTTGCAGCAGTACTCTACCGCAAGTCTGTTTGTCACCGTGACGTCAATGTTCGATTTTGCTCCTACTCTGTTCTCGAAAGTGTGGGGCCTACCAGGTATGTTCACAATTTTCAATTTTAGTTCTTGGTCCTCTGTCATCAGTTGTGTTGCTATGCCACAGTTCAGATTTGGCATTGGCATCCATCGTGTACGCCACTAACACATTTTTATAGCAGTCGTTGACACGCCTAATTCTGTATGTCTCAATATCATGACTAAATTGAAAATAAATACTAACTAGAATAAACCTTCGTTGGATGGATATGATCTCTACGCATGCCATGTGCTCGTCACAGAACTGACTGAGCTTCACAGATGTGATTCCCGTCGCCGCCGTGCACATCAACCTGAGCCGTAGTTGGCAGTCCTGGTATGCACCCGCCTTTAGTGTACGGCTCTTGTACACATACAATGCCAATCTGCCGTTCATCCACTAGTCTCATGATTTCGTGAAGTACCATAGCACTTCTCATGGCGTTAATTTGTAAACTTTGTATGTTACTAGATTACGGATTATAGGTGACATAGTGACATGCCGCGCCTGTCTTCGTTGGATCGAAAGCTTTTTTACCATGTATTTTCACGAAATCCTCATATACGGAATTAATATTTAAGCATTCGTCCCTTCTTTCATATGCTTCTTGTAATAGAATCCAAAGATCAATGGGATCGGTTGGAAGTCCCTCGATTCTGTCCACAGCCTCCGGAAATGGGAACAGGATCGAGTTGCCGTTAGAGTGCAGGCATCTGGTTGTATATCTTAAGCATCTCATTAAGTTAGATGATTCTTCGATTTTCCTTAGTGTCATGTTATACTCTAGGTCTACGTAAATTTCTGTTGGGTCTATTTGATTTGATCTGTGGTGGTCCTCCAAGTCTGCGTGGATACATATATCTTCTGTGGGAACCGTATCCACTTTTTTCTTTTGTAGGTAGAGCTCCAATCTTCTTTTTATCTCTGGCTATCTTAGAGAGTGGCTTATTTTTCTTTCTTTTAATCTCCATTTTTTTCTCTAATGATGTTTTGCTATTCATAGTCGGTTTTTTCTATCTCCCTTTTTAACAGCATCTTATAGTTTTCACATTCTTTGAAATTCTTGCCAGCCTTGTTACATTTATTTCCTCGTTGGTTGCACGCATTGCATACAGGCGGATCTTCATTCTTCCTAGTCTTTCTTTACATGATCGTGACCTCCACAGTGTGCACATACTGTTGTTTTCAAAATGGCAGTATTTGGCGATATGCCCAAGATCTTTGCATTTTATGCATTTGGGAACCACTATGTAGTCTTTCGGTAGACATAGCCTACCCTTCTGTAGTATCAATTTCCTCATTTATGGTGCTACTTCTGCCACGTGATGGACCACGTCTTTTTCTCTTGGAACGTTTTAAATCTTAGCTGCAAGTTCTGGTCATAAATGACACCCAGAAGGTCTTTATCGTTCATGTTTTTCGGGACGTCATATAATATAATTTTTGGTTATTTCTTCCTTGGTTTGTCGACATTCATGATTTCTTTTAGTTTGACATTAGACAGTATTTTTTCAGCATCAGCCTTGCCTCCCGTTTCAATAATTATTGTTTTCTTATTTGTCTTTATATTTCTTATTTTATTTTCTCTTCTCTTTCCACTTTTCTAGTGTCTTCATTACTTTCTGGTTATATTCGAATAGGTAAAAGTGGGTTGAACTATTTGACTCTTAGCCACTTCCCTTTCTTTCTTTAAATCTTTTTCCAATTGCTCGATTCTTCTGTAAAGGTTTGCTATTTGCAAAAACGTTTCAGTAACTTTCAGTTTGACACTGTTAACTTTTGGCTCCATAGTTGTTTTCCTATTTTCAGTTCTGCATCAACAAAGCGTAGGATGTTGTGTAACTTTTGCTCACATTCCGACTTCGTTGGGTCACCCATCTTATAATGTAGTATAGTTAACTACTAACATTTAATTTTATACTATTTGGTTAAATTAGCTTATGTTTGTTGATAACCTTAATCTAGAATATAATTATGGGATTTTGTCTTTGTTGTTATCGGGTGCTTGGTGAGTATAATTTACGTGTTTACTATTCTGTGGATTGGCAGATTTTTCACTGCGCTGTGTTTATCAGTCGGCCTTCTGGATGTAGGTAGACTTTTAATACGCGTGAGTTATTGAAGCCCAACCTGGCCTTCCTATTACTGGTATTATTAATAGGTATCATTATCACTACTTATATCTACTACATAAATTACAGTTATGCTTCACAAGTTTTATATTGTCATTTGTGGATGCTTGGCCTACTTAGGTTTCTTCTGTTACACTAGCGTTTAAGTCTCCCGTTTTTCAGAGTGCCCAAACAGTCCTACACGCAGAATATTCAGTTTTTTTTTAAATTTCTTTGGTAACTATAACAATCCGTGATACACATGTGTTATGGTATCCAGTGATACAGTGAATTCTTCCTTGTCTTGCGTCTACGCTTGTATCACTTAATGAGGGGAAAATTTCACTGCTATAAAGGTTTTCCCTCGGAATTTTTTTTTAAGTTCGTTGAACCAGTTAAGTCGTCCGGTAATCAGAACACTTTAACTTACTTGCAAGAATCATAATTTTTCAGTCCAGGTCAGGAAGAGTGCCTCCTGTACGCAGCATAGATCCTCAGCTGGATGCAGCCACTCCTTTACTTTTATCCTGAGCGCGTCTGCCAGTTTCCAGGAAAACCATAAGAAATTAGTCTCTGTTTGCAGATCAATACTACTACCATTTACAAAGAGTATTTTAAATAGATAGAAAGACAATTGCGTGACGGTCATCCCCACTCCTGTAGGCGTAACTCGCTCCTAGAGCCCATGTAAAAACATCGCTTTTTGAGTCCGCAAAAATCTTTCTTAAAGCAGAAAAAGACAAATTAAAGTGGATTATATATTTACACCCTATATTAGTATTTTCAAATATATAAGGTACAAATATGAATTCAAATGGGAATATTAAAATTATTGAGCATGTTTCGAAATCAGTGTTGCTTTAAGCGCCTTTGGGGTGGCGGGGGGTTAATAGGCTACATTAGGCTGATCCTGAGACATGCAACTTCCCTTTAATAGCATAGGAAGGGAATTGAAAAGGGGGGATGCGGAAGGTAGCCAAGGGTTAACTAGGGTCCCCGGGCTATGGTTTAAGGATCCTACCCGGTGTTTCACTTAAAGAGATGCACGAAAAACCCTAGAAAACCTGCATCAGGTAGGTCGGGCATTGGGTACTATTCTCACGCCCTTCCGAGTGACAGAAGACGAGTTTGCTGTGAAGTCGCAGCATTCCCTTCTCCATGTCTCTACCAGTTGCAGGAGGCAGTTAGCTGACTGATCCAATGGGATCAGCAGACAACTCTTGCCATATGCCCAAGGTCTTCGACCCCAATACATATACCTCTTAAAATAGGTGAAGGTGTCTCGAAGCATGTGGTGTGAAGAATTTGGTCATGTTTGATATGTTCTTGTGCTTCAAATAGGGTTTCTGCAGCCCTAACTTTTTTTAACCATAATAAATTTTGGTGCTAAATGATTATCAGCTTGAAATTGCATTGTAAAATTTGCCACAGAAGATTTAAGTCATACTTTAACCATCTTTTACTATAAGGCAAAAACAGTTGTGGGTTTGATATTTAGTCTTCTAGCCAACAACATAGTCATAACACAACAGTATTATCATTTTTTAATTAATAGTTATGATTTTATTGACTCATTCCAGGTGCAAAATTATAAATCATAAATTTTTAGAACTTTTCAGAGCCAGTTTTCAATATGGCCATCACTTCTGATCTTGTTTTTATTGACCCCATTGCAAAGAACACACTTTTTATACAATAAACTCAAACAATCATAATGGTAACTTTCCATATTAGGTCTTTAAAATAGCATTAAAGAAACCTATCTTTCAGCATACAACGTGTGTTACAGCACAGCTTTTAATTAACAAAGAAACAATATATTGTTATGAACCATCTAAAAAATTAATGAAACTATTTCAAGTCTCTGAAACTTCCTTCAATACTTTTTAGCAATTCTAGCAGCATATCTGAACTTGTTTTTCGTTGATTATTTTGAAGCTATGGCACATGTTCTACAGCACATAAATCAATTTTAACTTTATTTTGAAAAAAATATGAAGGGCTAATACTGTAAAAAAGTTAAAGTTAGCCAGCTCCTAAATTATTCTGCTTTTTAAAATTAGCCAGTATTGGAAACTGTGCAGGTAGAATTTGAAATGTACCAAGTTGCAAGTCACATCATTTGCCACAGGGTATTAGTATCACTATCTTAGTTGTAGAATTATTAATGGTCTAGATAGTTATCCTTGTAAACATTATGGCTTGAGGTGATGTAGCGCATAACTAATTTAGTCACAACTTGTCACTGGTTGAGACCTTTACTAACCCTTCCTTATACGATCTATCCATTCATCACTTTCTATGCAGTTATTGTGGAATACTGATAATACTACAACATCTACAGGGTTCTTAATACTCCACGACCCATAAAATTATACATTTTTAATTTAGTTTCTATCACGTGTAATAGAAACGAAATTTTAAATTTGTAAAAATGTATAACCATATTGGCACAAAATCCTAACACTACAGTATTTTTACTTATTAAATATTTTAAATAAAGAAAATTAGTTTTAGGAAAAAGTCACATATTATGGGAATATTGTATGCAGATCATAAGGTAATTCCCTCAAAATTATGTAAGTCTTCGAAATGTTGATTGTTAAATATGTTTTTTATTTCTAATAAACTTTGATTAAACCAAATAAACCACAACAAGTGCATAATCAGTACTCTGCTTATTAATTCATCAAAAACATTTAATATTGTATCCTGGATAGTCTACCAACAGCTGTATAAGCATGCTCACTCTGCGTTTGGTAGCTCTTATTATTGCTGGATCTTAGACGAGCAGGGGGTGGAAACAGTAATAATGTGCATGTGCATAACTCATTCCAGACAAGATTCTCATGCTATGAAGAATGTAGTCAAGATGTACACAAGAGGGAGCGTGCTGGAATGTAAACAGTTTAAAGTCTTCGAAATCAAAGCAGAAATTCACACTCTTATAATACTATTATTTTAGAGTTACAAATAATTCCTCCTAAATTGATTCATGTACTGTAGCACATGAGCAAATATACACCAGACTGAAGTGGTTCATTTCCTCTGACATTTTACAAACACAGGAAGCTCTAGCTGATTGCAACCATGAAGGCCTAGCATGCACACCCATTATAAAGATGTTGAATTCAACTGTTTAAAAATACTGGACCATGCCAACATAGTACATGCAACATCAAATTCCAGGAAATCAATGTACCTTTTTTAATGTTTCATATTGTTTTATAATCAGTGTAAAAACTGGCAAGTATAAAATATATATTACATCAGATAAATTGAAAAAACAACACTAATTTATTTCCTATTTAAATAAATGTTTATAACCATCAGATATATTTTTGAATTTCAAGGCAAATTTTCCCCTCTAATGAGGATAGCCAAAAATAAATTTCTAAGACTATAGATTGAAACTAAAAAACTAATGATAGGCTATGTAAAAATTAAAATTAGCAATTATTTTGTACCGAGTTTTATGTTGAATTAAACCACTTCATTTCATTAAAGTACATATATAATAAGGGTGGATGTCAAACTATTTTTTAAAAACATGTCAACTTTCTGAAGATCTTCCTTCAAACTTTGTTTTCAGGTTAGTTACAGTTCTATGGTTGTACATATACAAATATTAACACAAAGAAACTTATTTGACAAAGATAAACTGCCTAATAGTTCATGCTTATGTGCTCCAGCAAACAAATTCAGGATTTTTTTCTTCATTTTTAGGGTCTTGCTGTGGTATTCAGTTCTAAGACTGGTCTGATGCAACCCTCCATGCTAACCTATCTTGTGCAAGCCTTTTTATATTTGCATAATTAGCACATCATACAACCTCCTTAATCTGGTTAGCGTGTTCAATCCTTTCCTCCCTCTTCTCTTCTTACCCTACACACTTCCCTCTAACGCTAATTTTACATGACCCTTATATTTTAAAATTGTCGTCTATTAATCTATCCCTTCTCTTGGTCATGTCCTCCATATTGTTTGCTCTTCCCCTATTTTGCTTAGAAATTAGTGATTAGTTACCCCTATCAATTCTGATTTTCAGCATTCTTCTGTAGCACCATATTTCAAAGGCTTATATTATTTTCCTTTCTGCAACTCCTATTGTCCATGTTTTGCACCCATGTAACACCACAGTCTATACCAATATTTTTAGCAATGATTTCCTAATATTCACATTTATATTATCCATATGTAAATTCCTCTTTTTTTATGAAAGCCTTCATTGCCTGTGCTATCCTACTCTTTATGTTTCCTATACTTCTACCGTCCCTAGTTATTATGCTTCCCAAGTAACAGAATACTTTAACTTCCTTCAAAATATCTGTTCCCAATCTTACAGCCTTTGTTATTTCACTTTTTCCCATACTACTTTCCTCTATTAATTCAACTCTTTCTCCAGGACCATGTTCATGCCATTTATTATGGTTTCCAGGTCTTCTTCTTCTTCTTGTAGTATTAAGGGAGTCAGAAGAAAACCTTTACAGTCAATAAGATTGCTTTATTGGATTGGGAAAGTAAAATCTCAAACCACGAATCAGACCCAGGACCTTTCACTATGTACACAGTTTCTGTACTACTGAGCTGTGCATCTTGGCTCCTAGTCACATATGAGCTTTTCTGTTCATTGAATAGAAATGAACACGTGATGATCAACAATTTATTCATCAGAAGATTAAAATAGCCAACAATATTCTTCCAGTTGTAAAAATTCTAAAACCCTTGTAGTTACCAGACATCCTGCAGCAAAAGACCAGAAATCTAATAACACCCTGATTAACATATGAATATATAATACATTGGAAAGTTAATAATAAAGTATGCTTACCCATTTGGCTACACTAAAATTCTACTGTCAGAGTTGCAATGTTCACCCGACTAACCAATGAAGCAGAATTTCTACTCATCAAAACACACTGTCGGCTGCTTGCCAATCAATTCTTTGCTTAATGCTATGACCTGCAACATCGATTTACTTCTAACTCCATAACATATTATAGATTACAAAAGGTCATATAACAGTCAAATACAGTTTAAATTAGATTATTCTTGATTTAATTTACTTTTAAATAAATCTAGTAATAGTAAAATATGTTTCGTTGTCAAGTTTCTTTATGTAAACTCTTTTGTATTGTGTTATTCTTTTAACAATTCATCCTAAATATTTAAAAGTTTTATCTTACTCCATTTCCCTGTCAAAACACAAAACTCTTATTTTGCATCACAAATACTTTGTTTCTTGGTTATTAATAATCAACCTATAAACATCTGTGTGTTCCTTGATCCCTTAGAATGATTCAGTAATAGTGATATAAGCTATAACAGTTATTAGTAAAACATCAGATTAAGCTGTACTTTAGATCAAATTGATTTATAACTGAATCAACACTTTCTGAATAGAGTTGCAGACAGAGAATCACCTTGTTTAACACTGAATTCTATATTAAAATTTTCACTAAGGTTGTTATTTACCTTACTTTTGTTCTTGTATTTATTAATGTTAACATGATTTTATTAATTTAGATGGTAGCTTTTGTAAATTAATGAACACATCTTAATATTCTGTGTTGTATTCATAATAGTTTCCAAACATTTGACTTTCAATAAAAATATTATTAATTGATGGTCTATTAGATCTAAATCCCATTTGACAGACACTTAATTTGTTTTCTCCTATTTCAGTTGGACTGTTATTTAATAAACTTGTATATATTCTATAGACTATGTTTAATCATGTTATTGGCCCAAAAGTATATCACAGCATGTCCCCTTTCTTGAAGATTGGTCATATACTTCCTTCTAACCATTCTTCTTACATTAAAAAGTGAAATGTGTTTTTATAATGAAATCATTTTTCTCTTTGCAGGTAGCATGAAATTACAACTGCAGTTATAGTTTTAGCTTAAGCAGTAATTTGATTGTGATAGATTAAAAAATGTCAATCATATTATATATATATATATATATATATATATATATATATAGTGGTATACAACGGGAGGTGACAGGTTAAATATAATGTTAACGAACTTTTTAAAATCACGTAACACTACATTAATTAATTAAACATACAAAAACAAACATTCAAGCAACAAGTATTTTCTTTAAGATCTCAGGGAATATTGGACCTCTAGAGTATAAAGCTAGCAGATACTGTAAAGATAAGAAAAAAATTATATCGTTTTTGAATTGAATAAAAAATGAGCAAGTTTCACATGTAATTCTCCACTTACCCAACATCTGTATTTGGCTACTAATATCGTATTCCAGGTTCCACCCTACAATCACATTTACGTCCTCTATATGAAATTTCTGGGAAATTCCTGGAATCGCCAGATTGTCTGCTCGCTTGCTTCCCCACTGTTCCTTCAACATGACTGGACACCAAGTTCAGTTCTGCCTCAGTCTCCCACTTTGGCAATGGTGCAAGACTGTACTTTCTCTCGATTACCGTTCCTGAAAAATAACTGAACGGTTTGCCGTGCTCTCACATCCGGCAAATTATTACGTATTTCAGAAATAAAATGACCTGATACTCTCAACTACGTAACTAAACGTCCTTCTCAACTGCTAAAAGCACCCTTTCTTCTTGGCGTCTCCTCGCCGTCTCTCAAAGTACAACCTCACTCCTTCGCCGCTCTCAAAATACGTAATTCACGGAAGCACATCCACCCCGTGTCACTCCTAACGGCCGTCTGTCTTATTCACCCTCAAACCTCTTTTCGGCCATCTTGCCAGAACTTTTTGATGAAAAGGGCGGCGCCAAACCTTACAAGGTGTCTGCCATCTGTGTAATTGTTTTCATGAACCTGACAATATCATTTCCTGCCACACACACACACACACACATATATATATATATATATATATATATATATAATATATATATATATATATATATATATATATATATATATATATGGCAGAAACATTGAATGTGGAGTTAAATTTTCAGAGGCAGCGCCCCCTTAATCAGAAGTTTAGAAAACATTCCGTGTGACAGTCATAGCTATATTCTGTGCTAACCAAAGAAAAAACTATTTCCATTCTCCATATTCTAAACATTCCCAATATTTTTAATATTCCCATTTGAATTAATATTTCTACCTTATATGTTTGAAAATAGTAATATATGGTGTTTGTGTCACGCCAGATGACAGTCCGCAGCTGCCTCGGTAGGTCTAGGCCCTCAAGAGGGCTGGTGAGCCATTCGAAGAAGAATAGATAGTGTAAATAAATAATCCACTTTAATTTTTCTTTGCTTTAAGGATTTTAGCGGACTTCACATGGGCTCTTATAGGCCTACGAGCGAGTTACACCTACAGGTGATGGCGTCACGCTGCAGTCTGTAGGCAAGGCCTGGCATTGCCTCTCTATCTATTTAAGATACTGTTTGGTTGAATCGGCTCCGAAACAAGCTCGAAACAAAGAAAGGCGTGAGAAATGATTCCACTTTCTCGCGTTAGATGCATACTAACAGATTAAGTGGTATTATAACAGGATATTGTGTTGTATTCATAATAGTATGGATAGAATCACTGGAAATTTATTCAGGGCCCGCGGAACACAGTTTGAGAAACCCGGATATGAGTAAATGGTGAGGCCACGCCTCCTTTGTGTGTGATGTCATCCTGGATGCACGCCTAAGCATTTTAATGTGTGAACTGCAACATTCCTATAGAATTTCTTGATGTGAATCTTTTTTCATAGCACAAATATTTAGTCTTATCTTCTCTCTTGTCATGTGTTTGTACCAATCTTTTTACGTTTTACTTAATAAAACATACTAGTTTCAGACAACTAATTGTATTTGCCCTAGTGTAAATATCTGCAAAAACCACACAAACATTTTTTGTTTAAATAATTTGTTAATTTACAATCTGTTGTGGTCACAGTACAATGCAATAAGTAAATTCAATAAAAGTATTCTTTAAAACGTGAATAGGGTAATCGTCCAGTGACGGTTCCCTAGAAGTTCAATGGTGTATTTTGTTTGATTAGTCTTGCTTCTTTTGAATCAAATCTGTGGGCCACGATCTTCTACGTCTTTTCTGTATTTCAGGCTATTAGGCTGTTTTGATCATTCCATTCGCTCAAGGTGGTGTGTCGTTAGTATTTTGATTTCCTCCGCGATGAATGGGATCTTGAGATCGTTGAGTAATGTGGAATTGGAAACAAACCGTGGTGCGTTGGTGATTGTGCGGAGTATTTTTGACTGTATCCTTTGAATTTTTTATTTTATTTGATGGCTTGGTGCATCCCCACAATTCTATGCCGTAAAATGATGCATTTGTATAATAAAATTTTATTGTCTAAACATAATTTTGATTTTCTTCCCATTAGCCAAGACATTTCCCTTATTTTTAGATTTATTTGCTGTCTTTTTTTTGGATATATTTTTTCCAGGTCATTTTGGTCTAGATGTAAACACAAATACTGTGCTTCATTCTTTATTGGAATTTGAATGTTATTTCAGTAGACCGGAGGACACGCTATACGTCTTGTGGTAAATGTAACTTGTGTTGATTTTCCATTTCTTGGTCGAGGTAGTTTTGCAGGTTTTGTGTTGCAACGACCAGGTCAGCATTTATAAATATTAAGGCTGTATAATCCGCAAGTGTTGCTATGGAAGTATTGTCCGTAGTTGGTAGATTCGAAGTATAGACCACGTAGAGCAAAGGGTCCAAACACTACCCTGATTGTACGGGTTGGTAATTAGAGTAGCTAGAGTTGAATTTTACTTGTAAGAGTCGTTCTGTCAAGTATGATCTCAGCAGGTGATAGTAGAAATTAGGGAAGGATTTTTGATCTTGTTTAGGAGTCCTTTGTGCCAGACCTTATCAAAAGCCTGGGCAACATCTAGGAAGACGGCGTTACATAATTTCTTTTTTTCAAGTCTTTTGTTGATGCTATTTATGATTCTATGTGACTGCTGTATTGTCGAATGTTTTTCACGGAAGCCGAATTGGTGGTCCGGTATCATTGAAGACAGTTCCAGGTCTGTTTTGATTAGATTTATTAGGAGTCTTTCGAAAATTTTGGACAAGATAGGAAGGAGACTGGTCTATATGAACTTGTTTCATTTACTGGCTTTCCTGGTTTGGGTATCATGATGATTTCGGCACGTTTCCAGCTGGTAGGATAGTATGACAGCCTCAACATCTATTATATATGATTGTTATTAGTATCACTGATTTTCTTGGAAGTTCCTTGAATATTTTTCCAGTAATTAGATCATGTCCTGGTTCTTTATGTGAATTTATTTTTTTGATTTCTTCAATCGTTTCGTGGGGTGAGAAAGCTTTAATTGGCAGTGCTAGTTGGCAAGGTGAGTTTAGGAAATCCTCGATGCCTTTACCGTTGTTATTGTTATGGTGTCCGAGAGGTGTAAATACTTGGGCAAGGTGTTCAGTAAACGTTTCTGCCTTTTCTATGTCACTTTTAGCTCAGCTTCTGTCCGGTTTTCTGATAGGGGGAACAGTGATCTTAGCCTTTTTAGTTTTTTTTGTTGTGGTTTTCCATATAGTATGATCGTCTATAGAGAGTGTGTTCAAATAGTATTCAAATCATGCTACCATTATTATAACAATGGGTCAAGTTTTCATTTTTTCTAATGATATTTATTGTTGAGACTGTCTGCAAGTATTCAAATATTTTTCCCTGTAATCCGAGTGTAATTCTAACACAACACACATTGCAAATAATATAATATATTGTTGAAAAAATTATTGACTGGAAAAATGTAATTTATTTATTTCATTCGGCATAAATACTATGAATAAAAATAGTTATATTTTCTCGAAAAATGAACATTTTGTGGAATGTTTTAATTTATAGTTTGGTACTTAAGAATGTGAATTCCATAACTTTCTACTATTGTATTACCTTGGTTAGTAATGCATTATTTTCATCTTTATCAGCAGTTAACTTTAACTTTTTCAATTTCTGTTGTAATTCTTCTTTCTCTCTAAAGACCACCTAATATTCCCCCCTTGCTTGTATTAGAGTGGCGTGAAACTGTACAAAAGTATAAAGATTAAACTGTTTTAAAATACATACTGTTAATGACATGGCACTGTGTATCTGATAAACAAAATTAAGATGAATATGACACAAGGTCGACAGCTTGTTCTAAACACAATAAAGACGTTTTCAGAGACTACTGGTTGTTGTTCTTTATTATTACTTTTAATCGTGAGGATAGCTCTCAGTGCATATTGTTCCTGTACAAAGTTTATTTTTCTGTCACATTATCTGTAACATCTTTACATGATTGTGGTATCAGTACATCCACTAATTTGTGCCTATTTCTTGCAATAAGTCTAACTGATAGACCTGCATTCATATTTCCAGAAATTCCTGGCAGCTTCTGGTTTTAAATTTCAGCAGTTTTTGACGCAATGTTATTTCCAAAGTATCCTCAGAAGAGTGCACAAACCACTAGAGAGCTATTAATAGTCAATTAGGAAAATATATTTAATAATAATTATATTTTTACATGATTATAGGTTGTACTTACCATTCTTTACATTAATCTTATCTTTCTATTAATCAACATTATTTCATAAATGTTACAATTTGTGCAACCACAAACAGTACACAACAGCATGGTCTGTCAGGAAATGAAATTGCCAGGTTAATTAAAGCAATTTATCTTGGCAGTGGATGAAGAAACACAGACATAAAAAACTCACACGATGACTGATAGGTTTTATTATATAATTACAACAGCAACATGTGAAAGATTACATAAACAGAAACATACTAAACAGTGCAAAGATTGAAAGTCAAAGTACTGTCAGTCAGCTATTTCGCAAAGTACATTACATCAAAATCATCGCAACACTCCCCCTGGAGTGGCAATTTCCTTAAGGTCCAAGAGGATCTTGACACCATTCAAACTTGATTCGTGAAACCGTCTTGGCCAGGACATCCGCTTTCATTCCATTCGTTCCTACTCGTTGCACTCTCCGACTGCCTCTCTACTCCATGTAATTGCTCCGTTTTCCAGTAAAATTGCGAATCCTGTCGTTGAGCACCTTGTTATCGGACAATCCGCAAAACTTGCCTACAATCTCGTATTATATTAATTTTGAATTTAATGTTCCCTTCAGGTACCGCAAAACTCTTTTAGTCGCTGACCAGCGTTCTTGATCATAGGATGTGCAAAATTCGCCAACTCCCCTACGACGTGGGAAATATCTGGTCGCGTCGACTGAGAAGCTACAACAGGCTTCCGACTAAAGCCTCATAAAGAAGATGGTTAACCTTCTTCGGTCTCTCGCCATCAGTTAATACGGAGGCCGAAAATATTTTTCCATCGCTGGGTGTGGAGATAGACATATTGTTCTTTTCAACATAGATCGTATATATTGCTGCTGACCAAGCGGTGTTATTCCTTTTTCTAGATCTCGTGTCACTTCTATTACTAGAATTTTACTAACTGGTATCAACTCTTTTAGCTTGAAGCGTCGATTAAGTTAAAATTTCGTTTCCTCCATTAATTTCGTCTTTTGCAAAAATTAACAAGTCATCGACATAGATTGCAATAATCAAGTAACCATTATCTTTTGTCGGCTTGAAATAAACGCATTCATCAAACGTCGACTTCAGCAGTCCCATCGTTAAGCAGTTTGTTCCATTCACGTCCAGACTGCTTTAGACCATATAAAGTGTTGCGAAGTCGGCAAGCAGATTCTTAATTCCCTTCCTCTGTCTACTGTGCCAGGAGAAGACGGTAACTTCATATAGATGTTTTCTTGTAATGGACTGTATATAAATGCCACAATGGCATCAATTTGTTGAATATCGTAATCTTGTATTGTTGCAAACGCAAGTAATATTTTCGAAAGAAAAAGTTTCGTCAAATCAAGTCCTGCTTTCTGGCTACAGCCGTTTGCAATCAAGCGTGCTTTATATCGATTAATCGAGCCATGGAAATTTGTCTTCAGACGGAACACCCAATTAAAATCAATTGGAGATCTTCTATCTGGTAATGAAACTTCTTCCTAAGTGCTATTTTCAATACGGGCCTCTCATATTCTTCTTTTATAGCCCTTTCCTAATGCTCTGCATCAGGGCGTGAAAGAACTTCCTGCACAGTCTCATTGATAAAAGCAGCAAGAAAAGCTTTGTTTTCACCATCGTCGTCGGTCTCATAACCCATTTCGTAGTCATTAAGCTTCGCAGGGTGCCTTTGGACTCGATCTGATCGTTTGTTCGCATCAGTTTGATTTACGTTATTCACACCATCATGATTTTGATTTACAGTCTGGTTTGAATAATCTACCTCATTTGGGGTAGTAAAACTGGGACCAGAATCAAAATACATGGTATCTTCGTGAAATATTACGTTTCTCATTCCAATAATTTCACGAGTAATCGTCTTTACTATTAGAGCTGTATCCATCATGAATATCTTGTTCTTTTGGATCCCATTTTCACCTTCTTTGTGACGGTACTAAAGCATATGCCTTACATCCAAAAACTTGTAAGTTAGACAGATTTGGTCGTTGACCATACCAAGCCTCATATACGACATTGATCTTGCGCGTTCACATAGCGTACGATTAACACGTCCGACAGCTCCGTTTTGCTCAGGGGTTTATGCTGCACTCGTTTTATGGATTATACTGAATCGTCGATACAATGCTACCATTTCTTGACTTTCATATTCAGTTCCTCGATCGCTTCGTAGAATTTTGATCCGCTTTCCGGATTGATTTTCCGCCATTGCTTTGAATTTACGGAATTTTGTCAAGAGTTCACTTTTTAATTTCAAGAAATATGCCCATGTAAATCGCGATTTATTGTCGTTGAATGTAAAAACATATTGCGCTCCCCCAAATGACTCGACTTCCATAGGTTCTCACAAGTCGGTATGAACAATACCGAGAAGTTCAGATGCTCTTTTCGCTGGTTCCTTAGGAAATGGAAGTTTTGCCTGTCTTCCTTGCATGCAACTTGTACATTGAATGACGTTATCTTCAAACTCAATACCATCAGCCATCTTTCGAACTTTCTTCAAGGTATCAGTACCCAAGTGGCTCATTCGTTTGTGTCATACGTGAATTGCAGCAGAAGAGCTGCTTATCATCGCCATATCGGAAGCAACAACATCAAGCGTATATAGTCGTTCTCCATATCTGCTGCCCATTAATAACACCTTTATCACGATCAGCTGTAAAATGAGCTTCAAGCCCGTGCTTCATAGCAAGCTATTTGGTCGATATCAGATTCACTGACATGTCAGGTACATATTACTCTGGTGAACGCCACTCTTTTGATTTTATTTCCAAGTTTTATATCGATTTCCAGATCACCATAGCCTTCAGCTTGAAGAAAACCCTTTCCGGTTAATACTCTTCTAGAAGTTTCTGTCACGTAATTGATAAGAGCATCCTTTCTACCAGTCATATGACGGAAAGGTCCAGAATCAATGAACCAACTGTCATTCTTGGGTAAATCTGCAAGAAATGCATGAATAAATATATTATCAGGAGCAGAAGTACTCTGAGAATTAGATCCAAGTTTAGAAGTTGTCGCTAACGCTGCCTTCAAATGTCGCGGTGGCTTCGGACAATCTGCCATCTTGTGCCTTCGCTCAAAACAATTGAAGCATGTGTGCGAAACCAAAGAGTATCCTAACATCTTATTTAGATAATCTTCCATGCTGCTACAATCAACCAAGTTCCTTTTTGTTTACTGTAGAGGCATATGTGCTTACTTTATTCCAGGTATTAGGTGAAAGCAGAATATTGGGTACCAAATTTTCTGGTGTTATTGAAGTTCCAATATCGCTTTCTAATGCTCGTCTCTCATATGAAAATCTCGAGCAACTGAAAAATACATGTTCTGGTGTCTCATTAAGTCCACATTCAGGGAATGCAGGTGAATTATCTATGGCAAACCTGTAGAAGTATGCCCTGAAGCAGCCGTGACCGGTCAATAGTAGAGTGAGATAATAATTCACTTCTCCGTGTTTCAGATCAATCCAGTCTTTAATTGATCTTATTAACCTATGGGTCCATCGGCCTTTATTGGACTCATTCCAACGGAGTTGCCATTCTTCATATGTTTTGAGCCTCTCAATTCTCTTGCCTTCCAAACCTCTGTTTGTTTGTAGTCTAGCCGCCTCTCACTCATCGGCCAGAATGTCTACCGGAGGCATTGCTGCCACCACACAGACTATCGTCCTGTAGTGTACACAGCCTGTGGACGGAACTAACCTTTCTCCTGTTTGATTTTACTGTCAAAGCAGTACACCATATCGAGGCACCATACAAGATCACTGATCGCACAACATACGCGAAAATAAGTCGCCGGTATTGTCTTGGACCTGCAACATTTGGCATAATTCGTGACAGTGCAGATACTGTCCCAGCTACTTTACGTCTAACATAATCAAGGTGGAGTTTAAAAGACATCCTATCATCTATCATTATACCAAGATATCTGATAGGCGATTTCGAATAGATTTCGCAGTTTCCGACCGTAAGGGTGATGGATTTTCTATATTTTCTCCCAGTGACAAGAACGGCCTTTGTTTTTTCTTCCGCCAGATACAGTCCCATTTGTCCGTAGCCATTGCCCAATCACATAAATAATAAATAGCCATATGTATATATATATATATATATATATATATATATATAAAATCTATTTTTGGTATTTTTATGAAAAATACCTGGTGCCCTAAAGGAATTAGAAATCCGCGAATACGGAGGAACGCGGATCCGCTACAATATATATATATATATATATATATATATATATATATATATATATATATATATATATTGTAGCGGATTCCTTTAGGGCGCCAGGTATTTTTCATAAAAATACCAAAAATAGATTTTAATAGTTTTAATTCCAATCAGAGCATGAGAAAAAATTATATCTGCAGGGCGTGGTCATTCTCTCGTCGTCCCGCCGACACAACCTGCTCCTTCCACTACCCCATGACGACTCCCTGCCCCTCGCCAGACTACATTGTTGGCCCGAGTTGCGACAGTTCCTCAATAATTGCAACTCGCAAGCTGGCCTGGATCGTTAAGTGTAACTTCTCATGTTACATTTTCCCCGCCCCCAATGAATTTAAAAAATTGAACACCGTACTCTGCTTTTTTACACGGACACACACACCTCTCGAAGATATCCACGTAGCGGTCAATGGAACACAAGACCCCTCAGCATTGCGTAGATCAGCTCTCTTCCACAGCGTTCCTTCTGCATCTCTCGAATAATTCTCGGGTACCACGCTCGTCGTATCCTCACAAAACTTCGATTTTCTGAGCCTCACAGATGTCTCGCCACTGTTCGTTGTTCTAGGCCACTCGATGGCTCACCGAATGCAGCATATTAATTCTCCACTGTTCAATGTCCGTCAGCACATTCCAAACTCCTGCCATGTTCGTTGTTCGATGCCCCAACGTTGCGGTGTCAAATGTAGCGGATCCGCGTTGCGCCGAATTCGAGGATTTCTTATTCCTTTAGGGCGCCAGGTATTTTTCATAAAAAATACCAAAAGATGAATTTAATAGTTTTAATTTCAATATGAGCATGAGAAAAATTATATCTGCAGGGCGTGGTCATTCCTCGTCGTCCCGCCGACACAACCTACTCCTTCCACTACCCCATGATGACTCACTGCCCCTCGCCAGACTACATTGTTGGCCCGAGTTGCGACAGTTCCTCAACAATTGCAACTCGCAAGCTGGCCTGCATTGTTAAGTGTAACTTTTCATGTTACAATATATATAATATATATATATATATATATATATTGTAAAAGATCCGGCGTACCTCCGTATTCGAGGATTTAAATGCTTTTTTTGGGCGCCAGGTATTTTTTAATAAAGATACCAAAAAAGTGGATTTTAATAACTTTAATCCATTTCAGAACATGAGAAAAATTATCACTACAGGGCGTGGTCTTTCTCCGTCCGCAACTGCCGACACATCCTTCTCCTTTCACTACCCCATGACGACTGCTCAAGTCTCGCCAGACTCCATTGTTGGCCCGAGTTGCGACAATTGCAACTCGCAAGCTGGCCCGCATTGTTCATTGTAACTTTTCATGTTACATTATTCCCGCCCCCAATGAATTAAAAAAATTGTAGAATTTTTTAATGACACTCACTGAAACACAGTCGTAAACAATTTGACTGACCAACGCCCTTAGTCAAAATTACATTAAGTTTTACAAAAATTCACTCATAAATTAATTACAAATTTTTCTGACGTACCATTCAATCCTTCATCAGCATAAACATCCAGTAAAATACAATTTCCTCAATTAAATAATTCAAAAATTCAAAATTATTATAAACCAATCACGGACAAACCCTTAACTTTAATTACAACCACATAACTTCAACCCAAACAATTTCTTTGAGAACTCTGTAATCAGCTGTTTGCTGTCTTTCCAGCTGTTCGCTGTCAAGATCCAAAATTACTTTGGCCATAATTTTTCTATAGTCAACTGTCTCTGCACAACAGCTATTTAACGCACGTCGCAAATTTTCAACAGAACATCTGTTTCTTATAACTAATTACAATGTTATTACACAAAATTTTATTTGCCATCAGCTGTTTCTGACAGTTCATATGACACTTATTTTAATTGTTGTCAGCTGTTTAACGCACGTCAACAGAACATCTGTTTCTTATAACTAATTACAATGTTATTACATAAAATTTTACATCCTATCAGCTGTTTCTGACAGTTCATATGACATTTATTTTAATTGTTGCCAGCTGAATTTGATGTATCATCTGATCTTTATTAGTTTGACATTAACAGAATACCGCATTCAGTTTTTCTGCCTGGATTCCAAGGAAATCCACATCCACCCCTATTCCATAACTTTCTTCCTACTCTGTTTTCACCATAGGATGCACAATTTTGAGACATAGAAGCAACTTATCCGCTAATCATTAAGTTCCGCTCAGTTTTTTGATGAATGTTTCTCCCACGTACCTTTCTCTTGTACGTTTTTCGGGAGTTATTCTTAAATCTATTAACAAAACATTTCATTGCTTCATCTTTGTTTGCAAACATAATCAGCTGTTCCCTAACCTACTTATTCAATGCGTTCACATTACCTTCACACTTATCAGCTTCCATCTGATGCTCTACACGTTTAAATTTTTTCTTAAACATATTTGCAAATACATCAAATAATTTTAACAACCTTATGTCCCTCTCTACATTATGATATACCTCCACTTCAACTTTCTTAACTACATCATGAAATCGATCCTTCCGCATCAGATCTTTCTTTATTGTTACAGTAACCACACTCTCCTTTTTTAACAAATGATCTCTTTGCTGTTTTGGTCCATTCTTAGCCCCCAATGGTAGTTTTATTTCTATTTCCTTGGCTATCTCATTTGGTAAACCCATATGACACTCTTTTTTACTAAAATCCAAAACTACTTTATGCTTGACAATCCAATCTAAGCCCAAAAGGTACAAACAAAGACTTAACTACTATACATCTAATAAGCATCTCTAACCTTTAAAAGAATCTGTTTACTGCTTTTCTCAAATTTCTTCCCAATGGCTCCATACACTCTCATCCCAGTTATTGGCAAGCTTTCTAGAATTGCTTTCCTTTCCATCAGCTCAAGATATAATTGTTCACTGATAAACGTAGATGTAGCTCCAGTGTCAATAATGGCTCTTCTTTTCCCATCTCCCTCAATGTCAATATCAACAGATAACAATTCATGGTCAGATGATTTCTCTTCCCCTTCATCCTCAATTTCTTCTAATAATTCTTTCCCATTCACCAAAATCGGTATTATTTGTAGTCCCTATTCTTTTCTATGTTACTGCACTTCGTATCTACACACCGCTCTACTTCTACCATATTTTCTATCTGCTTATCACTACTATTTACACATTCCTCCTTATATACATCTGCCTGCTTTTCCTTAATACCATTAACCATGTCATCACGAACTTCCTCTTTTTTCATAATACTATTAACCATGTCATCAAGAACTTCCTCATTTTTCATCCAATATCTTATTATGTACCTCAGCATAGCGTCCTCTGCCTTCTCATCTACTCTTTCACACGTAATAGCCTCCTGCACTTCTTCCATTTCAACAAAATACACAACACACACTTCTCGACGAAATCCACGCAGCGGTCACAGGACCCCTCAGCTATGCGTAGAACAGCTCTCTTCCCCAGCGTTCCTTTTTCAGCGCCTCCCACTTCTTCAGTCGTCGTATAATTCTAGGGTACCACATAGTCGTCCTCACCAAACCACGTTGTTCGGGCCCCAATGCTGCGGCGCCAAATGTAGAAGATCCAGCATACCTCCGTATTCGAGGATTTAAATGCTTTTTTTGGGTGCCAGGTATTTTTTAATAAATATACCAAAAAATTGGATTTTAATAACTTAAATCCATTTCAGAACATGAGAAAAATTATCACTACAGGGCGTGGTCTTTCTCCGTCCGCAACTGCCGACACATCCTTCTCCTTTCACTACCCCATGACGACTGCTCAAGTCTCGCCAGACTCCATTGTTGGCCCGAGTTGCGACAATTGCAACTCGCAAGCTGGCCCGCATTGTTCATTGTAACTTTTCATGTTACAATATATATATATATATATATATATAATATGTGTGTTTGTGTGTGTGTGTGTGTGAGTGTGTGTGTGTGTGTGAGTGTGTGTGTGTCAGGAAATGACATAGTCAGGTTAATTAAAACAATTAATAAGGACAAGAAAGAGTTGGTGACTTACCTGAAGTTCAGACATGGCAGGCACTATGTAGGGTTTGAAATTGTTGAATTTTCAGAGGCATTGTCCCCTTTATCAGAAGGTTTGAAAACATTTCCAGTGATGGCCAGCAGTTGGTTGACTGACCAGTCTAAATTGCTTTGCGGCCAGCTTTTGTTAGTAAACATAAATCAGGGAAGAGGCAAAGAATTAATGGGGTTTGAGGAGATGCCCACATACACCCCCATGTTAAGACACGCACATATCCAAACATTCCCACATATTAACACATGCATACTAAAGGGGGTATACATGTACATACTAATTCACATACACACCCACATATCTGCTCATATACACAATACGAGACGCACATACAACTACAAATAATACATACACATACATGTTAATATTTTAACTTATACATGATAAAATAGATACGCATGTGCACTCAGTCAATGGCTGGCCATCACTTGGAATATTTTCCTAATCTTCTGAACAAAGTTAAACAGGAATCTAGGGTGGGCATGAAACATCATTTTAGCTCCCCCAGCCCAATCCCCCCACCCCTCTTCATCTCATCAAAACCAAAACCAAAAATCCGGCTCTCCCAAACCCACAACAAGTCCATTCAGTCCCCCAAACCCTTAATCCACTGTGTACTCAATCTTTCCTCAAGAAATTTAAATGAGTACAAACTCTTGATCCTTGACAATGGTCTCATCTTCCCTTCTACCCCAACACTGGACCAACACACATCAACATTTCCCCACGCTGATGGCCAGTCAACACTTGAACACTTCTTGTCTTGCAGGCCACCAAATTCCCTTCTTCAATGTATTCCATGACATTAACTACCCTATATATCTCCTTCACATACAAATAACCTTTGTACTACCAAAATAGCCAATCCCAAACTATGTCTTTTTCTCCTATTCCCCAGTAGGGCTTCCCTTTTCAACCCTGCTAAGTTCAGCTTTTTCTTCTCCATATTGTAACTGTATAACTTTCCTTACTATAAAACTTCAGGTATCTCTACTTCCAGCTGTTTCCTAACATTACCTTGCATATCACTATCAATTGCCACAGAATTCTTTTCTATCTTATTTATTTTCCCTGGCTGTTCATTAATAACTTCTCCTTGACTATTATTAACAGCTAAATTACGCTTCCCTTCTACCTTATCTATTTCTTCTACCTGCACATTAATATCAATATGTTTATCATCACATGTTTTCTCAGATCCCTCATTCTGAATCTTTTCTTCCTCCACTGTTGTCTCTATCTCCTCAATATTCTTATTTGCTTCACCTTTAAATTCTACACTAAACTGTTTCCAATTATTCTCTATCTTCTCAGCCATTTTCTCTATATATTCCTTCCATTCTATTTTTATTTCTGCCATACTCTTATCAAATTTTTCTCCCATGGAATCCATGTTCTTGATATTTTCTAATTTCATCTCATCCATATTCTTATTATTTTCTAATTTAATCTCAGCTTTTATAAAAATTTTCTCCCATATTATCCATGTTTTTCCTGATATCAACCATACTCTTATCAAAATTTTCATTCATATTATCCACCTTATTACACAAATATTTCTTCAGCATCTCAATATCCAAACTATTACTATCTCTTCTTTGCTTTTCACTCTTTTCCCCTTATCGCATTCATATTATCACTATTTCTGACTTCTACATTTTTTATCACTGATTTGTGCCCTTTATCACTTTCATCAAACATTTCGTTTAACCCAATCGCTTCCTTGGATTTGAAATTCTCAACCTGTGCACACTGAAATTCTAGTTCCTGCAAAATTTCCATATTAATTACACGTTTTTTACTTCTAAGCAACATAAATAAAACAAAAACACCAAATAAAACCCCAAAATGTTAATTTAAAAAAACGTGTGAATTTTTGTAAGCAAGACAATTGTGTACTTGTGGAAATTGCACAGTATAAAATGGCACAACACAGAATTTAAATTATAACTGAGAGAAACACAAAAGAAAGAAAGCAAAACAAAAACAAAATAAACTATAACTAAATTTCTAAAAGATTACCTTTTACAAAAATAATTTCTGCAGTACTTTACCCTCGAGAGAGATTGTAAGCTTACATGTTTGGTGCCAAAATGTAATAATATCCTCTTCAAAGGATGGGTTTAAAATTATTTCAAGTATAATTTTTAAACGGTTTGACAATTTTATATTTATCAATTTTATCTTTACAATGTTTACATAAAACAATATCTCAGGGGATTTTGGGTCTCTCGAGAAACGAAGTATGCAGTTACTAAAAATAGAAAAAAATATCATTTAAATTTACATAACCAAAAAATGAGCAAGTTTCACAGCTATGTTGAACTTACCCAAAATTACTGGGTCTACAAATATTCAACCTCACGAATGTTTCCGCATCTTTCTGTCTTTAGGTGCGTCTTGCAGCTACTTTACATCGAGGAATATAGTGTGATCCAGGTCCAAGTCCTCTCACATCACCGTCTCGTCTCCTTTTTCAGGTCGAACTCCTCGCCTGATCTCTCTCCCCGACTGATCTCGTCTGCCGTCTGATCTCATCTGTCCTCTGATCGCATCTACCCACTGATCCATCTGCCTCGTCTCATCTCCTTTTTAACTTCTCGCCCCAGGAGTTCCCCGCCACCGGTTTTTCACACAAAATCCGCTCAGAATTTCGCACACGCCTGCTGGAAACTCCTGTGGGATTCTCCCTGTGGGGCTTGACCCACTTTTAGCCAATTTATGTCTTCATTGTTGTTGGCCTCTGTTGTTGTCACACAAAACTTTCTTATTGTAGGCCTAACTTCACTTCACAATGACAACAATTATCGAGAATTGCTCCCGAATCCCCTTCATATTACAACATTAAATTAATCATCCATATACCATTTGCAACTTGAAACTAAACTATGTAACCAAAATCAGCAGGCACCTGCATTTTTACATATAGACACACACACACACACATACATGGTTTTTAAATTGAGGCATGTTGATGTTGAAATGAAATAAAACAAGATGTGTGTGAGGTTTTAATGAAAAATGTGGAAGCAAGGATGTGATATTGTCAAGATCATTAAACCCAATTGGTAAGGACAGGAAACAGAGAAAGAAGAAAGATGGCTTACATGAAGCTGAAGAAGGAATCACTCTTCTGAGTTGTAAATATTAAAATTTTAGACAGTAACCACTCCCTTCAGCAGGAGAGAAAGAAATGCATTCTCAGCAATGGCCAGATCCATGACTGTCTGTCTCTTGAATGCATTTCCTTCTCTCCTGATAACTGATATAGGGGCAGTTACCTAAAAGAAAAATGGGAATTTAACAACCCACAATGGCAACTTCCATCTTCAACTTCAGGTAAGTCACTTTCTTTCTGTTTCCTGTCCTTATTAATTTTTTATATCATGAAGTCAATAATTTAGAAAAGTGTTAGGTATATATTTTATAATAGTGATGATAATATGTTGTGTTAACTAATTATTTCCAAGTCAATGTAGGAAGTAATTTTTGAACAGTTTATGGAAAATTTTGATTTTATGTGTAAATTATTTAAATATCATGTAACAGCTGCAATTTTTTTAGTTAATAAAATGTTATTTTTCTTTTATTATACTGACCAATATGTCAGTATGCTACAAGTAATTGTATTATTTTGTTAATGAAAATAATGTAAAAATTAACATATGTGGAACTAATAACAATAAATATAACTTTATATTAACAAACAAACCTTACAAAAATTTGTCAGTTAGTTTAAGAGCCATTTGAGTAAGATGCAAAGCCACCATTGAAACATCAGTATTTCTAAATTTTCTAATTAGTTCTCTCTATTTTTTAAGATATGTCTGTTAATATAAGATTGTAGCTCTTGTTATTATTGTTTAATTCATTGTTCCAATTAAGAGTAATTTTTTGTAGCTGTTTCTTTTTGTAATTAGAATTTTAGAAATTGGTGACATTTTTGTTGGTGATGCAGCAACTAAATCTACTTTATTGAAATTAAATGAGTCATGGTGTCCCAGTTAATTAAATATCAAGCAAATAATAAATGTTTTGTCTTCCCATATTATGAATAAATGTAGACTTGTTTATTCTGCTATTGATGATTTTAATGTTTATTCGCTTTTACATACAATTACTTGTCTTATAGGACTTTCTTTCTGTAACATTTCATCCCTGTACATTTATATCAACTTATCAAATCAAGGGTTTGGGTATTCCTTTCAAATGAAAACTCATTGAAATCAATATTGAAGGGCAATTACATACAGTCATAAACAAACTATTAACACCAAAATTAAATTAACTATTTAAATCTTAATCGATACATTACAGAATAATGTTGAAATCTATTTTTAAAAAGACAAATAATGTTTTAATTAATAATTTGAGAAACATTTTGATCACTAAGGAAATAGTAATTATATATACTAAAACATTTTTGAATAAATGTTACTGTTCTTCACATTGATGAATTAATTTTCTAAAATACTGTTGCTATGTTTTATAATTTTCAATTCAGGGTGTTTTTCTTTATTTTTCTTCATTTTCCTTGCAATTTACAGATGCTACCAGCTGTTTTTTTATTGAATTTTTTTTCAGAAATTTGACACTTATATTGAACATTATATAATATGAGAGAATTTTTTAAATCATTTTCTCCACTGCCAGAAGAGTGCAGGTATTTACACAAATGAACTTTGAACTTTCAAGCTTCTAAGAATTATATTTCATGTTGCAGCACCAGTAGCAGACATCTTCACATTATGAGGCATGTTTATCTGACATTGAGTAAAATGTTCAGATACACAATATATCATGCAAACTCTCCCTCACTGACTCCATCTGTCTCTATCTCTATGTTTTCTCCTCTCTCTCTCAGATATGTTAGATGGGTATTTGTGTTTCGTTGTGTCCATATTGGGGGTTGGTTGCCTGACTGCTGTCATCGGTGATGTGGCTTCCCACTTTGGTTGCACGGTTGGGCTCCATGATGCTGTGACAGCTATAGCATTTGTGGCCCTGGGTACCAGCGTTCCAGGTAAGGGCTGTACCTGTCTTGTGTCAGCCCTTAGTATAATAGAACTAGTAACTGCAATCAATATAGTCATAAAGTACCCAGAGGCACTTTCATTATATGCTAAATTTCTGTAACATTAGAAAATTCAAAAGGAAGTGTAATAAATGTATTTTCATTCCAAAAATGTCAGATATATATTCTGATGCTATCTTAAGTACAAATTTTACATATTACACACAGAGATACATAATAATAAATCTTATATTAATTGAAAATAATCTTTAAATTTAATTCCGAACAGTAATAGATGTCAATTGAAAACAAGGAAAAAACAGTAGTTAAGTGAATGCAGTGTTCAATTATGTCTTTCAATTGACATAATGCATTCTGGTAAAGAATGTAAATTGGTTGTGCCCTACAGTTATTTAATAAAATAAAGCAAAACCATTTTAGCAATTTTAAATATGTTCAGTTAAAACCGTGGTTCAATTGCAAACTTCTTATGACCCTGCTTGAATTAGTCTTACTGCAAGTTTTTATTTTAATTTGTGCATTTCACTAAATACAAGGCTGCACCATCTCCTGTTTAGTGTATTGGTTTCAAAGGATTTGTTAAGCAAAATTTCAATGCCTGGCATTGCCACCTTCATCATGTGAGCTGACAAGAGTTTTCCCATTCTAGACATTTTTATGGTTGGTATTCTGAGTTGTGCTGTTATCATAAGCCACTTAACAGGTTTTCACAAAACAAAATCTCAAGACTTTTGGAGTTCATATTGGGACAAAATGGGGATCAAAATCTGCTGAAACAGAGAATGGATTTAAGCTGTGTATGATGTGGGACCCTAACTGGTGCTGTAATCTTAGTCAAAGCAGAGTATAGTTATCCATTCATCTTCAACAAAACCCGTCAAGCACAGCACTCCCTCCACACAAACACTAGTGAACTGAACATATAAATACAATGTAGGGCTATATGTTGTTCTCAGGAATTTACTTGAAGAAGATGCTAATGCCATCCATTGAAACATTGTTTAACAAATACTATAACTGGTTGTGAATTTGAGAGAATATTATACATCAAACCACACAGTTATCACATAACATTACAAACTTATTATTTTTTACATCTAAATTGCTTATTAATATTTAATTTTATAAATTGTAAAATTGAATAATAAAATATTGAAATGAATATTATAGCTAGCACATATTGGTCCACATATTTCTCTTTTGGTGCAGCATGAAGATTAATGGAAATTTTAGTAACTAATTCTCTAATATGAAATTCATTTTACTTTACTTTTGGTTATCATCAGACTGACATTTTTGAAAATGAATAAATTGATTTTATTTTTGAAAAGCATGAGGTAACTTGTTTTAGTGATTGAATAACATAAATAAGTTTCATTTATTCTTTTGAATTTAGCCTAATAGGAGTCAATGTATTGCACAGGCCAGACAGTGTTCCAGACCTTCATATTGTATCATATATATGTTTATAAACTGCATTTAGCATTGGCCACTGTTACCTTAGCAATTGCTGCTGCATGCTGTTGCTGCACACTTTTTCATAGCTTAGTGCCACCTTCCTCTTTATCTTCATCTCTGACGCCAGCTAGATACTGCATACTGTAATGGTGCAAGCACATACAGGTGAGTAATTTCAGCTTGAAGAAATATCAGGCCTAACTCTTGTGATGTCCATAGATATAGCCGACGGGTGGATTTGTTTCTGGATATCCATTTTATGGATAGGCATCCTGACTGCTGTAATTGGTGATGTAGCCTCACACTTTGGTTGCACTGTGGGGTTAAAAGATGCAATAACTGCCATTGCATTTGTTGCTATGGGCACCAGTTTGCCAGGTGAGAAGGTAAAAATTGATTAGGAGGCAACAAAAAGTAGGTATGCATGCATTCCAAGATAACTTTATGTGCATGCTATTGGCCCTCCAAGGTATGTATTTGCATGATGCATTAATTTATCTTTCCTCAACATATATTAAAAATTAGTATTAATATTTCATTTAAATGAGAATTAATTAGATCCTAATTTGCCTGTAGTAATTAAATATCTTGCAGTTCACACTAACAAACTGAAATAAAATGAAGTTGGCATTGATACACTCTATTCAGAAATTATTATATTTATTAAGAATTGATACTTTTATTGATGCTCTCTGGTGTGGTTTTGATAAATATATAAGAGTTGTAACTTTCTATGTATAATTAACTATCATGATTTCCAGCAATGTAAAATATTTTTATGTGGATTACATATGTGTTATACACTAACTTTTAAGTTTATTCAAGGCCATGGATAACTGTTGTTTTAATATTTAGAGACATATTCAACAAGTATTAAAGTGCATGATGATATTGTTTAAACATTTCATTCAAATTTTAAATAAGAGCCTATATTTGAAAAAATCATTAAGTTCTAGTCATTGCAAAGTATAGGTCTATAGATAAGTTTGGGAAATTGATAAACACTTAATTGGTTTTTGAAATGTTTATATAATCATAATATTCTATGACATGTAAGAAATGTTATAGTATATTAGAAAAAATAAAGATAAGAATATATTAGATTATTATTTCTCCACAAATATTATATACATAACAGTGCAAATATGTGGAATACATCAGTGCTAAAAACTATTAACATTTAAGAATATTTATATCACAAAGAAAGGAGGAAAACTTTTTAGTAAATTATCTAGAAATTCACTGGCAGAGTAAAAGCAGTTCTTCACAGGAAAGTTTAAGTTTCATGTTGAATATATTTCCATTAGATCCTTTAATTGCTTTGGGTAGGTTGTTATACAGTCTTTATCAAGAACTAAACACAGTTATTTTGTGGGTGAGGTTCCATTAAAGTTTAAATGAATATCCAAATTAAAATTAATACTTCTTGAAAATTACATACTTCGTTATTTATTTGTCAAGTATAATTTTTCAGTAGATATTCGACTGTAAATAAGATTGTCTTGTGTATATATTTAAATTGGGGAGATTCATAACACACATTTTACAAAGTATTGTTTCCAGGAACTTGATTATGATAGTACAGAATGAAATAATGCTTTGATAATAATTGATTTACTTGCTCTCATAGTGAGTGCTATTAATAAGTAGCAGACTCTTGATAACTTATTTGTTATAGAATTAATTTGAGTGGTCCATTTTAGATTTGGTTTCAGCCATAATCTTAAAAACTTTGCTTTATTAACCTAGTTTAATTGTTTTTTGTTTAAATAAATTTCAAGGTTTTGGGTATTTGTTGTTAAATGCTTAAGAAAGAAGTTCATGCAATTGGCTTTGTGTATATTAACCACTGGCTTATTTTCTTAGAATCAGTTTGTTACCTCTTCACAAGACTTATCTAATTTTAGAAATGTGAGACAAGAATTGATGAACAAATGACTTGTATCATCAGCAAATAGCACTTCCTTACATTTATTACAAGATCATCAATATATAATGGAAAAAGAATAGGTCTGAGCACTGATCACAACACCTCTCCATCCTTCTGGGTCCAACTTTTGAAGAAGTATTTTTGATTTAGTACATAAAATGCATTCTAAGCAGAATAAGGGAAGAGCAAATAATATGAGAGTCTTGTAAAATTAGCATTAGATTGAAGTGTGTGGGGTAAGAACCACACAAAAATTTGTTCTTTCAGGAATAAATTTTTTGCTACTTTTTTGGTGGAATTTCATGCTGGTATATAGAAGAGACTCTCATGTCAGTAATTTCATTCATGCCATGATTACTTTTTTTAATTTTCCCTTGGGTATCCCATAATATTAATAAAAACTGGCTGAATTTACTTGCTACTATATCTGGCTCAGTATTTTCATTGTTCTCAATTAATAGGCTCACTTTTGCATGTTGTGACCAAGTTAAATCTGTTTGAGACTTAATAACTTCACATGCAGCTTTGCTTTCATTTTTTGAAATTCTTATGCAGTAATCATTGGTTCAGATTTGTGCTCATTTTATTACTTAACTGTGATTTTTTATAGCATTTAACATAGTTTTTAAATTGTTCACTGACTTTGTTTTTTCAATAGGATTACAGTAATTGCTTCTTTTAACTGGATGTAATAATTCCTTTCATGATCCAGGGTTTGTTAACGGTTCCCTCTTTTAGACCTTCTTTTTTTAAGGAGAATACAATATTGAAATAGTACAAGAAAAAACTCATGAAAACTATTAAATTTTATGTTGAAATCATTCTCAGAGAAAACTTCAATCCAGTTTTCCTTGCTTAGGAGAGTAAGAAAATACTTTTTAATTTCAATAATGTAGTTACATTTGTAAAAAATTGTGTTTTTTGGTTGACATGACTAAAACCTGTTTTTATTACAATTGGGGGTATTTTATTTCAATTCTTGTACTCATGACTATGTGATCTATTATTGATGTATTATTTTATGATATTCTAGTTGGTGTACTAATTATAGAGTATAGGTTAAACAATTTTGTAATACCCAAGAGTTCAATTAATTTTGTGCTTGATTTAAAAAAGGTCAATATTATAGGCTCCACAAATTATTAGTTTTACACAGACTTGTTAAGACTTCTATGATAAGTTAAGAAAATATAACCAATGTATAAGTTCTTTTGAGAATCACTTATTTATCAACAATTTTTCTAACATTTAAAATGTCAAAGCTTTGACTTTTCAAATGATGCAGTTTGTTAGACAAATTATTGATAAATAAATCATTTTCAAGAGGACTTATGCATTGGATATAATTTCTTAAATTATTAGTTTTTATTTAACATATTTATTCAAGAAAGTAATATTTGTAGACACAAATCAAATGTCAATATATTCCCATCAGGACATTTGTACAAACAGAGAATTTTGACATTTGCATTTTTTATTTCTATGTGGGAACTTCAAATCTAGTGTCTTTCACTAAGACTTGATGCTATTCATAGAATTATCAAAGTTAAATTCACCTTGACAAAAATTAACCAAATTGAAGGCAATGATTTTTAACTGATTTTATTTCTTTTTCACACACAAAAATAATTAGTCTTTATCATGACCTTTGCAGATACTTTTGCCAGTAAAGTGGCTGCTATTCAAGATAAATATGCTGATGCATCAGTGGGAAATGTCACTGGCAGTAATGCTGTAAATGTGTTCTTGGGTATTGGTATAGCCTGGTCTATTGCTGCAATATACCATGCCTGGCATGGGAATGCTTTCAAAGTTGACCCTGGAAAGTGAGTATTGATGTAGTGGTGTCTAAAGTAAAGTTAATGCTTGTATTTGTAGTCAAATAAATCTTATTAGAGATTATCTCTGAATCTGTTGGATACTATCAAAGTTTATTTTCTCAACTTCTTAAAAAATGTATAAATGGACACTTTATTTTATTATGTAGCTTTAAGCTCATCTTAATTTTGTAAAACATGGTTGGAAGTGAAACATGAACTTTAACTGTTAATAAACAAGACTGCATTTATTCCATACTAATTTAAAATGGTTGCTACACAAATATCTGCTTTGAGCAACTCCTGAAAAATATTTTCTTTTTTTGCCACAAATCAACACTTGCCATCAAAAAAAATTTCCATATTGTTTGATCTTGATCCACAAGTATTAGAGCATAAAATTTACATTGATAAACTACATTGAATTTATCTCAATAATTTTGGTAAAAAAATAAACTCCTCCTGGAACAAAAATAAAATTAAGTTCCTTATGAGCAACATAGTTTTTGAAAGGCTTCTTCACAAATTTTTCTTGACTTATTCTGTCAGTAGTTGTATAAACCATTCACGTTCAATAGTTATGTTATAGAGAGTGTATTATTCTGCTTAGGTAGTTGAAGTTGCCACAAGTGGTTGTCCTCCACCCCTCTCACTTTTATTACTCCTCCAGCTGACAGCTGCATTGTATACTGTATCAGAAAATTTGTTCTCTTCATTTTGATACAAAGGATTTTCTGTTTTCTTGGCAAAGCAGCTGGAAGTCCATCCTCCATTTTAAATTCCTTGAAAACTTTGCTCACGTATTGGCTTTGATCAATTTTTACATTTACATTTCTCTTTTTTATACTCTCACAAACAATATTATTGATCCTTTAGTTTGATTTCCTCTGATATTTAATTATTTGATCTTCTTTAAATATGAACAGTTCTTTTAATCACTGATGTGTCATCAACATGGTTACTTACAATAATTTATTGCTGAAAGCAGACACATGGATCACTTTCTCACTGAATTAGTTGTATCTTATGTAGACACTCATGTAAATATTTATTCCAGTTTTGACCTGTTTGTTTTAATCCATTTAGACTATTCTTTAATTTGCAAATAAATAAATGAATTTTTGTTTCTCTTTATAATGTGAGGGTCATTACATAGAAACTGTAACATCCAAGGGTCGAGTCAGATAAGCAACAATTACATCCCAAAATTGTTCTCTACTGCTATGGCAATGAGAAACCTATGACAATGTCTCCTCTTTACTAAGTTTATACACTTCATAAAAATCAACACCAGCAATCTGTCTGAAACCCTTGGCTACAAGTCTAGCTATGTATTTAACAATTTTCCCACTCTGATTCTTTAAACAGTAAAATCCCATACTTATTTAAGATCTTCCATTTCAGAAGCAGTTTCTTCATCATTTGAACTCATATTATGCTCATTTTCATTTTCTATACTGGCTTTATAAAAATTATATCACATGTACATTCAATAATCTTTTCATCTGAGGCAGTCAAGGAGTAAATACGACGAATTGCTAAATTTGTAAGTTTTGAACCATGTTTTTTTGTATATAAATTAAAAAATTGTAACATAGAACACATATTTAATTTCTTGTAATATTATGTTTGTAGTACACCTGAGGAAGTCTCAAAATGGAGGCAAAATATCGCTTTTGAATAAATATTGATAAATTTATATGCTGACTTACTGTTTTTTTTTAATATATTGAGTTTCATTTTCAGAACTTGAGTTATCTTCATAGTCATCCCATAAATTCTTCTTCTTTGGTTCTGCAGTTTCCTTCTTCTTGAATGAGAATTTATTCCTATTGAGAAATACAGCTCGACTCACTTTGACTTTCTTCCTCTGCAGACTCCACAGTTTTTATTTTCTCTCTCCTTTAGGATATATCAGGATCACACATTCTTCTGCTCTATTTTCTTGTTTCCCTCTTTCAAATACTGCAGCCCATGCCTGACATACAAGAACTTAGGTGTTTCACATTGTTCCAAGTTAATGGTCTGTTCTTCCAAATCTCAAAAGGTATTCTATTTTCTCAGATAACTTGCTGTATCCAATGCTTTTGCTCTAAAACTGGTTGAATACCTTGACATAATTAACAAACACCTGTTCAAAAGTGTCAGATTTAATCTTGTAAAGTTGTAGTTCAGCTCTCTGCTGAGATTTTTGAATAAATCAAATTCTTCCTTTTTCATGACATAAACAGTCATCAATAAATGTCACAAAGTATTTTCTTCCTCCTACATCTGCATTTATTAATTCCAGTACAGTGGATGTCTTACTTTGGAAATTTACTTCTTGTCAATTTTCCTCTGATGCCTCACAATTTTCTTCCATCCTGATGTTTTCTTACTCAGGAATAGGTGCTCTAAAGAACTTTACATCAGTTGAAACGAATTATGATTATCTTTCTTCTGCAAACATATCTGTCCTTAATTCCTCAATTGATTCCATGTCATCAGGAGTAACATATTTCAGTTCATTGATGAGATGACCCTTCAAAAGTAAACTATCATCTTCATATATTTGAGTAGTGTCACCATAGCTAACAATCTCAATCTTCTTTCCTTTTCATTGAAACATAAAATTGTCCTACAAATCAGGAATATAGGAAACATAGGGTATATCAAAATCTAAACAACCAACATAAGATGAAATATGAAGTAACACTTTCCCTTTTTCCTTTTATCTTCAAAGAATTTCTATCACCAACTCCTACTTCATCTTTCATTGGAATCAAATCTCATTTTGAAGTCATAGAATATTAAGCTCCACAATCAAGTTTGATTTCTTGTGCACACAAAGCTTTGTATGGCATTGTGACTACTTTAGCTTCACTTTTATTCCATTTTGATTTGACTGTTCATCTAGGATAGTCTCTGGAAAACTGACCTTTACTTCCACAAAGCTTAACAAAACACTATTCACTGGTGTTTGCCATCTTGTTTCTTTAGAAGTCATCATTTATAAAAACTTTTCCTCTGTGATTTACTACCTTCAGTTTGTAGTTTCAGTGCAATGGTAATTACTTCTTCTTTCTCCTTACCATTATTTTCACACAGTTCTTCAAGAATTATTGCACTTCTGCTCTTGCTCATTATGATTATCACATTCTCCTAATTCTACAGAGCAAAGAAAGGCTTCATACTTCTTGATAAGTCTCTGTGATGTAAACCTGCTATTGCAGAATCTTACAGTATTTTTTGTGTTGATTATTTTAGTTTCTTATTATAAGAATTTATTTGGGTTATGTGTTATTGCATGTCTTCTTTACACTAACAAAATAGTGAAGAGCTGTATAATTAGTACACTTGGTGGTAATTTCTCATAAGCTTCCTTACTATTTTTACATTCCTTTATTATATAATGTCAGTTACTGAATTAATGGTTAATCCTAAACATTTCTTTTGCTTTACTTCTTTGATGCCTTCATCAAAACCATTGATAGCCTCCCAGAATAGTTGTTTGAACATAATAATTGTGTTGTATAACTTTTGTTAAGAAATCACGATCATGTTTTTTTGCCATATTTCTAACACTTCAGTCATTGTCTTGAGTAAAAAATACTGCATCAAGTTTTGTTACTTGATTTTCAATCTTTGAGCACAAAATGAAACTTCCTGACACTCTGGGCACCATAACCTGTAATTATTAGATTTAAGCTCATCTTAATTTGGCAGAGTAAAACAAACTTTGACCATTAGAAAAAAATTATTTATTTGATATCATACAACATGGTTGCCACACAACTATCAACTTTAGTGCAAAATATTATTCTAACCCATTGTTTAAAAATTAATTACATAATCAATACTCTAATTCAGATATGCAATTTTTTCACTTGATAGAAAGCTAGAAGTATTATGCTCAATGTCACACTGAGGATTTTCAAATTTCCCAAGTATGATTGTATTTGAATTTTCAGTTTACAAACTGAAGTTTAATACAACCAAGTCTGGTATAATAAATACTAGTGTAGTGTGAAGGTATTTTATGTAGTTCTATTTATAATCATTTTTGTGATACAACATTAAAGATTTTTTTTTAAAGGAGTTTGAGCTAGTTAGGTGTACAAATGTAATCCTGAAGGGTGATTAATCAGGTAGATGGTGTGTTTCCATGTGTTAATGATATATTATTCTAAATTAAGATTTTTTCCTCTTAATATGCCTGAGAAATTACACATGAGATTGTCTAAATAATTGATATGGACTGGAAAATTGATAACCTTGTTGAACAGAAAATAATTCAAATTTTCAGTTGCTCAAACCTCCTTCCTCAGAAAGGGGTCTGATAAATTGGTCCACAGCATAATGATGCCATCTATCAACTGGAACCAGGTTAGAAGTTTTAATTGGGAGGAATTTAGGTGTTCCTAAATGTGGTTGATATCTGAGCCACTTATTTCATGGTAGATACTGATCTGAAAATAAAATTATTTCAACAATTAAAAAAAACAGAGTTGAGTCCATCAAATAATCTTTTTATTCAATTAATCACATTTTCCACTGAAGCTTTCTCCTACAGGCCATATTCATATGTAGCTAAATTAATATGTGATCTGTAGAGTGGACAGCACCATCTAGTGGGAAATCTATAAATCTAATCAGTCGTTCGAGTGAAGTTGGACAGTGCGGTTGTGTGTAGCCATGTGATTAAAATTAAGTTACCTTCGAATCCCCAACAATTGGTAGTAGAGACTGGTTCGACAATACGGACAATTACAAACAAGGGAAGTGAAATTTTACAAAAACGCGAGTGATAATAAAATGGAGCTGTCAACACAAAGAGTCGAGATTTTGCGCGGGGACAATTACCTAACGTGGTCGTTAAAAATGGGTGCCATTTTAAGAAAAAAGAAACTTTACAAAACAATTATCGAGAAACCTGAGCCAGTATGGAGAAATGAAGAAGAAGCAGAAAAAGAAGAATGGGAATACAAAAATGATGAAGCGTTTTCGGAAATTGTGACAACATTATCGCCCGAACAAGCTGGACCGTTTATTGGATGGACTAGTGCTAGAAAATTATGGATGAAGCTGAAAGAAAATTTCGAAGGTAACGCGCATGACAAATTAATATGATGGAACTGAGACAAATTAAGATGGGAGAGAAAGAGACAGATGAAAATTACATTACAAGAGCCCGAACAATGGAAGCGAAATGTGCTACTTATGGACAATCAATTAGCGAACGAGAACTGGTATTTCACGTAGTGCGTGGTATAAATGAAAAATTTGAAACAATAGCTGCGACGCTCCGAATACAGAGGTCGGCAACAATGGACGACATCAAACAAGCCTTGAAAGAAGAGGAGGCAAGAATGGGAAACAAATCTACACAAAACAAGAGCGATGCGGTTAACCAGGCAAGAAACCATACAATAAAAGAAACTAGAACTTGTTACAATTGCAACAAAGTCGGTCATCTTGGAAAAGATTATTGGCATAGGAAGAAAGGAGGAAATACAAGACAAAATGAAAATAATTCAACCGCTAGAGGGCAATCTTGGAGAGGTCGAGGAAGAGGTCAAGGTCATGGAGGTGGAGGTGGAGCAAGCAACAATCGAGAGAGGAATCAACACCCAGCGAGCGTAGTAACAGAGAGGGGTGACAATCAAAACTTCCAAGTAACAATTAAATTAACGGACGTGGCTAATGCAGTATCAGAGGACCCAGATAGCGAATACATTTGGGGAATCGATTCCGGATGTAGTATTCACATGTCACCGCATGATAATATGACGAATACAAGGCCTTACAATGGAACAGTGGTATTGGCAGAAGAGGTGAGAGAAATCGACGCAACAGCCATAGGTGATGTAGAAGTCATAACCCGAGTGGAACAAAAAGTGTACAACACTACAATTAGAGATGTACTATACGTACCGAGATTAAGAATGAACTTGTTATCAGTGCGAAGCCTAGTGAAAAATGGGAACTCGGTCATATTCGACCAAAATAGTGAACAAAAAAGACGTTGTAGTAGCGACATCAGAAGACGTGGAGAAGATGTACGTCATTAGAACTGAGCCGAACAAATACATTGACAGGGATGTTTTACATAACGATGATTCCAACATGACGGCGGTAGAGAAGCAGACGTGGCACAGACGGATGGGTCACATTGGAGAGAAGTACTTAAACAAGATGAAGAAAGACAAAATAGTCAACGAAATCGAGTACAAGGATGTAAAATTAGATAAATGCACGGATTGCATTATCAGCAAGGCAACACAAGCGCCACATAAAACAGTGACGAACAAAAGTGCAAAGTACGTGTTAGACTTGATACACATGGACCTTTGCGAGCCCATGCCGGTAGCATCAATGGGAGGTGCGAAATACATTTTCACAATAGTCGACGGATACAGTCGAAGAGTTTTCGTATATTTCTTAAAAACGAAGGATGAAACTTACAACAATTTTAAGGACTTCGTGGAACGCAAAGAAAATGAAACAGGGAACAGAGTCAATCGAGTACGCAGCGACAATGGAACTGAATTTACAAATGGACAGATGAAAGAGATAATGCGACACAAAGGCATAAAACACGAATTGACGGTACCCGGAAACCCAGCGAGTAATGCCATAGCCGAACGGATGAATCGGACAATATTAGAGAAGACAAGAGCACTATTACAAGATTCGAAGTTAACACAGAAGTTTTGGGGTGAAGCGGCATCAACAGCCGCATACCTGCTGAACTGTTCGCTAAATAAACACAACGGAGACCAGGCGCCAATTGAGAAGTGGACTGGAAGAAAACCAAATCTCGGACATCTGAGAGTTTTTGGTTGCGTGGGATATTACACAAGACGACTACATACAGAGGAAAATTCGACCCAAGAGCGGAGAGAGGAATTTTTGTGGGATATTCCAAGTCAAGACTTGCATACAGAATGTACAATCCAGAGAAGCAAAGGTTATTTGAGTCGAGATCTGTCATTTTTGAAGAAAACAAGAAGGGAGGAGACTTACTACAAGGTCAAGCGAAAGAGACTGAAAATTATTTGGTCGAGATGATAGAAGAATTACAAGCGAAAGAAGGAGAAACCCGAATATTGGAAAACACAACAAATGTAAACAATGAAGAAGATGAAAGTAGCTATGAGCAAGTAGAGGAGGAACCAGAGGAGAACGAGCCCCCGATAGCTGAAATGATAACGAATAAAAAGAGGGAGAAAACTGGGTGAAACGAACATACAGATTCAAGAAAGACATCGTATGGAGCGAGAAAGAAATGAACAACTATTGGAAGAGCTGGAGTTAGAAGAATTCATTAGTGAGACGACAACGATCGAGAGTGACAGCCAAGCAGCCATACAATGGATCCAAAATTGCGGAGTGAGGAGTCGGGCGAAACATATTAACCGTTTATACTATTTTTGCAGAGACTCGTATACTAACGGCGAAATACAACTAAAGCATATATCGTCAGAAGAATTGGAGGTGGACCTCCTAACTAAACCAATCAGTGAAAGAAAACTTCGAGCAGCTATTGAGATGTTGAAGCTCGGATGGTCTGCCCAGAGGGGGGAATTGTAGAGTGGACAGCACCATCTAGTGGGAAATCTATAAATCTAATCAGTCGTTCGAGTGAAGTTGGACAGTGCGGTTGTGTGTAGCCATGTGACTAAAATTAAGTTACCTTCGAATCCCCAACATTATCCCTCTCCCTGTTTACACACCCTTCTTCACAAAATCACTATATATTGATAACAGGTTTTACAAATTGATTTAAAGATGAATATGACCTGCAGATAGAAAACTTCTGGGGTTTTGACAAATTGTTCAACCAAAATACTCAGTTATTAAAATAAAATAGAAACTTAGTTCCTGGTTAGACAAAATGGGTGGGAGAATGGCAATTATAATGTTATTATAGAGTTTGTTTGTTGATTTTGGCTCTGAGTTAGGTTGAGAAAGTAAGAAGCTAACTAAGTGAGTGTATGATTGGGTGAAGCATGACATTGTCATGTTAATTAAAGCAATTCATAAGGACAGGTACTGTGTAGGGTTTCAGATTTTGAATTTTTGGAGACACCACTCCTTTCAAGTTGTTCAAAAGGAATGGTGAGCAGCTGAGCGCTCGCTCCCGACTGAGGAGCAAATTACTTTTTTCATCCGCTCTTGTTCAAAGCAGCAGAACAGGTAGAGAGCACCTCTTTCAAATGCTATGCTCTGAGTGCCTCCCAATTTTGACTCACTCAGGAGTAAACAACCCATCATTGCTCCGCTCCCCACTCTTTTCGGAGCAAGAGCTTGTTACGCTGTGACTCACTCTTTTGTGAGGGATGGAGCTGCCAAGTGCTCTCAATAGCTGGAGACATTCAATAGTGCCAGATGGATGAGTCATATATGTCAATATAATTCATTAACTCTAATCAAATACAACAAAGTTATACAAGTATATATTGAATCTGACAAAAAAGAATGCTTAAACTGAAGTAAACTTGCATGAAAAAATATATTGAATGCTTACTCCAACCAGTCCTGTTGCAGTCCAAGGAAATAATATGTCCTGGCTAATGTTTTCAAGAGTTATTTATAAATGTCTATTTACATATGCACAAAAATAAAAAACTATTCACTGATATTTGAGTTCAGAAACAAAATTTGTGACACACACTTGCCTGAAGTTGGCTTCTTTTGTCTGTAATTCTCTGTCCTTTCTTTAAAAAAATGCTTTCACATGTGTTGAAGTTGCTACAATGCACGACCGCTTTACCGATTTAGTTAAGCGGGGGTTTTATTCGATCAGCATAAAAGAGGATTTTAGTGTCTAGGCAACAGATATTTAGCAGAATGGTCATTTGTATTAGTGATAAAATTTGACACTTTCTTGTCAAAAACACCCCATATAATTGAATCAGTTTCCGAAGCTGGCACCACAGAAGTAATTTATTTGTACGAAGGCAGTTCATTTGATTCAAGAAGTTGGCAAAAATGGATTATGTCTCATTTGCACTTCTCAAAATTCTTTTGGTCATTGAACCCATGCATTTTAAATCCATTCATGGATGTTTATGAAATATTGGATGGAGTTCAGCTACTGCCTCTTCCCAGACCCTCATTGAGAGAGAAAGTTTGTGACCTGGTGGGGTCAATTGTTTAGGACCTAAGCTAGCAGCACAGCAAATTTTGGCTGCTCAGTCGTCTAGTCGATCACTGGAAATTTCTTCCTAACTTTCTGATGAAGGGGGCGGTGCCTCTGAAAATTCAACTACTCTAAGCCTCACAAGGTGTCTGCCATCTATGAACCTCAGGTAAGTCACCTACTTTCTATCTCTCTGTCCTTTCCCTATTAATTATATATATTTGGTGTGGAAAGGGAAAAGAGAGAGAGAGATGCTGGCTGAAATTGAAGCATTGCACTGCCATTTAGGACAGGCAGGTTATAAATTTTCTAATTTTCAGAAGCACTAGTCTCATTATATAGGAGAATATCTGGCACATTCCAAGTGTCATTGTTGGTGGATATGTATATGGGCCTATAAGGCTTATCTGAATCATGGCAGCCACATTGAATAGAATACAAAAATTTGCAGGTTCCTCCTTGTTAGCTAACTTCACACTTAATGCCTTTTATGGTTTCACACTGTGATGTTCATCTAGCAAATGAAAAGGAAGGTATAATATATTGTATCTGAAATGGTGAGTGACTTCATTCTCAGCTGAACCAGACTACTTCTCTCTCTTTTTCTTTTCCACTCTTCTATTAATAGATTTCTTAAGTGAACCATTAATTTATTTTCTTTATTTACAGCATGGCTTTTTCTGTGACAATATTCTGCACAGAAGCATTTGTTACAATAATTATATTAGTTCTCAGAAGATCTAAAATTGTAGGAGGTGAACTTGGTGGTCCAAAGTGTCTAAAGTGGACAACATCTAGCTTCCTGTTTGTTCTGTGGCTCATATACATCATTCTGTCCAGTTTAGAAGTGTATGATGTCATTGAGGGTTTCTAAAATAATACCCTCAGAAGCTCAAACTATATGGTGCCATAGTGTGTCCTCCAGTCACTGTATGCCATAATATGAAATGGGACAGAATTTGACCCAAAGGTGTCAGATCTTCAAACTGCCAAGATATTGGAAGTGGCCTTATAAGTAACCATGTGCCTGCCCACCCTATAATGGCAGCCCACCAATTTGGCACCAAGGTTGTGTCAGGAGAGCTCAAGAGTGGGATGTATTGTGGTATATCCCTGCACTAGGCTAGGAGAATAATTTATGAGTGGACATTGAGAGATTCTAAGAAATGTTGACAAAAAAGTACAATTTTTTACATGATGGACAAATGTTATTTTAGTAGGTTGCAAATGAGGGCAATAATCAGGTGGAAACTAGCAATAATAAATTATTGAAGGAAGAGTGTCCACGGTCTCAGGTTTCACATTCCCACTCCATCCTACAGACTGTACCATTCCAACCCCACCCTGCCACATGATGCTCAGTGTTACTGATAATCACTCAATTGCTTGCCATCCCCAGTCCTCCTGTTTGTCGAATTGTTTCTAAATGGAAATACTCATATCATTTAGTGGCGGGGCAAGATGGATTATTAGGGAGGCTACCTGCAGCTACACTATCAACCAGTTACGCACAAAATGCATCTGCTCTGCAGTTCAAGAACCTCTCTTGACCCTCTTATCACTTGGTGGAACCAGCTGTCACATCACCATTATTGTTGTAATGTGATGAAACAACAGTAAGACTTGCTACTGGCCACTCTCTTGAAGAAAGGAAACTGCATGGATTGTCTCCACTCTCTGAGTCTACTCTAGAATATCCTAGTATTTTACCTGCCCTGCAACCATGGCACACATTTAGTGGAATCTATCCTCTAAGTGCAGTTACAATTTTCTTTATACCTTTTACCAATGTTAATTGTTTTTATCACAATTCCATCAATCAGCTGCCAAACAATTAAGGAGCTATGAATTATAGCATGGAAAAGTATTCCTCTACTATAAGCACCAAGGAGTGCTCAGAGAAACTGCTTCAAAAAAATTTTTTTTTTCTTCTGATCTAACACTTGCTATATTCCCTACATTTCATGCTTTACTCAAGTATAATAAGCAGTGTTTATCATAGCTAAATGATGGCACCTTTGAAATATTTACATCAATTATGTTGATCTTCAAATCCTAACAAAAATATTATTATAATCACAGTATTTATATCATGTCTACTGTATCTTAAACAGTTTATGATCTCTCTCAATCTTAAATATGTGCACGTGTTCTCTACATAATACTATTTATCATATCTAATAAAGAGAAATTGAAGTACTTACAATTTTTTCTATTGTTCATACTTAGCAATTAAGGGGTTCTATGACGTGGGATTTGCTATCACATATAACGATGCAACTCCGCCCTTCTACTTCCCACCTCCCTGCAGACCAATGTTTGTGTAGCTGATGGCCAGGGTTTGAGTGACAGCTAGACTTGATGCCTCCTTGGTTTCTCTGTTTGTATTGTACATATTTAGTGTATATTTGTAAATATGTAATGTACCCACAAAGTGGTGGTGTAATAGCTGCCATTTAATTTTGATTTACTTAAGTTATGTTTCTTTTGAATCAGATCAAACCTATCATGTCACCGATAAAAGATCATTTTAAATTGAGTACATTTCTATATAAATCTAGGATTTATTTGTTTTACCAAAAGTTGAAATGTGCAAACATTTATGTCCATCAGATAATTGAAAAGTACCAAGCTTAATGTGTTACATATGTCTTTAGTTAAATACAGCATGAGTTTATATATACAGCACATTTCAACAGGACCTCATCATATTTAATTTACTGTTGTGGCAGTGGAATATTGTTGTTATAAAGAAATATATATATATAAGAAAATGTATTTTTATTGATCAGTTGTTGAAGTTTTGTTATTAAAGCTTCCTTGTATAGCTGCTAGTCTATGATGGTATTGTTCTATGTTATTACAATGGAGGCTTCTTGTAAATTAATACATCAATAAAGTACATATCAGTTATTTATTTGACTTCTGTCATCTGTAGGCTGTACTTGGTGTATGGATTAATCTTTTGAAGAATGACTTACAAAAATAAATTCAAGTTCAAAAACAAACACAATTTTAGAACATTGAGTAAAAAAGTCTAGTCAACTTACAAAAATTCTTATCACATACTTAACAAAATTTGAATAAAATGATTTTATTTCTGAGCATCACATTTGCATGTTGAACATTTTTGTTGATACAAAAACATTTTACCACAAGTAAACTTCAGTGCAGACCTCTGATAATCAATAAGAAAACTGTTTACAAAATTAAAATACGCTAGGAATTAGAAAATAATCACTGTCCTATCAAAAGAAAACCTCCAAGTAGTAAAGATTTCAGGAAACTGAATCAACCAGTCTATTAGCCAAAAATAAATAACGCGACGTTGTATTCCTTCACTCTCGGGCCATACTTTAAATTGTGCGATGAGCACATCAAAATTTTTATCTGATCTTATCTCTTCATTTCGAAAGAAATGATCCATAAAATTCCTTATCTTCATATACATAAATGAATCGCTATTTCCCTTGATCACGCCATAACTTGAGAACGAGTTTACCGATTTCATTCATTCTTTTTTTATAAGGTTTCTAATACCCTGTACAAGGTTCTTACGAAAAAGAAAAATGGAAAATTTCAGAAAACGTAAGGCTACTTTGCTTCCACGCATTTGAATTTCCAAATTGTATGTGGGTAGCCTATCTCCCCCTCCTGAACCATGGTGGAAGAAGATTCAATTTCCCCCACCACATTGCCCGCGCCATATCACGTAGTATACATGGTTATACAGAAAACCTAAGGGAGTCAGTTCGTTCTTCAAAATGCCACCAATTAATTAGACCGACCAACTTAGGTCGCAGAACTTTCAATGCTGCAAGTCAAAGAAGTATACGAGCAAGTCAAACCGACGAGCAATGCGAAGCGAGAAATGAAGTTAAACGGAATCGAAATCAACAATATAGAAATGTTACGTTTATTCCTTATCGAGCTGCATTCAATTATAATATGGCAATCTGTTGCGTATATAGTCCTTTCAGATCCCCGGGTGAGTACGGGTAGTATTGAATAAGCAGTATACACGTTAGATTGGCACTTTATTTAGTATAATACGACATGACTTACATGGATACATTCTGTAAGACTTGTCAAAGGGTCCTCCCCACTCTCGCGTCAGCCGGTGGCGCTTTCTGGAGGCGGCGCCACGAACGAAACGCTCTAACGAACAAACACAACATTCCTCCCCCCTAAGTTTCGTAGTCCGACGATTCCTCGCAGGCAAGGACCTCGCCCTTGCTTGGGTCCCAGGAGTCGACGGACTGCGGATCGGCGTTCCTGACGAATCCTGGCTTGAATTTGCATCAGGTGGTTCATGGTTTCCCGCAGGCGGTTCCTCTGGATCAGCTGCGGCGGCCATGGTCCCAGTCGGATGAATCTCGGACTCAGTTTGAATCTCGGAGTCCTCTTCGGGTTCATCACTGTTGGTCGGATCTGTCGACGGAGTTGATCGACGTGACGACGCCAGACTTGTCCATCAGGGGTCTGCACGCGGTAGGATACTGGACCGGTGACCTCGATGACTGTTGTCGGAACCCACTTCGGATAGTTTCCAAAGCCCTTCGCGTAGCTTTGGTCTAACGGCGCGAAGACTCGGAGTCGTGGATTGGCTTTGGCATCTGCTTGGAGTTGTTCTTGCTTTGACGACATTTCCGCTGAGTAGTCGGGGTGCAGACGGTCTAAGCAGGTCTTGAGGCGACGTCCCATTAGAAATTCGGCGGGGCACGTGCCTGTAGTGGCGCTTGGAGTAGAATGCTGGGCTAGCAGGAATCTTGCGAGCCTCAGGTGCCACTTTCCAACAATGATTCGCTTCAGTCTGAACCATTCGCTCGACTTGTCCGTTCGAAGACGCATGCTTGGGAGCGACGGTGATATGGTGAATACCATTATTACTGGCGAACTCGGCGCCGGTGAAGCCAGTTCCATTGTCGGACACGATGGTGTCAGGAATACCATGCGTAGTGAACAATTGTCGTAGTGCTTGAATTGTCGAAATAGCGTCTGTCGATTTTACTCGAATCACTTCCAGCCATTTGGAATACGAATCGACGAGTAGAAGAAGTATGCAACCTTGATATGGGCCAGCGTGATCGATGTGAAGTCAAGACCACGGCTTCTTAGTACATTCTCATGGGAAAACAGGTGCTTTCGGTGGTGCATGACGAGTTAACTGGCACGCCTCACATCGGTTGACGACGTCCTCGATCTGCGCGTCGATGCTCGGCCACCAAACGTAGCTCCTGGCTAGTGCCTTAGTCTTGACGATGCCCTGATGATCGTGCAACGTCTCAAGAATGTGCTGCCTTGCTTCGCTCGGAATAACGACGCGGCAACCCCATAGCAGGCATCCTCTATGAGCTGATGACGCCGGATGTATAGTGTGAATTCGTCGCCCAACTTCCCAGCAGGCCATCCCCTCCACACCCAGTTGAGGACACGCGACAGGAGCGGGTCCTTCGACGTCATTTTCGCAATCTCCGAAGCTGTAAGCGGCGGCTTGTCCAATGCCTCAAGCAAGAGGACCTCGCACGGCGGTGGAACTTCGAGTTCGTCGGTGGGTAGAGGTAATCGGCTCAATCCGTCAGCATGGCCAATGGTCTTCCCCGGCTTGTAGACCAGCTTGTAGTCATAAGCTCCCAGCAAAAGACTCCATCGCTGCATGCGTGGCGATAGCATGTCCGGAGTAGGCTTGTCTTTAGCCAACAAACCAAGCAGCGGCTTGTGGTCCGTCCGGATCTCGAATATCTGACCATATAAGTAATCGTGGAATTTTTTAACGCCACGTATAATCGCAAGTGCTTCCTTGTCGATTTGGGCGTAACGACGCTCGGTATAGTTCATCGTCGCTGAATGAAAAGCGACGGGTGCCTCTACTTCCGGTGCCAACTGGTGTCCCAACACAGCTCCGGTACCGTACTGTGAAGCATCAAACGTCAATATGATGGGCTTATTGGGGTCAAAGTGGACGAGAAGAGTGTTCGATGACAGCAGCTTCTTAACCCCTGTGAATGCGGTGTCATGAATTTGAGTCCACTTCCACGGCGCTGCCTTGTCCAGTAGGCGATGCAGTGGCTCCGCGATGTCGGCCTTGTTACGAAGGAAGACGTGGTAAAAATTCAGCAACCCCAGGAATGCTTGCAATTCCTCTTTGCATTTAGGTCTCGGCGCGTTGTGGATAGCGTCGATCTTGTCTCTAGTAGGTCTCACGCCGTTCTTATCAACCAGATAACCCAGGAATCGCTTGTAGTCCCGACGATGCATTTTTCTCGATTCGCTCGAATGCCAGAATCAGAAAATCGTAGAAGCACCTCCTGCGAGTTCTTCCGGCGTAGCACCCTTGATTAGCACGTCATCAAAGTATGGAATGACTCCGGGAATCCCAGCCAGCAACGTTTCGATGAATCGTTGAAAGATGCCTGGTGCAGTGAAAACCCCAAATTGCAACCTCTTGCACTTGAATGCGCCTCGGCGAGTGACAATGGTCTGGGCCATTGCGGATGCATCATCGACGGCGAGTTGCAAATACGCTTGCGACAAGTCCAGTTTTGCGAAGTGACGACCTCCTGCGAGTTCGGCGAGGAGTCGGTTGACGGCAGGTACTGGATACGATTGAAGAGCCTTATTAATCGTGCATTTGTAATCTCCGCATAGACGAATAGTACCGTCGGGTTTCAGAATAGGGACTACTGGAGTAGCCCATTCGGAGTCGGTGACTGCTTCAAGAACTTCTTGATCTATCAGCCGGTCGATTGCCACATCCACCTTCGGAAGAAGCGCGAAGGGCAATTTCCGAGCCTTGAGTCGGATAGGATTAACCATCGGATTCAATCGTAGCATTAGCGGCGGTCCTTTGTATGCCCCCAGTTCCTCACTGAAAACGTCGGGAAACTCTGCCAACACTGCCTCTGGCGACGTCGAACTCACGCGTAGAATACCGTCGAGTTTGATTCCCAGCGCAGTAAACCAACTCAATCCCAGAAGACTTCTCCTTTCCTTCTTCGAGATTAGTAGTGGCAACTCTCCATTGAAATCTGGTAGCAGACTGGGGCATGCAACATGCCTACAATCTCCACAGTTCGCTGGTTGTAGTCGCGAAGAATATACGGCGACTTCTTAAAACGAGGTAATTTGTTACCGTAGATCCGTCGACAAGTTTCCAGGTCTATAATTGAAACTTTCGCACCAGAATCCACGTCCATTTCAATTGATGTTCCATTTACTCGCACGACGGTCTTGATTTCGGTCGCAGTGGACGATACTTCGCACGTCTGGATATGCTGGAGGTTGTATACACTCGTCTTGGAAGGCTTCTTATCCTTTGGAGTCGGCGGTGGGCGACGAGAAAAACTTCCACGGTCCCCTTGCGAGTTCTCCGCAGGCTTCGAACGACAAACACGCTCGATGTATCCCTTTTTCTTGCAACGGCGACACTCAGCATCTCGAAATTTGCAATTATCACGAAGATGACTACCACCACAGCTTGCACAAGCTCCGATTGAATTCTGTCCTTGTGGCTTAGCGGAACCCTTGTTCGACCGTTGGCGTCGGTTTTCGTATTTTGGAGGATCCGTGTTGACTAGATTTGCATTTATAGTACCAGCACCTCGGATTTCTTTCGTATGTCGGGTAGCAGCTTCGGCTGCTAGAGCTTTTTCCTGTGATTGCGCGAAGGTTAAAGCAGATTCGGCGAGCAACCGGCGTTGTAGAGCTTCGTCTCGGATACCGCAGACAAGTCTATCTCGCAACGTCAGGTCTAGCGTAGCACCAAAATTGCAATGTACAGCTAAACGACTAAGTTCGGCGATATACGTATTAACAGTTTCGTCCGCAAGTTGATTTCGGCGGTGGAATTGAAACCGTTGAAATATTTCGGATGGTTGCGGCGCGAAATGTGCTTTAAGACGAGCGGTTATTTCGTTATACGTCTTCGTTGACGTAGCTTCCGGCGACACAAGAGAACGAACAACGGCGTACGTCTTTGCCTAACATACAGTTAAAAATACGGCTCTCTTCTTACCGACTTCCTTCCTCGATTCCATTCGCTTGCATGTAAAACGCCAGTCGTTCAGCGTAAGCGTCCCACGACTGCGGTTGACTCACGTCGAATTCTTCTATCACGCCTAATGTAGCCATTTTCTTGAATTAAAATGCCACTTATCTGAATTGTAGTTTGATTGATGACTTGACTTACGAATTTCCATTTCAGAACTTGTGTTTTCGACGAACGGAATGTTCACTTTTTGAATGTTCAACTGCCACAGCAATGGCTGCCTACGTTTCACTTTTCAATTTTGCTCACTTGCTGTTTCCAAGTTGTTTCTTCTCACCCAGGGATCCCATCCTCGTCGCCAGTTGTTGCGTATATAGTCCTTTCAGATCCCCAGGTGAGTACGGGTAGTATTGAATAAGCAGTATACACGTTAAATTGGCACATTATTTAGTTTTTTTTTGGTTAACAGGCTGCATGAGGGTGATCCTGAAACAGGCAACTCCCCTTTAATAGCATAGGAAGGAAATTGAAAAGGGGGGATGCGGAAGGTAGAGCAAGGTAGCCAAGGGTTAACTAGGGCCCCCGGGCTATGGTTTAAGGATCCTACCCGGTGTTTCACCTAAAGAGATGCAGGGAAAACGCTAGAAAACCTGCATCAGGTAGGTCGGGCATTGGGTACTATTCTCACGCCCTTCCGAATGACGGGAGACGAGTTTGCTGTGGGGACGCAGCATTCCCTTCTCCGTGTCTCCACCAGTTTGAGGAGGCAGTTGGCCGACTGATCCAATGGGATCAGCGGACAGCTCTTGCCATATGCCCAAGGTCTTTGACCCCAGTACATATACCTCCTAAAATAGGTGAAGGTGTCTAGGCATATGAGAACTTTGATAAAAAGTACCCAGAGAGAGCGAGGCATTCCCGACATGATCAGGTGAGCTCCTCAGTCACTCTGGGCTGAAGCGCCCGCGAGAAAACTCCCGCAGCGCCCTTCTATATGCTTTATTTAGTATAATACGACATGACTTATATGGATACATTCTGTAAGACGACTGCTCGCGCATTCGAATTGTCAAAGGGTCCTCCCCACTCTCGCGTCAGCCGGTGGCGCTTTCTGAAGGCGGCGCCACGAACGAAACGCTATAACGAACAAACACAACACAATCGATTACAGTTCACTTCAAATCGTTGCTATTGGACCAATGAACGTCGTGTGTCCACATTGCAATGCATTTAAGTTTAAAAATGAAGCCCCTGGATGTGTTGCGCCAGTGGCCAAGTCAAATTGACGCCATTGGTACCACCACCAGGGCCATTACATTCATTGGCTTCTGAAAATGTACCTGATTCTAAACTTTTTGACTCATCCAGCAATACAGTCATTGCTTTCAAGTGACGTCATTTGGGGCAACACAAGTTATACGAGATAACTTTATGCCGAATTTCAAAGTAAGTATAATGGGAAACAAACTTTTACATCTATGTGGCTGGTGCAAAATACGTTGGCATCTTTCAATTGACTTGGTTTAAAGTACGTTTGTAGCTATGAATTGCCAAAAGCAACCAGAAGTGAGTGTATTTACAGAACTTGATGGGAGAATAGCAGTGCTGCCAATGTATTTTGCCAGTCACATGGCGGTACAAACACTTCCCTATACAATTATCTATATTACATTTGTTTACCTTTGAAGATTCAGGGTCAAATATATATATATATCATCGAACAGGTTCTTTATTGCCAACGCCGGATAGTGACTGCAAATTTATTTCATGGGCGATTCAGCAAGACAAGTCGATCAGCGATGTGAACACAACAATTCGGTAAAAAGACAACTGCAAACATTTTACCATCATCACAAGGAATTGGTTGCGTTATTCAAAACCGCATTAGAGCGCATGCCATCTGTTAACCACAAAATTGTCATTAGAGCCGATGAGACGCCTGCAGGACAACACGCAAGACGTTTTAATGCGTCAACAATTGATGAAGTCGCTGTTGTCGTCGTGGCTGAAAATCTAGAAAACCAAAGATGTTTATATATCTCTTTGTAGAAAACCGAGATATTGTTTTACATCGACGGAACATTATTCAGCCACGTCTTTGTAATGACACCCGACTAGCGATGAAGAAAGTAATGAACAACGTCATCGAAGCCACAATTTTAAAAGAGAAGTACAAAGGCGAAGACATCCTTATGATTCCGAACGGCATGCCATTTCACTTTAAACGGTTACAATTTCCAGTGCGGCTTGCATTTGCAATGTCGATAAATAAATCGCAAGGGCAGTCGTTACGTGTTTGTGGAATCAATCTTGAAAATCCATGTTTTTCACATGTCCAACTGTATGTCGCCTGTTCCCGTGTCGGAAAACCATCAACATTCTTTATTTACGCGCTAGAAAACAAAACTATGTTGTGTATCAAAAAGCATTACAATAAACACTATGGTTTTGAAATATTTTTCTTTATTATGTATTCCAGTTCGAATTGAATATTCATTACTAAGAAATGACAACGTCTCAACATTTTATTTCGTTTTTAGGGCAAAATAAAAATATCTATTTCAGCGCGAACGAAGTCGCGGGGGTTAGGTAGTAATTATATATATATATATAAAGTAATCTTTTACATGGAGAGGTTAATTAAATGATTGCACAATGATCAAATAAACAAAACAAAATTATATTATATAGAAATTACAAAAATGATTTTAATCTCAGGGGGAAATAGAGGGCCTCACAAGAATGAAGTCGACTGAATATAAAAAAACAAAGTAGGTCAATTATTTTCAAAACTGAAGGAAAGAATACAAAAAATGATCATTACGTCCAACAGCAGTTCCACAAGGATGTACGTCGCTCTCCAAAAAGTACTTATGTCTAAGACCACATTCTCAGCTCAAAAGCACTACCTTCGCCACTCACTCAAACAGAACCTCTCTCCTCCACGTCCACCACCTCAAAATTCTGCCTTCAGCCATCTTAAAACATATATTTTATTGTATTTATTGATAGTATACAGTTGGGTGCAAGCCCGGTGGTAGATACAAAATGAAGTTCCTTAAACATAAATACTGCTAATCTAAAGAAAAATAATCACAGTTATTTAAAATTCCTATAGCCCTGAAAGAAAAAAGAGAAACACTACAATAATTATATTATCTTAACACTCACTTTAATTTTAAAATTAGAATATACATTTATATTATTCAAAATACCCACTTCACACGTTTCTTTAGATTTGTCCTGAATTTATTTTCCTGAAGAGGATATCCTCCAAACACTCCCACAGGTAAATTATTCCACTCGTTGATGGTCCTATTTAGGAATGAGAATTTGCCAACATCTGTTTTTTTGCTTTCTACATTTCACTTTGAATTGATGATCTCATCCACTGGGCTTTTGCATTTTGGAGCTAATTCCAATCCACGGTTTTTGCCCCTTATAAGCTTTGAATAGGAAATACAGCCTTGCTTTCTCCATCCCTTCTGACAATATCTCCCAACCTAGCTGTTCTACTTTTTCATTCATATGTCTCGGCCCTACTCGCACAAAATTAGCAGCCCTTTTCTCAACTTTCTCTAATGATTCTACTTGATTCCATAACTGGTCTAAATAAGGCTAAATATGCCAACTACTTTCATTTTGAACTTCCCTTATTTAAGTTCGTCACAATTAAATGTAAGGAATTCCACGCTTTTCGGGTCGTGAAATTCACCTGTTCCTCCCACCCAAGTCTGTTGTTGAAATATATCCCCAGATATTTGCAGCTCGTTACCCGTGGAATTAGTTCCCCACCTGTTCTATATTCTATCTCATTTAACAACGTGCGTTTTTTAAACGAGATTGAGCTGCTTTTCTTTCCATTAATTTTCCTGAGCCAGCTATTGACTTTATCTAGATCTTGTAATGATATAGCGTCTTGTTCGTTCGTTATCTTTCTGTAGATGATGCAGCCGTCAGCGAAGAGCCTTACCATTGACTTTAAATAATTCGGTAAGTCATTAATAAATATTAATAACAGTAATGGCCCGATTACAGAGCCTTGAGGAACTCCCGATGTTACAATGCCTGAATCCGAAAATTGTTCTCCGATTTTGACTTTTTGTGATCTATCGCTTAAATATTTTATATACACCTGTTTCATTTAATTTATCCAATAGGATATCATGAGGCACTACATCAAAGGCTTTAGCGAAGTCTATAATACCACATCTACTCTACGGCTTTGCCACTTTTGTTGAATTCTCCAATTACACAGACCTCCACATCATGTGTTTTCATGATTTGCTTAAACACAGGAAGATTTTCTGTGCGCAAATTGTTGGTCGTGATGGTCAATATGTTTTATTGCGGCTTAGATCTGGTCAAGTTAGGTTGATTTTATCTTCTTGTAAAGCTACTCTACCCCCATTATCTACTTCATCTGCTAACTTCTGAAATAGATTTATCATTTGGTTTTCTCATGAGAACCTTTCCCGAAAACCATGCTGACCATTAAAAAATCCCCCTTTACTATCGAGTTCAGATGTAACGTAGGCTGCCTCCCCTTCGTATTACCCTACCCGAGACTTTTTCCCTTGAGCATTTGATTTCTGAAAGTACTGTTTTGTGGTCACTCAAACCTGGAAGAATTTCACAATTAATAACCCAGTCTTCCAGCCTTAACAGGAAAACATCCAGTATATTTTCGTTACGGGTGGATTAGTGACTACCTGCGTTAACCAATTGTCCCAAACTAAGCTATTCACCAGCTTTAGCTTTTCTGAGTTCCCTACTTCACCTTCCCAATTAGCTTTCGGTAAATTTAATCTCCAGCCACTACGACTTTCCCGGAAGATCCAGCCTGTAGTGTTTTTTCCTTCAGTTTCCTTAGAATTGTATAATTATTCTCAGGTGGTTTGTACATGCTGTTAACTCCATTTTTTCTTTTCCTGATTCTATTTCTAGGGACATTAACTCGTCTTCTACATCTGACCAAAGTAATAAACTAGTTAATTTTCATTTTGTTAATACGAATATACCCCCTCCCCTTGACCCTCTATCCCTTCTAAAAATTTTGTATTGACATCGACATATTTCGTTATCATTTATTTCTTTTTGCAACCACAACTCAGTATCGATTTAAACATCCGGATTATAAATTTCTACCAAATTCCAGGATTCTTCTAGTTTAATTATTATGCTGCGATAATTTACCTGTAGAAAGCGAAGGGAACCCTCTTCCTCGTATCCTCCCTCTGCCTCTGCATCGCCGATCGACCGTCGTCTGTCTTCTCCGTCACCGTTCTTCATCGCTGCTGCCGTCGGTGAAGTTGACGACCGCGATGTCGTGATGTCCTTCTCCGCCGCCGCTATCCACGACGCCGTGTTGATTTCCGACGTCTGCGGTATAAGTCACGTGAACGAACTAACAAATCAGTACTGGTCGATCACATTGCCATCTCTTGTTTGTGATACTGAACTTTTCCGATTGAAAGTTATGGAAGCCCTTTCCTGGCATCTTTCTACGCCATGCTGCTGCTTCCTCTATTGATCAATCCACGTTTCATACTCTCCTGTACCTTGTCAATCCTTACATTATACTGCCTATTTTTTCGCCCTTCACCTTCGCAGGTCACCTCCGTATATCTGCCCCTATAAGGGATAAAACTCTCTCACGTGACGATTGTCTGCCAATCATCGTGAGTTCTCCGTCAAGCGCAGGAGTTTTTTTTGGAAATTCCGAAAGGTGAACGCTCTTTAACCCAAAACAAGCCTACCGTTATAAGCACACAGTCGGCCGCCTTCTCGGCGCAGGGAAAAATCCCTTTTACCTGGCGTTCATATTCAAATTATATCATGAGACCATTATAGCAGGGATAACGCGATATGCTGCGAGCTCGTGGGCATACAGGTTCAAAATGACAAATCCTAGCAAGAAAATCCTCCAAATTCAGAGAAGAACCTTGATCAGAATATCTGGGCACACAGTACTACATCGACAGACGCACTAACAGTTCTGCTGGGTATAGTCCCTCTGGACCTAGAGGTGAGAAAGAGAGGTGCTCAATGTTGACTAAAAAGGAATAATCAAGAAAAAATAAAGTATATATTAGGCGGAGAAGCTAGATGCAAGACAAATATTGTTGAAATTATCCTTGATATTTGGCAAAAACGATGGGATGAATATAATACTGGCAGAAGAGTCCATGGCCTTCTACCTGATGTTAGAGAAAGATTAGCCATGTGGCACCTCCAACCAATAAAAGGGTTGATGCACTTCCTCTCAGGCCATGGACCACATGGGCTGTACCTTAGTAGGATAAAAAGAAACAAGGACACCCTGCGCAAGTGCGAAGAGCCAGCCTCCAGTGTTTGATTGCCCTGGATATTATATAAATCATGAAGAACGGACTGCCTTAAGGGTCAAGGATATAAAAGCCGTAATCAGGGATCCGTATTTAATAACAGCGCTAGAAAGTATAACTAACCAGATATCCCGGATTGAGCTCGGAATATATAATTGCAAATTATCTCTGTAGGAGCCAAATGTAGAATCTCATACCACCATAGATGAAAACTACATACACATAAAACAAAACAGTAGAATTGATTTTCTCTGAAAAGCGGGTAGAGAGGAAGACGGTTGTAACTGCTTCAAACAATTCAACATTCTTTGGGTCCCTCAAAGATGTTATGACTGACAACACCACTGGTAATCCCAGGAACCGGAAAGAAACATAGATATGGTCATGTAACAGACAAGAACAAACATTCCCGACATTTTTACATCAAATTGACGGTAAAAGTAGGAAAAAATACACATGACAAAGCCAGCTTAAACCCTCATCTCGTGAACGCCGGAAAATGAGGGAAACCGGAATTTCGGAGCTGGAAGTGCAACCTGTGCTAGAGAAGTGAAGACGTAGGAAGGGAGGAGACAGCAGAACATTGAATGGCTTTTTCCTGACTCCAAAGGGAAGCCCAGGACACATAAATAGAGCGATGGTTGATCTCCTGCGTCTCCACGCAGTATTACTGGTAGAACTTATGCAGGGATAGCGTTCTTCATAATACAAAGTTTGCTCTACATACCCCCTGCAGACAAGTGCGTCCAAATTTGATGTTAAAAATAAAAAATCTATATGAACGAAAAAAAATATGTAATGTCTTAAACTGTAAAACCCATTTAATGTAAAAAAAGGATGGCAGCAACTATTACTTTAGAAAGTGGGAGGTCTCAGGGTCCATTCCATGGACAATAGACTGACCCTTCTTTTGTAACGAGAGCAGCCCATTGATAAAAGGGACCATCTAAAGAAAACTGAGTTGCTACCGGGAGTGGGCGCAGCTAATTTGGAGGACCGGCCGGGAAAACGGAAGAATCTGGCTAAATGCGTAACATATGCAGCATTTACGCCCACCAAGATAAAGAATTTTCTATTGGCTGCAATTGTCAAACTGCAAGTCAATAGGAGACTTAGGTGGACAACGTCTTTTGGTGGTTGAAGATGGTGTGGCGTCCTACCGAAGTGACGAGGAAAGAAAGTTTGGAAGGAAAGAGGATTACTAGATTGGGAGAGCAGAGAAGAAGTTGACGGGAGAGCGGAGAGAGCTTGTCAACAGATGCTGTTGGGGAAACGGAGAGACATTAGCGGAAAAACATAAGGAAGATGCAACTCGGAAGGAGAGTAAGGGAAACAGCAGACAGATGGGAGACCATCTAGTAGCAGCAACCAATCAACCAGAATATGGAAACATATGCATTTTTACATATTGAGAAGGTGTCATTCCGTTGACCCGAGAATGACGGAAGAAAATAAAGAAGGGCATCTAATGAAAGGTGTAGCTGAAACATTTATCGGGCACTGCTTACCAAGACGATCACCACGCCAAACGAATTTGCTAAATGGTGTCACTATGTAGTAGCGTCACACCAAAACGAGTTGCGCGAATACCGAATGTAGTGTTGGTAGCTATGACTGAAGAGCAATCGGATTGAAGATCTCTCATTCGCTGTCGACGAAAATCCTCCATGGATGACTGGTTAAAATGTCTGGAAACTACACCGACGTGACCATAGATTACCAAGCAGTTAGAGCACTAGTCGACTCTGGAGATCCCTTTTCCCTGATATCTGACGCTTATCGCCGTCGACTAAAGCAAACCATGTTTCAAAACACAAAACATACAATTCCGAAAGTCGCCAGCAGAAAATACATCAAATCAGTCAGAACTCGGCATTAATGACCAAACGCAACCCTTTGAATTCGTCGTTCGACCGGTCGTTCTGCAGTCATAATGTCATTCTTGGTTGGATGATCTAAGCTACATCTTGAAGAAGGTAGTTCCGCGAATGTTTACGTTCTGTATCCTGGACACTTGTTGGTCGTTGAAAATTGCCATCCCACCGTTATCGATGATCCGAGTACACGTGAGCAGTTTAGACTCCAATCTCAACTGTGAAGTCCTTCTGGAAAGTCACAAGGCATTGGTACTCCAGAAAGAAGTGTATGTGCCCACATTGGTCATAACACTTAGCTAAGGTAAGGGGGAACTTTGGCAATAATTTTTATTTGTTTACTTTATTTACTTTGTTTTCCCTTCATTTCTAGTATTTTCTGTTTCGAGAATGTTCTGTTTCTGGAATATTCCAAGAATGTATAAGTTGTACTGGATCCCGAATCGGGGTCAGCATTACGCAATACGAGCCTTTGTACAGCTCTTCGTGTTAAATAAACGTTTATAACTTCTAGCTGTGTGTGTTACTGTACCTCACGATCCTTCAAAAACGTTCTACTAGCTGCTAACTTGACCGAAAATCAAAGCTTCCGTTACTGAACGTGCTACGCCAGTTCTCCGACAGCTTTGAAACTGGCTCAACGACGACTCATGTTAATCAATGCAACGTCAAACATCGCATTATCACCAGCGATCACGCCCCATCAGCCAAAGGCCGTATAGAGTGTCAGCAACCGAGCGACGGTTTAACCAAGAAGAATGCTGAGAAGAGTCATCATTCAGCCATTATAAAGCCCCTATTCTTCCCTAGTGGTCCTTATTAAAAAGAAAGACGGTACATGGCACGTCTGTGTTGACTGTCGTCGTTTGAACAAGATCACTAAAAAGGATGTCTACGTATTTCCCCTAATCGACAACACTTTGGATGTGGAGGACCAATGACCTTAAATTCAAGACACTTCGGGGGAGTGAGATATCTATGGACAAAGACGAGGCGTTGTATTGTGTGAGCGTATGTTAATTTATAAATAAATACAAGTTGTGAGACGAATACGAGTTTTATATATTGTTCATCCTTACATAATGGTGCCGAAACTCGATTAATAAATTGACTAGACCTTGCGTTATTGAAGAATATTTATATTGCTTGTTCTGAAGATTTGGACGACCGGCAAGAGAACAACGATACTACGAGACGAACAACGCAATCACGAAAGGCTAAACGTTGTAATTGTAATCAGATTCTACAATAAGTAAGCTGCCTTTTCTAATATCTACAAGAGTTGATCGTTACTGACTGTGCAGTAAGTTTTGCATTCAAATTCAGGTTATGTGCAACAATCGCTACTAGCAACTCAAAGAGCTTCACGTATTAGGACCAAGGTCTGTAAATATACAGACCTTGATTAGGACCACGCCGACCCGTGTCTCATTTTGTCACTAAGTTTTTTTTGCACTTCACCGCCTTCCAAATATGGCAACCGAGGAATAAACAAAAAATCTTTCAGTTCTGAAAAGGAAATGGACGACTGAAAGACGGAATATTACAAAATTTAGTTGCGAGATAAATAAAGAGGATGAATCAGACCTTGATTTTGAATACTATAGAGGGAGACAGACTCCAAGACGCATTGGATAGACTCGTTAAATTTGATGATGAGATACACGATCTGCTATCCGATGAAGAATATGAATCTGACGTAACTGTATCCGAGGACTACATTGATGTTGCGAAGAAAGCCATCCTAAAGGCTACGCGTTTAATTGATACTAAATTAAATACCGCCACATCAAACATAAATTCAAATTCATCCATAGCAGCTACTCCAATGACGTCATCAGTTACAAATTCTGCGACACTGCCTTCCAACCAAATAGAGCCATTTGCAGGAGACGTAGAGAAGTGGTTGAGATTCTGGGAACAATTTCAGTCTTCCGTTGATAACAACCCATCTATCTCCTCTATTTAACAAACACGTTTATTTACGTAGCTATCTTGAAGACGAGCCCAAAGATTTAGTCGACGGCATTGCAATATCAGCGAATACGTGCGAAGAAACAAAACGAATCCTGGTATCACGATATGGAAACAAAATAGGATAATACAGGCCCATCTTGACTTTCTTAAGCCAATACTGCATGCTACTCCCGACTCATTGAACAATACATTCATTGAGTGTAATCGACGCATTAATGCGCTAAAAGTTTTGGGTGAAAACGTAAATTATTATGGACGAATGTTAGCCCCAAAACTTTTACGCGCCTTTCCCGACAATATTTGCCGCAGGTGGATTATTTATTCCAAAAGGGAGAAGATCCTGGAGAGTAGTATCAAGCAGCTCATGGACTTCCTCAATCAAGAAGTTGAGGACATTTTTCATCTACGTTAGATATAGGCCTGTCCACACCCACTACAGCAACTTTAAATGTTAGAACGAATACTCCCAAACACAATAAGAAAACAAATGCAAAATTCTGTGTCTTCTGTGAATCACAGGACCACTGGGCACAGATTTGTTAAAAAATTCAGAATTAAATGCACGCATAGAAAATTTAAAAGCTGCAAAACGTTGTTTTCGTGCCCATAGTGTGAAAGACTGCTACAAAAAGAATAAAGTATCCTGCACAAATTGCAAACGGTCCCATCATGTGTCTATTTGTGATACAAAATTGGAACCATCAGTAAGTGTCGGTAACATAAACATCACTCCGGCGGGATTCACGCATCTTCAAACGGCCAGAATTTGGATTTCAGACCTGACCGGGTTAAAGAAACTCACTCGATATGTCTTGGAAGGGGGAAGTCAGACGAGTTTTATCAGTAAATACCTTATTTCAGAACTCAAGCTAGACATCGTTGGAGATCCCTCGTTAGCCGTCATGGGATTTGAAACATCAACTGCGACTTCGAATCATCGCAAACTGGTAAGAGGATTTTGGTGCGATTCTAGCTTATCACTTTCTGCATTTGAGACGACACATAACTTCTCACCACAGCCGACGACATATCACATCTGGTGCAGACTAAGAGACTACAATTAGCTGATCCCACGGACGATTTCAACGACCTTCCCATTGAGATCCTTATTGGAGGTGACCAGTATTCGCATATTGTCAAAGATACTGCGCCGATCCGCCTTTCCCCTACAATGGTTTTGATCCCAATCTCGATTGGGTTGGATATTTAGTGGGAAGCGTTCAGGCATACCGGTTGATGGAAATATTGTCAACTTTATTGACGTCGAAGATGACAGTCCTGCTGATCATCTATCCAGAGGAGTTACGGCAGACAAGTTGCTTGGACTTGAAAATTGGTGGCATGGACCATCTTGGTTATCCAAGGAGCCTTCCCAGTGGTCATGTAATTCTTCGACTGTTGGTGCACTTCCTTAAGATAAACCACCCACTCAATAGACTTTTCTCACGCCATCATTGACGTTGCGAGATTCAGCTCCTACAAGAAATTAATGCGTGTTACGGCTTGGGTCCTGCGCGTAACGAAAGTAAAAAAAGGGGGAACTTACGGCAGAAGAAATTACTTCTGTTTTCCATCTGAAATTGACGCACTAAAGATAGGCGTCAAATTACCTGACAGATCGAGGATAAAATGATTCAACCCTTTCCTGGACGATGGAATAATGCGTCTCGGCGGTCGCCTGCATTTCGCCGAACTGACACGTGAACAAATTCACCCAATTATTTTAGACGGACAGCATTATTTCACTGTGTTATTAATTAAACATACTCATGTTCGCCTTCATCATTGTTTTATCTGAGCTTCGGTCGACATTTTGGATACTACGTGCCCGTAGTGTAATTTACTGTTGCATGCCGTGTAAGATGGCACGAAACACCTATGGACAAGTGGCAGAGGCCCCACTTCATTTCCAACGCCATTCCAAGTTACTGGAGTGGACTTTGCTGGCCCACTCTACGCCAAAGCAAAAAATTGTACAAGGAAAAGCTATATAGCCTTGTTTACGTGTGCAACTACACGATCCATTCATCTCGAGCTTTGTAGCGATATGACGACTGAGCGATTTGTGCGAGCAGTCCAGAGGTTCATTGACTCTCACACACTACATATAGTGATAACGCCCAGACATTTTTTTCAGTGAATCGCGAGCTGTCTGATCTATGGACATCCATCTCGTCAAGTAAAGCACACCAATTTCTTTGGTCCCACGCAGTAACCTGGAAATTTATTGCCCCACGTGCAGCTTGGAGGGGAGGATGGTGGGAGAGATTGGTTGGCTGCACCGAAAGATGTCTTCGGAAGGTACTAGGGCGCGCTTGTGTCGACGAGGAGGAGCTGAGAACTGTACTCATCAGCACTGAAGCTGCATTAAACTCTAGACCACTGGAACGGCGATATTCTCACGACGGCTCATTTCCTCGTAGGTGAACGACTTACTTCGCTTCCAACAGGAGCAGAACCATCGGAAATATCAATCCTGAAAACTTTCAGAAAGCGCCAGATAATGGAAGATGACTTCTGGAAACGTTGGATAAAAGAATATCTTCTCTTACTTTAGAGTTTCCATCAAGTACGGCAACCAAAAAAGAGGACGAATATTCGAGTAGGCGACGTCGTTCTGCTCCACGTGACATGTGGAAGAAGGCGCGAGTACAAGTACTGCGGGCAGGAAGACATGGACTCGTGCGCACCCTCATTCTTTTCACTCCAGACGGAAAAGATTAACAAGACCTGTCCAGCTGGTCGTATCATAGGAAGTGGACCATGGTGGGGAGGATGTGGAGGACCAATAACCTTAAGTGCAAAGACACTTGGGGGGGGAGTGAGATATCTGTGGACAAAGACGAGACATTGTATTGTGTGAGAGTATCTTGATTTATAAATAAATACAAGTTGTGAGACGAACACGAGTTTTATTTATTGTTCATCCCCGACATTGGACTTCCACACGGGTTCAAAGTTCTTGTCCACTATTGATCTTCATACCGGCTATTGGCAGATTGAGGTAGTATTCGACGAGCAGTCGCCACGAACGGGCGCGTTTCTCAGCTTTCTCCGCAGAAAACGCAAGGTTAGTAATACGTGTGTCTTATGGAATGCGGTCGCAGCAGGCTGCGCGTAATCAAAGAGCGAAAATGTGCCTATTCACAAAGTGATATAGTAGACGATCAACTAGAAAACGAAAATATGGAGATCGTAGATGAAAGTGAGACTGACAGTAAAACCTTAGAAAATTACCAAAAAGTCAAAGTGTTAGAAAAGCAATTAACTCAAGCTCTAGACGTAGTTAACACGATTAGAATAGAACTAGCTAGCCTGCAACAGAAAATTACAGTCCTGAAAATTCAGATGAAGAGGATGAGTTAGTAAATAGAAAAACAGCATGGCTACTCCCAAATAATAAGAGGAAAGCCTAGAAATCACCTGAACAAACTAAGCCAAATCAAAAGCAAAATCATTGCAACTAAAGTGCTGAAATCTCCTCCAGTGATAATAAGCAACGTTAAAGATTACCAGAAAGCAAAATTTGGAAGATATCAAGGTAAACTACAAAACCTCATTGATGAATAATAATCAATTAAAAATTAATTATTAGTGATGAAGACGCATATCGTATTGCAACCAAAAATATGCGAGAACAAAACCATGAATGGCACTCCTATGAAAATAAACGGAATAGGCCAATCCGAGTTGTAATAAAAATATTACATCCAACATGAGACGTAAGAGAATTGGAAGAAGAATTAAGAGAAAAAGGATTTAAAATTATTAAAGTTGAAAACAAAAAAGTAATTAAAAAAGATCTAAAACCTGAATATATAAAGCTGCAGCTGTTCATAGCAACATTTGAAAACACAGAAGATATTACCAAAATCTATGAGCTTCAATATTTAGGTCAAATGAAAATAAAAGCGGAAGCATGGAAATCCAGCAAAACGACACCACAGTGCCAAAATGCCAGCAGAATACCTAAATGCGTGAAATGTGCGGGAAATCATCTCACAGCAACATGCACTAAGCCAAGGGATACTCCAGCTAAGTGTACAACCCTGCTAATTACAGAGGATGCAACTACAAAAAATAAGACTTCAGCAAACACAGAAGAAACGAGGTACAGAGCAAACAACAATTTTTTTTACATGCAAAAGACTGACAGGGCAAGTCTCTTTTACAGAAGCTGCCAAAGGAAACAATTTACCACAAAGAAAGTCTTCGCAAGCAAACAAACCAAAAAAAGACAAGACTATTGGAACAAATGATGAAGCAGACAGGAACGACAAGAGCAATTCCAAAAGGTAAATAATGCATCAACACGAAATAAAAATACCAACCTAGAATGCTAACGGCCTCCTGAACAAGAAAGCTGAGCTAGAAGTATTTCTAAGCTCTCAGTATAGTGACATATGTCTGGTATCGGAAACACACCTGACACAAACATGCGTTAAAATTAGAGGCTGCAAAATTTATCATAGGACTCATCCACACAACCAAGCACATTACGAAGAACAACACATACAAAGCGAAGAATTCCAAAGTACTACTATAACGATTCAGTACACCAAACAGAACGTAAAAATTGGTGCAATCTATTGTCCACCAAGGTACAACTTAAAACAGGAAGACTACAAAATCCTCTTACATCATATGGGTGAAAGATTCACAATTGGAGACTTTAATGTAAAACACACAGACTGGGGAGCGACACTAAATACAACTAAAGAAAGAGTACTAAGAAAGGCAATTAGAATGATAGGTGCTAACTTTCACTCGACAGGAAAACCAACATACTGGCCCACTGACAGAAATAAGATCCCAGATCTATTAGATTTTTTCATAAAATACCACTGAACTTCTTACATACCGAAGAAAATTACGATCTAAATTCCGACCATACAGCTGTCATTCTAACACTAAGCGAACCACGCCTCGTTAATAAAACTACAGACTGAGAGCGTTTCAGAATAAATATACAATATGAAATTAACCTAAATACAACTGGACTACGAAACTGAAAAATTTACCAGAATTTTACAATCACCAGTCTTCAACAACACGCGGAACATTACACATATTACAAAAACAGTCAATTATTCATCCGAAATACGAAACCTAGTCAGAGAGAAAAGGATAGCGCGGAGAAGATGGCAGCAAACAAGGCACCCAGATGATAAGAATATCCTTAATAACAAAACACAAAAACTGAAACGTGAAATTCGAAAGCTAAAAGAGGACTCCATCAGACAATTTCTATCAAACCTGGCAGCAGAAAGAGACTCAGATTATTCCTTCTGGAAAGTCACAAAAAGAATTAAGAGACCAATAACATCAATACCTCATATCAGGAATGGACTGCAAGGTTGGGCGAGAGATAATAAACAAAAAGCAAACCTGTTTGCTGAACATCTTTCTGACACTTTTACACCGAATAAAATCTAAACTGATAACGTTCTCGAAAGACGTTAATAACACTGCATATGAAGAAATAAAGCCAGTATCCCCAAAGGAAGTAGCGGAAGAAATAAAATTTAACTTAAATTCAAAGAAGGCGCCAGGATTTGATCTGATAACAGGACAAATATTAAAACAGCAACCAAAGAAAGGCATCCTCATGCTGACCTACCTGTTCAATGCAGCATTCAGATTGAAGCACGTACCTGCCAGTTGGAAAGTAGCTCAAGTAATAATGTTACCAAAACCTGGTAAGCCACCACATGATGTCAAATCATACAGACCGATATCACTCTTACCAGTAATTTCAAAATTGTTCAAGAAACTTCTGTAAAAAGATTAAAAACGTTCATACAAGAAAATAAATTAATTCCAGACCATCAATTTGGCTTCAGAGAAAAACACTTAACAATTGACCAAGTTCACAGGATTAGTGATATAATAGAAAAAGCATTAGAAGATAAATTAATCTGCTCAGCGATATTTCTTGACGTTGTGCAAGCATTCGATAGAGTGTGGCATCAAGGATTAATATGTAAGTTGAACAGAATGCTGCCCAGACAATATGTGGAAATTATAAACTCCTACCATATCTAATAGACTCTTCCAAATCAAACAAGAAGATGAATTCTCTGACTTAAAAGAAATTCAAGCAGGGGTACCACAAGGAAGTGTTCTTGGACCAGTCCTGTATCTGCTGCTTACAAGTGACATCCCAAAATTAGATGACGTGAAACTCGCCATGTTCGCTGACGATACTGCGATATTAGCAACAACATCCACACAAGTACTACAAGTCGCTACTAATACTATATATGAATTGACCAGACAATGGAAAATTAAATTGAATAAATTAGTCAACTTGACGAATAAGAGAATGATTGAGCCTCCATCTCTGCACATAAACGGCACGACAGTACCATACGAAAATAAAGGCAAATATCTTGGTATGACACTAGATACCAAGTTGAGATGGAAAGAACACGTAAAAAATAAAAAGGAAGAACTCAACATAAAATATCGACAGTGTAGATGGCTCATTGGAAGATATTCCAACCTGTCCTTATATAACAAAACTTTGGTGTATAACCAAATTATTAAACCAACCTGGTCGTATGGTATACAACTATTGGGATGCGCAAATGAAAATAACATCAATCAAATACAGACATTCCAAAATAAAGTTTTACGTGCCATGGTGAATGCCCCATGGTACATTAGAAACGCTGATATCCATAGAGACCTTGGAATTACAACTGTCAAAGAAGAAATTAAAAGATTTGCGGGAAAGCAGGAACACAAACCGTGAAGTACGGGCTTCACGGCGTCTTTTTGAAGATTTTCCACCTGCCATGCAAAAGAAAATAAAATAAAAAGAAAACTATTTGTCTTTATACCTGCTATTGGCAGATTGAGGTTAACAAAGTTGTAACATTCGAAGGACTCTACGAGTTCAAGTTAATGCCATTTGGTCTCTGTAGTACTCCAGCCACCTTCAAACGCATGATGGATAATCTGCTCCGTCGCCTTAAATGGACTGTGTGCCTGCAGTACCTTGATGACATTGTAATGTATTCAGAGACGTTTGAAGAACTGTTTTGTCGTTTGTATCCAAGGAGTACGACTTCGCTTGAACCCGAAAAAGTGTTTTTTTTGGGGGTTAACAGGCTACATGAGGGTGATCCTGAAACAGGCAACTCCCCTTTAATAGCATAGGACGGGAATTGAAAAGGGGGGATGCGGAAAGTAGAGCAAGGTAGCCGAGGGTTAACTAGGGTCCCCGGGCTATGGTTTAAGGATCCTACCCGGTGTTTCACCTAAAGGGATGCAGGGAAAACCCTAGAAAACCTGCATCGGTCATTGGGTACTATTCTCACGCCCTTCCGAATGACGAGAGGCGAGTTTGCTGTGGGATCGCAGCATTCCCTTCTCCACGTCTCGGCCAGTTTTAGGAGACAGTTAGCCGACTGATCCAATGGGATCAGCGGACAACTCTCGCAATATGCCCAAGGTCTTCGAACCCAGTACATATACCTCCTAAAATAGGTGAAGGTGTCTCCGCATGTGAGAACCAGAGAGAGTACGAGACATTCCCGACATAAACAGGTGAGCCCGCAGCCACTCTTGCGGGAAATGCCTGCGAGAAACTCTCACAGGTATTGCCTACCAAAAAAAGTGTTTATAAACCGCAGCGGAAATTAAGATTTTGGGCCACCTTGTTAACTGTGAGATAATTCATCCAGATACAGATAAGGTCGTAGTCATTACACATTTTCCCACTTCTCGACACATTGGTGACGGCAAAGGTTTTTGGGAATATGTTCGTATTATATGTTTCATTAAGTATTTCTGCACAAAGCCACGCCCACTACAAAATTTGCTCAAGAAGGACACTAAATTTCTTTGGAATAAGGTTCAAGAAGATTCATTTATCATTTTGAAATAAGCCCTGACTTCAGATGTTAAGTGATTTGACGACTAAAAATTCCGAACAGAATTACGTACGGTCGCCAGCGGGTACGGAATTGGTGTTGCACTAAATTTAGGAGGATGCGGAGAAAGTCATTGCCTATGAATTCCACCAAAAGACAATGCCTTGCTATCATTTGGTCTATTAACAAGTTCCGCTCATACTTATAAGAACTGGTGCAAACATCGAGACGCTTACTGCCTGTCAAGGGATCCTGTTCAAGAAGACTCGGCAAGTGATGACGATGAGATCGCAACCATCGTCCTTTTAGCTAACATAGCTTCGGAATAAAGTGGCGATCCGAAACTACGTCACATCATAATCATAATCCTTCTACAGAAGGAGAAACCACTTAAAGAAGGGTTCGAAATAGGTAGGAGGTACTTTTTGTAAGAGGAAATATGATCTCATGGACAGGAATGATTCATTGTTACTCCTAATGGATTGTGAACTGACATTATGCGTCATTTCCACGAAGCGCCTACGTCTGGGTTTCTGGTTCTCACCCAGACCTTCCACCGAATGACACGACTCTAGTAATGAGTGCTCACACGAGGGCAGATTTCATCGGCAGATCTGATCGGCCGACCAATTGGAGCTCAGATAGTAAACAAATCCGCTGGTAGAGCGCATACGAGAATCTGCACAGATCTCGATCGTAACGAGTAAACGACCTTCAGATTTCGCAGCAGATTTGTTAAATCTGCCGCAATATCTGTTGGTGTACAGAACTGTTAGACGCCGCGTAAGCAATTGTAGAAAGCCATAGGTACCATCGGGACATTTAATACCGACCCCAACCGCCGTTTCTGCATTTCACCGAATAACAATTGATCTCCTAGGGAAATTTACAAAGCCTATGGAAATCGACGGATAATTGTCTATCACTATAGCTGTACAGATTGCCGAGGCTCAGGAGATAGCAAAGTTTCTAGCTGACGAAATCATCTTGAAACATGGAGCCGCGAGAATAATTATAACCGATCGTGGGAAAGTGTTGTACTCGAAACTGATTTCAGAAGTAGTTGCACGCTGCAATGTTGTACATAGAATGACTACGGCCTATCACCCACAGACGAATGGTCTAACTAAAACGTTCAACAAAACTGTGGTTGATATGCTGTAGATGTACGTTGATTCTGGACAAATCGACAACGTTTGTTCTATTTATTACATTTGCCTACAACACGGTCAAGCTAGAGACCATTGGTTTTAGTCATTTCTTTCTGCTCCATGCACGCGAGACAGAGACAACTACGGATACGCTGATCCCCTTTTACCCTGATAATATAGCTAATGATTATGTTGTCCATCGTGTTACTAGAGCCGAAGAAGCCCGACAACTTGCGCGATAACGGACTTTAAGCTCATAAGGCAAGGGTCTGGAACGGTCAATACTAAACACAGACCTGTAGCGTACAAATCAGAAGACTTGGTGTGGATTTGCAGGCCTGCAAGGAAGGTTTGCCTATCCGAGAAGCTTCTAAAACGTTATCTTGGACCGTATCGAATTATACGACAAAGTTTTGATGTCAACTACACACTCGTCTTGTAACTCATATAATTGGTGGATCTTGGACGAGAAGGGGAACGAAAAGGAATTCCTGCGCCTTTCTCATTCTAGACAAGATTCTCGTGCTATAAAGAATGTAGCCCAGATGTATGCGAGATGGATCGCGCGGGAAGGCGAAGCCGGAATTCACACTTATAATACTATTATTTTAAGGTTCTTAAAATAACGAAACAAATAATTCCTCCTAAATTAATTCATTTGTTGTTGCACATGAACACATTGCACCAGCCGCCACTCGTAAAGATCATGTAGTCCCCGATCTTCACCGCTGGACAGTGCGCGTAAAATGAAAACTTGCTTTCTGAAGCGTTGACGAACCAGTATGGCATTAGCTTAAGAGCGCATAAAATAGAAACGGCGCTAATTAGATATGACCAGCGTATCATTGCTATAGGAATGTATAGCTATTTTTGGTAAGATGTCTACAGTAATTTGCAACATCACTACTATGCAATGCCAGGCGCAGTCTCGTAAACGATCTGACGAACCAAGAAGTTCCAACGGCTACCGCGGATCACAACAGAAGCGGACAGTTATAATTCAACCGAACAAAACCTTGGATGAATTTCAGGTGAAATTTCTACGTAAAAGACTAAAATTTGTTCCATCATTAAGTGCTTTACCAAATGCGGGGCGAAGGAAGCTCTACGCGGCTTCCATGCTTAGGTCGCGGAGGAAGCAAGCCACGCCATTTCTAAGACCAGAAAAACAAAACATGATAACGGAGGATTGGAAAGCGGTCAAACGAATCGGACATTTTATCTGCAGACAAAATAAATGCTACGGATCTTACGGGAAGACTATGTTGCAAATATGAGGAAGTAGCTGGATGATTTCAATTAAGGGAACTTTCCCGTGACCCGACAGGCTTTTTTACCCAGAATACCAACATGTTTATTATCTCTACAGTCCGGCCAGTCGTCTTTAACACCCGACTCTTTTCTAATTTAACAATATATATTACCTTGTCGCTCTATATTGATATGTAAGATTGTCCATTGAAGCTGTATGTTTTTTATATTAATATATTATTACTAAAGCTATAAAATTTAAATTATTATAATAATTTTTAATATGTATATTCTGTAAAATATTTTGTAGTAAGTTGTGAAGATGGCCAAAATCTGGTGACGAAACGTCGTTTAATGTAAATAAAATTTGTCTATAATTTATTTTTTAAATATATGATAAAGTGAATAAAAGACGGAGGAAAAGGTTGGAGCACTCAGAGCAGATTATGGAGGGTGTTTAATGTGGTACTTATGTGGAGATGAAAAGGTTTGCACAGAATAGGTTAGCGTGGATCAGACCAGTGTTCTCAATTTCCATATGAAAATGTCATTTGTCTTCCATTAAGATATTTAATCTGTATTATATTTTGAGTTAACTGGTACATTGATGTATATTTTATAACATATTGTAGAATTGTGTAGAATTTTTATTTTAACAACATTTAGACGACTCGGTGGCTGGATGGACTCGGAGGTGTTGGAAAAAAGAGAATGACAATTGAGAAAAGTTAGATGAAGTGGTTAACTATGGTGATGTTCTGGTCAGCGTCACATCACAGAGATACAGGCAGACACAAGGAAATTATTTGATGAATTTGATAAAAAAGGGAATAATTTGTAAGATCGAGATTACCGAAAGAAGTATATACTGGTAAGGATTTTCAAGAAGACCAGTTATGAAGACTTTGCGTAACAGGGATCTCTACCAGAGACGTATTTCGGCGGAAATTGCAGCGACCGATTATTCTGCGGAAGACGCTTCGCGATTGCAGCCGTAGACTACGAAGAGCAGCAGCCCCTGGAGCGTGGCCACTGCGTGGTAGGAACCCAGAAACTGCTCCAGGCCTTGGATTTGGGTGAGGAATAGCCGGATGGTGATCCCTGCCCTCGACAGTACGGAAGTCTTTAGAGCAAAGTTGAAGAGACCGGGGAATACTTTCCGCTTCTTACGCTTAGCTCAAGGTCATTGACGCTTCTACTGACGTCATTGTAATAGCTGCAGTTGGAGAAGAACATGTAGAGGTTGAAATAAGGCCGCGTAGTTGCAGAGCACAAACAATTGCTGGCCAAACTGTAAGTGGCTAACAAGGACGTCGTCCATGCAGAAGAAAGTAGTGCACATCGCCGCGGGCAAGAACAACCAAACAGCGCATACCAGAAAAGGAACTGAGGGGCTTCAACGGTGTAGACGCCGAGTGTTGATAGAGGTTATAAGAAGTGGCGGTATGCCGTGAGCAACAAGGCGGAGGCGAGGTCCATGATGACGTCGATACTCACTCCAAGTCGTTGTGAAGCGCATGCACCAACAGAAGCCTCAGCAACGCCGACATCAAGTAGCAAATCATAAGCTTACCTGCGAGGTTGTGTAGTTTTTAAAGGACAGGCCAGATACGATAACACCGTGAGGACTCGCGCAGCGACGTCCACGTACACCAGGACTAGGACGTGCGTTGAGCTCCCGGCCTTCTAGTAAGGCACGCTAAACGCATTCCTGGCGTCATCTTCACAGAAAACTACCTCTATGAAAGACACGAGGCCGCACATTACAGTGCGGTTGAAAGTTATCACAGGAACATTTTACGAACCGTTGAGGTCCTTCCTAGCGTGGTCCTTGAAAACACTGTACGGACAGAAGTAAGTCGAAGGTCGTCTTTATATTAATGTCGTTGGAAATACTACTGTAGGTTCTTGCGATGAGTTTAGTGAAATAGCAGAGAGAAATTCGTGTTTTGAAAGCATAGTCCAAAAAAGTGACGGCCGGCCTGTACATAACTTGCAAGTCCTTAAGCAGTACAGGCAAGCAATAAGGAAGGGGATCAAGTCCTCGTTGTCGCCTCTCATCGTGAGAGGACAGGCACGGGGACTTGAGCAGAGGAAACGGCCCGACGACCACGTCAATGGTCTCACAGTTGAATCCTTGTATGTACATGAAATTAGGTCCGCATATACGGAATGACTTCTCCAATATTGTACGCAATTATGCCCCAAGTCAATTCTGCTTTGTTCTGAATTTCGTCAAAGTTGGAAAAGTTTTTCCACGGACGTAATAAGTTTTTGAACGCAAAAGGTTCGATCGTAACATCCGAGAACTTGTACTCTGTCTCTAGCAAATAAACACTATTGGTGCTAGGGAAAGCGTGATTCAACAATTCATAACAATCTCCACTATTATGTGTACAGGTGTTGTAAAAGTCTCAGGAAAAAGGAATCAAACATTCAAGCTGTTTCCTCAGCAATGGTCTCACACGTTCCTCATACGCCGTGGTCAGTGGCGCCACTTCGTTGGCCTCGTCTGTACGCAATAATGTGATACCATCTGGAGGACTAACTCGAAGGCGTGTTTCATCTTTGACTTCACCAATCGATGCAAACGAGACTCCACACACGTCGTGTCCTGCAACAGCAACAGTAAAGTATTTCAATCCTTCATATGAAGCAGAGTAAGAATTGTTTCACTGGACTCGCCTTTAGTTTGCCTTTCAGGTCCTCAATATTGGTAGAGTAATATTAATTTCTTGTAATACATTTGCGTTCCGTACCTTATATCCTCTCCATGGTAATCTTATTTTAGATATTTTCGGTCAGGCAATTGATTCGAAAACAATTGAGGCAATACTTGAAATGTTTTCGTACGAATCCAAACACAGTACAACCTTTCATGGGAGACTTACCCGCAGCTCGGCTTCAAGCGTGTAAATCGTTTCCAAATTGTGGGGTCGATTTTGGAGGACCATATGAGCTAGCCATGGCTAGACAATGAATCCCCGGGAAATATAAAGGATATATTTGCTTGTTCGTGTGTTTTGCAACTCGCGCAGTCCATCTCGAACTGGTATCTGACTTATCGACTCCAGGATTTCTAGCAGCCCTGCGTCGTTTTATCGCACGTCGTGGGTCAATAAATATAAGATATTAAGACTGTGGCACTAATTTTGTAGGAGCGAAGGGCCAGTTAGAAGTATGGAGACGAGTTGTGTTAGATAAAGAGTTCAACGAAAAAATAAGGGTTGAACTGGGCAATCGTGAGATACAGTGGAATCTAACCTCCTTCTAGTCCCCATATGGATGGACTTTGGGAAGCACGAATAAAATTCGCGAAGAAATACGTCGTACGTGTTGTTGGATGTCAGCTGTTAACTTACGAGGAATTCTACAGTCTGCTGACGCAAGTAGAAGCGACATAAAATTCTCGGCCACTGAGACCGTTAAGTTCGGATCCAAATGACTTTGAAGCCCTTACAGCAGGTTATTTCTTGATGTTTGAACCCCCATCCGCCCTTATTGAACCAGATGTAAGCGGAGTTAAATCGTTGCAACAAAGATGGGATTTATTATGCAAATTAAGTGGTTCGTTTTGTAAGCAGTGGTCGCTTGACTATCTGAATACTTTACAACAGCGTCACAAATGGAGGTGTCGCACTCCCAATTTACGTTCCGGGGATTAGGTTCTTATTAAGGAAGAGAATCTCCCCCCTCTACGTATTGTGAACATGTTCCCAGGAAAAGATGGTGTTGTTAGGGTAGTGGAAGTGCGGACATTGTCAAGATCTGCTGTGAAATCGTATCCTTTTCCCTGCAATAACCAATAACGGCAATTGCACTGGGTGCCTCGGATAATTAAAGATGTTGTCGTATATAGTTTTGGTGTTAGAATTAATATTAGTGATGAATAGTTTGTTGATTTAATCTTGTAGTATTGGTTGTCTATATTAGTTTAAGGGTCATCGTTATCGTTTTTTGGTCTTTCTTGGCATACCATAACCCATGGTAACATATCTCTTCCCATACCGTGGGCCTCCTGTTAGGTTGCGAAATTTCCATCTCGGCCCCGATGGAGAGAAAATTCAATTTTCGTCCCTCGTAGAGACCATCATGATCTCAATCCTATCATTCGGGCTATGGTCTATTGTTTACCAACAAGTAATATCCGTCGGGTGTAGAAACGAGGTTTCTAGGTGGGCGGTATGTTAAGGAATGTACACTGAATGATTTTTATCGTGAATTGAAGGCCAAATTATTTGGCGATCGCTTGCGAAATGTTTTTAGTATTCTAGCGTTTGGGTCTTGCAAATGCCGTAGCTATCTGTTCTGCATGGCTTGTAAGTCTCAAGTCCGCATTCGCTCGCGACTTGTGCTGGAAGAAACTTCGGAAGAGCGGCTGAGTTGGACGCCGCGTTTCGGGACATGGTTCAACAACCCTAGGTGACTTGCACAAAATTCATTTCGCCAAGTTTCCCCAACACCCGCTGATCTTTCAATTTTGTTTTACAGACAAGTTTAGCATTACATCAACCCAATTTAAAAACTAAAAACAGATAAAGTATGGGAAGATATAAATGTTAGTGAAAGAGCAGAACACTCAGATAATAATGCAAATTTTCAATTAAATAGTTATTGAAGTTTTAAGGAAAACAGGAAAATACTGGCGGAAAAGAAAATTTGTGAGACAAACCAGAAGGTAATTAATAAAACACTGTTATAAACGGAAGAGAAGCAGAAGTATGGAGGGAAAGGAAGACGGAAAGAAAAAGTCACAGAGATACATAATTAAATTAATAAAATAAATAAATAAGATAAATGGGAATACATACACTGTGAAGAGAGGTTGAACATAAGGATACGAAGAAGAAAAAGTACGAAATATAAAAGACACACGTAAAAATATTATTAGAAGTTCAATTCAATTCGTGGGTGTTAAAGGAAACTTCAATAGGGCAGCATAACCAAAGGAAAAAACCCTCAAAATTTTGGATGAGATGAAATAAATAGTATTAAGAGAAAGATGGAGGTAACGAAAGTGTTACATAAAATATAAGTAAGTTTAAAAAGTATAAATAATGAAAATTGTTTCTGATATCAATGAGATCGGAATTATATTAGTAATGGTTGTAAATTTTGTTAACTGCAATAAGAACTGAGAAAATGTAGATAACAATAGAAATGTTAGTAAGTATGAAGGAATCTAGGACAGAAAATGAATTGATAGAGCAGTCCCCTTCCCCTAGCGAATAAAAACTATGACGGTAAGAATACAGTAAGTAGTACGATAGAAGGAAAGAAGTCGCAGAGACCAAGCAATTTATTTTAAAAATAATATAGTCGAAAAATGGAACTGTTATACAAAGAAAAGAAAAAACATTATGGTTGGAAAATAAAGATAAACAAGAAATAGGAAAACACAAAGAAATATGGAACATTTAAAAAGCGCAGTAGGTTAGTGTCACAGTAGAACGGGTTGCGGTGCGGGTTTGAGACAACACATGTATTTAAGTGTGACCTGTCACACAAGGGCGGCGGTTGCGTCTACTAAGAAGGAATAATGAAATATTTAGGAATAAAAATTCTAGTTTTTCAGAATTTAATTCATTTAATTATCTAAATTAAATCACTTACAATGTACAAAATTCGAAAAAATTCCGCTGTATTCAGAATGCATTTGCCATTGGTTGCCTTGGATTTATTTTCAAACGACTTTCTAAAAAACTTCGTCGCTGATTTTACTACAGCTTGTTTCTATTTTAATGCCTTCTCCTCCATTTTAGTCACTATATTTTCCAAGATAGTCTTCATTGCAGTGCCTTTTAGATTGAAGAGTGGATTATCCTCTTGAAATTTTGTTCCGTCTTTACTAAAGAAAATTGTGGAATTATTGAAGGAACATTCTTTCAGGCTTCGACTCTTGAACTTTTCCCTTTTGAGGAACAAGGCACGCTGAGTAATCCATCTACAGAGTTAACTACAACTTTTCTGGCAGTAGGACCATTACGTTAAATGGTGTCTTCAGTTATGGTTAACCCGGATTAATCCCGCCACCATGGAGGCATTACCCAAGGAAGTGTGACGTCATGACCTCGAGTAAAGATTGAAGAAATGTAGATTTAAAGGCAAAAAAACAAACGGAAGAGGTTAACGCAATACATTAAAATGTAGTCTAAAACATGCAGTTTAAGAATAAAAGAACTAAAGTGTGTATTGAAGCATCGAAGGGTAGATACCTGGACTGAATTGAAGAACAAAAAAAGATGAAACTTAATGAAAACAATGTTATTGCAGTAGAACCAGGTTTCCCAATCTGTGTTCCGTGGAACACTGGTGTTCTGTCTGCCAGACCTGAATAGGTGTTCCGCAAAAAGTTGGAGTAGTTCTACCTATACTATGGATTATAATATCATGTTATAATACCACTCAATCAATTCGTAAGACGAAATCTCCGTTTGCATCAAACGGGAGAAAGTGGAATCATTTCTTACACAGCTGGGTTTAGGTCCCACCCGTAGCACGACGAGGTAATACGGGTCTAGGACGATTCGGCGCGGCCAGTTCGGCGCGGCCAGTTCGGCGCAGACACTTCGGCGTTAGAATTATTCGGCGCGGCCGTTTCGGCGCAAGGTTGGGCGCGGGGACATTACGTGGCGATAAATGAGAATATCGTGGACATTTGTTTCAAATAAGTTATTTTATACAAATACACATCTTATATTAATATTAATAAAATGAAAAACAGAAAAATAATTTTACAGTCAAAACGTCTTTTAAGTTTTTGGACCATTTAAAAGTCACTAATGATCATGTTTTCTTATCATTAGATGAAGAGTTCTTATTTAATTTTTACCCCATGCATCAATTACACCAAGTTTTAAAAATAGATGTGATAACTACTTTTCCAAATTGACAAAAATTATTTTATCAAAAATTCTTATCTTAATAAATGTAATTATAAATTCCACTTATTTTTCGTTCAAGAACATTTACTATCACGAAATCATTGGTTCTACCTTGGGAATTTTTCTTTGTCGTTATTCGAGCAAATTATGAGAGATTTGGAAGCCTTATGTATTACATCTTTAGATTTAAAACCACTGAGATATTTCAAGAATGATGACTTTTTAGTATCATCCTCAGATTCCACATAAACCATTTGCTCAATACTTTTAATAATTACAACCCTGAAAGAAACTTTAAAATTGAAATTGAAAAAGAACGCTCTGTCAATTTTCTTGATGTTTTGGTTATTGTTTCTGTCAATAAGAGTTACAAATTGCTATAAAAATATCTACTTACTCATGAATAATTCTTAATTACATGTCAAATCAGCCATTATTCCATAAGATACTATGCTTTATAATTCAGTAAATATGGACGTCAAATTATAACGTCAGCGCTATCATAAATTTAATCTGGGAAAAATATAAAATAGTGTTCTTCTTAATATTTATCCTTTGCATTTCGTTTACAAATACATTAAAATTGCGTTGTCTAAGATTAATATGAAATTAATAATTTACCCGTAAAATTACGCAGTAAGAAATAATACAAACTTATGACTTATGACTTAATGAATTACGATATCCGAATTACCTTAAAATCTTGCAATAATTTAAGCTATGTTAAATTATTAAAAATAAAATTAATAATTTCGGTATCTGTTTATGTTGTAATTACAGTTATATTGGCCAAACTATGCGCACAAATAAAATTCAATGTGAAAAATTATTCAGTTTTGTGGAAGAATGCATATTGAAACAACCGTAAGATTTATTAGAAAAATATTATAATTTCAGATTAAAATATAATATTTATTTTAGACTGATGAGTGAGGCACATCACATCAGACCAATTCGGCTATTATCATTATTATTATTATTATAAGACAAGTAATTTAAATAAATTTAAATCGCTACTTTTATAAAATTTATTTTTCACTGATGGATAAATATTTCGATTTTTATTCTGAACACAAAAGTATCATGAGTTATTGTTACGAATTGTTAAATGAATAAATAATTTGGCATCTTCAAATGTTAATGAAAAGTCCAGATAATTTGTCATAAAAACGTAGCATAATATTTAATTAAATAAACCTACGACGCTTAGTACATATTTGTGGAATTCATACTTATAGCTTGTTTTACTATTGATGTTTTACAACTCTCAGGTATTGCAACTGATTAAGTGTTTAGGAATATATTTAAAAATTTTGGTAAATATGAAATTATATGTCTTGCAATGTTAAGTGAGTTTCGCGCCGAATCGGCTGCTTTACGTCTAATAATGTTATGCGAGTTTCGCGCCGAACTGGCTTGCGCTGAATTGGCTGCGCCCAAGTGGCTGCGCCGAATCGGCCGCGCCGAATGGTCCCATCCCGAGGTAATACAGTCTAGTCCACACTGCAAACAAATGTTTCGATCTTTCTCAACAGTTCAGATGCGTTTCTTTCTTGTTGCGGAACCGATTCAACAACTTTGTGAAACAAAGGGACCCTCTTCCTTGTTTCCCGCTACAATAGGAAACAGGGGTAACAATGAACAAGTCAAGTAGAATCCTGAACGAGTGAGATGGAATGTAATTCAAAAGCGCATAATTGCAACCTGTCAGGACCATCTAGTGCAACGATTCTCAAACGAAGGTGTGCAGGAAATTCTTAGTTTACAACAATGGGAATTATATTATAGCAGTGTTGAAAGTCTCTGGCTTGTTGTGTAAGCCCCGCAGCTCTACTACGCGACACGCGGTGTTATTACATTTATCGTATTATTTTATTAGTATTCTGTGGATGGTACAAAAATAGTATTTGTTAATATTATTAATATCTAAATCAATCAGTATAATATTAATAATTCAAAATCTGACAATAAATAAAGAATAAATGGCTAATTAAAATTTTATGAGTAGTTTAAATCGACCGCAAATAACGTTTCAACCACTTTTGGTTTCTCTTTAGATTTTCCTATAATTGAAATGTATACATTTTTTATATTAGTTAGATGTTGTTATTGAGGTATTCAGTCCCAAGACTGGTCTGATGTAACCCTCCATGTTAACCTATCTTGCGCAAGCCTTTTCATTTCATCACAACAAGCACATCCCAAATCCTCCCTAATATCCTTAGCGTATTCCGTCCTCTACCTCTCTCTCTTCTCTTCTTATCCCACACACTTCCCTCTAATGCTAATTCTATGAGACCCTCATGTCTTGAAAGGTGACCTATTAATCTATCCCTTCTCTAGCTCAACGTCCTGTAATTTGTCCGCTCTTCCCTTATTCTGTTTATAACTTCAAAGTTAAATAAAAATAGTAATTAATTAATTTAATTAATATTTAAATACTGTTCGGATACCGTTGGGGTGTATACTGACGGTTTGGCAAATATTATTGGCCTTCTATTAGCGATTTCTTGTGCGTTGGAAGAATATTAATCACGAGAAGATGATGTGGAAGAGGGAATTCTTTTAGCGGGAATTAAAACTACCGTTTCAGTTTTCTGGTACATTTTTAAATATTAAACCATTACTCATTTACGGCAGGCTGTTGTAATTTTGTACGTGTTTACATTATAAAGCGCATCATTTCCTGTAACAAATGTATTGTGTTAAAACCGGATTGGGTTATACGTTTCGAAAAAATAAATGAATTAAACTGACATTAAAATGTACCGATTTTATTGTATGGTCCATTATATTTTATTTTATAATTATTTCATTTGTAGCCAGACATAGGCCAACACAAAGCCAAGAGTTGGAACGTTTTGGACGGAGGATGAAAGGGTACAAATAGATCTATTTCCTCAGAACAGCCTAATGAGGGGATGATGGGTTTAGCCATAGGCTGACCAATAAGAGCATTGAAAAAGTAGAGAGGAAGGGAGGAAAGATTACCGTCGTCTCAGAGATTTTCTGGGCCAGACACTTGTGGTAAAGATGGCGAGAGATATGGTCCTGTTAGCACCACAGAGCAAGCAGCGTCCGAGAGTTCCTCAATGTTCCGGCTTTTGGTAAGTGTTGGCCATGCATGATCACGCGACCACGTGTTTGTATTGTCTATTTTGACAAAATATCTTCTTATCACAGAATTGAAATATTATTCAAAAAGTATCGCCGGAATTTGGTGGAAAGTGGGAAGTTCAAAAAATAGAAGTCAAGTACTTCTACTGATTCGTCTATCATTGAAGAAGAAAACAATCCAAAACTGTGGTTTCTTCAAAATCCAATATTAAAGAACAAGAGTTATCTATGAACGGACTAAAACGGAAGTATGATGAAAGTTATTTAAATTTGGGATTTACGTGTATTGACTATTCAGATGCTCCTTATGCAATGTGTGTTATATGTAATAAAATACTCACTAACAGTTCTTTGGCTTCAGCAAAACTTCGCTGAAACTTCTAAAAGTTTCACCCTAATTGTAAAGGAAAAGACACGCACAATTTAAGAGAAAACGTGACTCACTAGAAAAGTCCAAACTTCAAATGATTACAATGGTTAAAACTGAAAATTAAAATGCAACAATAGCGTGATTTATCGCATTGCACTTAATGCTGAAGCTCATACAATTGGAGAAACACTCATTTTACCATGTGCCACGTGTTCTTAACGAGCAGGCTACTAAAAATGGATGCAATACTGTTTAAAGATATTTCTGCTGATATAGAAAAAGAGTTAATTTATCGTCTTGGACTTTGCAGTGAATATGCATTGCAAATGGATGAATCTACAGATGTCGCAGGACCAGCTCTACTACAAGTATTTGTTCCTTATACATATGAAAAAAGGATTGAAGAAGATTTACTCATGTGCGGATATTTACATGGACAAACTACAGGAGACGATATATTCAAATGTATCAATGATAATATTACAAATCAATAGATAGGTTGGTAGAAGTGTGTTGATATTTGTACAGATGGTGCTCGAGCAATGGTAGGAAAGATGAAAGGCGTTGTATCACGTATTCAGAAAGTAGCTGCAAGGGCCACCAGCAGTCATTGTATTTTATACAGACAAGCACTGGTGACTAAACAGATTTCCACAAATTTCAAATATGCTATGGATGAAGCCGTGAAGATGATAAACTATGTAAAATCAAAATCACTTCAATTTTGTGCGATGAGATGGGTTATTACATAGTGAAGTGATAGATGGGTTATTACATAGTGAAGTGATATGGCTATCCAGAGGAAAAGTACTATTACGACTTGTTGAACTTCGAAATGAGTTTTTGGTCTTCTTGAAGACCCAAAACGAATCAGGGCAACAGTTTTTTGAAGTTTTAAAAAATCCTTCATGGGTGATGAAACTTGCATATCTGGCAGATATATTTACAAAGTGCAATGAACTAAACTTATCATTACATAGAAAAAGTATTACAATTTTTAATAAAAGAGATAAATTGGCTTCATTTTATAAAAAAAATACGATTTTGGGTTTCATCGGTTGAATCTAATGATTTTAATTGTTTTCCTGCCTTACATGAATGTTTGAAAGAATTAAATTTTTAAGTAAATGGTGAACTTAAATGTTTTTAGAACACCTACATAATTTTAAATCAAGTATTTTGCAATATTTTCCGAAAACTTGTAACGACGATGCATGGGTTTCCATGACAGCTAAACCAGTAGGATTAAGTGCAAGTGACTAATTGATTTAATTAGTGATTCTAATTTAATAATAAGAATACAAAGATCAGCCATTAAGTGATTTCTGGGCGTGTTTGTCAGAAGAGTAACCCAATATTTCAAAACAAGCTATTATTGTTTTACTTGCGTTTTCTACAACCTATTTATGCGAAGCGGGATTTTCTTATTATGCTACAATTAAGTCGAAATGCCGAAACAGGCTTGATGCAACACCAAATATTAGAATTCAACTAACAAATATTGTGCCTGATATCAAGAAAATGTGTTATTTAAAGGCCCAAAATCATCAAAGTCATTCTTTTGATACTTATATTATATTACATTTTATGTATAATAATTATAATTACTAAATAAATTTTAAAAGTAATTAATTTACTGCATGTTTTAATTTTCCAAGAAATAGAAATAGGAGGCGGCTCCGGATGGTAGGAAATTTGAAATTTGACCTTTATAGTTATGCGACTTCTGTTACCGTCCTTTTTAATTCCGATGCCGTTTGTCCACCTAATATTTCTCTTTTAACTTCCCTATCCTATCATGACATTCAAATATTTTCTTAAATTGTGAACTACTTAACTCAATTCGAATCAGTTGGTATCCAATAAAATCTTTACCATTTAAGTTTTTCATATCCCGATCACTATCTCATCGTGTTGGGGCATTACATATTTATTAATCATTATTATATCATTAAAGGAATAAATTCTCGGCTTTATATATTGGGGCAAATAATAAATTACTAAAAATACACATTCATAAAAACTCATAACATTCTTTATAAATATCTTAATAGTACCATATACCTTTATTTTGAAGCCAGTAATTTCACGTATGTATACGTCACTTCCATCAATCCTATCTCCTGACAATATATAGGTTTTGCGAACTACATTAACTTCGGACCCTGTGCCCAACAGAGCCAAACATCGTTCGTTTTTCAAATTGGAGAGGCAGTTGTTACAACAAAACCTTGGCCATCTAAAAGTTTGACATTACTTTTAGTCCTGTTTTCTATTTTATCTTTGTCGACGTCACTATATTATTTGCTTACATTTCAGTGACTTTGTTAATACTTTTCGAGGTTTCGCAGACATTCACTACAGCGATTTATTTTCGTATTTTATCTGTGTTTTCTATTTCGCAATGTGAAAGGTGGCCTTACCCCACATCTGCGCAATCTCAGAGTTTAGGCGTTCTTTACCCAGCACATTTTCTCGTTATGGCCTTGCCTCCCACATATTTTACAAATGATTTAATTTTTAACATTCTCGCCCTATATGGCCTGTCTGTCCGCAATGAAAACATTTAATCGAGGGACTCCCAAATTCTTTTTTAACCCATTGTGTATGTGTTTATTAGTTTCACCCTGTCTTGGTTGCGTGTCATGTCTGTAAGTGTTGTATCTAAATTATTTACTTTCGTGTTTTCTAGGTATCCAACGTTTATCATTTTCTTTTAATCTTAAAGATCCTAATTCTTCCAATTCCTAAAGGGTTGTTTCTATTAATTGGGCCAGACTAGTGTCAGTGCAACGAGCTTTAATTAAATATTGAATTCTCTCATATGTCAGACCCGCTAGAAAAGCAACTTTTAACTCCTCATTTATTAATTTTAATTACAATATATTCATTTTCCGTTATTCTATACCGTTCTCCAGATTTTTGCAATAAATTTTCACCTCTTGTCCTAAATTTAATGCCAACTATCCATTCTAGGTGTTCGCTGACTAATATTTTGACCCGATTCTTGCCTAAATATAAATTATTGAGCCAAATTTGTTCTACCGTTTTTCTAGCAAGGTAATTTTCGTTTAGATACGAATTCATTTCCGTCAATGACCATGAAGTATATTATGTCTTAAACCTCAAATGCCGCTTCTACGCCCTCTATGAACCCGCTAAGTACTGCGGAATCACCGTAAAATATATCATATATTAAATTTACGCCTTGCTCTATGGAAACGTATTGGAAACATAGTGGATGAAATTGGTTTTGACTCACCCAAATGAAAAATAGAAGTGAATCGAAGATCCAATCGATCGATGCTCGGATTGCTGCGATGTGAAGCGCTGGCCACAGGTAATGTTGTCGTGATGCTGGGTACTGCTGCTTGGGGAGAACAACGACCCACTGTTCCCGCCCCGCTGAAGTCGCACACACGCCGAAATCTCGAAGCACGATGATTTTCGCTATCCTCGGATACTGTTCTCCACGTTTTCGGCTCATGTCATGAATACTTGTGAATAGTGTGTATCCACTATCTATCATCTGTTTGCAGTTACGGATATGCTGTCCAGAAAATTTGAAATGCTTACTCCTTCCCTCAACGCCGTTCGTTCGATTCTTATTTAATTATGTAATTTGTGTTCCACGGGAGCTTCCACCATGCCACGTGTTAGAATGAAAAGGCAGATTCTGTTGGGGCCGTAAAGAAGAAAATTGGGGATCCTTCGCAGCTTCTCAATGTTTCAGAATCTGACCTTGACTCTTCAATCGATACTGGTTCGGAACGTGAAAAGGAAATGAGTTTTGAGGATTATCTCGAAGGGTTGTTAAGATATGAGAAAGGTCAGGAAGGTTCGGTAGTGTAGAGTTGGTACACCTGAGTCTGATCAGGTAAGAATCGGAAGGTTGTTAAAACAGTTAAAACACAGAAATGTGGTTTTAGATTTGTGATTAATTTAATTCATTTCGTTAGTTCCCACCGACATTTTTCTCGAAACCGCACAAGAACTGAAAGGACAACGGGACCCTTATGTACATAATCTGAACTCTTGGGAAGACAAAAAGAGAAATAGTGGCTGCGAAACCTTGCCACCTCTAGCACGCGTTAGCCCGAGACGTGGTCTTGCCACCATCACGGGGGCTTTCGGGGTTGAACGCAGACCCCACGCACCCTAAAGTACCAATTTCCTCGAAGGACGGCATTGGTCGGCTGCTGGCCTAGCTCCTTTCGGTTCAGAGTTATCCCGCAGCGGGAGTTGCACTTGCCATTTAAATATCCCTTGATGCTTGTCAGACCATTTCAGAAAGCCAGACTGAGCATTCACGTGTAATGATCGCTTATGTAACCAGCGAAATTACATTAGCATTATCTATTAAAATCAATTTAACGCAACAAGGCCAATTCAAGGTGGTCGCGTTATTTTGTGTATAGTATTTTTTTAAGTCTGTTTGCGAATGAAGGATTGCGATTTCCACAATGAAATGAGCAGCATCGCTTGTCAACATCCAACAATAAGCGACATGACTCGTACGTCGAAAATAACAACGTCCTTACGAGGTCGCTAGCCATCAACAGATGTGATATCGCAGCCGACCAACTCCTACTCCAATTAATACGACGGGGTCCAGGACGGGTCCAGTTTTGCTCACCGCAGCTGACAAGCACATCCTTCCTACCCAGGCCATATGTAAAATGCGTTAAAAGTTTTCGTATATAATTAAACTCACGGGCAATCTGAGATTCCACGGCTAGGGCAAACCTTGATTTTGCTAGAATGAGCTAGTACTGTAAATATGTCAATTTTGTTAATATTAGTATTAGTTAATAACTTGCAAATAGCCTTAGATTAGTTTCTTTGAAAATAAAATCATAAAATTCAATAGAATTATTAATTTTAAAAAATGAAACCCTCATTAATATAAAGCAAAAAAATAATTAATTACCCCCCCCCCCTCATTACATTTTAGCGCATCCAAAGTTTGGGGCTCGCACTAAAATAACAAATCTGGCGCATTTTACATTTGGCTCACTAATTTTAATCTTTTATTTTATTTTGTGCATGCTGCGTGTGACTGAATACATGATCCAAATTCCGTAACAACAATTAGTCCCGTTACGTCGTTAACGAGTGCGCAATGGCTACCGGTGCAGCATTTTCTAGCCAAGAATGTTTGATAAATCAAACAGGGCAAAATAATATTTTGCTACAATTTCAAAATATGCTAATGGGATTTCAAAATAATTTATGTAAAGAAATTAATGCTAATGTGGAAAGATAGACCCAGAAGATTCGTGAATTTAAACGAGAAGTTACAGAAAGATTCGAGCAAGTTGCAAATGATATGAAGCAAAGAGATGTAGAATGGCAAGTAAAATATAATTTCATTACAGAAGTAAGCAATGACGTAAAGGAGGATATTAATGAATTAGAGCGACAGACTTTAGGGTTGGAAAATAAGTTAGAAAGCCACACAGCCGAAACGGAAATAGAAAAAAATTTAATTAAGTGTCAAGACACACAAATCGAGAGCGCGATTGGGCAATTAAAGAAGGTTGTAGATACTGTAAACAAGGAAGTTAAAGGATTAGGTGATAGACAGTCTAAGGAATTCAAAAGAATTGATGATAAATTATAGGGCAACCAAGAAAAGTATTCGGAACTCGAATCGAAATTAAGTTAAGAAGAGAGAAATAGTGTCGAAGTACAGAAGCAATGCTCTAATAATGGTGAAGTTGCAATAGAAAAGCGTCATTTTCCTGAACACGGAGCAATGCATCTTATAATATTGTCACGTTTCGTAGGGATCGTGAGATTCAATAATGTGGCATGTGAGAGGCACCAGGATCGATACCTGGCGTCTCCACCAAAAAATGTCACGTTTCGTAGGGATCGTGAGATTCAATAACACACACACGTAGAGGTTATAAGCGTTTAATCAACGGCGAAGTGCTGTACAAAGCTCGTACTGCTTCAGACTGACTCCGATTTGGAATCCAGTCCTATTTATACATACATGGAATATTCGAGAAACAGAACATTCTAGAAACAGAAAATACTAGAAACTAAAGGCAAACAATGCAAATAAATTAATCAAATAAAAATGGTTGCGTCGACTGGGACTCGAACCCGAGTCCACGAATCTGCAGTCCGGCTCGCTACCGCTCTGCCATTACTGCAGGTCTTCAGATGTGGCATTATTAATAAATTTTCTTGATAAATAGTTTGCTAAGAAAATCAAACCGGGATGTCAGAAATTTAGGGCTTACATATTCGGAAGGAAAGTAAAGATTAAGAGTGTTACGTTTTGTAATAATTATCTGTGGGCATAAATATGCTGCTACAAACCAACCTGAAAAGAGCATACCTAACAATATCCTTCCCATGTCCAGAATGTATGTAAATAGTTTCTTAAATTTTGAATGAGTGGACAGCATGTGCAAATTGTAATGATTGATTAAAATCTGTAAACGAGTTGGAGGTGTGTAATCACGGATGGAACGCAGGTGGACGAAGTTGTACTGCAACGATGTGTGTGTGTGTAAATGTGTTCAAACTTGAGGTTAATGTGCAAGAGTCTACAGGGTATTAAACAGATAATCGGACAAAATTAATGATAATATGGGCAAATAATGTTTCCAAAACAGTAAATAATTATAGTTTGTGAATTAATAACATTGTTTTGGGAGATTGGAAAGACATACTTTTAATATTTTGATAATTTTCACCATAGTTTTTAATGTGGACATTTTCGTATTCTGATAGTTTCGTAATTTTTATATGAAAATTTTTTATATTCTGATAATTTCATAAGTTTTATGCAAAAAATTTACTTTTCTAATATTTTCGCGATTTTAATTTAAACTTGTTTTTTAGAGTTCTGATAATTTTCGTTATTTTAATGTGAACATTTTACTATTCTGCTATTTTCATAATTTTAGTGTGATCATTTGTGGTATTCTTGAATTTTCGTAGTATTATGTAATCATTTTACTATTCTCATAGTTTTAATGTAAGAATTTTACTATTCTCATTCTTTCATGATTTTGATGTTAACATTTTAGTATTCTGATATATTTGGGATTTTAATGTGAACATTTTCAATATACAGAAAATTTCATCATTTTGGTCTGAAACATTTTAAGAGGCAGAAAAAGATGACATACTTTTATGAAAAATTTAATTCCTATTGTTAAGCGAATAAAATTTTTGATGTAAACAGAGGGGAATAAATGTAATGATCGCTTATGTAACCAGCGAAATTACATTAGCATTAAGTATTAAAATATATTTAACGCAACATAGCAAAATCAAGGTGGTCGCGTTAATTTGTGTATAGTATTTTTTTAAATTTCGTTTGGGTACGAAGGATTGCGATTTCCACACTGACCGCCTGGACGTTGCTGACAGGGCTGGATTTATGGCCCTAGGACAATGCCGGTATTAACGGTACTCCTAGGGGTTGTAGAGGCCAGGGCACTATGAGTCTGGAGATGAGATGAGCAGCATCGCTTATCAGCATGCATCAATAAGTGACATGACTCGTACGTCGAAAATAACAACGTCCTTACGAGGTCGCTAGCCATCAACATATGTGATATCGCAGCCGACCAACTCCTACTCTAATTAATACGACGGGGTCCAGGACGGGTCCAGTTTTGCTCACCGTAGGTTGACATTTTTCCATTGTTGTATTTCTTCTGTAAATAGTTTTTGATTTGTTTCTTTGAAAATAAAATCATAAAAATCAAAAGAATTATTAATTTTAAAAAATGGAACCCTCATTAATATATATAAAGCAATAAAAATAATTAATGACGTCCCCCACCCCACACTCATCACACAAGATAGGTATACATCGTGCTATTACGAGCATGGGGAGTATTGGTAGCCGCCTAGGGCCACGTGGTTTCATCATCGGATAACTAAAAGTTAAAGAACACACCACCGCAGGCACAAAGCCCAATGCCAGAAAAATCCGACACAACGTCAAAAATTTCGTCACTGAATGGATTCAACGGTATAGCTGTATCTCGACTATCATCTCCAACCGGGGTGCCAATGAGAATCGTTCCTAATACTGGAAACCTCTAGTACTTTGGACATCAGTCAACTCAGTGTAACGGAATAATGAAACGGGTGCAACGACATATTAAAGTCGCAATCATGACCTTTGCTGACTCGGTAAATTGGTCAAAGGACTACCGATCGTCATACTGGAAATGAGAAATGCGTGGAAGATAGATCTGAAGGCAAAATCTGCACAACTGGTTTACGCCTTTCCTTAAGTTCTTCGCCGCCACCTACGCAGCTTGACTCAGCGACTCACATCTCTGCGAAAGAAAGGGAACCCTTTCTACGACCTAAACGCCCTGTTGACTGCAAAGCACGTACTTCTTCGCACGGACGCTGTGAATAAATCGCTCGTACCGCCCTACAAAGGCGCTTCGTCGTCATCGGGAGGACAGAAAAATACTTCAAGATAAAGCTTCACGGTCGCGAAGATAGCAATCACATCTACCGCCTAATTCCTGCTTTTCTGGAGGCATATAAAAGCAGATCAGAACAATCAATTCTCATTCTCCCAGTCATGTATCGTCTCCAAGCGCCGGTACCACCAAACCAGAAACAATTTGGACTCCAATCGTAAGTAAACTGTCGCAGCTCCGAGGAAGATTTTATTCAAGCCGACTCTGATCACCCAGGAAATTCCACAGCGTACTATGCGGCGCATTCGCACTCCCGCTCGGTTCTTGGAATTTCTCGGAGAAGTTTAAGAAATACGTCAACTCGACGCCACCCGCTCTGAGAAAAACTGACGGAGGAGTTATATAGTGAGTGACACAAACCCGCTATATGAAGCCGTGGGAGTTTTCTCGCAGGCGCTTCCCCCCAGAGTGACTGCTGGGCTCACCTGATCATGTCGGGAATGCCTCGTACTCTCTCTGGGTATTTTTTATTAAAGTTATCATATGCCGAGACACCTTAACCTATTTTAGGAGATATATGTACTGCGGTCAAAGACCTTGGCAAGAGTTGTCCGCTGGTGGAGACATGGAGAAGGGAATGCTGCGACCCCACAGCAAACTCTTCTCCCGTCATTCGAAAGAGCGTGAGAATAGTACCCAATGCCCGACCTACCTGATGCAGGTTTTCTAGGGTTTTCCCTGCATCTCTTTAGTGAAACATCGGGTAGGATCCTTAAACCATAGCCCGGGGACCCTTGTCAACCCCTGGCTACCTTGCTCTAGCTTCCGCATCCCCCCTTTTTCAATTCCCTTCCTATGCTATTAAAGGGGAGTTGCCTGTTTCAGGATCACCCTCATGTAGCCTGTTTACCCCCCCCCCCCAAAAAAAAAAACGCTATATTCAGAAGTGACAGTGAAGTGTGAATTTGGTTCTGCCTTCCAGCTGTGACATCACTTCGTTTATCGGCTGACGGCAGCAGCGGTTACATCGAACTGGAGGTCCAGCCTCCTATTCGACCGGTCGGAGGTCTTATCTCGTGGAATCTACTGCTCGGTAACATAGAAATTTACCTTAAGTGTGTTGTGGTACTCAGTCCTAGGACTGATCTCATACAACCGTCCGTGCTACCCTATCTTGCGCAAGCCTTTCCATTTCTCATAACTATCACATACAACATAATCCCTTATCTGATTCGCCTCCCTCCTCTGTTCTTACCACACATACTTCACTCTAATAGATGATACATTCACGACTTCATTACAATTATTTTCTTTAGAAGACATGTGCGTAACAATTTCTTTTTTACAACTTCCTAGAATACATTGATTACTTACAAATCTACGACACTTTTCACTTTTACAAATTAAACAAACAATTATGACGATTATACAAAATAGGAACAATATGAAAATACATTGGAAACTTATTAGTATTCTTTAACAATTTCTCTGCATCATTAATGTAACAACACGTAAATCTTCAATAGATGACAAAATTTTAACTTTTGGAACTTCTAAATTTAGTTCATCAACATTATCTGATTTCTCTACTAAATGACAACAATCAAAATTAATTTATGTATCAGGTGTAAAATCTTGATTTGTAACTGTACTAAAAGAATCTACTGCATTTAGTGTCACCTGTGAAGAAAATGCTTTACATCCTGATTTTAAAGTGAACTTACCTTCATTTTTAATTTGAACTTGTTCTTGTTTACTGACCCCATTTCAAATTATTGTTAATGTAAAAGTTATGGGCGATAAAAAGAGCCATTGATTTTTTATCTAAAGGAATCCAAATAGTTTCTTTAAATTTAAGAATATGAGTTTCATAAATATTAGGCATTACCAAAGTTGAGGCATGGAGAAGTGAGGCTTCACAATCCTCTTGTGCAACATAATTATTAATTAGAATATCTCCTCTACAAATATATAGCAATTCATTAAACTTAAAACATTTAGACAATTCGTTTGAGTTAAGTTTACCATAAGTTTGTCTTGAAGCATCACTGATAAACATACTCTTTATGAGAATTCACAAACACATACACATTATCACTTTTAAACACTGGATACGTTATATTTGATACATATTTTCTTTAACCAGAGGTACTTGAATAACATAAACTAAAGACTAATTAAAAGTATAGAAAGGAGGAGTTATTAGAGTTTCAAGTTGAGAGAAGGGAAGGTTTGGGAAGTCCACCCAATATGGTAATTGCTGCGCGGTTAAAATATCTCTCACCTGTTCTTTTAGACCCAACTGTGGTTGCAATATCGGACGATGCAGTCTGTGTGGTGGCAGCAATGCCTCCGGTAGACATTCTGGCCGATGAGTGAGAGGCGGCTAGACTACAAACAAACAGAGGTCTGGAAGGCAAGAGAGTTGAGAGGCTCAAAACATATTAAGAATGGCAACGCCGTTGGGATGAGTCCAATAAAGGCCGATGGACCCATAGGTTAATAAGATCAATTAAAGACTGGATTGATCGGAAACACGTAGAAGTGAATTATTATCTCACTCAACTGTTGACCGGTCAGGGCTGCTTCAGGGCATACTTCTACAGGTTTGCCATAGATAATTCACCTGCATGCCCTGAATGTGGACTTAATGAGACACCAGAACACGTGTTCTTCAGTTGCTCGAGATTTTCGTATGGGAGACGAGCATTAGAAAGTGATATTGGAACTTCAATAACACTAGATAATTTGGTACCCAATATTCTGCATTCACCTAATACCTGGAATAAAGTAAGCGCATATTCCTCTACAGTAATTCAAAGGTTACGAAATTTAGAAAAAGAGAGAAATAATAATGTTTAAAGGAGACAGAGAGAGCTTGACGCTACGACTGCTTCCTGTGAAATAATGTCTAACGACGGTGCCACAGGAAGATACACAGTCATCGTTGCAAAGGGAGGTGTTTTTAGTGGGTAGAATCCCACACTACTATCCAGTGCGGACTTTCTGATAGTGTCTTTATAAGATTTTCACCTGTCCTCGCAAAAAAAACTGTGGTTGCAATATTCCCTTTCCAGCGCGTACAAACGCATCTATTAATATTCCAAGACTGTATTGACATTCATCTATACCCCGCTTGGCCATCCCTATCTCAACATTTAATAAACTATCAGTTTTCCTCAGCAATTATCAAGCATAAAATTTACTTTGAGTATAATTAGCAATTTCCATTAGTTATTCCCCAAAATATTCTCATTTTCATTAATTCATTGGATGGTTACATTTTTTTAATGGTCATTTGAGAATCTACAACATGCATAATATTTTCTTGTTGTTTTTCCAAACCGGAAATATGTTTATTGAAATTATCTGCGTCCGATTGAATTAAAGTCCCAAATAACATTTTAGAAACATCTACAAAATTAAATACATCTCGTTTGATTCTATTTTTAGGAATATATGTTTCTCGAAAACCTAATTAATATTAGTCTATTATTTCTTTTAAATGATTAATGTACTGAATATTGTTGGAAAGATATACAATCAGTAGTTGTATACCAAACTTCGCTACTAAGTTGATTACAAAATTTTGAAATGTTTTGAAAAATATCTAACGTTTGACTCCATAATTTCCATGTTGTGGTTAAACTAATACAATTTACAATTCTCCACTGCATAGGATAAAATTGAATAGTTCCTAATTCATCAAAGTAGATTCCACTATGAGATCTCAAATCTTCGACTAATTGAGGTTTTGAATACTTCGACAGAACATTGTGCAAATCACGATCCAATTGTTCTTCTTCATTTTGAACACCTGAAAAGAAATACTATTGTAGGATGTGGCGTTTATTAAAGGGCTATATATTTGTTTACATCTGTCAGCTGTAACGCTGGCCAACTCGACCTTACTTATCTACAGCTGCTTGGCTACTTCGCTCTGTCAAGGGTATAACTTCGTTTGAATGAACAGTAATATGTTTTCCCTTCCCAATTTACTGCAACACTAAATTAGGATGTTTCACTGTCACAACCTCGTATGGACCTTTCCAATAAGCGTCCAACTTATTCCTTCGTTCAACACGTAATAACACTAAATCTTTTTGTTTAAATTCCACAGGGTTGGCTTTCGTTTTCTCTCTTTGATTTTCCTTGAGCACATTTAACCTTTCTCTTGCTAAATTCTGACTGTACTGCATTCTATAACGTGTTGCTTGAACTATATCATCATAGTTATTACATTGTTGTATACCGGATTGAAAAACACCTGGCAAATTACACCTATATCCAAATATTATTTCATATGAGAATGCTGCAAAATTAACCCATTCATCCCAATCTACAGTTTGAGGATTTCAAAAACATCTTAAATATGTAACTAGTATCACATGCATGCAAAATATTAACGAAAATAGTATATAAGAGAATGAAACGCGAAATAGAATTCGAGTTGGGAGAAGATCAGTTCGGTTTTAGGAAGAATATAGGGACAAGAGAAGCAATATTGACTTTGCGATTAATTTTAGAATACAGGATACGAAAAAACCGGCCTATGTTCATGAAATTTGTAGATTTAGAAAAAACCGTTTGATAATGTGAACTGGAACACGCTATTAAGGGTTTTGAAGACAACTAGAGAAAGGAGGCTAATACATAACCTCTACAGAAGGCAGGCAACAGTAATTAGAATAGGAGACCAATAAAAGAAAGCAGAAATCAAGAAAGGAGTAAGACAAGTGTTTAATCTATCGCCCATGCTATGTAACTTATATATAGAACAGGCGGCGAAGAAAGTTAAGACGGAATATGGAAAAGGAATCGTACTGCAAGGAGAATAATTAAAAACCTTAAGCTTTGCCGACGATATTGTAATATTAGGGAAGTCAGAAGAAGACTTAGAAACCATAATAAATGGCATGAACGTAGTCCTGGAGAAAGAGTTCAATATGAGTATTAATAGAGGGAAAACCAAGGTAATGGAATGTAGTATAGTAAACAGTGGAATAACAAAGGGTGTTAGATTGGGAAGGGATATTTTGACGGAAGTTAAGGAATTGTGCTACTTGGGAAGCGTAATAACTAGGGATGGTAGAAGTATAGGAGTCATAAAGGGTAGGACAGCACAGGCAAGGAAGGTATCCGTGATAAAGAGGAATTTACTTACGGGTAATATAAGTGTGAATATAAGAAAAATATACGTTTGGAGGATGTTGTTATATGGGTGCGAAACAAGGACGATAGGAGTTGGGGAAAGAAACAGAATAGAAGCCTTTGAAATGTGGAGCTATAGGCGAATGCTGAAAATCATATGGGTAGATAGAATCACAAACGGGGAAGTTCTAAACAGAACAGAGGAAAAGTTGCAAACAATTTTGAAAACATCCGACATAAAGTTTGTTCCATTATCCGTTACTACAAAATTAGAAATACCAAAAATTAAAATAATATTATTTACGAACACTTCTGCTAGCTCATTCGCTGTTTGATTTTTCAAAGGTGTAGCTACTATGTACTTGCTAAGATTATCCTGACACGTTCAAATGTATCGATTTCCATTTTCAGTTTCCGGAAAAAGACCTACAATATCCAAATATATCTTTATCCACGGTTGTTTCTGAGTATCGGTTATTTCAAGCCTTTACTTAATATGATGATTTGTGCCTTATTCATTTGGCAAATTTTACATTCTTTAACATAATTTTTAACATTCTTCTCTATTCATGACCAAGCTGGATTTAATTTTATCTTTTCCAAAGTGCGTTCAACACCAGAATGCCCCCAATGGGACAGTCGTGGAATTCTTGCAATATTTTTTGCTTTCTTTTGTCTGAAATTGTTTTCTCTAGGAGACGGTGCTGGTGGTGTTGCTGATTGGAATGTGTGGTTGTTTCTAACACTATTCAGTAAGGATTGTAGTGGTTCCGAAATTGGTTTAAATGTTTTTTGAAGATGAGTTTCTTGTTGCAACTCATGTGATTTAAGTGTATTATATTTATGTTTTATATTCTTGATGGCTTGCGCAAGGTGTCTATTATCACGAATGTCTTTTGTTATGCGCGACCGGGTGCCGGGTGTCCGTAGAACGAGCTTTCGAACGGGTGTTCGAACGAACCACTTTTTGTGTTTCCATAAGCAGGCTTACATTAAACTGATAGTGTAGTGTATCGTTCAAAGGAGTTTTATATTCTATTCGCGTGCAGACTGCACAAAGTATACATCAAATCCATTGCGATATCGTCCATTATTTAATTCACTATCTTTATCGATAACAACGAAACCGTACCGAGTTTTCCAACAATGAGCGCAAAGATTTTTGAATGCATCGAAACTCATATCCGTATTAACATGATCATCGTAAACATGTTTAAGATTTCCAACGTCTTGTCGAAATAAGATAATGAAATTCGCATTATCACGCAGTAAATGTTTAGGTAGATGAGTGTAGGTCTGACATAAATAAAATACATCTACACCGAAATGTCTAGCAGTGCTAAAGTATATTTTCATAAGATTCTGTTTATCACATGCCACATCATCGAAAATGATTATGGAATTCGGCTTAGCCTTTTCCGGATGCACATCGTTTTCGGAATAGCAGTGGTAGGAGATGTCTGAAATTGAATTCAATATATTTTCCAAGTGAACATATTTACTTTGCTGCAGCTATTTCAAATAGACATAGACATTGGTGAAACGCAACCCATTTGGGTGTTCTAGCAGACTAATCATAAGGTTCGTCTTTCCACAATTCGAAGGCCCACATACGAGACATCGTAGAGAATTTGGTAGGAGAGCGCTGTGATGCCGCATTGCATTTCGCCCCCCACCACCACCATCTTCTTCTTGTACAACGTGAACAGGTAGGGAGGTGCTCTGCTTCACCGTTTTCATCGTAGCACTGTTTACATACACAGCAATACACATCAATATATACGCATACCGAAAAATGTAAGCATCCACAAAATGTTCATCGCTCGAGAGAGCAACAGCACCAACACCACCACCAACCAACAGCAGTGAGAAGAAGATGATCAGTAGCGAAAGTGGCTTTCTGAACAAAGTTATAAACAAAACAATCGACCACCTACCTTTCGAAGCACATATTCCAGGATATCAGTATTGTGGTCCGGGAGTTAAGTTTCCGTCAGCTCCTTCTATAATTAAAAGGATCAGGAATTACAGTCCTCAGGTTCGGACCGTATACTGTACCAAGCGTCGTGAAATAATTGAAGACTTTTAACAGCAAGTATTTATTGTCGTCTATTGCTATACAGACTCTGGTTACTTGAAAGATCTTGAGTAGAGTGAACCGCCGAGGATGGGCGACCATCCATTTTATACATTGAAGGGGAGACAGGGTTGGATACAAAGTTCTCTGCTGTTTACAAAAATAGGTTAAAATATGACTAGCGAGCCAGCTCCTTCTCATGAGAAAAACTGGTCGCTCCCTCTTAATGAGGAACATAAATTATGGTGAGTTGGGGTTGAACTTGTAACCCTTTCTAAACAAATACATAAGTTTTCAGAAGTCATGGGAACGTTTGGGGGACCAAGGCGGGGTCATAGGTTATGGGTAATATACATAAAGTTTTAGAAGTGATTAACTCTTTGGGGGGAAACAGAGACAGGGTCACAGAGTATGGGCAATGTACATAACTCCTCCCCATCTGGTCTGTCGTCACTATCCTCAGTAGACACAAGAGTCTTTCTTTTACCACATGAGTACAATTTTAACAAATTTTTTCTCATTACAAATAGTAAACCACATAATATAAACATTAATAAAACAATTACATTGGTGATACAAAATTTTTTGTCTATTCTATAATCATTGTCAAAAGGTTGCATATCTAATTTAAGTTGTGAATACAGAAAACTTATTCTATGATTTACCTTGGGCTGTTCAATGATTTTTATTATTGGAAATGTGTGGATATATGGAGTAGGTTTTGGTTCTAGGGTTATTCCCATAGAGGAGAGGGGACAGGATTCATTGGTATATATAATATTTGTTCCCGAGACATACATGGTTGATTGTGAATTAAAACATGTTTGAGATATTATTTCTTTTCTAACACTAGAGAACAAAACATGTTCATTATTTAACAACTGAAAGAGACTCATTTCGTTTTTGACAATTCACATCCAGCAGGGTTGGTCAAGTTACAAGAGGTAATTCTTATATTATAGTTTGTACATATAAATCATTTTGCACCCTTTTTACGTGGTCAGTTGGACCATTTTGGTGTTGACCCTTGCAAGTAATATCTTTCTGAAGGGATTAGTACATTTTTATTATGCGTAGGTACAGGATAAATAGTATACAATTGGTAGTTATTTACCTCAATCAATGGGACTGAAAGGACCACAATCATCTCTTGCGTTTTTATAAATTTTAGAATTTCGTACACCTGATAAGGATCCGTGTGCATGATAGTTTTGGCTGAGTAAATAGAATGTAAATGGGTGTTGATATTGTTTAGGTCTTCGCGTGAGAACAATTCAACATTAGTGGTGTCACTGAAGGAGAGGTTAATGGTTTCCTCTAATGTTTTAACCATCCTTGAAAGTATATTTATGCACATCACAATATATTGGTAGTGTTCTAAAAGACCTATTTCAAAGCTCCTTTTTTCTAACAAATTTTTAAGAATGTCCATGTTTAGGTTAACTAGGTTCAATTCTTCATAAAATTTCTTAGAGACCATATTGCTAAAGGATACTAGCTTATTAATTTTTTGAGTTTCCTTTGTTTGTATATTCTTTATGGAATTTAATTCGTTCTGTATATGGTCTAAATCATTTTGATCGAGGTTACCCGAGATGAATTTGATAATACTCCCCAGTCCGTTTATTAATCCTCTTTTATTTTTTGTTCTGCGCGGCATGAGTTTCTTCAAACTTTCGTCAGTATATCCCAATACTTCGGATAGTTCGAAGAACAAATGTGGAAAGGTATTATTGCTATGTTCAATGAGAGAAACACTTGCCTTATGGATGTTATTGTATGATTCTGTTAGCCGTGATAGATAGAAATGAAATATGAATTTGTGGTAATTGTCAATTATCACTGCTGGACCTAAAACCTCAGCATAGAACCCGTGGGTCGTAACAGGTTCTATGTTGATTGAAGCAAATCCTGGGAGGAATCTGCAAAAGGGGTAAATTTTCTTTTAGGTTTTACGTCCCTTAGATTCCTCACATGAGTTTTCCCATTTTTCATTTTACAATGTATTCTATTGCCCTCTATTTTAGTAATGACGCCTTCATTATATATATTTTTGGACTTTTTATTTCTCGTGAGGGGATTCAAAGTATAAACAGTTTCGCCAATCCTGTAGGTGTGTTTGAAGGAAGAGGTGTTTGGTTCTGGATTTTTTTGTTGTAGGACACGGATCTGTTCATGCTGTCTTTGGATGTATTCGTTGATCTGCGGAGAAGGAGAGAAAATATGGTCTAACGCGTCGTAGTACGGACCGTAAATTATGTTGAAGGGTGGCTTTTTTGTTGTGGAATGTATTGAAGAGTTATAGTTAGTAATAGCAATTACTAATTGTTGTGGTAAGGGTGTAAATTTATTCTTGTCTATTAAAATACGTAATTTTTCAAGTAAGGTGGAATTGAACCTTTCTGCAGGCGAATTAGATGAGGAATTTAGTGGAATGATTGCGTGATACTCTATGTTTGAAGCTTTGCAAAATTCTTTTATTAAATTATTTTCAAATTCTCCTCCTTGGTCATGAGTGATTTTCTTAGGCAGACCATGGTGGGAAAAGTAAAATTGTAAATGGGTCAATACTGCTAGTGCTGTGCCATTTGGCAATATGTAAGCTTGTCCGTATTTAGACAACACGTCAATTAATGTTAAAATACGATTCTGTTCGAAATGGAACGTGTCGACATGAACTTGTGCAAAAGGGTGCTTTGCTGTGATAGGGACCTGATTATCAACATTATTTGGATGTCTTTCATATTTATTTCTCTGACAAAGATTACACTGATTAATTAAACTTCGAACTTGCTCCCTCAAATGCGGCCAGATATATTTAGTTAGTAAATGGTGTATTGTTTCGAGTATTCCATTGTGGTTAATGGAATGGTATTGTAAAATTAACTCTTTCTGTTTCACGGAGTCTTCAACATCTTCTAAGAATTTTTGCGTTCTAATAATTATTAGTTCGGAAGTAAATAAATTTTGACAGGTTCGGATGAATGGAATTTCTATGGTCTCGTCGACAAAGTGGACTGCATATTTGTTCGATGTAACAATAATTTTCAGAAGGTAATTTTGCAAATCTTGGAAAAAGTTTTCTTTAGTGACAATTATAATATGACGAGTATTTTCTTAAATAATTTTTGTCCTAACAGTTTAGGAAATTTTCCATATGATTTGGTTTCTATTCATATTTAGATTTCTTTCTGATACCTTTAAAGTAAAAATTGGATCTTCGTGGTTTGAATGTATGGTCTCGTTATCTATTTCCTTTTGATAATCATCATTACCAATGTCAGCTACATTAGACTGGGCGTCTTCATTATTATTTATTTCGATACGAGAAAGAGCGTCTGCTACATAATTAGTTTTGCCTTTAACATATTTTATATTAAAGTCAAACTCTCCTAGTTTTATTTTCCATCTGTATAATCTGTATCAGCTGGGGTCTTTCAAATTGAAAAGCCATTGTAGTGGTCTATGATCGCATTCTATTTGAAAATGACGTCCCCATAAGTAGGGTTTAAAATGCTTGCAACTGTCAACTATTGCTAGTAATTCTCGTTCTATTATAGAATATTTCCTCTCGGCTGGATTCAAAGTACGAGAGTAATATGCATTGGGGCGTCCCTTTTGCGAAATAACGCTACCGATTGCAAAATTTGAACCATCAGTAGTTAAGGTAAATGGTTCATCGAAATTTGGATAGGCTAAAACAGGGGCATTAATTAACACGGTTTTGAAAGTTTAAAAAGCGTTCTTATAATCATGGTTTTCTACATCAATTTTTGATCCTTTTTTCAGGCAACGAGACATAGGGAAAGCTATTTTTGCGAAATCTTTTATGAACTTCCGATAAATCCTGACAAGCCGAGAAATTACTTAATTTCTTTGGCTGTTTTCGGGATTGGATATTCTTTTACGGTTCTGATTTTCTCAGGATTCGGCTTTATTCCGTTTTGTGACACTACATGTCCGAGAAAGGCAATCTCTTTGTGGAGAAACTCTGTTTTATCTAACTGAATTTTGAGGTTCACCTCCCTAAGTTTTTGAAAAACTAAAGTTAGATGTTGTATATGTTCGTCCAAAGACTTGCTGTAGACAATTATGTCATCAATGTATACAAAACAGAATTTATACAGAAATGGGCGCAGGACATTATCCATTACGCGCTGGAAAGTAGCAGGCGCGTTACGTAGACCAAATGGCATTCGTTTGAACATTAAGTGTCTATTATGGACTGTAAAAGCGGTTTTTTCGACAGATCTTTGGTCCATTTCTATGTGATGGAAACCTTGAGCCAAATCTAGAGTGCTGAAATATTGGCATTTTCCTAAATTGTCAAGGATTTTCTCTATCTTTGGGAGAGGGTATTTGTCCTCGACAGTCTTATTATTTAACTGTCTAAAATCAATAACCAACCTCCATTTCTTTTGGCCTGAAGCATCGGATTTCTTTGGAACAATCCAAACTGGGTTGCAATAAGGCGATTCGCTTTGGGTTATTATGCCCTGATCTAAGAGTTTTTCAACTTCGCTATTAATTATTTCTTTTAAGTGAGGTGGATAGCGATAGTTCTTATGGTAAACTGGTTCTTCATCGATAGTGCTGATGTAATGTTTTACCGCATTTGAGAATGACAAGTCGCACCCCGGATAGTAGAATATATCAGAATAGTGAGAGCAAAGCTTAAAAATAGCTGTACGCTCAAGGTCGTTCGCATGTAGGGTACGTAAATATTCGTATATGTCATTCTCCGCGACAGAATTGATTTCTATCGGTTGCACATTTATGCTATCAAGTGGTTCCACAAATATGGGTTTATTAAGGTTCCAATCAAACCGCGTTTCGGTTGGGTAAAGTACCCGATACTTTTGCGCGTGTAAAATCGCGTCGTCGAAGTAGTGTCTGTTGATTTCAAAGTTTAGGACATAAACATCGTCTTCCTTAATATTAACTGGGACTGAAGTGAATGACGAATTATGAGTGGCTTGGAAATATTTTTGCTTATAAGGAGAGTGCAGATAGAACATTATATCCTTGTGACCTAAAGTTATAGTATTTCTTGCGTAATCAATTTTTGCACCTAATTTAACAAAATGAGCAGTGCCGATTAGAGCATCAAAATACTTGTGCCACTGCATTACTCTAAAATTAATAGTTGAATTCATACCATACTCATTAAAGATAGGAGAACTAACATTATCGTTACCTATCGTTTCGGCATGTACCGATTGCATACAAAAATTTTCTTTAAAGATATATTCTGGGAATAGAGATCTTAGGGATCGTGAGATTTAATAAAACACACACGTAGAGGTTATAAGCGTTTAATCAACGGCGAAGTGCTGTACGACTGACTCCGATTTGGAATTCAGTCCTATTTATACATACATGGAATATTCTAGAAACAGAACATTCTAGAAACAGAAAATACTAGAAACTAAAGGCAAACAATGTAAATAAATTAAACAAAAAAAAATGGTTGCGTCGGCTGGGACTCGACCCCGAGTCTGCAAATCTGCAGCCCGGCTGGCTACCGCTCTGCCATCACTGCAGGTCTTCAGATGTGGCAATGTGCTATGTTCTGGTTCATTATCGAATTGCATGCACCGCTATCTATTAATATTTTTAGACCATGCAATGTGATGAAAGGTAATTCTGGCGCATTATATATATTATTTAAGTCTTAGGAGGTAATGGCTGGACCATGCGAAAATCCTGATTATCAAATTCGTCCTCTAATGTAAAAGCTTCTGTAGGGGAGTAGGGTGTATTAATCCTATCATCGAACTCTTCTTCAACATGATAATTCTGTTCCGTTTCTTCGGGATGAAAATTATAATTTAGAGAACTATCTACAAAGTCTTCGTGAGTATTCATGTCTCCTCGAATAGTGGATACACCGGACATAGGTTTTGGAGCATTACTGTGATGTTGTGGGGAATATCATCTCCCGATATTGCTTGGAGTGGGATATGGGCGATTAAAAGGTTTCTGAAATGATGTGTTTGGACGTACAGAATATTGTGTATTATGTCTGACTTCGGTAGTTGGCATTATTCTTGGCTGGTTAATAACTTGAGGCTGTACAGGTGAGGGTGAGTGGTTAAAAGGTTTGGATCTAGTGTTAGAGTTTAACACGGGGTAAGGAAAAAGTCCTCCGAAATTGTTGTGTGGAGGTCGGCAATAAGTAGGTTCGAAAGGTTTATTTAACTTCGGGTGAGCCTGTTTCTGTGAACCCCTCAACTGGTCCATATAGTTTTCATACGCCCTGTCATTGTCGTACGATCGGCAAATCCTAAGGGCTTGACCGAGGTCTGGGATCTGAGCATACCGTAGATACGACCGATAGGACTCCAGGATTCCAGCCTTGAAAGTATTTAAACTTAGTGCTTCTATCTCATTCAATTTCATGGTTAAAATTGGATACAAATAACTGTGACAAAACACATTTCATGCAATTTCACACACACAACACAACTTTACAATCTATAACACTTAAATACGACAGCAAAAATGTAAATGAAACTTCCTCTGTTAAATTCTTAGGTCTCTTAATAAATAATAAATTAAATTGGACTGATCAGATTAATCAATTACTTAAGAAACTCAGCTCAGCTTCATATGCTGTCAGAGCAATGTCCACCTTCAGTGATTTAAAAACAAGAAAGTTAGTATACTTAGTATATTTTCATTCTATTTTATCATATGGTATTATATTTTGGGGCAACTCAGTAGGCATAGATAAGATTTTTATTAGTCAAAAACGTGTTATTAGAGCAATATGTCAGGTTTCCTCACGAACTTCTTGCAGAACTCTGTTCAAAAAGTTAGGTATTTTCACTTTGACGTACTAATACATTTATTCATTGATGTTATTTTTAATCACAAATAGGCACTTATTTTTGAATAATTCTGATATTCATCCCTTCAATACAAGGAACAAAAATAATCTGTATAAAGAATGTAAAACATTGTCAATTGCACAGAAAGGTGTGCATTATTCAGGGATATCCATCTTCAACAGACTGGCGCACAGAATTAAACAGTTGTCCGATAATCAAGGTAAATTTAACACTGAATTACGCTCATTTTTGCTTAGCCACTCCATCAATTCAATAAAGGAATTTATAGAAGAATCGGAGAAGAGTAATTTATAATAGTTTATAATACAAAAATTTGTTATAAGTATGTTTTTCTTTTATACAATAAAATAATGTAATAAATGTACACCCTGACCCATTCCACATCCTTGAAGCTTAGCTTCTTTACAGGATCTACGGAATATGATTATTATTATTATTATTATTATTATTATTATCCGAATAATTTATTTTACATTTTATTTTATATCGCACGGTTAACGAATCCAGACGTTCGTGATATTGCGTATAGGACTCATTATGTTTTTGAAAGCAGTTGGAAACTTCTTTGAGCAAAATTTGCTCATTCTTAACGTCTCCGTCTTTTCGTACGAGTTTTTCCTTAAATTTTTCATAGCTATTGTTAGCTTCGATATCCAAAATGCAACGTGCTTCTCCCTTTACTTTCGACTTGACAACGTTAAATAAAAATTCGTTAATTAACTGGGCATGAGGTGCCGCAGCTTGACGATTAAAATTTGTTATGAACGAATCGCATCTAGCGAGGAAATTATCCAGACTACAGGAGTGCAACACAACAATTGTCCGAGATGCAGCGTCACAACAATGTTACGGAAGCGGTTGCTCTACGTGGTGGAAACGGGATATATCTAGCCCCTTACAAAAAAGGTTTAGGTCTGTACCTCAGACCATGGTAAAACTACCATACAAACCAGTCACCAACATAGAATTACACCACTATGCGTTGCGGTTGCACATCCCTCATTTTCGTGGTGTTTACATGCGAAACACATTGCCTAAGCATGCGCGTAACAACGAGAGTTGTATTGTAAACTTGGAACCGTCTTCCCGTTCGGGTTCACATTGGGTGGCCTTTTGTTAACGAGGGAGGCGTGCACACTATTTCGACAGTTAACCTTAAACCGCCTTGCGAAATCTCACACTATTTGCGTGCTTGCCATAGTATTTGGTATAACTACGAACGATACCTATCTTTCGGCAGCATTATTTGTGGACATTTGTGTCTACAATTTCTGTTGACTATCAATACCTCCGATGTGTGATTAGTTCGACACAAATCACCATCACCATCATGAAGGAGTGCACACATTAACAGGACGCGGATCTGAATTGAGCACGAATCTATCTGAGGAGCTTGTATTAGACGACGTTTCGTACGAAGTGGCTTTGAAAAGTTTATACACATCCAACTCGATTTCCAACATAACAAACGAAAATAATCTGCTGTTAATTAGATACAGAGAACCACATGAAAACATTAATGTCAACATCACCATACCAGAAGGTGCATACGAATTTGAAGACATCGTGTCAGCATTGAATAGTAAGTTTGCGCAAATAGGGGACACTCCCAAAGAAACGGAAGAACTGCAGGAAAAAAAACGAGAAGAAACATACAAAAGATAATTTTTACATTGGGATTGATAAAGTTACATCGCGAACGAAACTATTTAGTGCGTACACAATCGATTTTACCATCGACGGATCTCTAGCATCTATCCTAGGTTTTGAACGAGTCATATTAAAGCCAGGTGTACTATATTTCTCCCCCACACCATCACGAAAATTAACGTCATACGGGTGGAGTGCAATATTGCTCAAGGTGCATTTCTAAACGGAAAACGTACACATTCTATATACGATTTTTTCCTAAAGTTCTCCCTGGATATAAAATAATAGAGCAACCTCTGCCTATGATTTATTATCCCATCACCTTGCGAAGTGTAAACGACATTAGTGTGAGTCTTCGAGATCAGAGTGGGGGTAAGATTAGCCTTCATAAAGAAAATCTTTCAGTTACTCTTCACGTACGAGCGGTTGAATAATAATAATGGGCATCATCTACGTACGTAAAAGTGTAGGTCAACAACAGCAACAAACTCATATTCACCAAAATACGTTGACAATAAGCAACAGACGGTATCTCGAATCTATGATATACAGTGAAAAAAAAGTATAAAGCCAATCAAACATGACGTGTTCTCATCACTGTTAGACAAGTCTTTGTGTGGCAAACACCATTTTTCATGTGTTGGATGTGGAAAATAAACCTACTTTCAGTCAATCCATTACGACTGTTAAGAAGCGAATTTACCGCCCCTACGCAGGCACCACTTTCGGATATAACGATGAAATACGAATTCCAATTCGCAAGCAGGAATACAGTCTGCTGCATATTCACATCGTAGGTAAAGTCGCAAACGACGATGGAAAGACGAGCACTACTGCAGTTCTCGATACAAATTTCGCAGCATTTCTCTTCAACGAGTGTCGTTATGAGCTTAACGCACAGGAAATAGATCGCACGAGAAATTTGGGGATAACAAGCACGATGAAGGCTTATACATCACTGAAGCCTACAAACAATCTTGAAAATGCTGATTGGTTTCCTGTCGCTGACGGGGATACACTTGCTGATTCTAAAACAGGTCGCTTCCACGTAATCGTTCCTCTATCTCTACTTTTGGGCTTTGCTGAAGATTATCAAAAGTGTATTATAGGTTGCACGCATGAACTTGTATTAATCCGAAGTAGCAATGACAATTGCACTCTCCTGAGCAATACCAAGGATGATAAATCTAAAATAATCATTGAGGATATTTATTGGAAGGTCCCATCTATTTCTCTCTCCCACGAAGAACAGGCGCGAATGCTCGGCATCGAAGAAAAAAATGATAACATTTATATGGCGTTTCGATCGTGGGAACTGTATGAACTACCTTCAATGCCTATAACTAATAAATTTAACTGGACCGTAAAAGCATCTTCCCAACTGGAGAAACCTCGGTTCATAATTTTTGGATTTCAAATCAATAAAAAAATAAAATCTGCTAACAGCTGGCGGTTCGATCACTGCAATCTTTCTAAACTCAAAGTCTTCCTCAACGAAGAGCACTACCCCAATGAAGACATACGTGTTAAATGGAGTGAACATGATTGTTCCGACCTGTATGATATGTATACTCAATTTCAGTCTTCATATTATCACTCACTTGAGGGAAGTGAAATAGTTGAACCAATGCTCAACAGAAAGCAATTTATGTCGCAAGCACCTTTGATCGTCATCGATTGTTCACATCAAAATGATTCTATTCGCTCATCTTCAGTCGATATTCGTGTGGAACTCGAAACAGATGTCATCATTCCTGAAAGTACGTCTCTCTCCGCGCTACTGCTCCATGATCGCATCGTCACCTACAAACCGCTCAGTGGGGAAGTTAGATGGAAAAATGTAATTTCTCATTGTTACTATTATGTTGTTGTTTTTATCAAATATATGTATATTGTTTTTCTAAATAGTTTGTAATGTATTTATTTCACAACCTTTCCTTAATTATATATACATAGAATTGGGATGGATTTTTTTTGGAAAAAAGGTTTGTAATAACAACAAGGGTTTACATCAGAATTATTGTTTATTACAATAAGTATATAAGTATATATTTACACAGTGATTATATAAAAAATTAAAGCAAAAATAACATTTTTTAATCATCTACTTTACAATACGATAATGACCCAACGCTTAAGTTGAAATACCATCTGACTGAATGAAACGTTTATCATCATCAGCCGATAAAACTATTTTGTTTTGGCATACAGTGAACACATCATGATGACGCGATTGTATGGAATATTGCTTTCTCATTACATGCTTATTCTCGCGAAAACATTTTTCATAATCCGCTATGGTTAAGTTTGCGTTAGATTTAACACCCTTGGCTTTAGTTTCAATCTTCTTTTCAGTTTATATAGCATACATTTTGGCTCTAAGCCCGACAAATTTACGAAACAAAACGCCAGACAATTCATCTTTCATGTAACCGATTTCACGTCTATTCATTCTAGGCAATCGAAAGCGGTTGTTTTCCAAATAGTCGCCAGTATCAAACCGCTGAGCAATATCATCCTTTAGGTCCGCATAAACATCGTCAGTTGTTATGCGATAAATTTAACTATCAGTATCGGTATACACCAACGTTAGCTCTTTTGGATATTTTGGTTTCATACCCATAGTGAAAGTCAACCATTTTAGTTTTCGATAATTCTAATATCGCCATCCCCACGAAAATGAGTTTATTGTTCTTGACACACACTTTCCCCGTTGCAATGGCTGCGCACGCCTCATCAAAAATTACTCTTTTCTTAAAGTTAGGTTGTGCCAACAACCTCCCAGCACCATAACGTCCCTCCCACCGCGTAACGATTTTTACATCTCTAAATTTCCGCACATTCATCAGTGTGCGACCAAAGACAGAATTATTCATTAACTTAAAAAAATTCTTATCGAGATCGTTTGTGGCCTCTTTAGTTTCTTCGTATTTAATTGGATATAGGGTTTCATCCAAGGGCTTTGATCGAATTGTAATATTCTGTGTATTTTTGTACATTGCAAACCATACTGCAAACACTGTTTCAAATTTCGGTAGTGTATTACATAGCGTTCTTTGTCATGCAGATTTGTCATAAGTTTTTTGGTGTTAGTTGCACCAACTGCCATCATTTCGGGGCAGAGCGGAAAATCGTTATGCCAATCGTGTATTTCTTTCGGATACGATAAATCTAACTCCAATATATAACCTATTTCAGATTCATCACAAACGTTTCGCACATTGAAATTGTTAACATTTTGAATCCAAGAAAAATTAGCTATTGGTAGATACTGCATCATGGCCCAACCATACAAGTTATTGACATCAAAATACATCAAATAAGAGTTGGGAGCTTCCGAATCGTAATCGGACATGTATTTATTGTTGGCTTTAACGTATCTATGGCCACAAAACACTACTCCCCCACGAATTCCCTTTTTCACACACTGCAACATGTCAACGTCTGTGAAGAGTTCTAATTTGACGTTTGTAATTTTCAGAAGAGAACTCCACGCCAAACCGGGAGCTGTGAAATAATAAGTATGTTGTTCTGCACACACTTCCAAAGTTTTCGAATATGTCTGCCAAAAGTAAAACATCGCTTTTCAAATAGAGATCCGAATATTCCCCCAGCGTACTGCAATTGAATGTTCTCCACACACATTTCGCGCGTTCGTAATCTGCTTGCGAAATGTTACTATCGCTAATTGTGCTGTAAAACATTTCTTGTGGGGGTAAAGCATTCTCATCCAATACATTCGTTTGCTTTGCATATTCATAGGGAAATACACCCTTCTGACGCATCAAGTCAAAGTGAGCAGAGTTGGAGAAATATTTTCGTGTTATGTGCTTCGCATTGTTGTCCATATACGAAGCACATTTTTCTAACGAACCGCCTAAAAAGTTGAATGAATCAAGAAAACGTAACTGTAATGATCGCTTACCACCTCTGATGGGGATATATTTACTAAACGATTTGTATCGTTCCATATTTGAGGGTATTAGTGATATTCTCCCCGGATTTAGCACCTCGCCATCCTCCCCCACCTTCTCACACAGCTTTTTAATTATAAAGTGACTTCGTATCCGCTTAAATTGTGGAGAAACACCGGTACGTAATTAGGTAAAGTGTAACGCAAATTTCAATCCTTGTGACTAGGGCTTCTATATTTCCCCGTAAGGTGATTATGGTCTCTGACTTTATCTGATTTGACTGTTTCAAAATCTTTCTCGCAAATATGACAAACGCGTGCCTCTGAAAATTCTAATTATTCATCGATGCTAAGTTCTTCCATATGAACTGTGTGATCGTAATATAGAGTCGCAATATCTTCAATAATTCTACACAGTTCCAGAACAAATCAATCACAGCAATCGTCTCCACGATACAAATTAAATTTTTTATAAGTTTCATCGTAAGAACAATGCAAATAGTATGCGATACTGTGTGGCCTATGATGTTGCAGACGTGATGTAAAGGAATTATTATTTTCATTGCTCGACATAACCACATCGATTGGGTTCAAAGTACACTCGATGTCCGCATAAATGACAAAAGGAACAATTTCTTAATGTTTATACTCACTAAATTGGATAATTTTTTCATGATCGTTCGGCATTTCTATTTTCATTGAATCAAATTGGCGACAATTTACGCCGTGTTCATTTAGTTACTGTTGCGTGTTGAAATAAGATAGACAACTTTCACATATGTTGGTGTTTATTTAAGAAAGAAAGAAGACACTAAACGAGACAGGGATTTAATTGTGGAAATATGGTATACAGCATTATCTTCCTCCGTTAGAAGCAACAATAAGTTGGCGTATTTGTTCTGAGCTGTTTTTTTCTTTGTGATGTAAATAGGTACTGGTGTAAACGTTTCTTGTTGACCCTCGTTTCCTACACACATCCACCGCCCATTTTTTTGATTCATCAACCCGTATACGTTTACCGATATATCGTTTTGTTTTTCGAATTTAGAAAAATTATGTATTTCCATAGGCATAGGAATTCCCTCTAAATTTAAAATGTCTATATTGAGGATAGGACGATTGGCGTTCGCTGTGACTTTTCGCAGGCTTTATAGCTGCTACGATCGACCATGCAAAACACTCGTCATCTTCACACATTACATTTATAACAGCTCTCTTATTTCTAATGACTTTTGGTAATTCCAACCAATGACCCGCATGTATCCCAACACACGCATTTATGTTCAGCTAAACGACGAAGTTCGGCGATATACGTATTAACAGTTTCGTCCGCAAGTTGATTTCGACGGTGGAATTGGAACCGTTGAAATATTTCCGATGGTTGCGGTGCGAAATGTGCTTTAAGACGAGCGGTTATTTCGTCATACGTCTTCGTTGACGTAGCTTCCGGCGACACAAGAGAACGAACAACGGCGTACGTCTTTCCCCCACATACAGTTAAAAATACGGCTCTCGTCTTACCGACTTCCTTCCTCGATTCCATTCGCTTGCATGTAAAACGCCAGTCGTTCAGCGTAAGCGTCCCACGACTGCGGTTGACTCACGTCGAATTCTTCTATCACGCCTAATGTAGCCATTTTCTTGAATTAAAATGCCACTGATCTGAATTGTAGTTTGATTGATGACTTGACTTACGAATTTCCACTTCAGAACTTGTGTTTTCGACGAACGGAATGTTCACTTTTTGAATGTTCAACTGCCACAGCAATGGCTGCCTATGTTTCACTTTTGAAATTTGCTCACTTGCTGTTTCCAAGTTGTTTCTTCTCACCCAGGGATCCCATCCTTGTCGCCAGTTGTTGCGTATATAGTCCTTTTAGATTCCCGGGTGAGTACGGGTAGTATTGAATAAGCAGTATACACGTTAGATTGACACTTTATTTAGTGTAATACGACACGACTTATATGGATACATTCTGTAAGACGACCGCTCGCGCATCCGAATAGTCAGCCAGTGCTCCCCACTCCCGCGTCAACCGGTGGCGCCTTCTGGTGGCGGCGCCACGAACGAAACGCTCTAACGAGCGAACACAACAAAAGCTAACCTAGAAACAAACATGACCTATTTCTATCACTCTATTCCTATCATCACCTAAATCTATTACCATACAGAAAAAAAAACACCCGTGACAAAATACTACTGAACTATCTATTATTACCTATCATCCTAAACCTAGTAATAAACAGTACCAAAAATAATAATCAGCTTAACGAGAAGATAGAATTGAAGACGGATGTAAGAAATTAAACACTGAAATGGAAGAAAATTCTTTTGTGTGTGTGTGTGTATGTAACAATGTATGTATGAATGAATGTGACAATGCATGAATGTGAATACTTATATTTAATTAAGTTGGCACCGCTGGATACGTATTCAACATTAAGCTGAGAGTAAGGCAACACGAATGTTGTTGACGCGTAGTTTTTTCCAAGTAGCCGCCGAGTGTGCGCACGTAATAATGCTAATGTGCTGAGAATAAACAATGAACAAAAAATATTTTAAAACTAATTAATTACCAAAACCAAACCCGTAACACTTTATAGCTGGAGTCTCCATAATCGCTAATTATGAAATCATTAAAGGGTAATGATTCTCCTAGAGTTTCTTTTAACTAACAACCTAATATAGCACCTGCCATCATCACTATTTTCATATACCCCATCCAGTACTATTATTTTCCTCTATTTCCACTAAGGCATTCCCAAATTCTTTATGCAGCCAAATATTCCATTGACATATAGACAGTTTTTTTCTAAAACCATTTAATTACTTCAACACATTAGCGAATCCTCAATCCTTTAATTAACAAGGTCGCTGCACAATATATACTATCTCCCCAAACAACACTTCAAACATTTTCTCACCTGCATAAGGATCATCATTCCTACTGTTTAAATTTAATAAACGTTATATCTATTCTTACACTAATGTGACCGAAAGTGTCTTTTTTTTATTCCCCAGTGGAGCTTCCTTCCTCAACCCTGCTAAGTTCAACTTTTTTCTCTCCATATTGAAACTATACAACTTTCCTTTCTCTAACACTTCAGCTATCTCTATTTCTAGATGTTTCCTAACATTACCCTGCATATCATCATCAATCGTCACAGGATTCTTTCCTATCTCAACTATTGTAAACTTATGTACCCTACCAGTATTGCCTCGTAATAAGTAAATTTATTACCACTAAAAATGTCTGACCTTGTATTGCCATTGAAAAAAACAACATTTTGTAATTAATTTCACATATAAAATTTTGCTGGAAAAGATATATTACCATTTCAAGATTTTAATATTAATTTCAGAAGGAAATATTGTTTTCAAGTCAATTACAAATATGGCAACTTTATGTTGGTTGAAAACATATTTTTAAGAAGAGTTCATAGTTTTTAAAAAGAGCCAATTCTAGAAATATTCTTCCCATTCCTTAACATTAGAGTAATTTGAAAGGAAAAATCACTAAGGAATACTGAAATAAATATTCACATAAATATGTACCTTTTGAATATTAATCCCAAATTTATTACCACGTGAATCATTATGCATTATGACTTGAATTTAAGAATAAATTATGGACCTACAAATGCGAAACTCAACCATGTTAATTCAATAAAATATATTAAAGTATTTCATGAATAATAAATAATTATAACTTTACAAAAATTTAACATTTGGTTAGTAAATAAATAAGAATGATTTAAACAAAATTGATTTAATAACTTTTTTCTGCAGTTAAATTAAATATCCACATTTTTTAGTCATTTCTAGTCCATGAATATGTACTTTGATGCTCAAGTACGCAGAAATAATAACGTCAACAATATTTTGTGTACATGATGGCAGTATTTCAGATACACTTAAACTGCTCAGCACTACACTTGTCACAAAGTCAATGACATTTTCAGTCTCTAACAACATTTTACTGTTTCTATTAAAAATAGTATCAGTATGCTTCATTATTTATAACTGCTGCTGTGCGATTTCCCTCATTAACAGCTGTTGTCCACTGGTGTGCAAATGTTACGGAACTTTTTGCAGATATGAAATGAATACACAAGGAACTCAATTTTCTTCATAGCATTTGCAAGTTTGTGGACAATTCATCTACTTAAATAATATAAACCTGCCATTTGGACAGAATTTAATGATTTCTTATTCCTTGCACAAACTTGCAGGATTCTACATTTCTGTTTAGTGTTCTTGTTAAAGGTAAAGATACCCTAGTTTCCTATAGCACACTTTATGTGCAAGGCACGCAATACTGTCTTGTTGGTCAGGAATTTTGGTCGCTAATACCAGATCTCTACAGATACAGGATCTGACCGTTAAGATCTCCTGGTCTCTTTTCCATTCCATGTAGTTTATATTTTAGTTTCTTAACCTAAAAATAAAATTAACAATCTTGTTAGAAATGTCGCTATTGAACTGTATACATATATATTGCCACATCTCAAAACCTGCAGTGATGGCAGAGCGTTAGCGAGCCAGACTGCAGACACGTAGACTCCGGTTCGAGTCCCAGCCGACGCAACCGTTTTTATTTGTTTAATTTATTTACGTCGTTTGCCTTTAGTTTCTAGTATTTTCTGTTTCTAGATTGTTCTGCTTCTAGAATATTCCATGTATGTATAAATAGGACTGAATTCCAAATCGGAGTCAGTCTTAAGCAGTACGAGCTTTGTACAGCACTTCGCCATTGGATAAACGCCTATAACCTCTACGTGTGTGTGTTATTGAATCTCACGATCTCTAAGAAACTTGACATTTTTGGTGGAGGCGCCGGGTAACATCTAAACTTAACACACAGTGGCTCCCATTAGACCTCGACAAAGCAGGAGACTCCAAGGATTGAATCCGGAGTATGTACCATACACAAAACCTACAAGCACTGTGATGGATCGCCAGGAAAGGAGCTAACCGGCCTATGCTGCTGTTCAGCAGCAGATAAGGAACCCTGCCATCTTCACAGGAGACGCCGGGCAAGACCCAGGCAGATGGCTCAAACGCTACCAAAGGGTCGCCAAATTCAATAAGTGGGACGACACGGTTTGCCTAGCCAATGCATACTTTTATTTGGACGGAACCGCAAGACAGTGGTTCGAAAATGTTGAAGAAAAGCTGACCAGCTGGGAAACTTTCAAGTCCGAGATACAGAATGCATTCGGTGATTCTGAGCGTCATGTTCGGAAGACCACAGAAGAGTTAAAATACAGGGCTCATAAAAGTGGAGAGAACGCCCAGTCGTACATCCAAAACGATCCCTCGCATTGTGCCGAACGGTAAACCCAAACATGGGGGAAGATGAAAAGCTGGCACATCTAATGAAAGGTGTCGCGGAGGACTTATATCAGGCCCTCCTACTAAAGCGCGTAAAATCGACGGACGAGTTCGTAAAGCACTGCCAGTTCATCGAAGAGATGAACCAAAAACGAATTCGACGAAAGTTCGAGAGGCTTCCCAACGTTGTGCCGATTGCCTCAGTAGGAGCGGCGAATGATTTGTCGTCTCTCGTTCGACATATAGTAAGGTAAGAGATTCAGCGTGCTCTATCCCTTAAAAACGACGTGGCAGAACCAGAGGCCATCCGGGAGGAAGTGGAAAACGTTTTGGAGCCAATCTCCACGCCGACGTCCTCCTGGCGAAAGGTCGTTCCGAAGCGGAAGCCGACCTATGCGAAAGTAGTTGCACGGGAGGAAGAGGCAACCTACGCACCAAGGAAGACAGACGTCTGGAGGACACGGGATAATAGACTTGTGTGTTTCCATTGTGGCCGTCCTGGACATGTAGTTAGATACTGCAAGGACAGGAGATGTATATTCGCTGAAGCAAGAACTAGGCGAGGACAGGATGCATATGACCATGGACGTCAATATGTCGATGCTGAACAGAGTTGTTTCGAGGAAGATATAGGTCGTCGTCGCCGCATCCTGCCGCAAGGAGAGGGTGCTCTCCGTCACGTCGCTCCAGATCTCCGTCGCCATTCGGTCGCTCCCCTAGCCGACGTAACCTGGAAAACTAGATGACGCGACCTTCCCTGGAGGTGAGGCCGCGGAAGAAGAAAATCCTCCGTCGACGACCGTCGCCAAGATGTCTGGAAATTACATTGACGTAATGTTGGACCACAAGTCGGTACGAGCCCTAATAGATTCCGGCGCATCTTTCTCTGTTATCTCCGAGACGTTTCGACGACAGTTGAAGAAGACCAAGATTACTGATAACAGGAATACTATTTTAAGGGTCGCGGATGGCAAATGTGTGCAACCAGCCGGAAGATGCACCATCAGGCTGAAAATTAATAACAGAATTCAGCCGTTCGAATTCATTGTCCTGCCACGACGTTATCTTCGGATGGGACTTTTTGAAGAGCTCGCAAGCCGTAATTGACTGTGGACGTTCTGAAATTCTGTTAGACGAATTACAAGCTTCCGAAGAAATAGGAAATAAGGATTCGTGGCGGTTATTTGTTCTCGACGATGTTACCATTCCTGCGTCGAGCGCTACCAAGGTTAGAGTCACGTGCCCTAAGTTAAATGGCCACGTAGATCTTATAATTGAAGCGAAGAAGAAATTATCACAAGTCATTATTCCTGCGTCGGTCATATCGTTCAAGAATGGCACTGGAGATTTATGGGTAGTTAATGGGCAGAACGAACCTCAGTTTCTTCCGAGACATATGTGCTTAGCAAGGGCTGAGCTAATAACACAACAACATCTGACTGTCATGGAAGAAAATCCACCCAGCCGCAGACTTCCTACAGTGACGAAAAACAACGAATTCGAGTTTCATAAGTTACTGGCGCCGCAGTTAACCATCGATCAGCAGACGAAATTTCTTGAATTGCTTCAAAAATATTCTGCGTGCTTCGACGCAGTAATCAGGGAAAAATCAACCACTGTGAAGGTGAAACATAAAATTAATAGAGGAAGCTACTCACCTATCAGTCAGAGGGCGTACAGAGTATCACCAGCAGAACGACGCATTATTAAAGAAGAAGTGGATAAGATGCTTGGCCGAGGAACCGTCCAACCATCACAGAGCCCGTGGTCATCACCCGTCGTACTAGTCACAAAGAAGGATGGAACCTGCGTCGATTATAGGAGACTTAACAAGATCACGAAGAAGGACGTTTCTCCACTAACAAGAATTGACGATACTCTGGATTGTCTAAATGGGGCAAAGTTTTTCTCCATCATGGACTTGCACTCAGGGTACTGGCAGATAGAAGTGGACGAAGCCAACCGAGAGAAAACCGCTTTCATTACACCAGACGGACTCTACGAATTCAAAGTTATGCCGTTTGGGTTGTGTAATGCACCAGCAACATTCGAACGAATGATGGACAACTAGCAGCGCCACTTGAAATGGACTATGTGCCTCTGCTATTTGGTCGACATAATAGTTTTCTCGGAAATGTTCAGCGAACATCTGCATAGGCTGCGAACTGTTCTCGAGTGTCTGAGTACAGCAGGGCTGAGACTGAATCCAAAGAAGTGCCTATTCGATGCAAAGGAAATAAAGGTCCTTGACCATCTAGTCTCAAGGGAAGGCGTACGACCAGACCCGGAGAAAGTCAGGTCGATAACAAACTTTCCCCGGCCAAAAAACTACACGACGTCAAGAGTTTTCTTGGGCTCTGCTCTTATTATAGGCGTTTTGTCCGAGACTTTAGTGGAAAGGCACGGCCACTACACAAACTGTTGCAAGGAGACGCCAAATTTATCTGGAGCAGAGAACAACAGGAGTCTTTCGACACGCTGCGACGAGCCCTTGTTTCCGACCCCGTTCTGGGGTTGTTCGACCAAATTGCAGCGACTGAATTGCATGTTTAGCCAGCGGCCACGGACTTGGTGCTGTACTCGTTCAGATGTTCGGCAAAAAAGAGAAGGTCATAGCCTACGCGTCGAGAACACTTAGCAAAGCAGAGATGAATTATTCGACGACAGAGAGAGAGAATGCCTTGCTGTTGTTTGGACCATAAATAAATTCCGGCCGTATCTCTTTGGAAAACCGTTCACGGTTGTGACGGACCACCATTCCCTCTGCTGGCTGACCGGACTCAAGGATCCTTCTGGACGACTCGCTAGGTGGGCTTTACGACTTCAAGAATACGACGTCACGATAAAATACAAGAGTGGACGAAAACATCAGGATGCAGACGGTCTCTCCCGAAACCCTGTTGACGACGAAGAACCAAATTGTGAGATCCTTGATTATCTTAACTCTTTGACTAATATTTCTGTGGAACAGAGAAAGGATCCGAAGCTGAATGAGATTATACAAGCTTTGAACTCTTCTCAAGAGGTGAAAGGGGACTACGAAATAATTAATGACGTACTACACAAGAATTACGACTCGTTGGGAAGAAGATGGTTGGTAATCATCCCCAAGCCACTGCGTCTAGAAATTCTGCGGGAGTTCCACGACGCACCCTCCGCTGGTCATCTAGGAGTCGTCAGGACGTATGACAGAATCCGTCGGTGATTTTATTGGCCGCGACAACTTAAGGACGTCAGACACTATGTAAGCCACTGCAGAGAGTGTCAGAGAAGAAAGACGATTCCCCAACGACCACCTGGGCGACTACTGCCGATTCCTCCGGCCGACGCACCATTTCAACGCATCGGAATTGACCTGCTCGGAAGATTTCCAACATCATCCCGGGGAAACAAGTCGATTATTGTCTGCACCGATTACTTAACTCGATTTGCCGTCACAAAAGCTGTAGCATCGGCGGAAGCTTCCGAGATCGCCACCTTCGTCGTCGAAGAAATAATACTTAGGCATGGAGCTCCAAGAACCATAATCACAGACCGGGGGACGGTATTTCAGTCTAGACTAATACATGAGGTCAATAGACTGTGAAATTACGCACCGAATGACGACTGCTTACCATCCTCAAACACAGAAAGGTTAAACAAAACATTGGCCGACATGTTGTCCATGTACACCGACGTCGATCAGAAGAACTGGGACGCTGTACTTCGTGACGTTCGCTAACTGCTAACCAAGAAACAACGGGATTCACACCATTTTTCCTGGTTCACGGTCGCGAGGCAGAAACGACAATGGACACGATATTACCTTTCAATCCCGACGATGTGAATGACCCTTACATTGGTCACTTAGTAAGGAGGGCCGAAGAATACCGACAACTAGCCCGAATACGTACGCTCCAAGCTCAAGAGAAGGACCGACTACGATACGACGCAAGACATCGTCCAGTTTTGTACCAGCCAGGGGATCTAGTCTGGATCTTTACTCCCACTCGCAAAGTTGGCCTCTCAGAAAAGCTCCTCAAACGGTACTTTGGTCCGTACCGTGTGCTAAAACGTTTATCCGACGTCACATATGGGGTCGAGGATTATGATCCTAATTCGAGACGCAGAAAGAGCCGCGACACCGTCCACGTACTGAGGATGAAGCCATACCATGAACCCGACGCTCAAAGGGAGGTTGAAGACCAAACACGACCCGACGACGACGACGCGGAATTTTACGGGGACGAAGACATAGGAATGACGACTGCAAGCCCAAGAACTGGAAGAACTGGACCTACTTACGTCGGGCCAACGACGAGATCCAGAGGACTCAAGGCAGCTCAGAACTAACAGCGAGACGCTGTTATTTCAATGGAGGGAGCAATGCCACATCTGAAGACCTGCAGTGATGGCAGAGCGGTAGCGAGCCGGACTGTAGACACGTAGACTCGGTTCGAATCCCAGCCGACGCAACCGTTTTTATTTGTTTAATTTATTTACATCGTTTACCTTTAGTTTCTAGTATTTTCTGTTTCTAGAATGTTCGGCTTCTAGAATATTCCATGTATGTATAAATAGGACCGTCTTACGCTTTCCATTTATTTCGATTGTGTAGTATTTCAAGCTTAGTTGTAACATCTTGCTTGGTCCCTGGTATGGTAGCGATAACGGAGATCGTATAGTATCACCTCTGACGAAAATGTAACGGTTCCTTGAAGCGCTTGAGTCACGAACCGACGCGAGGTGGTGTGAACGACAGTAGTAACTTCGCCACCTTTACGCTGGTACAGATGGTCGCGCGACAGAAGTGCGGCAGCCGGCCATAGGCAGCAGCGACTTGGCTCATGGTTGACGGTCGAAACAAGGCAGACTGCTGGAATTCCTGTATTAATAAGATTTCACTTTATTTCAAACATGGAGCTGGAAGAAAATAAATGTCTTTGGTTCTCTTTCGTCGTATTTTAGCAACTCTACTCAATATTGTGGTATTGAGACACGAATTTTTAACTAAACATTATTATTTACATTTATAAATTATGTTGCGTATAGATCTTTTGTTGCTGTGTATTTGGCCTCAAAATGAAGTAAAAATTTGCCGTGACATATTTTTGTGGCGACTTTGGCTTGAACAGATATCAGAACGACCAACTGCAATATTATATTGATCATAACACTACATTCTGGGTTAGCCAAATTATCGCCGCTAAGACTGATTTCACAAGGGATAAAAGTTTGGTCAAACGGCGTACCGAGTATCACCAGCGGAATGACGAATTATTCAAGAAGAAGTGGATAAGATGCTCGGCCGAGGAATTGTCCATCCATCACAGAGCCCGTGCTCATCACCCGCTGTCCTTGTCACAAAGAAGAATGGAACCTGGCGATTCTGCGTCGATTATAGAAGACTTAACAAGATCACAAAAAAAGACGTTTATCCACTTCCAAGAATCGACGATACGCTGGGTTTTTTAAAGGCAGCAAAGTTTTCTCCGTCATGGACTTGCACTCAGGCTACTGGCAGATAGAAGTGAACGAAGCCGATCGAAATAAAACCACTTTCATTACACCTTACGGACTCTATGTATTCGAAGTTATGCCTTTTGGGTTGTATAATCCACTAGCAAATTTCTAACTGATGTTCGACAACTTTCTGCCCCACTTGAAAGGAACTATATGCGTCTGCTATTTGGAAGACGTCATAGTTTTCTCGGCAACGTTCGGCGACCGTCTGCACCGACTGTGAACTGTTCTCAAGTGTCTTAATACAATGAGTTTGTATCCAAAGAAATGTCTATTCGGTGTCATGGAGATAAAGATCTTCGGCCATCTAGTTTTGCGAGAAGGCATACGCCACGATCCAGAGAAAATTAGGTCGATAATAAACTATCTCCGATCAAGGGATCTACTCGACGTAAAGAATTTTCTTAGACTGTGGTCTTATTATAGGCGTTTTGTCAAAAACTTTAATGGTAGTCTTGACTTCACGAATAAGCTGGATGGACCTAACCCCGTGTATGACAAGAGGCTTTACAGGGCGAAATCGCGTATTTGGCGTACAGAGCCCCGAAGGAATCCTTGCCTAAGGTGTTCCGTCTCTTCGTGTGAACCGGTCGAGTCGAAGCAGTCGAGGACGACAGTCCCCTTCCCGAACCGGTTCGCGGACTGCGGTAAAGTGTTTGCTCAGTTTGCAAGCGCCTCCCACACCCGAGATTTTGACTTGTGGAAATGCACTCCACCCGCAACGGCGAGAGTGACCTCGGGGCCGCTGCCTTACCTAAGGGCTGGAGGCTTCAATACCGGGCCTAGTCCGCCCCCTACTATTAGGTTTCGCATAACTAGGTGCCCGGAAGTCTAACACCACGTCCGTGGGATTGTGAGCGCACGTCACTGCCACTCCGAGTCCAACCCGTTTTGTGAACCGGGTTACCGCCCAGTAGAGCGACAGCTGTGCTAAGCTCACCCCGGAGTACCAGAGTTTTTCGCTGAAGGCTCTGGTGGGCCTCGTGTCACTCGTTTTGGGGTAAAGGATGGTTACCCTGGGGTCATCTCTTTGGTAGAGTTTACATTTACAATTATTGAAGACCGTTCTCACCACCGGGGAATCCTTTTCAGGGTTTCCCTTAGTGGCAAGCCAGTCTTCAAGCAATTGCCCTCCAGAGAGTCGGCGGGTTTTAAGCCCGTCGCTCCCCTTCAGTTGTTCAAGCAAGCAACTATCTCCTGTGAGTGGTCTACGTAACCACCCAGTGAACATAGAATAACACCCAGGAAGTTTCGACATCGGTTACTAAGATTGGAATGCAGCCTTGATCCCTTAGTCAGAGACTCGTCGACTTCATTGAGTTAGTCTCTGTTACTAGCAGCTTTTCCAAGTGCCGACCCATCATCGTCTAACTCCCGTGCTCATTTAGGATAACTAGTCTTGTCACTAGCACTAAACTCGGTTACCGAAAGTTGATGCTATTATGGTAGCTAGTTTTTTTTAACATCAATAGTTGATGTTGCAGTTTGTTCAAGGTTCAAGAGAAGAGGACAATGAATTTGTAGACAGACAAGACAGAATATTCCACCTGACCTAACAATTTTTTTGTGAGCATCTCCTGATGGCATTTCAAAAGACTTCATTGAAAAATAAAATGCCTAATAAGTGATGAAATCAGGGTAAACTGTATTAAAAATGGGTAGATAACAGAGAAGTACATAGATCAGGTACAAACACAAATGCACTTCACAGGCATATTGAAATGTGTATTTTGTGTTCGTTATTCTAATTTCGAGACTATCAAAAATGGAAATATTGTGGATTGATTACAACTTAATTTGATTAATAATGTTGAGATCTTTTGGAAGTCAAATATATGTCCCCGGTTGCTTATGTGGTGTTTAGCCTTTATTTACACCGCAAAAATATTATTATAACAAGGAATGGTTAAATAATAAAAAGACTATATTTGATTTGAATATATTCCATTTAATTATGATGTATAATCAAATTGGCTCAGTCGGTAAAGCAAAAAGAATCTATGCAGCTTCTAAAAGGCTGCTCTCGGGAACGCGGGTGACGAACGATATAATTGAAATTTAAACAATCGCGAATCAACGAGAATGGTTTATTTGGAAAAGCCGGTTAAAAATGCCGTTACCAGATTTTAACAAAGGCCTGGTGACGTCGTTCCTGGTTTGCCGTTGCTGGATGTTCCTTTGCTGGACACGTCTCCTCTAGCGCCTATTCTTCAGCTTAAATCTCCATCAAATGTTATCTTTTTTTTCCGTACTACAAATGAATCTTCTTTCTTGAACATGCCGAAATTAACTTTTACGCATGTTGTTTCCTCAGCCACTGTTTTCTCACCCCGACTTTCTCAGGACAGCTCCTCGGACAACTGTGCAAATACAATGCACTCCAGGCAATAAATAATGTTGTAAACGGCGACGTTTCCCGCCTACTCGGCCTCACCAAACCACCCTCGTTTTTCGTCCTGCTGTATGCAAATAACAAAAACTAAATTATTTTTGCTTTACCCGTTCAATGTAGGGGTCATGAGTCACCACACTTGATTCGGTAAACAAAGTGCTTGTAAAATAAATTTCATTCTTACTTGAATTTTTTTATAGAAAACCTACTTTCTACTGAATAAATACTTAACAATAAATTTTTATACTGACAATATAGAACTTTCCTTTTTGAAATCTTGACCAATAATATCTTTCCCTTTTTTCCTGTGTATACAAAATAAATTTATCATGTTACAAGTGATGTGAGCATATGTTGACAACAAAAACAATATTAATGTTGAGGAGACTGACTATTTTATTATTTTCCATAGTCAGCGTAAGGCAAACACATTTCTTACCTGTAATCTCTAAGTATTATTTTCACTTATGCTACTGGTCGCTGTTTCAAATTGTATTTTAGGCAAGATGAGGAAAATATACTATCGCATGATCAGGCATTAGTGAAGTAGCATTTATAATATCCGCATGATTACATCATTTGAATGTACAAGTGTCTGGTTTCAATAGACAAGGTGTTCGAAATCAGTAGGAAGTCGATGTTAAGGTTCAATACGGCACGGTCTATAAAGATCGCGGAACGCGAACCTGTGCTTCTACGTCACACCAATGATATGGCGTTCTGTGGTCACGTGCGTATTTCAAATTTTCGGCCCAAGTTAAATGCCATGTTTCGAAAAAATATACATACATACTAGTTCGCACATGCTTTTCTGAAATCTATGAGTAGTACACTTTTGAAAAACACACAGGTCAAGTAGAATAAGAATTTGAGGTATGTTCCCAACTGTAAAAAAAATTGAATTTTATGGAGATAATTAATACGGTTAAAGATGCCGAAAACTATCAATTTTTTAAGATTTTAACAAATTATATAGCGACCACGAATGTTTTTTATCTTGTTTAACAAATAATTAATTAATTAGTAATTATGTACAAATATTAATATTACCCCATACAACGAGTCTAATATACAGAGATGGGCAAAACCGTTCTTTTCAGTCATCGGACCGGAACCACTAACTCACCGCTCATTTTATATATATATATATATATTCGGATTATTCACCGCACTCAATTTACCAATATGACTCTTACCATGTTTCCATGAATGTACACATGATTTTCTAGTGAATATATGAGTTAATAATTTTTTGAAAAACGTTATACACATTTTTAGTTATTTCTTAATAAAGGAATAAATTGTTATAAAATTAAAATAAGTTCCTCTAGAAAATTTATTTTAATAATTGAGGTATTTGGATGGTCACCAATGGATTTGGATTTTTCTTTTAAAGACGAACAAAATTACTGGAAATATTTATGTACATATGCTTATATTGTAATTGTTATGCCACTGAATAAAAATTATTACACAACTCTACAGCAGCCAGGCAAATAAAACTCAACTCAAAAAGTTGAATTTTTTTATACTTATCTTGTACACACGTCCTTTGTATTAATATTAAGACGAACTTAACGTAATTAAGGATTTGATCCGAATTATACTTCGATATTATAACATCTCACTCGCAATGAGAAATTACTCACATTTGGGCGTGAATTCTTCTTGCAAGATACCCCGGATTCTTTTCAAAATAAAGCATTCGTGAACGAAGCGAGGATAAGTGTAAGAGTGGACAGATCCATCCGGCGGGAAAAGCTACAAACTTGTCAGTCGTTCGGGTGATCTTTGACAGTCCGGTTGTGAGTAGCTATGTGATTAAAATTAAGTTACCTTCGTATCCCCAACAATTGGTAACAGAGACTGGTTCGACAATACGGACAATTACAAACAAGGGAAGTGAAATTTTACAAAAACGTGAGTGATAACAAAATGGAACTGTCAACACAAAGAGTCGAGATTTGGCGTGGGGACAATTACCTAACGTGGTCGTTAAAAATGGGTGCCATTTTGAGAAAAATGAAACTTTACAAAACAATTATCGAGAAACCTGAGCCAGTATGGAGAAATGAAGACCAAGCAGAAAAAGAAGAATGGGAATACAAAAATGATGAAGCGTTTTCGGAAATTGTGACAACATTATCGCCCGAACAAGCTGGACCGTTTATTGGATGGACTAGTGCTAGAAAATTATGGATGAAGCTGAAAGAAAATTTCGAAGGTAACGCGCATGACAAATTAATAGACGCTATGATAGAACTGAGACAAATTAAGATGGGAGAGAAAGAGACAGTTGAAAATTACATTACAAGAGCCCGAACATGGAAGCGAAATGTGCTACTTATGGACAATCAATTAGCGAACGAGAACTAGTATTCCACGTAGTGCGAGGTATAAATGAAAAATTTAAAACAATAGCTGCGACGCTCCGAATACAGAGGTCGGCAACAATGAACGACATCAAACAAACCTTGAAATAAGAGGAGGCAAGAATGGGAAACAAAACTACACAAAACAAGAGCGATGCGGGTTACCAGGTAAGAAACCATACAATAAAAGAAACTAGAACTTGCTACAATTGCAACAAAGTCGGCCATCTTGGAAGAGATTGCTGGCATAGGAAGAAAGGAGAAAATACAAGACTAAGTGAAAATAATTCAACCGCTAGAAGACAATCTTGGAGAGGTCGAGGAAGAGGTCAAGTTCATGGAGGTGAAGTAAGCAACAATCGAGATAGGAATCAACACCCAGCGAGCGTAGTAACAGAGAGGGGTGACAATCAAAACTTCCACGTAACAATTAAATTAACGGACGTGGCTAATGCTGTATCAGTGTACCCAGATAGCGAATACATTTGGGGAATCGATTCCGGATGTAGCATTCACATGTCACCGCATTATCAAAATATGACGAATACAAGGCCTTGTAATGGAACAGTGGTATTGGCAGAAGAGGCGAGAGAAATCGAAGCAACAGCCATAGGCGATGTAGAAGTAATAACCCGAGTGGAACAAAAAGTGTACAACACTACAATTAGAGATGTACTATACGTACCGAGATTAAGAATGAAATTGTTATCAGTGCGAAGCCTAGTGAAAAATGGGAACTCGGTCATATTCGACCAAAACGGTGCATCAATAGTGTGACGTGGTTTTTATTATTTATAAATCTAAAAGTCTTTAGTATCAATGTCTCTTTCCATCGCGCACTTTCTCTTGTTCTGTGTTTATCTCTGAAGAATATTAGTTACGCTTGTGGAAAGGAATTAGCTGATATACGTTGAAAACACGTGTTTTGCCCCCCTCGATATTTCGGATTCTATAAGAATTATTGTACAGATTTTGTATTACTTCGTATGGACCCTCGAATAATTGATTCCATTTTCCGAAAATCTTTCGATCGGCGTTTGAAACTCTGACATTCCGGAGGAGAACCCAATCGCCAATCTCGAACTTATAGTCTCGCACTTTTTGCCGCTTGGCTCTAATATCAGTGTTCCTTTTCATGCGTTCAATTACGAACGAGTGTTGGTAAGTCAAAATAGCCGTCGTTAGGAGGATATTTAATGACTTTTTCCAGTGGGAGTGCCAGCCGTTCTTCTTTCTGGAGTTCGGCCGGTATGGCACCAGTGGCCACACTGAAGTTGTTGTTTAGAGTTTCTGCTACATTTGGCAGCTCATCGACCCAACCACGGTGATGATTTTGGCAAAATAGCCGAAATAGCACCCCGAGCTGCTTCATGTAGCGTTCAACTCCGTTCGTCTGCGGGTGCCTTATACTCGCGTAAATACAATTTACTCCAACCTTCCGCATTTCCGACTTCCATTTTTCGTTGAAAAATTGCGTACCATGATCGATCAGGACTTTCTCCGGTCGTCCATGTTCCGCTATGCACACATTTACTACGCTTCCGCATACCGGAAAATGCGGTACACTTTCCACACTTCGAATTTGTTCACGAACCTCACTGATTTGCAAATTTACGGATTCCCGAATGGATTGGTTCGCTTGCTCGACTTGGGCCTCTATCGCCTTCGTCTGCGTATTACAATCACTCCCAATTTTTGCTACTTCTTGCTGGATCTCGCTATGTTTCGCAGTTAAACTCCGGTCCATTTCTCGTAATTCAATTTCGCGATCTTTGCGTATCTCAATAAGTTGCGTTTCTATTTCGTTCCGCGCTTCGCTTATGGCGCGACAGTTAGTTTCTGCAATTTCGCGAACTTCATTAACTTGACTTCGCACTTCCTCTATTTTCACACCAAATTTTTGGTCTATGTCAGTGCGGAATTCTGAAAATTCTTGGTAGAACATTTCAAACTTTCTATCTAATTTATCGTCAATTTTTTTGCTCCAATTCTCATTAATATTCTGCAATAATTGCATTATTACAACATTAATGGATTCTACAGCTAAGTTCTGAGTGGACATTGTACTCTGATATGTGAAATCACTGCTGGATTGTGTGTGTCCTAAGATTGCGAACTCGTTATTCAGGCTTGGGTTTGGGTTTTCCTCCCGTATCTGTCCACTTATATTTAAATTATCAGAATTCATAACGATCCGCCTACCTGATCGAAGGTACATAAATCGTATAGAAAAATCTGCGTTAACAAATTTAACAGCAAAACTAATAAAATTAAATACCAAAGTAAAATATTAAAGTGTTAATTAGGATACGCGTCGCGATCTTTCCACAAGTTTTACAACACTCTCGAGCATGCACATTTATTATCACAGAATATATAATAGAGAAAGAAGAAAGAATGTTATCTCTGCTCCGCTATGCGAGTTTTTCTGCCCCACGTTGGGCGCCAAATTATGTGACGAGGTTTTTATTATTTATAAATATATTAAATATTAGTTATGTTTAGATGGGTAGGCGCCAATAAATATCTATTTTGAAATTTTAACAGTTTTTATTCTCAACAAAACTAAAAGGCAAGATTACAATATTTAAATTCAATGAATTTAATTTTCCTAGCTCAGCCTTAATTAGAAATTATATTTCAAGAGACTTAGTAAATACAATTTACTTTCCCTCAGGGTTGTATCACGTGTTTATACACATAGCAGAGCGAGATTATTGCCTTGGTTTCTTACTGTACATGCGTCTTTCCCAGTTTCTTTGTTGACCGGCAGTCCTGGGTTTTACACAAAGGCAGCTTCCGGGTCAGCAAGCCTCGAAATTTTGTGTAGTTACCTTGTTGTCCTTGCAGCCAGGCCGCTTCTACTCTTAGCTCTGAATCGAAGTCAGTCAGTCGTGCCGTACTCTCACCTCCGACTCTACTTTTTGAATCTTCAGGCGAGGTCCTTTCTACCTCAAAACTAACCTCTCCTCAAACGTGGTTCGTCTCCCTGATCTTTCTATTTTTCCCAGGTCCTCCAATGGGGTTGGCGTTCCTACCCTTCCTCTCCAAAAATTTGGGAGGGGCCACCCTAGCAATCCTGGGGGAACTGGGTTTTTTCGGTGAGACGCAAATACCTTTGAGACAAAGACTGCACCCGTCAGGCTACAAGTTATTGTTTTCCTTGTCTTGTCTGGTTTTTCCACGGAATGGTGCCTGCCTTGCGAATACCTCAGGACTGTTCTCTACAGAATTTTACACAAAATGTTAACTTAATTTATCTGAAATTTTATACGCGTTACAGTAGTGAACAAGAAAGACGTAGTAGTAGCGACATCAGAAGACGTGGAGAAGATGTACGTCATCAGAACTGAGCCGAAGAAAAAATTGACAGGGATGTTTTACATAACGATGATTCCGACATGACGGCGGTAGAGAAGCAGACGTGGCACAGACGGATGGGTCACATGGGAGAGAAACAAAATGGCCAACGAAATCCAGTACAAGGATGTAAAATGCACGGATTGCATTATCAGCAAGGCAACACAAGCACCACATAAGACAGTGACGAACGAGAGTGCAAAGTACGTGTTAGACTTGATACACATGGACCTTTGCGGGGCCATGCCGGTATCATCAATGGGAGGTGCGAAATACATTTTCACAATGGTCGACGGATATAGTCGGAGAGTTTTCGTGTATTTCTTAAAAAACGAAGGTGGTAGCTGGCGATCAGAGATAGATACTTCGACTATGGCTATTTTGCAACTATCTCCTTAGGAAATGCAACCGTGGCGTCAATCAAAATTCCAACTTAAATTTACGACGCCTTCCCCAAAGCCAGTGTGCTCTCGGCGATTGCCGTCCCGCAACTCTACTGTCGACTCAATAATAACAAATTTAAAAAAATGCCTATCGCATTGTTGGACGCCACGCTCCACGGAGCAAACACGATGTCCGCATCGCTCTTTTTATAGACGTTCTGTGCATCTCTGGGAGACCGTTACGCTTATATTATCGCGTCACGCAATATGCATCCTAACGGCACGGCTGTACGAAGATAATATTGAATTTGGGTATATTAAGCCAAAATTATTCATAAAAGATACGTTTAAAAAAATATGTTTTTAAAATGAAGGTGAAAAACGTTAGGATTATCGTAACATGTAATGGGATGTTACAATATTATAAGAAATTAAGTTAATTATTAATAATGTTAGTAAAAGCATAATATAATGTGAAGCGATCTTGAGAGTATGTAGTGAAAAGTTTAGGATAAGATTTAGCCAGAATAGATATTATATTTGTACAATCAGATAAGAGAATTTTATATTAACGTTAGGTTACAATATTTTGTGCATATGCCACTTAATTTTATTTTAGCCCACGATAACGTATCCAGAAAGAAAAAGATTCTGATTTCCATGATCTGATTCCTGAGTGATCGCAGTCTCAGTGATCTGATTCGTGAATGAATGATTCAAATAGCTGGTTGCTCTCGGATCGGAGTCGCGGAGTGGATCAAAAGAGGTACCGCTCTTTTTTTACGATTCTATGATCACTCAATCCGCAGAAGGAGCTAGTTATTTGAATCAGATCTCGATCGGATTGCCCATCTCTACTTCTCACTGCCGCTGACGCCGGTAAATAATGCTCTCAACATTGTGGTCCGCTGCATGTTGGGCGCTTGACAAGTCTTGACTCGCTTTCTTTGTGGCTGCCTCAACTTGAAAACACCAAGATATTTCCTCAAGCTTACAGTGCTGACTAAAAAGCACTGGCAACCAGAGTTCTGCGTGTCCTTACCCTAAGAATGGTACGCTTGCCCTCCCTGGTAAATAGTTCACCCAAATGATCCACATATCGGCAAAAGTGGTTCTTGCTATTATTAAATCGTGGTGACGAATCGCCGAATATCATCGTCTAACGCTAGGTCGAGTCTTTTTATAAAAACCTGTAGGCTGATCTTGAGTCTGAAAGGAAATCGAACGAAGCGATATTGCCTACCATCTACCGTAAACGCAGTAAGATCCCTCGACGTCTCATCTAACATAATTTGATAAAATCCTTGCGTGAGGTCAGTTGATGACAGCCACTTACATCCTGCAAATCGGCGTAACACCTCATCTATCAGAGGTGGTTTCTCGCCTATATCCACTATTACTTCGTTTATCTATCGAGCATCTAGGCAGATTCTGAGCTTAGCATCTTTCTTCCTAACAATGCAGATACTATTATATTATACGTTATAATATATCAAGGGCTTCCGTCACTTGCTCGCTCAATGACCACGGTGTAAGATTTACTTCGGAATGGGGTGTGTGGAATCACCTAAATATGATGTTTGAATCCTTTAAATAAGCCCGGTTCTTCACTGACCACGTCCCTGTTTTGAACTAACATTTCCAGGAAATTCTCCCTTTCTATATCACTGATTCCCTCTACACTAGCAGCAATATCTTCTAAACTTCTTCCTGTATCAGTATGCATTTCTACAACTTTTTCCCCATCTCTTTCATAATGAAATCCATCATTGACGTAGTCTTCAACAAATTCTTCTTCAAAACTTAGTTGTCCGCAGATTCCGCGCTCCTGTAATCCAAGTGACCCTAACAATCTCCACTTAGCCACCATATCTGTGCCTTCGAGGGAAATCAATCGTCCTGATAGTGTGTTGGTTACCAAATCAATAGATGCTTTAGCCTTCCTTAGAAATTCTATTCCCAACAAAAATTCTTTAATAGAAAACTATTTACCGCAATACTTCCGTTTTCCGACGGAATTCATATAAAAGCTTGTTTAGTTACGCGCTCGTTTTTCTGACCTAATATTCAATATATTCGTAGATTTGAAACAGGCAATTCGCCTAACAGAAAGCCTCTGCTCTTCAATTGTTCGTGTAGTCCCACATTCATAACTGTATATGTCGCGCCGGTATCCACCCAAATTCCATGTTGACCTTTACCAAATCAGAGTACCGCTTTCTCATTTTCTTCCACCAAAATATTCCGGCGATCGACTAATACTTCACCAACTCCGGTTATTGCCCCCAATTTCGCTTTTTCAGGCAGATATTTAACTGCCGAATCTAGTTTAAAGGCCTAGATGGAGTGATTTCATTTCGATTCTGTGTGACTGTTCTAGCTCTCGCTACATTCCCTTCATTATTATTCCTACGATTCCCAGGTGTAAACCTAGGTCACACATTATCATTCCTATCACAATTGTTTCTGTTTTCCTGGATCACAGACGGTCGACTATTAAATCCATAACCAGAGTTACACTGTTCCTTGCGCACTTATTGAGCTTGCTCGATATTGTCGTAACTATTAAGGAAGTCAATCGCTTCTTGAAGCTTTTAAATGAAGGCGAATATGAGTTGTTTAGTGATTGCTTAATTCATTCACTAGCTCCATTGCTGGCGTCGGCATGTCTTAAGTATTTTTTTAGCACGGCAAAATGCACAAAGTGTTCCGACATACTCGTAGTTTTACCTCCGCCGCGTATAAACTTATGCTCATAGAATTTGCGAAGCACTTCCCTTTGTTTTCCGTACTCCAGCACTTCCGCAAGAAGATGCCTTAGTCTCTTCATAATTTTCGGGACTTTGAATCATGGTTTCAATCCATTGTATTACTGGACTCTCTAGACCTTGCAATAAAACTTGAAACTCTCAGTTATTCGTTTTATGAGGATATAATGTTCCAATTGCTGTATGTACTTCCTCGGATGCACGGAACCTTGGCAAAACGATATAAATTCCCATATTCGAAAAACAAGTTTCCCTTGAAATCGAATTTATGGGATTAGCATCGGTTCGAACTCTTAATCTGTTTACTTCTTCAAATATTTCCTTTCAGATTCAACAACTCGCCTCCTAATTTCAGATATATTATTCGCCAAAGAACGTTCCTTATCCGAAAGCTATTTGCAAATTCCTCTCTTAAATATTGAGCTGCGCTTCCCAATTTATTGTCTATGCTTGCTGCTCATACCCTGAAGTGCTTCGCCACCGTACTTGTTACTTCCGTTTGTACATAGTAACTTTGCTTACTAATCGTTCCTCCAGACTTTTACCTTTCTCATTGATTTCTTTCACAACTTCCGACTTGTGCGCTTTTAACATAAGATGTAAGTTACTTTTTACCGTTTCTACCTTACCCTCCATGTTGTCGACTTGTTTTTGTATGTCATTTTTAAATTCGCCCATGCTTTTTCTTAATTCGCGTACTTCTTCCCTTATTATTGTCTATATTTTCCTGCATAATCGGTAATAGCCTTTCTAGTAAATCGCCCTTTCTATCACTCACATGGTCTTCCCCTTCGGATCTATCTTCTCGGATCATTTCCGCCTCAGACCTTACATTTAATTCCGGAGAACTAAATGCATGTCTCTGCCCAAAATCTCCCTCCTTCGATTCTAACTTCGTAACTCATTTCCATTAATTTCCCGGAACATAATATCATTAAATTTGCAAAACAACTTTCCGACGCGTCTTACAGTAATAATCTTAAAGTAAAATCTGTAAAACGCAACCCTTAAGTGAGCGAATATAAACTATACTAAACAGAATGACTAAATCGTAACACATATCATTAAAACCCAATACACAACTCTAAATAATACTCATAGCACAACACTTAAATCTACACACGCAGGCAAATTATTAAAATTAGCCCCACACATCAAAAGAAAAAACTTCATTCAAAAATTAAAATATCACCTTGACAATAGCCTCAATAATACGTATAACCTGGATGTTGTTGTTGTGGTATTCAGTCCAAAACTAGTCTGGTGCAACCCTCCATGCTAACCTATCCTGCGCAAACCTTTTCATTTCCTTATAACTAACACAACCAACATCCTACCTGATCTGCCATATAACGCCAATAACCTGGACACTCCTAGCAAAATATTGCTTCGATAAAATAAATTCTTCTAATGGATTAATTTCAATATATTCGCGGAACCAATACCATGATATCTGAAAACAAGGGACTAGTGTATACACATAAAAATATGTTGCCAGCATGCCAACATGCCAACATTTATTCAGGTTCAAGCCCCACTAATTGGTGCCAACTGTACCGCTCCCTCTTCACTTCTTGTCTAACTTCTAAGTCGACGTTGCGATATTTTAACGCTGTTCTTTGGTGGGTTTTGATGATAATAATAAAAAGGCAACTGCTAACAATTTCAAACATATTTTACGTAAATTTTTAATACAATATACATTTGTTCCCGGCAATTATACTGAGCTCTATTCTCTAAACAGTATTCGTGGCTTGGGAGAATAAATGACTAGCATATTGGCCAAATGGTAAATAAACCCGCTGGTCCTATGAGTTTACAATACCTCGGATTAACCTTGGCGGAAGTGTGCCGTCCCTCTCCCTCTCGGTGTTGGCTGAAGAAGACATACAGTCTGGTCCTTGTTGTGGCTGAGGCACACCCAAGCTTGATGATTTCTGGATTCTAGCCGGCCCAGCATAAGTCACATGCCGTTGAGCCAAAGAAGCGCTTGTTGACTGCTAAGTCCAAAAGCTCTCTCTTTACTGCTGGGACCAGAATGCCAAATTCTGCTCCCATCCGTCACCTTGGATTCTACCTTCCAGAGCTGTAATTTACCAATCACATGGCACTTCTCACGGGAAAATATTCACTTGCCTTAGTATTTCCCCGCTGCTTGCTTTCGCTATTATACTCAGATTATCCTTCCGGCTTCTCGGCACATGAGAGCTCCTTTGGCGGCGTCCACTTCCCACTCCAAGGTTAAGCCTCGAAAAACCCCACTATTTAGGCATTTCTCCCATTAAATATCGTTAGAATTTTTAACCATTACACAATTATGTTCTCTGTGGCTACGGAACGGAAGTTATTTTCTTATAAAAAAACATACTGACGTCTAGGAGTCTCCATTTCTTTTTTTGGTTCCAGAAGCTGTCTCGCTAACTTGTTCAATTTATATTACTGTTAAAAATCCCCAGTTTAAAAACTATCTATTAAGTGCTCTAAGGCACTTATAAACTTAGAACTTATAAAATTTTATCCCAAGTTTCAGCCGAATCATGCAAAACAGTTTCAAATTAAGATGTATTACTCATACTTGCGTCTGTGCCAATGATCATACGACAAAAACAGTACGAGGTTTGGTTTTCAGTTGAGTATGCAATTCAGGTTATTTTTTTACCCAATAGGCCGATTAATATAGAACCAATCAGACATCAGCTGCCGGTTAAAATCTTTTCCCCTTCTCTTACCAGAACCAAAAGGCCTATCTTCATGTTGAAACGTTCAGTTCTTGTAATTAAGTAACTTTTAGATTATCTGGAACACGGAATGACCCGCGGTTAGAGTTCGATGATTCCAGCATCTCAGCTTGCCAATCAGAGATGTTAATGGTCATGAACCCTGCTGCAATTATTATTGTATTCATGACTCACTTGATGAAAGACTTAGAGTGACTGACATTTTTGCTGACCTCTCGAAAGCGTTTGATTTAGTAGATCATAATATTCTACTCAGAAAATTAGACTTCTACGGAATCAGAGGAGTTCCCCTTTCTTTATTGGCATCGTACTTGCAAAACAGACACCAAAAAAGTTGCGATTGAAAACACGGATGGGAGTGAGTATCTGTCAGAATGGGAAACAATTACCTGCGGTGTCCCTCAGGGCTCAATTTTGGCACCTTTACTTTTCATCATTTACATTAACGATTTACCTAATTATTTAGATCTCTTAAAATATTTCCTCTACGCTGACGACACAAATTTAGTAATCACGGATAGCGACTCGGTAACTTTATGCGAGAAAGTTGATACTGCGATGTGCCGTCTCAATCTTTGGTTCACTGCAAACAAATTTTATCTGAACCTAGAGAAAACCAAAATCGTTAACTTCATAGCAAACACAAACAGTTTATCTCCTAACTTGGAAAACATTTCAGAGCTCGCGCCTTTTCTTGGTCTGCTGATTGACAATAATTTGAAATGGAATCACCACATTAAAAAACTATCGGAAAAACTCAGCAAAATTTGCTTTACATTATGAGTGTTAGCTCGGGAAACCGACATAGTAACATAAAAAATGATGTACCATGCATATTTTGATTCTGTCATGTGTTACGGTATTGCAAACTGGGGTCATTCGTATCACGCGATTCACATTTTTAAACTACAAAAGCGGGCCGTACGAATAGTAGTTGAATACCACTTGCAAACCTTTGTTTTGCAAACTTGGAATTTTAACCTTACCTTGTACGTATTTTCTAGAAATTCTAATATATTGTACGGGGCAACATCAATCTATATGCTCTAAAACGGTTCAAGCCATTCGTACAACACAAGAAGTCGCTCTCAGCTCCGTGTTGAAAAACATCGTCTAACAAGCATCCACTATTCTGGTATAAATCTATACAAGTCTCCCGGAAGAAATAAAAGCTTTTAAGGTTCAAAAATTATTTATAAAGAGTTATGAATCTCTGTTAATGAATGGAGCGTATTATTCACTAAAAGAGTCCGTAGTTAGGAAGGACTAAAACAGTTTGCTGGTGTCATATCAAATTCTTCTATTATTTTACAACTACACTCTTCTAGAATTTAACTGCTGACCTATTTTCTTTTTTATATTCGACGGGAACCTACGCACGATCTTACTCTGTCGACTAAAAATTGAAGATTGAATTTCATCCTTCCTCTTTTTGTCCTTCAATTCTGAGTTGTAAAATTTTGTATATTTCTTGTAATATTATATTTGACGTATCCTATTTCCTAAACCGAGGACCAATGGATTGAATAATAATAATAATAATTGTAGGGGATTAAATTATGCGCTGCTTTCCTTATTCAACGTCACACTTAGCTTATTAGGCTAACAATATACAATCGTAACATAAACAGTACTGTGTAACAATTTAATTTTAAAAGTGTTGCCAATGCGGCACAATTTAATTAAATTTGGGATGCCAACAAGCGATTTTGAAATACGTAGATGCAAAATTAGTAGACTCATGTCCTGTCGCGAAGAGAGTGGTGCGAACGATTTGGCCTAGTTTGATATGTTCTGGAGCTTCAAATAAGATATCTGAGTCCTGAAATTATTTGATCAAGCTGAAATTTTGGTGCCGAATGCAGATGAAGAATTCAAATGTCTTATAAATTGTTTCCTCTTACGTTATTCGGCTCGAAACTGCCTTGTAAAATTTGTCGCGGAAGATTTAGGTTGTAGTATACGGCCAATCTAATGCCATGTCGATGCGATGGTAGTAACACCGCTCTATGGGTAAATTGTGTAAGTGGTGGTAGAATTGAAAAGTTACATTGCGTAACGTGTTGTGACAAGTTTGTAAATAATCAATTAATGTAAATTGATAATGTCAATTATTATTAAATGTGGGTTTCAAGAAGTAGGCGTGTTTTCGGGAAAAAAATTTAAATGAAGGACGAAAATTGCTAGAAAGCTTTCACGTTAGTGATGTACTAGAGCAAGGGATGATTTGCGAATAATTACCGGCATGATTTTAGGATCTACTCCTGGGGCTAAAAATCATTAGATTACTTACAAACCGATTATGCATGTATACATTTTAAGTAAGATAACAGCAAAATTAACGAATATTATTTAAGCAAACAAAACTACAAGTAAACAAATTATTATTTTTTTAAAAAAATTTCTATTTAAATTATAATAATAATTGTAATTATAAAATGTATATAAATTTACCAAATATACCCACAATTGATTGTTATACTAATTGTTACATTATAGTTTAATGAAAAAAAAAACTTTTTTGTTATGAATTTAATAATGAAACCTATCACTTTATGTAATTAAATAATATATAAAAAGTTATATTTTATCTCCAATATCTTTGCTACAAAAGTACATCAATATTAAGGATATATTTATGTAATGGAAAATAATTTAATTCACTAAATATTAGAGATTGCTTAAAAACATATGTAATTATGTTAAAATTAACGAACACCGCTGAAGAAGTTACATGTACGCGAGCAATCCATTCTTTTTCTGATCGGCTTCCCACTAGCGATTCGGAAAGCTATAGAATTTCAAATCTGTTTTTTTTATTAAAGTATGGGGCCACCGAGGAACTCAGCTAAAATTTCCAAAACTCATTCTCAATCATTAGTTTCTTTCAAAGCGTCAAATGCAATGTATATTGCAAATAATAACTTAAACCGGTACCACCCATTTACTTACAAAATTCTCCACCAGAGGTAGCACTAGTGCCTTTGGTTAGGTGAATAACCATCAAATACTGTAAAGTAGAAGCATCTGAAACTTTGATTTATTTGGATAGTTTCGGAAAGTTAGGTCAAATATATATATATACCAGTATTTTAGTTTGGGAAGGGAGGTACTTTGGACTTTATCATGGTAATATATAATGTAAAGAGTTAAATTATTTATTTATAATTTTACTGGTCGTTCATGTATTCCAAGATGCGGAGAAGTGTTCAAGCTGATGCAAGACGAGAGGGCGAACTGGACGACCATGCTTTTGTCCAGAAAAGAGGGAATGAGTTCTGGGTAGAGCGGAGATGCGTTAGGGCTGGCAAGAGAAACGTCAGTGACTGGGGAGCTGAGAAGATTGCAAATATATTAACCGAGACTCCTTGGAGAGCAAATGAAAGCAATAGCAAGTTATAAGTCACCGCCGATTGATGCAAATCGTGAAGAAAAGTTATAGTGCGACCAAGTGAAGTGAAATACTATAAAGCAGAGTACAGCGAATGTTTTCATGAATGTGAAGTGATCGTGAGAAGATAAATTCGGCGAGAAGCACAGAGACATCTCCGCGGCCTCATTCAGGACATTAAAAGATGAGGAAAAGTTACTGATATAAAGTTATACCGAAATTTAATAATGTCTTGCCGCTATATTGAATTTTACGAATTTATCTTCTGAACGTAAAAAAAACCCTTGAGAAAAAGCGTCCGTGCAATTGATTTTTGTTCCTCATTTTAAATCGTTCCACCAACAAAATTTAATAAATTTTTGTATTTTTTCTTTATTATTTAAAATTAAACGTATTTTAAAAGTATATGAAGTAAATATTTATTACATCTTATTTACTCTTTGCTTTGGGCTGTGTATATCTTTGTATGAGAAATTTTGTGGCCAATTTATTCCTACCATCATAAAATAAATGGATTAATTGGATAACTTGTGTTGTCAAATAATTATTGTGAAATAAGTGAGTTTTTAATACTGCAGTATAATGGGAGTACCAGCATTCTTTAGGTGGTTAAGCAGAAAATATTCATCAGTCATTGTTCCATGCATAGAGGAAAAGGTATGAGATATTTTTAGGTTAAAGTGCGCGTTTGTGTCGGCATGTTTTAACTCAGATTGTTTTTGTCCCCCAGCAAAAGGATGTAAATGGTACGAAAATTCCAATGGATTCTAGCCTGCCGAATCCCAATGGAATTGAATTTGATAATCTTTATCTTGACATGAATGGAATTATTCACCCATGTACTCATCCTGAAGATAAGTAAGCTCTAATTACAATTCAGTTAATGTAATCGTTGATTAAACCTGTTGATAAGTTTTCATCTCTAATGAATTTATCTAATTACAACTGACGCATATTATATTTGTAATGTGGGAATGCATTGGTTGTGTGGGGGTTGTAAAAAGTTTATTATAGATAACAGTAGATGGCCTTTTGTTAATTTCCTTTTGTGTTATTTCTTCTATTATGAATTAGATGCATAATTATTATCCAAGATTGTTGTTTTTGATGGTAAATGGCAAATATTTATCAACATTGAAATAGATGGAATATTTAATAAAACATGTTATGAAATTCATTTATACTACAAAATTAATTAATTTTATACTAAGTAATTCAGTAACTGTAAATCACTTAACTTCTTACGGTTTTACTATTTTAGACCTGCTCCAAAGGATGAAGATGAAATGATGGTTGCAATTTTTGAATGTATTGACAGACTTTTCAACATTGTCAGACCTCGGAAGCTACTATATATGGCTATTGACGGTGTAGTAAGTATGTAGGAAAATAATTTATACTGTGTTAAAGAAGGGAGTTTTAGATTCGAAAATTCAGATTTTCTTCCTCCCTGTAACTCTATGCATTCTGTTAATGTAAGATAAGTCAATGACTGTGTTCTGTCCCTCTTTTGTGACCAATTTATTATTATTTTGACATTGTCATCTTATTTTCCTTTAAAATAAAGAAATGTGAATGTGTGTTTTGTATGTATTCCTTTGGTGTTCATCTGAATGTAATGAAACTTTAGTGAGTTGTTGTGCACACACCCATGAAGGTTACTGTTGGCTTTTTAATGCCTCCAAGGGGCAGCAAAGGAAAACTTAAAATATGCATAAATGTTTAATATTTGCATTGAATTAATATTTTTTTGAGATCGATTAATATAGCATACATATTTTGTAGTTCCCATGTCTACTTGTTAAGCGTATTTACAGCTTTGCCGACAATTAACTTGGGTGCAGTAAACCAGGTGCTAAAGTGAAAAATGAGCTTTTTCAGGGGGATAAATCATTCATATTGACACCAGATATTGTTTTCTAGTTGACATCATTGGAAAGATCAGGATTTTCTGTAACAGAAAACTTGTGTTTGGTTTTGGAGTCTTGATAAAGAAGGTCCAAGTCAACTGTAGTTTGCTGTTGATAAATATCTTATTGTTTTTCACTGTGCAATAACTGCTCGGATAATGCGTTTTTAAATGCTACTTCTCTTTCTTAGGTACATAACTTACATATCAAGTAAAAGTAAACTATTTTGGATCAATCAGAAATTTATTATTATTTTCATGAGGTTACCAAAAGCCAAAGTATTCCTTCTGAGAGGCATGAATTTCTTTTTCAGTGCTGTGACATTAAATTACCTACTATAAATTTCGTAACATGATGAATAAGAATCAATACAATGCACACAAATTTCCTTGCATGGGTCCATGGTAGCTTTGCACTACCAATCAAAAATTGGCAACCCCATGGTAAGGACAGCTGCAGGTGGGTTCCCAAGCATGATAAGTTTATATATATTTTATATAAATTTATTATAATTGAGTTTTTGGACCAATGATCCGAAGCTGGCTGTCTTGATGGTTGGCAAAACTGTTTTGAAGCAAATTCAGAAACATAACAATTTACTGTTTCATCAATTTGAATTTATCACCCCTAGGCCACTTGATCTGGAATGACCTAGGTGACAAATTTTGGGCTATGACGGATACTGAATTTGTTTCTGACATTTAGCATGCCAATTAAGTTTTAGTTCAACTACTGAGAGAGGGATGGAAGTTCCTCTTATATTCTTGCATGGTGCCATATCCACCAAATTTTATGCACACGTTCCATGTAAATGACTCGAAGATGGGGTGGAATCAAAGCGTTTTCAATATGGATGGGTCGTTGTTACAATGGATAAAACAAGCTGTGTGTGAGCTATTGACGAATTTCTTTTTTTTTAAATTCTGAATGGCCCATGTTTGCCCTATATTAATACATGCTTTAATGTCAAATACTTGAATTGAACAAATATTTTTTGGATTCAATGAGATTGATACAGTTTCACCTGATGTTATTGGAGTGTAATTCAGACATTATTCAACTTTGGATGTGAGGACAAATAGATGGAGAGCATGGCATGCTACATAGGAATAATGCTAAAACAAACAAGTTTTCATTGATTATGTGGTACAAAGCATTGTGTACATTGTGACCCAAAAACATGCTATTTGTGTAAAACACACTTAGAACTTATAAAGGTTAGGTTGGAATATAAAACATTCTAAACTGCAATTGTTACAGTGTTCAGGATCATTAAGATTAGTATTGTCATCATCGAAGCTGTTAGTTCCTAATTTTTAACCCTTAATGCCAATGAAGGGGAATACCAGTAGGGGTGGGTGTGTAAGGGCTTTTCATTGAAATAATCCAAAATCAATAGACATTAGTATCCATTCCAGGATTATGGAAGTAAATGAATTATATTCTGACTTTCATAAGTACCCCATAAACCGATCACTGGAAATGTCTTACTAACTTTCTGACGAAGGGGGCGGTGCCTCCGAAAATTTGAAGAACTCTGAACCTCACAAAGTGCCTACCATCTATGAATCTCACGTAAGTCACCTATATTCTATCTCTCTATCCTTTCCTTATTAATTGTTTTAACATGACAATGTAATTTCCACTTTTGCCACCCTCAACATACCAAACGATCCCTCCCCTACAGTCTAGTCCTTAGGGGAGCGCATATGCTCTACTTAGGACAGCCTAGCATCCTATACTGACTGCATATTCAATGCTTTCCGCAACAGAAAGTACCCCATAGACCTCCTCCAAAAGCAAATAACCCATGCCCTCTCCCCTTCCCAAATAATCAAATCCCACCCCTAACCATAATACAGAACGCAGTCTTCCTCTAACCACTACCTACTTCCCCAGACTATGTAAACTCAACTTTTTCCTCCGCCTTGTCTACACTGGACTACAATTCAACCCTGATGTGAAAAACATCCGCCTGACCATAGTACCCACCTGTCCAAAGGTACCTTACAATCCCCACCTATGATTGGCTGCAGACTGTGTGGTAGAAACAGATGCCATGTCTGCCCAATACTCCCACCTACCACGAACTTCCAGAATCCCGCTACATAAAATTAGGGAAAACATAATCTGCCTGTCCTCTCACACCATCTACAAAATAAACTGCACTCTCTGCCCACCCTTTACATTGGTCAGACAAAGAGACCCCTCCCTGAATGGATTGCTAACCACCGCAGTACAGTAAAACTCCTCAAAACCCAATTCCCCATAGCCACAACACCAACAACTTCAACCAGTGCTTCACACTGACCCCCCTCAAAGCCCTACCTCCCAACTCTTCAGAAGCTGAACTCCATCTATGGGAACTTTCATTTCAGCATGTCCTACAGTCCAGACAAAGTCCTGGACTCAATATCCTATACCTCTTTATCTTCACCTCCCCCCCCCCCCACAGCACCTATAACAGTATGAGCTCATTGGAATTTGTATGTGTAATAAAACCTGATGTGTGCTTACTGAGTATGTGTGTGTAAATTGTGTATATCTTGATATTGTTAGAAGGGTGGTTGTATGTATGTATTAGTGTGTGTGTTAATATTTAAATATTGACCACCTGTGAGGATGGATGTGTATGAATGAGTATGTGTGTCAAGATGGGAGTGTTAGTATGCATCTCACTAACCCCAATTAAGTCCTTGCCTCTTCCCAGACCCTCATTGAGAGAGAAAGTTGGTGACCTGGTGGGGTCAGTTGTTTACGACCTAAGCTAGCAGTGCAGAAAATTTTGGCTGCTCAGTCGTCGGCTAGCTGATCACTGGAAATGTCTTCATAACTTTCTGATGAAGGGGGTGGTGCCTCCGAAAATTCAACTACTCTAAGCCTCACAAGGTTTCTGCCATCTATGAACCTCAGGTAAGTCACCTTCTTTTTATCTCTGTCCTTTCCCTATTAATTGTGTATATATTGTAACATGAAAAGTTACACACAACAATGTGGGCGAGCTTGCGAGTTGCAATTGTCGCAACTCGGGCCAACAATGGAGTCTGGCGAGACTCGAGCAGTCGTCATGGGGTAGAGAGAGGAGAAGGATGTGTCGGCAGTTGCGGACGGAGAAAGACCACGCCCTGTAGTGATAATTTTTCTCATGTTCTGAAATGGATTAAAGCTATTAAAATCCACTTTTTTGGTATTTTTATTAAAAAATACCTGGCGCCCAAAAAGCATTTAAATCCTCGAATACGGAGGTACGCCGGATCTTCTACATTTAGCGCCGCAGCATTGGTGCCCGAACAACGTGGTTTGGTGAGGACGACTATGTGGTACCCTAGAATTATACGACGACTGAAGAAGTGGGAGGCGCTGAAAAAGGAACGCTGGGGAAGAGAGCTGTTCTACGTATAGCTGAGGGGTCCTGTGACTGCTGCGTGGATTTCGTCGAGAAGTATGTGTTGTGTATTTTGTTAAAATGGAAGAAGTGCAGGAGGCTATTACGTGTGAAAGAGTAGATGAGAAGGCAGAGGATGCTATGCTCAGGTACATAATAAGATATTTGATGTTAAACGAGGAAGTTCGTGATGACATGGTTAATGGTATTAAGGAAATGCAGGCAGATGTATATAAGGAGGAATGTGTAAATAGTAGTGATAAGCAGATAGAAAATATGGTAGAAGTAGAGCGGTGTGTAGATACGAAGTGCAGTAAGGAAATAGAAATAAAACTACCATTGGGGGCTAAGGATGGACCAAAACAGCAAATAGATCATTTGTTAAAAAAGGAGAGTGTGGTTGCTGTAACAATAAAGGAAGATCTGATGCGGAAGGATCGATTTCATAATGTAGTTGCAAATAAGTTTAAGAAAAAATTTAAACATGTAGAGCATCAGATGGAAGCTGATAAGTGTGCAGGTAATGCGAACGCATTGAAAAGCAGGTTAGGGAACAGCTGATTATGTTTGCAAACAAAGATGAAGTAGTGAAATGTTTTGTTAATAGATTTAAGAATAACTCCCGAAAAACGTACAAGAGAAAGGTACGTGGGAGAAACATTCATCAAAAAACTGAGCGGAACTTAATGATTAGCGGAAAATGTGCTTCTATGTATCAAATGTGTGCATCCTATGGTGAAAACAGAGTAGGAAGAAAGTTATGGAATAGGGGTGGATGTGGATTTCCTTGGAATCCAGGTGGAAAAACTGAATGCGGTATTCTGTTAATGTCAAACTAATAAAGATCAGATGATACATCAAATTCAGCTGGCAACAATTAAAATAAATGTCATATGATCTGTCAGAAACAGCTGATGGGATGTAAAATTTTATGTAATAACATTGTAATTAGTTATAAGAAACAGAGGTTCTGTTGACGTGCGTTAAACAGCTGACTACAATTAAAATAAGTGTCATATGAACTGTCAGAAACAGCTGATGGCAAATAAAATTTTATGTAAAAACATTGTAATTAGTTATAAGAAACAGATGTTCTGTTGAAAATTTGTGAAGTGCGTTAAACAGCTGTTGGGCAGAGACAGTTAACTATAGAAAAATTATGGCCAAAGTAATTTTGGATCTTGACAGAGAACAGCTGATTACAGAGTTCTTAAAGAAATTGTTTGGGTTGAAGTTATGTGGTTGTAATTAAAGTTAAGGGTTTGTCCGTGATTGGTTTATAATAATTTTGAATTATTTAATTGATGAAATTGTATTTTACTGGATGTTAGGCTGATGAAGGATTGAATGGTATGTCAGAAAAATTTGTAATTAATTTATGATTGAATTTTTGTAAAACCTAATGTAATTTTGACTAAGGGCGTTGGTCAGTCAAATTGTTTACGACTGTGTTTCAGCGAGTGTCATTAAAAAATTGTACAATTTTTTTAATTCATTGGGGGCGGGGATAATGTAACATGAAAAGTTGCAATTGTCGCAACTCGGGGCAACAATGGAGTCTGGCGAGACTGGAGCAGTCGTCATGGGGTAGAGAGAGGAGAAGGATGTGTCGGCAGTTGCGGACGGAGAAAGACCACTCCCTGTAGTGATAATTTTTCTCATGTTCTGAAATGAATTAAAGCTATTAAAATCCACTTTTTTGGTATTTTTATTAAAAAATACCTGGCGCCCAAAAAGCATTTAAATCCTCGAATACGGAGGAAGGCCGGATCTTCTACTATATATATATATATATATACTTTAAAAATTATTTGTAGGTATGCACTAAATACAGAAATTAAATTAGTTTTGGGGCCACAAGTTAATAATTTTAAAGAAACACTTAATATGTTACTAAATGTATATATAACCAGGTTTTAAATTTAAGTAAAAAAAGATCCATCCATCAACTTTCACAACCTCTAAACCTGAAAATATCCCCAAGCAAAGGGAATAAATGTCATGTAATTTATTTTTTGTAATCTGCAAAACATATCATTTTACTAGTTTTATTTATAAATATGTTCTTAATGCTTGTCCATTTGTCACTAAATTTACTTAATTAAAAGTCAGACATAATTTAATTTGTAAAAAAATTAACTTATTTATCATCTTTTCTTTTCTATTTCCTAGTTCATTTTTGGTTGATTGGGGTTTCAATTTGGACATCTCAACAAAACTGTGATGGGCCTCAAAATCTTCCAAATTTGAAATACTAAGGAGAAGGCGATCTTTGTTTATTGTGTATAACGTGATGATATAGTAGCACAGAAATTTTTGTAAGTTTTTATTAGAGGATAAAGTTCTGACCTTATGCTAACAGTATTCGGGTTTATGTGACAGACATAAGCCTGGCACTAGAATGGAAAGAAGTTATAATCAGCATGGTGAATGCTTGCACAAGCAGTGAGATAAGCTCCTACTGTGTGATTAAGTCGCTTATCTAAAATAAAATAGGTAAAATAAAAGAGGAGGGAAATAGGGTTTTATTTATTTAATATCTTTCTTTCTTTTTGAGAGTTTCTCATCTGTGTGGAGTCTAAGAAAGGCTCACAAACAGTTGTGAATGCTTCTCCTTAACAAGATCTGGCGGTCCCTGCTTCTCCTTTACCAGCTGCTAGCTAATTAGCAGTCACCAAGAATGTCGTTGAAGGTGGAGTACGGAGTCCCAACAAGGACTGCCACTCTTGTCTGATCTCTGGAAGTCTGCCAGTTATTGGCCACTGGCTACTTCAAAGCTTATGCCCTCTTTGATCTACAGAAAAGAAACCGCTTGTAATGTTTATATAATTTTTATTAAAATTTCCTGCTGGAGAAAACGATATTACAATGAGTTCTATTATAAACGTGATTCTGAGACGTCTCTCTCAGGTGACACAGGTGGACTGGCTGAAATAAAATTGTGGTATACAAATGAATGGAGAATGAAAAGTGAAAGCACTTACTAATTGTCAACACCGTCTCTGTTTGTAAGGCCGACGAAGTTGGTTGTAAATTAGACAGGGTTCACACACTTCTCCCTTGTTCACTGCATAAAATAGTTATAGTTGTAAACGCTTACTCTCCACTGGCATGACCTCTATCTTGTCCTCACCCCGACTTAGCTCCGTAAATGTTCACTTCCTCTTGGACATGCCCTGCACAGGAGTGGGCTACACTACATTCGCACCCCGACTCCCTATCTTTTTTTCTCTTGATCCAGAAAACTTTCTTTTAGGCCAAGGTCCAGCTTTGTCCTCCCCTCGCGACCATCTGTCCCTTTTCCTTGGCGGGAAAATATTTCCTGTGCTTTCTATCTTTAATTCTGATGTTCAGCCTTCCAAGCATAAAAAATCTTTTAAATGTACTAAATTAATTCAAACTAAATACACATATTACAAACTGCACATTAGTCTTTGAAAATACTGTTGGATTGCCTGTATACGTGAACTCAAACCTCTGAAGAGAAATCCGGTAGAAAACCATAAATATAGTCACCGAGAAAACCTAAGATCACTACTGATATTCTCAGGTTGTGATCTGCTATGTGACTTGACTCATACTGTTGTGTTGGTGTGAACACTGCATCAGGTTAATATAAATAAATACCTGGGCAGTGCCTCACACTCAACTAAAAAGTGATTAAAGTTATTTTATTTTGTCCATCTTGTACTTATCTGATGATTTTTTCAATGTCTACAGGCACCTCGAGCAAAAATGAACCAACAGAGATCACGCCGTTTCCGTGCATCAAAGGAGATTGTGGAGAAAGTAGCTGAAGTAGCTCGTATTAGGTCAGAACTGGCCTTAAAAGGATGTTTTTTGCCTCCGGAGAAACCTAAAGGCAGTCATTTTGACAGCAACTGTATAACACCTGTATGTATTTTATCTTTTGCAATTTAGCTATCATTTTATAATGCATAATAAACAAGTTTTTTATTAATCTGTAAAAAGTAATTATAATCTGAAGGTTTGAGTGTAAAAATGTTATGAATTTTTTAATTCTGCAAGTGTCTTGTTAGTGAAGAACATTATTATAATCATAACACTTTTTATTTTATGTTTGATTAAAAATTGCATGAATGTCTCCTGTTTTTAGTGGCTGATTAGTTTCAAATTATGAATATTATTTACAGTTGTATAGATTTGCCTAAATTACATTTATTATGTATTACAATGTATTATATTGATTAACAATATTTTTTAAATTAGAAAAAGTGTCTATTATATAAATCAATTGTAACTTTGGAGCATCCACTATTTTGAGGATTTATTTTCCTTTATGCTGTTTGTACTTTATGCAATGCTTGACTATATGCTCTTCTATATTTGAACATTGGTGAATGGTGTGGGGTCGAGGGAGGGGGGTCTTCCTTCTCTACAATGAAGACAAGTTATTTTGAAATGGCCTGTCTAATTCTTGAGATGATGATTTGCTTGCTTCACTAAAGTTTTGGTTTTGTAGTTATTACATAAAAATTTGAGGTGGTTTGATGTCAGAGGGACATACAAAGTGGGAGTGTGATAGATTGATGGTGAATTAATTTTTTGATGATATGTAAGGGTAGGATGTGAAGGTATGATGGTAAGGTAGGTTAGGTTGAACCTGAATTTTTTGGGGGAAGGATGAAGTCGATTTAAAGTTTTCTTTTGAGCTGACAGAAGTGTAGAGGTGTCGTGGATTGGTTTTGAGTTTTTATACATGTGGTTGAGGGTGCTTTTAATTAGGGAGGTTATGAATTTCATGCAAATAGATTTGGGAAGTTTGATGTAATGGAGGATGATAGATTTTCTGAGGTATCAGGGAGAGTTTATAATGATGTGCAGGATTACGTTTTGTTTGTTTGGATTTTGGCTGCTGTTGGCCATATGGAAAAGGTATATGATCAGGTGGGTTGTATTTGGAGAGGTATAAGAGGTGCTTTGTGCTGATGTTAACAGGGGCTTTTTTTGTTTAGGAGAGGATATAGGGTTCTGAATATATGGTTGATTTTGGAGAGGAGAAGATTAATGTGAGAGTTTTGAATCAAAGATGATTTCAAGATGGGCGGTTCCTCTTTTTGGAGGTATTAATGACTTGTTTGATAGAGATGGATTTGGACAGGTAGTGTGAATGGATATTGATTTGGTGGGGTTGATGCTGATTCGCCATTGTTTGGGCCATAACTATAGGTTGTTAAGTGCTGATTTGAAGGTTGGATAATGGAGGTGAGAGAGGAGGTTTCATAGCAGATGGCTATGTTATCTGTGAAAAAAATTGTGCCAGTGGTGTGATGATGTGGTATAAATATAAGAAATAGGGTAATGGACACTTCCTTGGGGGACACGCCCAGAGATGAGGTGGTGGTGGGAGGGTGTTTATTTATTTTGATGGAGAAAGTTCTGTTAGAAAGGTACTTTAGGAATATTGTGTAATGGGTGTCATTTAAGAAGTCTTTGAATTTGGATAGAAGGAAAGAGGGTTGGGTTTTGTAGAAAGCTTTTCTGATGTCAATGAAGGTGGTGTTGAGGGATTTACAATGTTTGGTGGAGTTGTTTATTAGGTTGGAGATGGAGTATATTTGATGGGTGCAGAAGTGTTTTGGACGAAAACTGTAATGTGTGTCCGTAATTAGGAAAGATTAGATATGGGAGACATAGATTGCAAGAAGGAGACTTATTGGATGGTAATTTTAAGTGGGATTTAGGTTTGTTTTGCTTTGGTATTATTATTATGGTGCAGTATTTCCATTTGGTTAGATATTAGGTGGTTCTGAGGATGGCATTGAAGTTATTGGTTATTATTATTGTTTTTTTGGAAGATTATTTAGGTAACAGTTGGTGATGGGCTTTGTTTTTTAGTTTTTTTATTGTAGTTGCTATTTGCAGAGTGGTAAAGAGTTTTGGCAGGGGGAATAGTTGTAGGGGCTTTTGTTTTTAGTTATAGTGTGTAATATTCTCTTTGTCTCGATTAATATAAATACTCTTTTAAACCAATCGGATTTCTTTAAATAAAACTGCGCAGCAGAATTCCAACCAATCATTGATGCGCTTTTGTTTCATCTACGACAATGACCGTTGAAAATTATGGGTTTGCTACTGGGCTCACTCCTGACAGCGGATCCTACAACAACAGACCCTCGCATCATTCAGGGCCTGACAGTTTTAAGATCTTCATTGCTGCTTAAGTCCAGAACACCCAATAACACGTTCACTTAATTACAGATGCCCCTAAATTTGAGGTTTTAGAAGTGTCAATTGGGCACCAATTTGCAGTTTTGAAACATCAAAGTTATCATGAAGTGTTAGATGTTCCCGTAAACGTGACAGTAATACTGTTTGTACAAATGCATCACTTGACTGTCACTGATCAAGATTGCTCTTTAACGTTCTATTTCACATGTGCACTGTCCACAAAACACCTTCATTGTTTTTATCTCTGCTTAACACTTTGTTCTTAGCTCTTAGTGATTCCAAAAACCTTTTTATAAGAAATTTAACATTAACTAAACTACACCTAAAATTAAGATAAACAAAGACAAAACTGGGCTAAAATTAATTAATCTGCCTCTGGTAATATGGCACTAAAAACATTAAATTAGAGACATTCGTACGGTCATCATCCCTTTTCTGTGCGTGGCCATCTTAGTCAACCTCGCCACCGCCTCACTAATTTCTATATTAAAGTCCCAAGGTTTAGTACATTGAGGAAAGTTAATAAATTTTTCTAGTAATAGTTGGATTCTCTGTCATGTCTGCATTTCGGCTGGCAATTTCCCCATGGCACAGCTAAAACTTTCATCAATGAACTCTCGTATTTCACTAAGATGCTTTGCCCAACAGCTTTGTTTCTCTATACAGACAATTCTGAGCATAGCAACAATAATCCTCATGTATCTCTCTGACATATTACTTTGTGGATGCCGGATTGATGTGTAGTTCATCCAGATTCCCTCTCTTTCTAAGGTCTCTCTCCATTTGGCGTTAAAAAAATTGAGTTCCATGGTCGGATACAATGCTCTTTGGCTTTCCGTACAGTGGAATATCCTTTCTTAATATCGTGTTTAGACACAGCTGCATCCTTGCATTTTTTAGCGCGTACAATTGAACATGCTTCGTGAATGCATCTAGTACTACCAGCACATATGCCATCCCTCCTCAGTGTTTTACCAATGGTCCAGAATGTCCAAGTATACAATCTCAGCTTTTGCCTTGGGAATTACAGTGTGATACGGTCCCTCGAATGTCTTATTTCTGTGCTTACATAGTTGGCACAGGTGACACGTTTTTACATACATTTTTGCATCTCGTTCCATTTTCCTCCAGCATACGAGCTGTCGTAACATTGTTATCAGCTTAAATACCCCTGGATGTCCCTGTTGATCATGAAACATGTTCAAAATTTTACTTCTACATCTGTTCGGAATTAAAAGCACCCATCCTCTGTGATTTTGGATTTATTGCAAAGACAAGTCCATTCAAAATTTTAAAATTTCGGTCAATTTCTGCACCATTTTCTTCATCAACTATGAACTTTCCCAAAACTGGATCATTCCTGGTTTCGACAATTAATTCCATTTTAACTTCTTCATTCATTCTACTTTTAGTAATATCCACTAAAATTATTTTTTCTTAACGTATAGGATCTTCATCTCCAAAATAGTTTCTACTTAAAAAGTCAGCTTGTGCATTGTCCTTTCCTTTCACATGTTCGATTTGTAAGTTGTATGGTTCCAAGGCCAAAGCCCACCGTTTTAATCTCTTATTAGTATGCTCGCACTGTCTTAAAAATATTAATACCTGGTGATCGGAAAATAATGTCACTTCCATGCCAAAAATATACTGTCTAAATTTTTCTACTGCAAAAACTATGTCCAGAAGTTATAGCTCAGTATCGGTATAATTTAGCGCTCGACTTGCAAGGCAAACTATTCTTTCTTCATTTTCATTATCCAATTGGCCTAAAATTGCTGCTATGCCTTTCCCACTAGCGTCGCATCTAATAATGAAAGGTCTGTCAAATTTTCTTTGACTTAGCTTGATGTGGTTTTCAAAAGCTTGTTTAATCTTATTCAGTGTGTTTTCATGCACCTCCTCCCACTTAAATTTGGTTCCTTTCTTCAATAGCTCATTTAGAGGATGTAAAAGAGCAGAAAATCCCAAATTGTACTTCCAATAAAAATTAAAATACCCAATAAGACCCCTTAATTGCTTGGTCGATCTTGGACTTTTTATTTTTCGGATAATTGTCAGTTTCTCAGGTGATGTTGCTATCCCTTCAGCTGATATGTATGATATGCTCCAAAAATGGCACTTCCTTTCTACAAAACATGGTCTTCGACAAGTTAACTGTTAGTCCTTTTTCCCTAAGCCTGCTGAACAGCATGTCCAAATGGTTTAAGTGTTCTTCGAATGTCTCACTTGCTATTATTAAATCATCTATGTAGGCGGTAACAAAACTCCGTATTTCTTCCGTTAGTGCTATATCTAATTGTTGCACAAAGGCTTGGCAACTTGTTTTGAGTCCAAAAGGCATTTGTATAAATTGGTATTGGCGTGAACCCACTAAGAATGCTGTTAGCTTTCGAGAATCTTCTTCCAACAAGATTTGATAAAAGCCCTTCGTAAGATCAGCACTTGTTAACCAATACTTGTTAAATTTCCTGAGTGCTTCCTCAATTCCTATGGGTATTTCGCAAATGTTTTGAATTACTTTATTTATTTGCCTAGCGTCCAGACATATTCGCAGTTGTATTTCTTCCTCACAATGCAAATGCTATTGTTGTAAGGGCTCTCCGCCCTCTCAATTATTCCACCTTGCAACAATTTCGTTATAGCGTCATTGACTTCTTCCTTCATTGCAAATGGGATAGGATAATTTTTTGCCTTAAATGGAGAGTGCGAAATTGTCTGAATTCGGTGAGTGTAGCCGCATAACAACCCTGGTTCTTCATTGAAAACTTCTCGATTTTTAACTAATACTTCTACCAACTTTTGTTTGTCTCTTTCACCGAGTTCCTCAATGTTGTCTGCTATCTCCGTAAATCGCCTGCGCAAATCATTGATTCCTGATTCCTTTTCCTCTTCGCCACTTCGTTCCTCAATGACCTTCAATGGAGCTAAATTTCTTTGTTTCCCCGCCGCATACTTCAATCGCCCTCAATATAGCTAAATTTTTCTCTTCTTCGACGCTTCCCAATTTTCTTCCATACAAACTCAACGAAGCTCCCTTCTAAATTTCTTGAAGTACCTTTAACGTTTCCTTCACACAAATCAATAATAGCTCTGGCTTCCTTCAGGAAATCGACTCCAATGATCAGATCAGTAAACAGACTTTTCAAAACCAAACAATTAACAGATATAATTTCGTCAGATGTTTTCAGTCCAATTAATACTCTCTTTGTCACCCTCTCATTTCGATGACCCAACGCTCCAAAAATTCTCAAATTGGTTACGGGTGGGTAACTCTTCCAGCACGTGCCCTCCTTCTTTCAAGTTGTCATACAGATGCTGGCTTATCATGGAATACATGGCACCACTTTTCCACCGGAATTTTTTCAAAATAAAATTTGACCTTCATTGGCTTAACATCCTGAATTTTATTTTCTGGAATTTCTTCTTTCTCCTCCTCGGTTAAATCCATATGTCCAATTAATAAATCTTTCACACCATTTAATGCTCCTAATATTTCAGTATCTGGCAGTTTCTCTGATGGAGCAGCAGCTGCCACTTCTAGTTTAAATCATTGACAGACATGTTGCCCCCTCTATGGTCTCTGTTCGGTATCTCGTTCGCTGTTGCATTTTGTTCTCGACTCTGATTATGCTGGAATTGTTCCCACGTTTTTGTTAAGACATTTTTAACGCTTTGCGAGACCTCAACAGCATAAACAAGAGAAATTCAACAAAATTCTGTGTCTACAACCTAACAAAATGGGCGGTGTCCTAATTCCAATACAAAAATTATCAAAGCCACTTATACTAGCCACAATGCAAACACGAAATATAACATGACAGTTACAGCAAATGCGTGACTGCAATATAATGTCCAGAGTCTCCAATACCACAATGAAATAATATTACTGAATCCTAAACACAATATACAAATCGAAGTCCCAAAAATAAGTACCTTTGTAAGAATTAGAGTATGCATGATGCAGCTTAATTTTAGCAAAATAAAACGGATTACCTTTAAACAGAATTTATACTGACCGAAACCACTATTGCAACTACCAAAAGTATCAAATTTTCACTGTAATATCTCAAATTCACGCAACACGTTGGAGGGCCATAATTTGTAATATTCTCTTCGTCTCAATTAATATAAATTAATAGATGGGGACTTTAGAAATAAAAGGAACTATTTTAAAACAAATTACAGTAAATTTATTTACAAATACAAAATATTGACAAATAATTTTGACTGTTGAAAATAATTTATTAAAAATAGAGCGGTTGGGTTTAATTCAGATCATTTCCATGGCTTTAATCAGTCATATGAGGGTCCTTCTCATCAGGGAGTTAAAATGGAGAGAATTTTTTTACAGTGAAAATTTGATTTATTGAATGATTTAGAAGGGGGTTGGAATCACTTAACATATGAGTATATCATGTCTTACTGTGGACGTTTCGCTGGTTGATGCATGGCCATGGTGATGGTTGCAGCCATGACGTCCATTTGGTTGAGCAGATTTTCAAAGTCCCAAGACTGCTGGTACGTCTTATCTGTTTTGTCGTATCATTTAAGTCCCTGTTCTCCTTGGCTTTTAGATATTCCTCCCCGCAAATACTCTCTTAAACCAATCGGATTTCTTTAAATAAAACTGCTCAGCAGAATTCCAACCAATCATTGATGTGCTTTTGTTTCATCCGCGACAATGACTGGCGTAAATTATGGGTCGCTACTGGTCTCACCCCTGACAGCGAATCCTACAACAACAGACCCTCACATCATTCAGGGCCTGACAAATTTAAGATGTCCTAACTAAAGACCTTCGCTGCTGCTCAAGTCCAGAACACCCAATAACACGTTCACTTCATTACAAGTGATTTGTCAGTCACGTTAAGTTGTTGAAGGTAGGTGTAATGTATAGTGTTGCTGGTGTCTTTTTAGTAGTTTTGTAATTTTCTGGGAACATTGTTGTAGATACATTTGTCTATGGGGTCTTTAGGATTATACCATAGTTTTTGCCTAGCCATTTTTTCATGGAGTAGGTTTTCTATTTGATCTTGGTGTGGGTTTGCTGAGTGGTGGATTTTGGTAGGAGAATATGGTGGCAGATGTGAAGATGATTTAGGGCAGAGTCTGTCTAAGGGAGTTTATAGTGGGATGTTGAGGACTTTGTTTTTCTATTAGTTGAGAGAAGTGATTCCAGTTAATGATGGTGATATTGGGTGCAGTGGGGAGGGGGAAATATTTAGGTGAGTATGAGTGGAAGTGATCAGAACTGAGATCATGCAATGTAATTGGTATTGACTGGTTTTGTGGTAGATGAAGTCTGGTGATTTGGGGCTCTTTGTTTTGTTACTAGTTCCTTCCCAAGCTTTGCGATACTGCATATCTTATTCAGACTGAGTTAAAAAGCCAAAGCCTATGATGTTTTAACTTAAAAACTGAAGCTTCTCAAGTCTGATGCAACATGTGATAGTAAAGAAAATTTTAAACGCATATTCGTCCATCCTTAAGTAATTCCTATAAATGTTAATTTCCCCTCCTCCTTGTGACTCTTTCAGTAAGTGGCAAAATGTTCCTTTGCAGATGCCAATCTTTTCCCCCTTTTTCTTCTTGTAGTGATATTTTTCTGCTGCAATTATTCAATGAACTTGGCCCTTCTTTTTCTGTCATCCATTGAACCTTATTTATTCTAGAACACACGTTTTTAACCAAATCTGTCAAAAGTTACTTTTCTTACCCAGTCCTTATGCTAACTACTTTATTACCACTTAAATATTTGCATAAACTAGGAACAAACTCTAATGTAGTACTAAGAATGAGGAAAAGTAATGGTATGATTGAGAAAAAATTATATTAATAACTTTTTGCTGAAATAATAATTTGACATGCTTTTAATAACAAATTAGATAAAATAAAGTTGCTAAATAACAAACAAGAAGTATTTTTTGTTACCAAATTTGTTTGCTGAGGTGAGCTCTGGGTAAATAAACTAAATTACATCATAGTTTTCTGACTTAAATATTTACAATGAATAAAAAGACGGCCAAAACGTCAGCTTTAAATATTAACAAAAGTGACGATTAATCTCCATTTTGAGACTTCCTCAGGCTTACTACAAACATAATATGCAAAAGTTCTAAAGTTCCTATGGTATATATAAATAAAATATACAAGGATTATAATTTAGTAGTTTGTCAATACTTCTTAGTTTGTGGGGTTGTTAGGTAATATTCTAAGAGGCCCCAGAAATTAAAGTGACTGTTAAATAAAATCATTGGGTTACATCTACATAAGATATTGAATATTGTATTGCTCAGGTGACACATCAACTCTTTGAGGTGATGACAGGTGATGAGATTAGTATAATAGAAATTTATCCATGTAATGGATTTGCTTGGCACTGAGATAGTTTATGGCTCAGTGCATTAAAATATGAAGGGAACCTTAAAAATTTTACTATGCATTTATTGAGTTTTTTAAAGTTATTTTCATCACATGCAATCTAATTTTTTATCCTCCAAAAGCAATCATTAAACCAGTTCTACCAAGTTTCACTAGAGAGTTTGGTATACCTGTCCCAACCCCTCAGAATGTCCTCAGCTGAAAAACTGAATCTCTTTCAGTTTCATTTTTTCATGTGGGGACAGTGAAAACACATACAAAGCAAGGTCTTGGCTGTACAGAGGGTGCTCAAGAAGTTTTAGTGTTCTAGTAGTGACATATTTGGTGTAGGCTTTGAAGTGGTGAGGTGGAGCATTATTGTGATGAAACAACTGGGTGTCACTCTTGATTTACGGGCCACTTATCTGTGACCAAAATGAGACACTCCTTAATTCCACTCAATTTAAATACTACTATTATTTCCCTCTAGACTGACTTGAGAATTTCTGACATCTAATCGGTATGTTTTCATCACAGACTCGAAACTTTTTTTATTCTTATTTGGCACATCATAATAGTATAACAAAGTTTCATCACCTGTTACGATGCTGTTCTCATACCAAGATTTTTAGCATCTCCTGCACCAGTCATTCATTGTGTCATCTACTCTTTAGTCAGCCTATGGAGCACCTAGAAAAAAAACCTGGTTTCTTCATATGCAAATGAAAATATTGTAAAATTGAATGAATTTTGGATGCATTTTTAGACTCTATTTTCATCAAGAATTTTCCACACAGCTGTAATGTTTAATTCCATAAGTGATTTTTTTGTCATTCATACTGAATGAGAAAAGTTGTTTTCAAAGCTTTAGAAGAGTCATTAATAACTTTACCGAATAAATTGTTGCTGATAGTCTTGTATTACCATCTCAGTTAGTTGAGCTGACAATGATGCCAATGAAGATCATATTCAGCTGTTAGAGGTGAAGCACTTACTGGGTTTCTTTGAATTTGAAAGAAGAAATGATTTTGCGACCTCTCAAACAGACTATGTAAAACAAAACCACAATAGAGAAAAGTTAGTCCCTAACATAACTTACAGAACCAGAATTGTTTTGAGTATGATGAGCATCTTTCGAGAGAGGATCTTGAAGGGCAAAACCTCTTGGAGATCTTCAAAATGTTGTTCTCATATCAAACTTTTCACCATATTGTCCTTCAATTGGTGTGTTATGCAAAAAAAATTTAAAATTATCAACATTGGGTTATTATTATTATTCAATCCATTAGTCCTTGGTTGAGGAAATACGATATGTCAAATATAATATTACAAGAAATATACAAAATTTTACAATTAAGAATTGAAGGACAAAAAGAGGAAAGATAAAATTCAATTTTCAGTGAACGGAGGAGGCAGCAGAAGATCGTGCGTAGGATCCCGTCGAACATGAAAAAGAAAATAAGTCAGCAGTTAAATTCTAGTAGAGTATAATTCTAAAATAATAGGAGAAGTTGATAGGACACCAGCAAACTGTTTTAGTCCTTCCTTTCTACGAACTCTTTCAGTGAATAATACACTCCATTCATTAACAGAGATTTACAACTCTTTATAAGTAATTTTAGAACCTTTAAAGCTTTTATTTCTTCCGGGAGACTATTATATAGGTTTATAATGGAATAATGAATGCTTGTTTCAAAAAGACTTAGATGATGTTCTTCAACACGGAGCTGAGAGCAATTTCTTGTACGAATAGCTTGAACCGTTTAGAGCTTATAGATTGATGTTGCTCCATATAAATTTTAAAATTTCTAGAATACACGTACAAGGTAAGGTTAAAATTGCAAGTTTGCAAAACAAAGGTTTGCAGGTGGCATTCCACTCCGCAGCAGATACTATTCGTATGGCCTGCTTTTGTAGTTTAAAAATGTGAAGCCCGTGATGCGAATGACCCCAGTTTGCAGTACCATAACACATGACAATGACAATGCATGGTACATCATTTTTTATGTAACTATGTTGGCTTCCCGAGCTAACACTCTTAATGAAAAGCAAATTTTGCTGAGTTTGCCCGATAGTTTTTTAATGTGTGTGATTCCATTTCAAATTATTGTCAATCAGCAGACCAAGAAAAGGTGCGTGCTCTGTTTCAAGAGTAATTTGACCCTGCAAATGAGATTTTAATTGTAAGCTAGAAATATAAAAAGGCAGTTACCATTGCTACAATGATTGTCGAAATAGAGCCAACTATATGTTCCAAAAAGTGGTGCTCTAAGAAACTGACAGTAAATGTAAACCAACTGCACCTTGTTCATGGGGGATGTTAAACAGCTCAATTGGCAAAAAAAGTTTTGATTTTTTTCAACTCCCAGATTAAAATAAATATAAATGAGCTGTCACTGTTAATCATAAGGGAATCTGCAGAGTTCTTGTTATATGCAGTAGTGCAAGTACGAACATGTCACAACACATAGCAACAAACTCCTGACACGTTTTGTTCTGTCAAATTGTAAAGCTTTCCTATTACCCTTTGTATTTTGTTAGTTAGCTGATGTCTCTTGGTCTGCAATTCTAGAATATTTTATGTAACACAAACTTAAGCTAAATTCTGTTCATGATTTACTTACATTTTCAGGGCACTCCATTCATGGCAAGGCTGTCTGCATGTCTCCATTATTACATTCATGATAGGCTAAATAATGATCCTGGTTGGAAAAGTATCAAAGTTATTTTGTCTGATGCCAATGTTCCTGGTGAAGGTGAACATAAAATAATGGATTATATCCGTCGTCAAAGAGGTTTGTGTGAAAACTATTACTAAGTTAATTTATTATGTATCTCTAATTATGTTTTGTTCTTTTTGTTTGAGTTGTAAATTAAAATATTTAGTGTATGAATCATTTTTCCTCATTTCTTGTAATTAAATATTCCTATAGCTGTTATTTTCCTCACAAATTTCATGACAGGAGGAATTTCTTAAAAATGATTTTAATAGCAAAAAAATTATTTTTTAGAACATAGCAAATTTGTATTATAATCTTAAAGCACTGTTTCTTTATAAGTTATTTTCCATTGTTGGAGGAATTAAATGAGAAAAGATTTTCTTATTGTACTACAACAGAAAGGCAGGATAAGATTATTTTGAGGAGTAAGCAATAATCAATGAGAGAGATTCACATTTATTAATTATATTTTCAATTTTTTATGGTAGGTATTTAAATAATTCCAATCATGGAATACCATCACTAGCATAATTAGAACACCAATAATGGTAATTGACTGCTACTAGAATTTAACCTCAAGTTAAATTGGTCAAAAATTAATATTGTTTTAGCACAAGTCTGGTGTACCTTAATGATTGGAGTTATTATTTTAACATTTCAATATTTGTGTTTGTATTAAGAAAATTGGAATGGAAGGAAGAAAGTGACATATACATACTAAGAAGAGATATCACCATATACACATCCATATCAAGGTTTTAGCACACACATGCTAAATGGGTATACATGTACTCACTCAATTTCAACCTCTCACCAGAGCCCTGTGGCCCTCTGAGATCTCACCACTTTCAGCCCCTCAAAGCCACCTCTAGCGACTTCACCATGTCTTTCATGACTTTTTCTACATTCCCAATCACGTTTGCTGTTCCAATTAGCTTATTGTCAGCGTCATCCCTTACCTCTTGTAAGCTTAGCTTAAAGGAATCATTCACTTTGTCGACTCTCTCAACAATGGCGTTGACTGAAGTGGAGACATATATCCAGTGGCCTTGCAAGTTTTCCAGGTTCTGCTCTTTCAATTTTTCTATTAAATATTGAAAGTTAGCATTCTGGGACTCTAACTTGAAGGTCTAAATATTGAGATTTAATTTGGACCTGTATTTAGGATTTTTGGGCTTTGATTTCAGCTTAAATTGCCGAATTTTGGGATATAATTTCGGCTTGCTGCGACTAGTTTTGCTGTTAACATTTGTAACATAGACGCCGTATCAGATTCGCGGGATGGGGTGGTTATGGGCTCTGGTATGGGTTGCACATTCCCTTCACTCCCTCTACAAACGATATTGTCTGACTCATGGTGGAAGAAGATAGGTGACGCATTGCGCATGTAAAGGAGGGGGAAACAAGGCGCCAGCCAATCAAAGCAGTAGCCAATGTGGCAGCGGCAGTTTAAGCGTTCCGTGTGCAATGGTTTCATATACAGCTGAAGGGATGCATTTGGTTAGCTGCAATGCATCAAACTGAGAGCACTAGTCTTTCTATATATTTCCTTAAATTTAATTGAATGATTAAGAACAAAAAAATTATTAAAAATAACCTCCTAATATATAAATTAATCTTTTGTTTATAACAAGTAAAACTAGACAAGAAATAACTTTATAAATAAAGTAATTATAAGATCTGACTAAATGTTATAAATAAAACACAAGGAGTGGCAAAAAGTCAGAAAAGAAAAAAAAAGAATACTTTTTGTCCCCAAACTTTAGGGTCCTCCCCAGTTCTTTAATTAGAATACAAATATTTCTTGTTGCTTCTTCAACATCTGGTATTATATTAATTAAAGAACTGAGGAGGACCCTAAAGTTGGGGGACGAAAAGTTTTTTTTTCTTCATTTCTGAGTTTTGACCATCTACCATTCTTTGTGTTTTATTTATTTATAATTAAATACATTTTTTAAAAGTAATTTACATATGAGGACGGTATTTTTAATAATTTATTTGTTCTTAATCATTCAATTAAATGTAAAAAAATCTACAGCAAGACTAGCGCTGTCAGCAACTAACCAAAAGCACGCCTTCAGCTGTATAGGAAACCATTGAGCAAGGAACGTTTGAATTGCAGCTTTTCAGTAAGCCACGCAACCACAGTATGGCTAATGCTTGCACTGTGCAACAAATTTAATGTGTCACCTATCTTCTTCCACCTTGGTCGACTCATGGTTTCTGTGGCCAAAAATATTGCCACATTTGTGATCACTCAAGGAGCCGATGCTGTGGTCGAGTGGTTAAGATGCTGCTCTGCGGTCCAGTGGGCCAACGATCAATTCCTGTCACCCACCAATATTTTAATTCACTTTTCACTACTTCGTTAAATTTTTTCTAGATTGTTCTTTGTTAATAATGAGTTTTACATCATTTCCTGTTCTATGTCTATATAAGGCTGTGTTCTACCATGCAGCGGGCAGTTGAGTTGTGAGCGCGCATTGGTTCACACCCTGTGCATTATGATTCGTTAATCATCATCCCAACGTTTAGATTTCTACGTGACAATATCAATGGTACAATTAGTTTATTATCCGGAACAAGGACGAGGGAGCAGGATTTGTAGGTGGGCACCAGCATATTTCTTGTGTAGATTTACACAAATTAGATTCACCACTTTTTAAGATTTATTTTCAGCCTCTCCACATACTAAAGTATTTATTTTGGTTAACAGGCTACATGAGGGTGATCCTAAAATAGGAAACTCCCTTTTAATAGCATAGCAAGGGAATTGAAAAAGCGGTATGCAGAAGATAGAGCAAGGGCTGACTATGGCCCCTGGGCTATAGTTTAAGGATCATACCCAGTGTTTCACCTAAAGAGATGCAGGGAAATCCCTAGAAAACCTGCATCAGGTAGGTTGGGCATTGGATACTATTCTCACGCCCTTCCGAATGACTAGAGACGAGTTTGCTGTGGGGTCGCAGTATTCCCTTCTCCTTGCCTTCTCCAGTTCAGGAGGCAGTTGGCCGACTGATCCAATGGGATCAGCGGACAACTCTTGCCTTATACCAAAGGTCTTCGACCCCAGAACATATACCTCCTAGAATAAATAGGTGTAGGTGTCTCGGCATATGAGAATGTTGATAAAAAAAAAGCCAGAGAGAGTACAAGGCATTCCCGACATTATCAGGTGAGCCCCGCAGTCACTCTGGGGGGAAATGCCTGCGAGAGAAACTCCCACAGGCACCTCCCCGGGATGTTTTTTTTTGGATTAACAGGCTTCATGAGAGTGATCCTGAAGCACAGGCAACTCCCCTTTAATAGCATAGGAAGGGAATAGTATGACTTCATCCTAACACAAAATAAATAAAAGAAACACTTTTTTAATTATGAATTTAAGTTGACACGTTTATCAAAGAACAAACAATTTGAAGTTAATTTACAATCAAAAATTTATAGTTTCCAGCAGAATCGGAATCGTAGTAAAATTCAACTTAAGAATTATTACTTCTCTCGCACTTAAAATGTTTTTCGCATAGTGCGCCTTTACCAACAAAGATGTACACAGAGAACTTATAATTAAAAAACAAGGTTGATATTATTTACGGCTGATGTCTGATTGCTCGGTATACGCAAATTCGCTTCTGACTTGAGCAAGAAACAAAGGTATGCGAATTATAGTGAAATGGTAAAGAAGTAAATATGCAGGAATTCTGCCACCTGAATATAAGTGCAGCTTAGAGTCGCGTCAAGTCCTAGTCCGGACGACAGCGTGGCTCGGCGACGACAGGTCCGGGTTCAAGGCCGCAGAGTGGCAGGGCGTTGAAGTGCACCCCTCGAGTTCACGGCGCAGGCCCGCTGTCGTGCTCATGTGAGACTCGGAGAGAACCTGGATGCTGGGTGACGGCTTCGTCGCTTTCCGCGGGTGTGCTGGCGGCGTCCCTCCATGATGATGGTGGTGGTCGGGCTCTGGCGTTCACGCGATGTGAACTTTGAACTCCTGGAATGCAAAACTGTACCTGCGGTTAATTCGGCGCTTCGAGGTGAAGTGATTTTCCGCGAGCGGAAGAAAGAGTTCCAGAGATGGAAATGTCGACAATTTGAAATAGATAGATGCGCTTGATCAAGTTATTTATAACTGACTATGGCCCCTGGGCTATAGTTTAAGGATCATACCCAGTGTTTCACCTAAAGAGATGCAGGGAAATCCCTAGAAAACCTGCATCAGGTAGGTTGGGCAAGTTATTTATAACTTGACCACCTGTCTATTGCAACGATTAGATATGCTGAAAAAGTTAATTACATTAGAAAGTAGGAGTAATATTCAAAAAAAAAATCTGATGAACATGAAAAGATGGAAAAAGATTGGGAGAATTTTTCTATACTTTTAGAAAGAAATTCAGAAACGAATTATTGAAAACAGAGGGTAAATACTGCAAATTTGAGGTAGAAAATCAGTCATTAGAGAGAAATTTCTATTCTTAAGTCAACAAAAATGAAGTAGTTAAAGAGAACATACATTCATATATACATACATGCAAAGCTACAGCTCCAGCCAAAATAATTGTAGTCAGGAATGTAGCTTGCAAGCTGAAACTTGTTGGGCGAGTGGCACGCTAAACCAGCTGCAGATTAATTGTCTGGCTAACATAAGCGAACGCGGCTTGGGCAGTCGTTGGTGGGTTATTGTAGGGGAATTACGTGTTTTGTGGAGCTAAGGATGAGTGAGTAACAATGCTCTGCTTCTTTTATGTATTATCATGCTCTGAATCAGAATTAAAATCTGAAACTAGTCTTTTGGGGTTTTCCTGAGTAAAAAATACCTGCCGCCCTATAAAATTCCTAAAATTATATATCAACGCAGAGCTGAACTGAACGGGGAAACTGCTTATCTGCTACAATATATATATATATATATATATATATATATATATATATATATATATATATATATAATCAGAATAATTAAATGCCAGAAAAACACTATATATTTAAGTTAATTTATAATGTTTCATCCAAATTGTTGGAATCAGTCAGGTGCAGACAAGAAATCGAATTTGATTTGAAGTCAACTATAGACAAAAAAAATCAACCAATTTCAAATTTGAGACAATATTTTGTTACATTATAAATTGTACAATGGCGAATGTTGTTGTTGTTGTGGTATTTAGTCCTAAGACTGGTTTGATGCTATCCTCCATGCTAACCTATGTTGCACAAGCCTTTGCATTTTCTCAAAATTACATCATCCCACATCCTCCCTAATCTGCTTAGCGTATTCCATCCTTTGCCTCCCTCTTCTATTGTTACCTAACACATTATTTAACGTTAATTTTACAAGATCCTCATGCCTCAAAATGTGATCTCTTAATCTATCCCTTCTCTTCCAATTTCCTCCATATTGTTTCCTCCTCCCCTATTCTGCTTAGAACATCCTTGTCAGTGATTCTATCCACCCATCTGATTTTCAGAATTCTCCTGTAACACCACATTTCAAAGGTTTCTATTCTTTTCCTTTCTGCAACTCTTATTGTCCATGTTTCGCACCGATATAAGGCCACAATCCATACAAACATTTTTGCTATGATTTCCCAATATTCACACTTATATCAACGAACATCACTGCCTATGTAAACCTACCTTGATACCTATTTTGAGCATTCGATATATTGATATCTAATGAACACAATAAGATAACTGTTGTATACTATTTTACTTATGTATGTGACATTACTGCCTCGAACACACTCTAAAATTGCTCCTTTTTCTTTTCACTACACATCTAAATATGTTGAAGTAAATAATGTGAACTGATGGATACTTTGCTTACAACTCTTGAATTGTATGTCAGAAAGGTAATTACATTTTAAAGTTTGTCTTCAGCTCAGCCAGACCATGACCCCAACACACAACATGTACTGTGTGGGGCTGATGCAGATCTCATTATGCTGGGTCTTGCCACTCATGAGCCAAACTTCACAATTATCCGAGAAGAGTTCAAGCCAAACAAGCCCAGGCCGTGTGATATTTGTGCACAGTTGGGTAAATTAATTTTTTTTACAATTTCTTATATCTGCATTTTAATATAGTTTTTGTGATAAATGTAGTGATTTTTTGCATTAACTAAAACATTTCAGGTCATGAGATGAAAGATTGCACAGGTATTGCTAGAGAGCAGTCAGATGAGCCACAGGCTGCATTCTCAGCAGAGGTTGAGTTCATCTTTGTACGCTTGAGTGTATTGCGCGAGTACTTGACTAAAGAACTTGATATGCCTGGTCTGCCATTCAAGTATGATTTTGAAAGAGCTGTAGATGATTGGGTATTCATGTGCTTCTTTGTGGGCAATGATTTTCTTCCTCATCTTCCATCACTGGAGATTCGTGAGAACGCTATTGATCGTTTGGTATCACTTTACAAGAATACAGTTTATAAAACTGGGGTAAGATGAAAATATTAACATTTAAGAAACCTGCTCTTAATAAATATCTTTTGGAGTCCCTCATGGTAATTCCTATATTAAAGTCTTTCGTTAGTCTTTGCATTTAATAGCATATTTCACACTATCCTTCTTATATTTCTGTATTTTAAATGTAAAAAGGTAGGAAATAAAATTAAATATATCTCATTGTGTATAAAAGTATATTTTATGTAAAAAATCTTAGTTATAGAAAAGCCAGCATCTTGTGGAATTGTTAACTTTTTTCTGTGACCATGAATACAACTATTTTTAATGTACGATTTAGGGCTTCCTGACTGACAGTGGTAATGTTAACTTGGACAGGGTGCAGCTTATAATGTCTGACCTTGGCCAAGTGGAGGATGAGATCTTTGTTAAACGACAGGAGAAAGAGCAATATTTTAAAATGCGTGACAAAGCTAACAAGAAAAGACAGAAATTGATGAATAACTTCAAACCTCAATGGGTCCCCACTGGCCAATTTGCTCCCACTGTGAGTACAATTAATTATTCAGTTAAAATTACTCATCTTGACATAGATGTTTGCGTATTGATATGCTGTAATTTCAGCCCTTAGGGCAAGCTGTAAACCCAATACAGAATCCACGACAAGAGGCATTCCGTTTACGAACTGAAGCAATGCATAGTGACAGAAACCAAGGACTGAATGCCATGCTTCGGGAGGTGGTGAGTTTTTATAATTTCTCAAATATATATATGTTTATTACGATAAATAAGTAGTACATTTAATGTAACAATAATTTGGTGTTTCAGTTAAGTTACAGTTGAAATAATAAAATTCATGTAAATAACAAAGTGCTTAAGAGATTCAAGCTTCTTTTCAATACAAGAATCTTCACTTTTCTTGTTCAAAGTGCCTATCTGAAATCTTACCACACACTGCCAGGTTTTTCTCTGTGGTGACATATTCATTAAATGCAATGCCTGTACTACGATCCAAGGCTTCATCAAATAAGTCAAATGTCTATTAGTCAAGACCATTCATGCTGCACCAAGAATACTAACCATTAAATTCTGGTTATTGTTCATGAAACATCCTGACAAAAGATTCTGTGCAACTAGAAAAAACTTTAGGAATACCCTTAGAGATGTGCTTTAACATCTTGCACTTCAACTTTTAGACTAATTTTTGGCTGGCATTCAGAACAGATACTTCAAATGTAATATTTTTGCTTTAATACAACATCAAGGGACTGAGTAAAATCTCGAAAATATATAAATGATTTTGGGGAAGTTAAGGAAAGGCAGGTCAAACTACTTAGTAGCCTAGACTTTCTTACATTATGTCGGGATCAATACACAGTTCCCAAGTTGAGAACTGAAGTCTCCTACACAGACTTCTTCAGCCAGGAGGATAATCTGGCGCACATGGCTGTTAATCTATTAAATATATTGGGCAGATGACGCTCTTCTTCCAGTTCTCTGGCATCTATTCCTTGGCCCAGATCTCAACTATTAGTTGATGCGGTAAGTTCACCATTTGGTCTCCTCTGTACTTGAGGAGACCCGTTGGCAGATTGTCACCCAGGGACTTTCCTATCTCTGAGGTCCTTAAGAGCTTTCTCCACTTCTTGCTTTGTTGGGGGTTGTATAGTTGTTTCCTTCTCCTCGTCCATATTGTGCCCCTTTTCCAGGTATTTGTTTATGTTTGGTCTATCCTCGACTTTATTGAGGAGAGCCCTAAAATATTCTGCTCATCTCATTTTGACCTGCTGCTATCCTCCGACTAACTTGCCATTCTTGTCTTTAATTAAATTTGTGCGTGCCTTGAATCCTCCTCTCAGTGTATTTATTTCTTTACAGGCCTCTACTGGTTTTGCCCGAATAAAATTTATGTTGTCACTTTGAAATCACAATATTATAAATAATCAGTTTCTGATATTTAAACCAATTGTTTCATTAGTCCCTTTACAACTCTTCAATAATTCAAGAACACTAGTTTTTTTTAAGTAAAAATGATTCTTTTGCTTTATTATTAATCTCACAAATTACAACACAAGTATGTATACAATATAGGTTTGTTTCACGTCATTTACTGGAGATCCAGGACTGTCAAACCAGCCACAAAGCTCCAGAAATTGTTTATTTCCCCAACATGGGAATAATACATGAAAACAGGTCCTCTCTTGACGGCATCCTTCAAATCTCAAATCTCTGCACTCCTGGCAATAATTCCAGTCCTGCCTTGCTTGGATAGTTGTTTGAATTCTAATGGACAGTATGTAGAATTGGTCACATAAAATGGAAATTTTGGACGACTGCTGAAAATGACTTTTAATTGAATCCTGAGCCAGTGTCCAAGAAAACCATTAAAAAATGCCAAACACATCCTAACAGTAATATATAAGAAAAACATAAACTTATACTAAAAATGTTGAGGGGAAACCACAAATTGTGAGTGAACAGCTATGTCCAGCCAAATATTGCTCAAAGGACTGTGAATTTGATTCTGTTTTGTATTTATATATAGTAGAGGAATATAACAACTTTTGTAAAAAAAATTCACGTTCTTTGAACGTGAATTCATGGCAGTTAAATCGAATGCAAGAGACAGGCTGTACAAGTGTGGCATGAAATTTGCAATGTATGATCAGTTACAGAAAAATTGGTTAATTTTTTAAAATAGTTTTATACTCTGTGGGTAGGCTGCTAGCACATTTGCATGTAGACTACTCCTATATCAAATTAATCTATTTAGAAATGAAAATTTTCCTATATCAGTCTACTGTTTCCATACTCTGCACTAAAGTTATATATGCAACTGTTTTAGCCCATCTGGAGCTTTTTTTAATACTCTGCATACAAAGTTAAGTGCTTTTTATCTCCTAACACCACTGAATTCTCATGTTTTACCCATGTGGTAGCTATTTTGAACTATACATGAATATCGTACTCGTGTATGAATGCATATGCGTTCCCATAAACAAACACAAGAAAAGAAACACATTCACACACAGATGCATATAATGTTGGAACAGATGAAAGAAAATAGTAATTCTTCTGTTGAGAAATATTTTGTGGTGTCGGGAAGATTGAAAGTACTTACAACATAACAAGTACAGGACTTAACCTTTACTGTTCAAAATGTAGGATTATTCATTCTTCCTTTTTCTACCATATCTTAATTTTTTCCTACCATAAGCAATGGAACACCCAATTATTTATTCCCTAAATATTTCTAAATATAATTCTCAGGTTTCAAAAACCTGGACAAAAGTTTGTGATAATGTTTTGATGACGAGCCTTGCCATTCTCATGGTGACTGTGATACAAAGGCTTTAGCAACCATGTGTATACCAGACCATGTGCTTGTGTACTCTGTTCTAGGCTCCAATTGGTTGGCTTCTTCAGATAATACTTGTCCCCAGGTTGAAAAATATGGTGTTTTATAGATGCAAATAGTGGATTTCATGCTTTGCCAAGCAAGTTCAGTTAATTGTTTGAAGACCTAATTTAATGGCCTCAGAAATTACACTTTTCCACCATCTGTTCATTTGATCTACAATTTTTGTATTTTCAAATTCAATTTTGTGTAGAATAATAGTTTTTTGCTATGACAGATTTTATGTGCTGTCTTAACCTCTCATGCTCTGATTACCATTGTTCAACAGTTCAGATGGTTAGACCTACAACTGCAGGTTAATTCATAAACATTGCTTATGAACTTCGCTGGATTACCATGTTTCTTATCATGTAATGTGGTACTAGTAAATGACGAATTGTCTATGTTTTATGTCCTACTAAAGGAGAGAAGATTGTAGTAATTAAAGAGTTCTTTGTCTTCTTTCCTGGCTCAATACAGAAAGTTTCCACATTGTGTAATCATTCTGAAATATTGTCTATTTTAAGATTCAGTAGAGTTGTCAGTATAGTAAGTTTCTCTGCTAGGAGGTGGAATCTGTGGACAGGACTAACTGAATTGGTTTCTTCTGTATTGAGGGTTTAAGTTTCATTTTGGGCTTCATCATCATCCTTGTGTTGTTATTGATTGAGTTTGGTTACACTAAGAATGGTGAGTACACATGTCCAGATAATTGTCATGTTTATTAAAACAATTAATGGGGAAAGGACAGAGAGATAGAAACAAGGTGACTTACCTGAGGTTCATAGATGGTAGACACCTTGTGAGGTTTAGAGTACTTGAATTTTCGGAGGCACCGCCCCCTTGACAAGGTGTCTACCATCTATGAACCTCAGGTAAGTCATCTTCTTTCTATCTCTCTGTCCTTTCCCCATTAATTATATATATATATATATATTATCCTTTTCAGGGGATAAGACATTAATTTATTAATTGAACAAATTTTAATCAATTTGAAAATTTTATATTTAGCAATTTACAGTGATTACATGAAACAATATCTCAGGGGATTTTGGGTCTCTCGCGAAGTGGAGTATGCAGTTACTGAAAATAGAAAAGAAATCATTTAAATTTATTCAATCAGCACAATGAGCAAGTTTCACAGCTTTTAAGAACTTACCCACAATTACTGGGCCTGTAAACATTCAACTTCACAAATGTTTCTGCGTCTCTCTGGCTTCTTGCAGGTTTGTTACACCAATGAAGTAATATGAACCAGGTCCAACCAGTCATTTGCTCTCTCGGTCCTCTCCGCAACTCATCTGCTCTCTAGACTCATCTGAACTTATCTGAAACTCATCTGCCTTTCAGACTCATCTGACAGATCCATCGTCCGCCCTCCCCCCAACTCATCTGCCTTTCAGACTCATCTGACAGATCTGTCGTCCGCCCTCCCCCCAACTCATCTGCCTTTCAGACTCATCTGACAGATCTGTCGTCCATCCTCCCCCCAACTCATCTGCCTTTTGACACCATCTGACAGATCCGTCGTCCGTCCTCTCCCCAACTCATTTGCTCTTTTGAGCCTCCCAACGGCTCCGTTTTAAGTTCTCGGCTGGGAGTTCCCCGCCAACGGTTTTCTCACACAATTCTCGGGTCCCCCACCAGCAGTTTATTTCACAAAATTCCGGGGTTCCCCGCCATCGGTCTTTTTTACACACGCCCCGAAGGAGTTTCCCGCGGGGGATCCCCATTGGGGGTTCACCCGCTTTCAGCCAATTCGACATTGTTGTTGGTCTTGCTTGTCGCGCACAAAACTTCTTTCATTGTAGGCCAAACTGCGCCTCACAATGCCACGATATAACCAAAATCTGCGTTTTTTCATTACAATATGTAAAAGATTAATAAGTACAGGAGAGAGAAACAGAAAACTGATGGCCTACCTGAAATGTACAGATGGCAGGCACTATGTAAAGAGTTGAAATCTTGAATGAAAATGTGTATGTCCAATGAATTATTCATTGCCTTGTGTGCTCCATTAAAAACAAGACAATCTTATTTTCAGAGTTCAGAAAATCGAGGTGTTAAACGCAAATCTGCTGAGATGGAACCTGAAGATGGTTCTGAAGATGATGAGGTGCCTGACGAGGTTCGTCTGTGGGAGGCAGGCTTTAAAGACAGATACTATGAGTCTAAGTTTGATGTCACTTCTGATAATCTGGAATTTAGACACAAAGTAGCCCTGGAGTATGTCAGAGGGCTGTGTTGGGTATTGCAATATTATTACCAGGTATGTTGGTATCAACTCTTCAATGTAAAAATGTAATCAATTTTGTGGTAGTGAATTCCAATAACTAAATAAATATGCTTTATTAACTGTTTATTAGCAGGAGGTGATGAATACATGTTTTTACAAAATCCAATATGGAGTAACTAACTGCTTACAACTCCTCTATGAGCAATATTACATAACTACTAATGCTGACAACACATCTCCCCTTTCAAGAAGTGTTCATAGTTTGAATGGAATGATAAAATATGACTGAATAATAACAATATAAAAAAAATATTGCAAATTATAAAGAGATCACTAAATGTTCAAAGTTCAGCTCACACACACACAAATCTATTTGAACATGTGGTTTTGAAAATCTTCCACTTCGTGTTGAAACCGTCCCTGGTGGTATATCCTTAACCACTGGTCCAGGTTCAGGAATTGGCACTGCAACTGCAAAGTCAGGTTTAAGTTGTAGTTGAGTCCCATCAGTAGCAATATGCGTTTATTTACTAGTCATAGGGTTAAAATGGTATTGATTTCGTCAAAGTTGACCCTTCGGTGTCTCGGTGATGTATGAGCGTGGAGTGGAGTCCTTTCGGAGAACTGTACCTGTGACTCTTTTGTCCACAACCCAAACCTCTTCACCAGCTTCAATCTCTCGTAGCTGTCTTGCTCCATGGTGATGGTCATAATACTGCTTTTGTAGCCCAATTTTCTTCCTTTTTTTCCATGAAGAACTTTCTGAGGTGGAACTCGAGGGTTTAACTTTGAACTGCTTACTGGAATTGATGTTCGAATTCTCCTTCCCACGAGTTCAGCAGGAGAGAATCCATTGGCTAATGGCGTCGCATGATAGCTCTGTAGTGCCTGATATGCATCACTGGCCTGTTTCAAAGGGCGTTTTATAACCTTTACTGCAGCCTCAACAAGTCCATTGATATGGGGAAAACGTGATTTAGATGTCACATGCTTGAATCCCTATTCCCTGGCAAAATCACTAAATGCTGAAAATGTGTCCCATTATCACTATGAACTATCTCTGGTGTCCCATGTCTAGCAAAATCAGATTTGAGATTATTAATTATCTCACATTTTCACATGACATGTACTTTGGATAACAAGAGTAATAATCACTAACTAGCAAGAACCAGTGTCCTCCTACTTTAAACAGATTCATTGCAACTTTTTGCTGTGGACGATCAGGAAATTCTGATGGCATCAAAGGCTCATGCCTATTAGTTGCTTCTTGTAGGCACGTTTGACAATTTTTAATGAGCTTTTCAATACTCGTTGATTAACCGGGCCACCACACAGAATCTCATGCTCTAGCTCGACATTTAACAGTCCCTAAATGGCCTGCGTGCAACTTAGCTAACATATCTTATCTTAACTCTTGTATTTTTCATAAGTATACCTTCTGTTACAGAGATATCTGCATGGTGTTGCCAGTACTCCACCAAATTGCTGGACAGCTCTTTCTTTCCTGGACAACCTTCTTTACTAAATTTTGTGAGCTGATAAAAAATTTGATAATTGCGTTGAACTGCAATAATGTGATTAAAATGGTCATCAGTTGGAGGAATATTCTTTACAACAGCTCTAAAATAGGCCTCCATTTGCTCTTCAAATTCCTTATCATCACTCATGACACTTAGAGGTCTTTGTGATAAGACATCAGCTATGCCCAATTCTTTTCCTGGATGTGACAAATTGTATATCGATAATGTGCAAGTTTCAATGTGAAATCTTTGCAGCTTAGGAGTTAATTCGTCTAGAGGCTTTGAACTGAAAATAGACTAGTGACTTATGATCTGACTCTAACTGTATCTCTATCCTGCTGAGAAAGACTCTAAACTGCTCACTATCTCAAACAAGAGCATATTCTTTCTTCCCTATCTGAGCCCAATTCTGCTGTGCTTTATTTAATGATTTAGGCCACTGGTCTGTAACCTCCATGTTCATCTTTTTGTTTAAGCATGGCTCCAATGGCATACGACAATGCGTCTGAAGTAATGGTTGTTTCTTTATTTGGATCGAACCACCATGCAAGTGCTGGACTTTTGACTAACTCCTCTTTAATTTCTCTGAATGCCTGTTCTTGATCTAGGCCCCAATGAAATTGATTCTTCAGGCTTAACAAGTTGTTCAGTGGCTTGGCTTGGTCGCTAGATTAGGTATAAATGTAGACATATAATTAATGCTTCCCATCAAACTCCTAACTTCAGATGAATTATTTGGTGCACTCATTCCTTTAATAGCCTCAATTCGGTCATCATCAATATGCACTCCTTCCTTGTCGATAATGTTATCTAGGTACTTCAGTCTTTTAGTGCAGAAAGTACATTTCTCAAAATTCAATGTAATACCAGCATTGGCTATATTTCTCTAGAACAAGTAACAATTGTCTATCATGCTCTGCAATGGGCTCACCATACACTAAAACATCATCACTATTCTCTTGAGTACCTTCAATGCCTTCGAGAATGCTGGAAACTTTCTTTTAAAAGAATTCAGGCGCTGCAGATATTTGAAATGGCAGGCATTTATATTTATACCTCGCAAAAGGTGTAATAAACATGGTTAGTAATTGCGATTGTTCATCCAGTTCGAATTGCCAGAAGCCACTATTAGCGTCAAGTTTAGCCAACCTAAAATGTTCTCGGTTACTGACATTGGGTATATCTCACATTTAATATGCTGATTTAATTGTACATAATCAACACATCCAAATATCACCGTTTGTTTTTAGGACTGTAACCAATCCGGCAGACCAGTCAGTAGGTCATCAACTTTTTCGATGACTCCTAGTAAAACTATTTCATCTAACTGTTTCTTAATTCTATTTAGCATGGGTATCAGTACTCATCGTGGAGTCGTCAGAGCAATGTATATTTTCAGGGCTGTATCGCTTAAGGAATCACAATGTACATTTTCAGGAATGACAGTTACATCTGCTTGAGTATCGGCATAAAACAAAATCCTAGTGTGTTTAACTTTCAATAAGCTGCCCAATGCTGTTTAATCGACTTGCTTGTGAACACGGCGCCCATGAATGCACTCCCGGTTGACTGGATTTGCAGCAAACGGCATAATGTCCAATGCACTTACATTTTCGACAATCAACTTTAGCTGCTGGACATTCAGATTTGGGATTTTATGCTTCCCACAATTCCAACAGTTAATTCCATAATTTTGTTTACTGTGTTGGGAATTAGATTTATAATTGTTCTCACCTGATGATTTCGGTCTCAAACTGTATCGACAGGCAGTTTCTTATGACCTGATTTAATTTTATCGACCTTCGCTTCTAGTTACGCTCTTCTGGCCCAGTTGCAATTGTTACTGATTGTGCACCTATGTTGATTGTTTCTCCTAGGCCACTGCTTTCTCAAGCGTTAAATTGTCAATTAACATTGACTGTTTTGACAAATCCTTATCCCAGATTCCCACTACAACTGGGTCACATATTAACTCTGATTTCAGAGTACCGAATTAACAATGCTCAGACAATGTATGAAGATTAGCCGCAAATTCTTCATAAGTTTCCCCCTCTCTCTGTGTCCATTGAATAAAGACGGCTTGCTCATAGGTCCGATTTTGCTTAACGATGAATTGTTTATAAAAAGTGACAATTACTTTGTCAAAATTGTTTAATTCTTCAGTTGATAACCCTAAAGCGCCAAGTAAATCATCTGCTTCTGGGCCCATAATGTAAATTAGCATATTTACCTGCTCTTCTCCAGTTTCTTAATGTAGTTTGAATGCTAACCGGAATCGGTGAAATCTTTTCTTCCATTGTCACTCTTGAGCTTCAGAAAAATTGAATGGTTCAGGTGCACTAACACTTCTCTGCATCGTGTTGTTCCTTTAAGTATTGTCTTCGTTTTATGATGTATGAGTGCCAATATACTCACAGATAAAATGCTACAGTTCACATTAGATGATTAATAAAGTGTGTTAATACAGTTTAAAATAGATTTACCACTGCCACCATGTTTTATTAACTATTTATTAGCAGGAGATGATAAATACTTGTTTTTACAAAAGTTCAATATGGAGTAACTAACTGCTTACAACTCCTAGTGACCTCTATGAGCAATATTACAGAACTACTAATGCTGACAACATAAAATATGAGTCGCTGACAACATAAAATATGAGTCACAAGTCGATAAATTTTATCATTCACTGAGCAGTTAATACAATAAAAATATATAATCATTATGTCTCATACCTAAATGAACAAAGTGTTAAAAATGACATTAACAATTTAAAATTTGTCATTTATTTATATGAAAAGAATTTTGCATATCGATCAAAATATTGTACAGAAGCTTTCATTCAACATATTCCTATGTGCACTTTTGTCAGTTTGCATAGCTGCTTCACCTCAAACTAATCCCACACAACCACAAAATGAATCAGTTCGACTGCTTACATAAGTATCACAGCCAACCTGTTATGATAACCTCACTGTCTTGAGAACACATTAATTATTATTATATCTTTATCTAGTTCAGGGTTTCCCAAAACTTTTTATGCAACAAAACACTTAAAAATTAATAATGTTTTAATTTTTATTTTGTAATTCTTTTAAATATTTAACTTTGATATAATATAAGCCTAAAATATGGATAAAAAAGCACTTGATGATTTCAATAATTTTGGGTCATTGAATTGCATATCTTGTTGATATCAGGCACAATATTTGCAAGTTGAATTCTAATATCTGGTGTGGTGTTGAGCCTGTTTCTGTTCTTGGACTGCATTGTCAAGATAACTCATGCCAATGCTCAAATTCAGCCAGTCCTATGGAGCAATCATTGGAAATTGGACCTCTTAGATCTTTGCCACCTTGTGAACCTGCGGCGGACATTTGAGTGATGTTATATTCCATACATAATGGCATACATGAACCTTTCAAATAAAAAAAGAATTCAGTTAATAATTCACACAGTTTGTTTTATTCCATTTCAACATTGATCTGCCCTTACTGAAAACCCCTTTATAAAATAATAAGTTAGGAGCAAAATGTCATAATAATAATTTTACTGTATTAATTACTTTCTAAATTACTAATGTTTTTCATGGCTTATTGTCTGTTTATGTACTTATTGTAAAATTTACATTTATGTAGGGTTGTGCTTCATGGAAGTGGTACTTCCCCTACCATTATGCTCCATTTGCATCTGATTTTGTAAATATTGGTGTACTCTCCACGGAATTTGAGAAAGGAACTAAACCTGTAAGTTAAATAATTTTTTTCTTTTATATAAATTTTGGTTATGAAGAAGTCTCAAACTCTACTAAAAGTAGTCTAAATTTTTTAAAATAATAGGTAATATTTATAAATATAAATCAGATGGCATTTTTTATAGAGGATTCAGAAGTTTTATCCAACTACAAAGTTTCATCTCTAAACTCGTGACTTCATCCATTCCAAAGGAGATATAAATAAATTTCTTCAGGTTTTTACATTTTTAAAGTACATAACTATTAGGCCCCAGATTTTAAGTTCCTAAAAATTGGTGAAATATACATGTATTTATGATCTTTAACTTATGTAAATATGACATTTAAAATAAATTTTATTTTATAGAAGTGTATATAAAAAATACTGTTTGATTTTTTTTATAATAAATACAAAATTCACTCTAAAATAAATTCTGTGTAAGATAATAACAGTCTTTGGAACCAAGTAGCACTTATCTTAAAAATATTTTGCATATGCCTGAAAAACAAAGTACAGTACAATAGTGGCTATGCAAACAATCAAACTTTGGTTTTACTACATTACACTGTATTGTTTAAAGTATTCTAACATCCACTCAGCCCTCACTTTCTGCAACTTATGGTTGTCGCAGAGAATAGTTTTGTACTTGGAAATTTCCTGTTCGCATCACATGACATCACAATTGTAATTATGGTCATTTTTGGAGAAGAAATTTGGTATAGTCAGCCGTTCCCTTATTTCTGACCAGGCTGGTTCGTCCGTGTAAGCTTTGTACAGTGCCCTAAGTCTAGTCCTTTTCCTCCTCTTACCGAGTGGTTCCCATTTAGTTTCGCCCCCACACAAAATCCCAGCCCGTTTCTGAATTATATCCAGAGCATTGATGTGTTCCGCTCTGCACGGATTCCAACTTGCTGCCCCATATTCTATGATAGGTCTAACTAGAGAAGTGTAAGCAGCAGCCTTGACCTGTCTTGTACTTTTCTTTAATGTCCTGTTTATGAAGTGTAACGACCTCCATCCCTTCTGTGCTACTAAGTTTACATGTTCGCCCCAGTTTAATTTCTTATTAAAAGTTACACCTAGATATTTACTCGTTTCTACAAGTGGCACTTTTTTGTTTCCTATTTTATGTTCCCCGGGTATGACCATTTTATTTTTAGTAAAAATAATTGTTTTACTCTTAGATGGATTTATTTTCATCTTATTAATTTCTGTCCATTGATATATTTTATCTAAATCTGCTTGAAGAGCGATTTCATCATCTATACTCTCTATAGTTTTGTAAATTATGCAGTCATCCGCGAACATTTTAATTTTAGAATCTATTCCCATTGACAGGCCATTCACAAAAGCCAAGAACATTATTGACCCGATTACACTACCCTGTCGTATACCAGATGCAATTTCTATAGGATCGGATAGTTCTTCATTTACCCAGACTCTAAGTACGCGATTATTCAAAAGTTTACTAATCCATTCAATTAAACGATTATCTATTCCCAATTCCTTAAGTTTAGCTAACAAAATATTATGCGGCACTACATCGAAAGCCTTGGAGAAATCTATAACTACTGTGTCTATTCTTCCTCCGTTATCGACAATATCCGTAAGATCCAGACACACCATTGATAATTGGCTGTTGCATGAATATTCCAGTCTAAATCCATGTTGTCCAGGATATCCCTTCTCTTCCCAATGTTCCCTCAAATGTTCCACTATCAAGCGTTCAAATTGTTTACACATTACCGACTTAAGACTCACCAGCCTGTAGTTGCAAGTTTCCGCCCTCGATCCCGATTTGTATATTGGCACTACTGTCACGATTTTCCAATTGGATGGAACATTTGTATTGTTGATCGAAATTTCAAATAGTCGTTTCAGGTACATAACCATGGCTTCTATCCCTAACCTAATTACTTCTCCAGAAATACCATCTGGTCCTACTGATTTATGAGGTTTAATTTTCAGGATATTCCGTCTTAGTATGTTAGTTTTAATTTTAAATTTGGACATGCTATTTGAGATTGTCTCTCTACACGTAGGTGATCCAAAGTATTTTGCAAAACTGACTGCCTTTTCCTTATCTTGTGTAATAATATTGTTTTTATCGTCCCTTAGTGGTGGTGGTGATTCCCCCTGCCCCTCCTAATTTATTTATAGAAAGCTCCCCAACCATTTACATTAGTATAAAGTAATTTTCTTCAGCAATTTTCTTTTTCGCAATTAATTCTTAATTAGTTTCTTAACTTTATTATTAATTTCCTCATTTTTACTTTTGACGCTATGTAATTTCCTAACTTTCCTTTTGAGTGATCTGATTTTGCGATTATAGTATTCGGGTCAGCATTTTGCTTCAATTGCTTAACCGGAACGTACTTTTGAATCCCTTTGAGAGTGATGGATTTGAAATTTTCCCAGCACTCCTTTACAGAGTTTCCAGTAGAGGCCCAAACAACATATTTTTCCCATAAATATTTACTGAAGCCTAACACATCTGCCTTGCCGTATTGAAAGACTTTTTTCCCTTTTGTCAACTTTTCCTCATGCGTCAACTTTTCCTATGGATGGTGATGTTGGTGGGATTCTGGAAAGTTGTGGTGGGTGGAAGTATAAGACTGATATGGCATCTGTTCCTACCAGGAGGTTTGCAGCCACTTGTGGGTGGGTGACTGGTGTGTGGGGTTTATAGGGTTTAACCAGAATGTTGTGGAGGTTGTGTGGGTGCCTAAACACCTTGGACAGGTGGGTTGTATGATGGGAAGAATATGATTATTATCTAGGTTGGATTGCAGTCCAGTGTATGCCATATAAAGAAATAAATTGAGTTGACATAGTCTGGTTAAGCCAAGCATAACAGCATAAAACTTAAAATTACAGAATCTTTCCTTCTCAGCAAATTTGTTTGGACAAATCAAAATACTAGAAGGGAATTAAAAAATGATGTGACCCTAGAACAATTCTATACAGACTTTGTTACTGCATATGGAAGGAAAGCATTTCATCCTAGTGAAACCTCGTCTGATTGCTTCTACATCTCTCACAACACTTAAAGTGATTTGTGATGATATAGAACCATATATTGAAAGAATCAGGAGAGTAAGTGCAACACACTTCAATATACGATGAACGTGAATGCCAAGTCGGCTCTGAGGCCAAGTGGGATCACATACCAAAGAGGCGAATTACTCTCAGACCTTTTTGAAGAACTGAAAATTGAAGTTATCAATCAACCAAATAATCCCCCAACTTTCAAAATTGTGCAGGTGCTAGTTCGTACATAGATGTAAATGCTGCAAACAATATACCTTTTAAACTTACAGAAAAGTGGACAGTGGTTAGCAACAAAACTGTCAGTGTTCACAGCCTGATACAATTTGAAATATATAACAGTGTAAATCAGGTAAATAAAGTGATACCTGATAGTACTTTCTACTACATCAGAAACGCAGGCTGGAGCGCTGTCCTGGAAATTTTTAATCCTCATGAGATGCCACAATTAATGATGATGTAAACGAGAAAGCGAAGGAAGTATATGAAGAAATTCACACAGCGGCAAATGAAATCATTAAGAAAGGAAGGTTTGGAAAAAGTCAAAGCCTTTGGTCAGTGGTCAAAATTTTAATTTTTGGTGTGATGAACTACAGAACCTAAAATACAAAGTCAGGAAATATCAGAAAATTTATCAGAGGTCAATGGACCTAGTCTCAAAAACAAGATTACTAGATATTTTACAGAGACATAAAACAACTGTATAGAGTAAGACTGGAGGAAATTCGGGAAAGATATGTGAGACAATGCATAGCGATCAACCAGGCTGTATAAGATCCTGGCAGGAAAGATAACCAGCCCAGAGTCCTTATCCATATTAAGAGATGAGAACAACTAAATGACCACTGACTGATCAAAAGTATTTTGCAAAGCTCCCGGTCCTGATGAATTATAAAATGAGGTGCTAGTGGCACTTTCTGACAAACTGGCCCCTTTGGTGTATGTCAACACAATTGGGAAAATAGTGGAAAATCTCTAAGATTCTTATAGGGAATAATGACTGCCAAAATGGTGCAAAGACTATGTGACATAGACTTTCCGACAGTGTTATATGGCATGATTAAAGATTACTGTAAAGACAGAGAGGTAATGCAACAATGTCCACACGGCCTGATCACAAAGACGACCGCAAAGGGATGTCTGCAAGGCTCTGTTTGTGGTCTGGTTTTCTGGAATTGAAGTATGGAACCCCTTCTGGACCTAATGACTCAAACAACTTCTGTTGGGAACATTGTAGCATATGCTGATGACATTATGATAGCAATAGAAGGAAACTCCAGGTCAGAACTGGAGGTCAATGCAAAAACAGCCCTACAATTTGTACATAAATGGTGGAACCAAAATTAAATGAGGGTTGCATATTGCCACATGTCAAGACCTGCAGCGATGGCAGAGCGGTAGCGAGCCGGACTGCAGACATGTAGACTCAGGTTAGAGTCCCAGCCGACGCAACCATTTTTATTTGTTTAATTTATTTTCATTGTTTGCCTTTAGTTTCTAGTGTTTTCTGTTTCTAGAATGTTCTGCTTCTAGAATATTCCATGTATGTATAAATAGGACTGGATTCCAAATCGGAGTCAGTCTTAAGCAGTACGAGCATTGTACAGCACTTCGCCGTTGATTAAACGCTTATAACCTCTACGTGTGTGTGTTATTGAATCTCACTATCCCTAAGAAACGTGACATTTTTGGTGGAGGCGCCGGGTACATCTAAACTTAACACACAGTGGCTCCCATTAGACCTCGACAAAGCAGGAGACTCCAAGGCTTGAATCCGGAGTATGTACCATACACAAAACCAACAAGCACTTATGGATCGCCAGGAAAGGAGCTCACCGGCCTATGCTGCTGTTCAGCAGCAGGTAAGTAACCCCGCCATCTTCACAGGAGATGCCGGACAAGACCCAGGCAGATGGCTCAAGGGCTACCAAAGGGTCGCCAAATTCAATAAGTGGGACGACACGGTTTTTTAAAGCCAATGCATACTTTCATTTGGACGGAACCGCAAGACAGTGGTTCGAAAATGTTGAAGAAAAGCAGACCAGCTGGGAAACTTTCAAGGCCGAGATACAGAATGCATTCGGCGATTCTGAGCGTCATGTTCGGAAGGCCACAGAAGAGTTCAAATACAGGGCTCAGAAAAGTGGCGAGAACGCCCAGTCGTACATCCAAAATGATCTCTCGCATTGTGCCGAACGGTAAACCCAAACATGGGGGAAGATGAAAAGCTGGCACATCTAATGAAAGGTGTCGCGGAGGACTTATATCAGGCCCTCCTACTAAAGGACGTAAAATCGACGGACGAGATCGAAGAGCACTGCCAGTTCATCGAAGAGGTGAACCAAAAACGAATTCGACGAAGGTTCGAGAGGCTTCCCAACGTTGTGCCGATTGCCTCAGTAGGAGAGGCGAATGATTTGTCGTCTCTCGTTCGACATATAGTAAGGTAAGAGATTCAGCGTGCTCTATCCCTTAAAAACGACGTGGCAGAACCAGAGGCCATCCGGGAGGAAGTGGAAAACGTTTTGGAGCCAATCTCCACGCCGACGTCCTCCTGGCGAAAGGTCGTTCCGAAGCGGAAGCCGACCTATGCGAAAGTAGTTGCACGGGAGGAAGAGGCAACCTACGCACCAAGGAAGACAGACGTCTGGAGGACACGGGATAATAGACTTGTGTGTTTCCATTGTGGCCGTCCTGGACATGTAGTTAGATACTGCAAGGACAGGAGATGTATATTCGCTGAAGCAAGAACTAGGCGAGGACAGGATGCATATGACCATGGACGTCAATATGTCGATGCTGAACAGAGTTGTTTCGAGGAAGATATAGGTCGTCGTCGCCGCATCCTGCCGCAAGGAGAGGGTGCTCTCCGTCACGTCGCTCCAGATCTCCGTCGCCATTCGGTCGCTCCCCTAGCCGACGTAACCTGGAAAACTAGATGACGCGACCTTCCCTGGAGGTGAGGCCGCGGAAGAAGAAAATCCTCCGTCGACGACCGTCGCCAAGATGTCTGGAAATTACATTGACGTAATGTTGGACCACAAGTCGGTACGAGCCCTAATAGATTCCGGCGCATCTTTCTCTGTTATCTCCGAGACGTTTCGACGACAGTTGAAGAAGACCAAGATTACTGATAACAGGAATACTATTTTAAGGGTCGCGGATGGCAAATGTGTGCAACCAGCCGGAAGATGCACCATCAGGCTGAAAATTAATAACAGAATTCAGCCGTTCGAATTCATTGTCCTGCCACGACGTTATCTTCGGATGGGACTTTTTGAAGAGCTCGCAAGCCGTAATTGACTGTGGACGTTCTGAAATTCTGTTAGACGAATTACAAGCTTCCGAAGAAATAGGAAATAAGGATTCGTGGCGGTTATTTGTTCTCGACGATGTTACCATTCCTGCGTCGAGCGCTACCAAGGTTAGAGTCACGTGCCCTAAGTTAAATGGCCACGTAGATCTTATAATTGAAGCGAAGAAGAAATTATCACAAGTCATTATTCCTGCGTCGGTCATATCGTTCAAGAATGGCACTGGAGATTTATGGGTAGTTAATGGGCAGAACGAACCTCAGTTTCTTCCGAGACATATGTGCTTAGCAAGGGCTGAGCTAATAACACAACAACATCTGACTGTCATGGAAGAAAATCCACCCAGCCGCAGACTTCCTACAGTGACGAAAAACAACGAATTCGAGTTTCATAAGTTACTGGCGCCGCAGTTAACCATCGATCAGCAGACGAAATTTCTTGAATTGCTTCAAAAATATTCTGCGTGCTTCGACGCAGTAATCAGGGAAAAATCAACCACTGTGAAGGTGAAACATAAAATTAATAGAGGAAGCTACTCACCTATCAGTCAGAGGGCGTACAGAGTATCACCAGCAGAACGACGCATTATTAAAGAAGAAGTGGATAAGATGCTTGGCCGAGGAACCGTCCAACCATCACAGAGCCCGTGGTCATCACCCGTCGTACTAGTCACAAAGAAGGATGGAACCTGCGTCGATTATAGGAGACTTAACAAGATCACGAAGAAGGACGTTTCTCCACTAACAAGAATTGACGATACTCTGGATTGTCTAAATGGGGCAAAGTTTTTCTCCATCATGGACTTGCACTCAGGGTACTGGCAGATAGAAGTGGACGAAGCCAACCGAGAGAAAACCGCTTTCATTACACCAGACGGACTCTACGAATTCAAAGTTATGCCGTTTGGGTTGTGTAATGCACCAGCAACATTCGAACGAATGATGGACAACTTGCAGCGCCACTTGAAATGGACTATGTGCCTCTGCTATTTGGTCGACATAATAGTTTTCTCGGAAACGTTCAGCGAACATCTGCATAGACTGCGAACTGTTCTCGAGTGTCTGAGTACAGCAGGGCTGAGACTGAATCCAAAGAAGTGCCTATTCGATGCAAAGGAAATAAAGATCCTTGACCATCTAGTCTCACGGGAAGGCGTACGGCCAGACCCGGAGAAAGTCAGGTCGATAACAAACTTTCCCTGGCCAAAAAACTACACGACGTCAAGAGTTTTCTTGGGCTCTGCTCTTATTATAGGCGTTTTGTCCGAGACTTTAGTGGAAAGGCACGGCCACTACACAAACTGTTGCAAGGAGACGCCAAATTTATCTGGAGCAGAGAACAACAGGAGTCTTTCGACACGCTGCGACGAGCCCTTGTTTCCAACCCCGTTCTGGGGTTGTTCGACCAAATTGCAGCGACTGAATGGCATGTTTAGCCAGCGGCCACGGACTTGGTGCTGTACTCGTTCAGATGTTCGGCACAATAGAGGTCATAGCCTACGCGTCGAGAACACTTAGCAAAGCAGAGAGGAATTATTCGACGATAGAGAGAGAATGCCTTGCTGTTGTTTGGACCATAAATAAATTCCGGCCGTATCTCTTTGGCAAACCGTTCACGGTTGTGACGGACCACCATTCCCTCTGCTGGCTGACCGGACTCAAGGATCCTTCTGGACGACTCGCTAGGTGGGCTTTACGACTTCAAGAATACGACGTCACGATAAAATACAAGAGTGGACGAAAACATCAGGATGCAGACGGTCTCTCCCGAAACCCTGTTGACGACGAAGAACCAAATTGTGAGATCCTTGATTATCTTAACTCTTTGACTAATATTTCTGTGGAACAGAGAAAGGATCCGAAGCTGAATGAGATTATACAAGCTTTGAACTCTTCTCAAGAGGTGAAAGGGGACTACGAAATAATTAATGACGTACTACACAAGAATTACGACTCGTTGGGAAGAAGATGGTTGGTAATCATCCCCAAGCCACTGCGTCTAGAAATTCTGCGGGAGTTCCACGACGCACCCTCCGCTGGTCATCTAGGAGTCGTCAGGACGTATGACAGAATCCGTCGGCGATTTTATTGGCCGCGACAACTTAAGGACGTCAGACACTATGTAAGCCACTGCAGAGAGTGTCAGAGAAGAAAGACGATTCCCCAACGACCACCTGGGCGACTACTGCCGATTCCTCCGGCCGACGCACCATTTCAACGCATCGGAATTGACCTGCTCGGAAGATTTCCAACATCATCCCGGGGAAACAAGTCGATTATTGTCTGCACCGATTACTTAACTCGATTTGCCGTCACAAAAGCAGTAGCATCGGCGGAAGCTTCCGAGATCGCCACCTTCGTCGTCGAAGAAATAATACTTAGGCATGGAGCTCCAAGGACCATAATCACAGACTGGGGGACGGTATTTCAGTCTAGACTAATACATGAGGTCAATAGACTGTGTGAAATAACGCACCGAATGACGACTGCTTACCATCCTCAAACACCGAGAGGTTAAACAAAACATTGGCCGACATGTTGTCCATGTACACCGACGTCGATCAGAAGAACTGGGACGCTGTACTTCGTGACGTTCGCTAACCGCTAACCAAGAAACAACGGGATTCACACCATTTTTCCTGGTTCACGGTCGCGAGGCAGAAATGACAATGGAGACGATATTACCTTTCAATCCCGACGATGTGAATGACCCTAACATTGTTCACTTAGGAAGGAGGGCCGAAGAATCCCGACAACTAGCCCGAATACGTACGCTCCAAGCTCAAGAGAAGGACCGACTACGATACGACGCAAGACATCGTCCAGTTTTGTACCAGCCAGGGGATCTAGTCTGGATCTTTACTCCCACTCGCAAAGTTGGCCTCTGACGCAGAAAGAGCCGCGACACCGTCCACGTACTGAGGATGAAGCCATACCATGAACCCGACGCTCAAAGGGAGGTTAAAGACCAAACACGACCCGACGATGACGCGGAATTTTACGGGGACAAAGACGTAGGAATGACGACTGCCAGCCCAAGAACTGGACCTACTTACGTCGGGCCAACGACGAGATCTAGAGGACTCAAGGCAGCTCAGAAGTAACAGCAAGACACTGTTTTTTTCAAAGGAGGGAGCAATGCTACATGTCAAGACCTGCAGTGATGGCAGAGCGGTAGCGAGCCGGACTGCAGACATGTAGACTCGGGTTCGAGTCCCAGCCGACGCAACCATTTTTATTTGTCTAATTTATTTACATTGTTTGCCTTTAGTTTCTAGTATTTTCTGTTTCTAGAATGTTCTGCTTCTAGAATATTCCATGTATGTATAAATAGGACTGGATTCCAAATCGGAGTCAGTCTTAAGCAGTACGAGCATTGAACAGCACTTCGCCGTTGATTAAACGCTTATAACCTCTATGTGTGTGTGTGTTATTGAATCTCACGATCCCTAAGAAACGTGACAATATAATAAAACTAATTACCTGTTGATGAAAGGAAATTTAGCCTGCAACCCAGTGGTCAAAATATGTGGCACCACTATAAAAAGACGGAAAAGCCTAAGGTATCTTGGAATTTGGCTGGACGACAAAAATACATTTTTGGAGCATATAGATACCACAAAAACTTAAAAGTATAAAAGTTATGAATTAAATTACAAGAGTAGCAACATTGAATTTCCCAATTCCTTTATAAACATTTTCAAATTATATCACAATTAAATATTGGCAGCAATCATGTTATGCAGTGAGCACATGGGCACATAGATTGAAACTGGTTAAACCAACATTAAAGATCCAACAAATTCAGAGTGCAGTACAGGACAAAAAAAGGGAACCAGTGCAAAGCCATAGAAAGTTTATGCAATAAACCAAACACCAAAATGGTAATTAAAGAAGAAATATTAAACATTTGGCAAGAAAAATGAAATTCATCAAATAAAGGGAGAAGGGCATACGAAATTCTGCCTAACATAAGAGAAAGGTTACAGCTTAGGCACCTCAACCCAATCAAGGGTGTTATACATTTTCTTGCTGGTCATGGTCCATACGGACAATATATGGGAAGAATAAATGGCAAGTAATTAATCTATGTGCTTGTGGAGAGATAGAAACACCGGAAAACACTGTTCTGGATTGCACCAATTATGAGGTAGACAAGACAACAAGAGAAAGACTATGTCTTTATAAAACTTGACAAATCAGATATCTGCTATATAACTGTCAAAATACAGGACTCTAAAAACACTCTTAAATACAGTACTTCTAAACAATGAATATGAATAATAATAAACAATCATGCTTACATTACTACATTATTAGTTTCAATCTACTAATCATTGGACCATAACGGGTTGACTATAAAGACCAAAAATATAGAGGTTTAACATAAAGCAGAATATAAATTATAGCCATTTTAAGATTAATCAAACTTTTATCTTAAACAAATTACATAACTCTGCTAATACAAATTATGCAAAACCATTATTATCAGAAATAAAATTAACATTTGGCAACAGTGACAATAATACTAAATTCATAAATACTTAGAAGGAGAATATATAGCGTATAAAACTCAACATAATTTTGAACCTACAACTACTCGAACAACGCTTTATGGAAATCTGGAAACGTAGGTCATAACTGGAAAACTGGAGTTATTTGACAAATAAAATGTATAAAAGTGGAAAGGCAGGAAGGATGGATTGTATTTAGGATGGTTTTGGCTCCTAACATTCGTAAGAAGGATGAGGAAACAAGGAAATTAAGAATGCTTTCCTTTAGTCTCTGCAAAAAATATAGTATTAAAAAATTTAGTAAAACAGATCACTCTTACCCAGTGTGAATATATATCACTAAAATATCTTACATGCTAAAAAGAATTTTAAATAAATATATATTTGTTTGTGTGTGTCAGGAAATGACATTGTCAGGTTAATTTAAACAATCAGGACAGGAAAGAGAGATAGAAAGTAGGTGAAGTGCCTCGTATGCCTTAAGCATTTATTTGACTATCATGGCATCTATATTAATTGCTCTCTCCAGGGACTCTTCAGGGCTTCACACATGTCAGTAGTCTGTGTGATTTAGTGCAGTTATTTGAGCCCAATTTTTTAACAAAGTAATGTTCAGTACACACTATAATGAAACTTTAGACATATTGCTAATAATGTTTTCATAAGTTCTTCATTATCTGCTATATAAAATGTTTAATGTTGACATGCATAATGTTTATTTTACTGTAACTCTTACCACATTTGCAGTTCTGTCCATTAGAACAACTTATGGGTGTCTTCCCTGCAGCAAGTAGTTCTCATGTTCCTGAACCTTGGGCACGTCTAATGCATGATCCGGTAAGAAACTAATTGCTCTGCACTTAATGTGTACATTTTGTCTTTCTCATAATTAATCTTTGTATTAGGAATCTCCAATCATAGACTTTTACCCAGAGGATTTCAAAATTGACTTGAATGGAAAGAAGTTTGCATGGCAGGGTGTTGCGCTGCTTCCATTTGTGGATGAAACCCGTCTCTTCGATGCTCTAAAACCCCTATATAAGGAGTTGACTCAAACTGAAAGTAAGCATTCTTATCATAAATGACCAAACTGAGATAACTATAATTACATAAACATACATAGGTAGATATTAATGTACGGTTAGTTGTAGTCACATTGTGTTTAGCTGGAGAGATGGATCAATTTTACATTCTTTCTTCTTCAAGATTCATTGTATTTAATAGATCTGTTTCCTCTGATTATCATTTAATTGTTCTGAACTAGGGATACATTTAGATTTATTATTCGATCCATTAGTCCTTGGTTGAGGAAATAGGATACATCAAATGTAAGATTACAAGAAATAAATAAAAATTTTACAATTAGAAAGTTGAAAGACAAAAAAGAGGAAAGATAATATTTTTAATCTTCCATTTTCAGTCAATGTAGTAGGCAGTAGTAAATCTTGCGTAATTCCCTTCGAACGTGAAGAAGAAAATAAATCAGCAGTTACATTCTAGTAGATTACAGTGGTAAAATAATAGCAGAAATTGATAGATTTTACTAAAGAGGATCTTATTTGTCCTTCTGATATTCAAATTCTTTCTGTGAATAATATGCTCCATTCATTAACAAAGATTAACAACTTATTCTGTTATGAGTGTAGTATTTCTATTTTCTTCGTGTAATTACAGTTTCAAAATACCTTCTCAGCTACTTCCCAGATATGTTCATTATTATATAAGGTTCATTATATAATTTCAATATAATTCTTTATGCCTTTTTTTTGCAGTCCAACGGAATGTGCGTGGAGATGATAGACTCTATGTCAATAAGGAAAATTCAGGTTACAGGTTCATTAGAGGAATTTATCAAAATGGTGTAGACCCTGATGAAGTTGTAACTATTTCTGTTGAAGGGATGCAAGGAACTGTTCTACTTACCACTGACTGTGTACCTGAAGGAGGGTAAGATTTCATGGCATAATATAGATATGTATTTATTTAAGTATCTATGAATTTCTTAATTGGCCTTCCAAATGCTTGACAATAATTTACAGCATCAATTAAACAAGTATTTGATAGACTTTGTCTTATAATTTGATAGCAAATATAATCAGGAGCAAATTTCATATTTGCAATTATTAATAACAATTATATTGGATGAAGAGTTCTTGTGATTCCAGTCGTATGATGTAGTTTGTAGTTCACAACGTTTCCATGGCTGACACCGCCATCGTCTTCAGGTGAAGTGCTTTCGAATAAAAAATCTGTGGTTTAAATAGTCCTGTTCAGATAATCTTGTCCAATCAGGGACCATACAGAAAGCCCCGACTGGAATTCCAAGAACTCTTCATCCAGCATCTTTGTCGGGAAAATCTATGTTCTAAACAATTAGATTGTTCAGTTAACTTTGTTATTACTTGAAGTGTTGCTATTGGTAGTAATATTTATGCTTTAGCTTTACATAATTATTTTATTTGCAAATAGAAAGTAATGGCCTGTTTGATGAATTGATTAAATAATTAATTTTACAATGGAGACTTAACTGGGAAAAAATTATAACTGTCAATATCCAAACTTAATACACATAGTCAAACAAGACTTTAATAGATTGTACTCATACATGTGTGTCAAGAAACATTAAAAAGTCAGTTTTTTCATCAAATGACACAAATTTACAGGAGCTTTTGAACCACCCATCCATATTCTTAACAGTTAAGGATGGCGGAATGTAAACAATATAATGTATTGTTTGACTAAGTTAGATTTTGGTGTTATGTACAGATGAATACGGAAGCTCCTGTAAATTTTAGTTACTTGTTGATTAAGAAATAAATTGTTTCCTTGTGAAAATAGTGGACTTTTAATTGTTTTGACATATTTTTACATATTTACTGTCTATATTTTGATATTTTATTAGTGTTTTTCTTCAGTAATACATATTTCTTTGTTAACTACTACAGTCCTGAGAGTTATGACACCATCCAAATATATATTGTATTTATTCATGTATTCCATGCTGTTATTAAGAGGCATATCTGCATTTTCACATATTTCTTATTAAGTACAATTGCTGCAAATTGGGTTTGAATGGCATGTTAATATGTACCTCTTACAGGCTGCAGCTACTTCCAGGAATTTTAACCGTATTTGTGTTGCTCTCCTTGAGATGCCTTTCTGAATAATCTGACCAAAACTATCAATTAGTAATATATTATTTAAATGAAGGCATGATTTTTCCATACACACTTTTAACCAACCACACCTTTTCCTCAGCTCCTCTATAATACGCTGTAAAAAGTTTATTCCTTTTAGTTTTGATTTTTCATTGAATATAACATCTGGTGTGAGCTGCTACCATCATCAATGTGCTAGCATTGTTATACAGCTACGTTTCAAGTTGTGACCTGTTTAATTGTCACTCTGTTTTATCCTTTTTTATTCACAGAAACATAGGCGTACAAAAAAAGAGTTGAAGTTTGATTGACATTGCCAATTTGTTCCACGAAATACAGTTTTACTCATCTTAGTCAAATGATGTAACACTGTAATTTTGTCCTCTGCTTAACTGACAAATTATGCCCTCCTTCAGCTGAAGATGTTTTTCAGTTTTTCCTTGATAAGCCTTGCAGTTTAGCAGACAGTTCAATCAATATATACAAGATTCAGAAAACAATTATTTCATTAGTTAAATTTTTTTAGTTTCTGTTGCTTGTTGTTGTGGTATTCAGTCCTGAGACTGGTTTGATGCAACCCTCCATGTTAACATATCCTGTGCTTACCTTTTCATCTCTACGTAACTCCCACATCCTCCCTAATCTGCTTAGCACTTCCATCCTTGGCCTACATTTTCTATTCTTACTCCACACACTTCTATCAAATGCTAATTTAGAAGACCCTCATGTCTGAAAGTGTGGCTTATTAATCTATCCCTTCTTTTGGTCAAAGTCCTCTTCGCTTATTCTGCTTATAACTTCCCGATTTTCAGCATGTTCCTGTAGCACTCTGTTTTGAAAGTTTCTATTCCTTTTCTGTCAGCATCTCCTATTGTCCACGTTAACACCCATAGAATGCCACACACCATGGAACAGATTTAGTAATTATTTCCTAATATTCATACTTATATTACCTGTAAGTAAATTCCTTTTTTTTGTGAAGGCCTTTCTTACCTGTGCTATCCTACTATACTTCTACCATCCCTAGTTATTATGTTTCCCAAGTATCTGAATTCCATAACTTCCTTCAAAATATCCTTTCCCAATCTAAAAACCTCTGTTATTCGACTGTTTCCCATACTTAACTTCACTACCTTGGTTTTCCATCTATTAATACTCATTTTGAACACTTTCTTGACAATCACATTTATGCCATTTATTGTGGTTTCCAAGTGATCTTGTAACTCCCTTAATACCACAATATCATCAGCAAACCTTAGTGTTTTTATTTCTTCTCCTTTCATTTTATTCCCTTTCACTTTCTTCATCACCTGTTCTATATATATAAGTTTAAGAACATGGGCGACAGTCTGCATCCTTGTCTTACTCCTTTCTTGATTCCTGTTTTCTTTTCTTGCCCTTCAATTCTAATTACTACTGACTGCCATTGGTAGAGGTTATGGATATCTCTTCTTTCTTGATATTTTATTCCTGTAATCTTCAAAATCCTTAATAGTTTGTTCCAGTTTACAGTATCAAAGGCTTTTATCTAAATCTGCAAATGCCGTGAATGTAGTCCTGTTTTTACCTTTCCCATATAGGTGTAGAGTCAATATTGCTTCTTTTGTCTCTCCTACAGTCTTCTTAAAATCAAACTGATCTTCTCCTAACTCACATTCTATTTTATGCTAATATTTTTCACACATGAGATACTAAACTAATTGTTGTGCATTGTTTGCATCTATCATTTATTACATTCATATAAACCAATATATAGTAATAAATTATATTTTCGCAGTTCATTTAAATTTGAAACATTTTAAGTATATTTTTTAGTATATTCACATTAATTAGAAAGCACTAAATAGAATTGTCAGCCTTTTCCCATGTAGGACTGATGAATTTATTGTCTTTGATTGAAATGGTGATATGTGCATTTTATTTTTAAATTTGTGAAACTAAATCTTTCTAAAAATCAATTTTCTTACTCTTTCAGAAATTTACAAATTTACAAAACAGCCATGTGTCAGTTTTTTTACAGCAATATTAAAGTTCACTGCTACTAGTATACAATTCGTCCAGATTTTTGGGTTTCTTCAGTGAAATATTGAATTTATATAAATGCATAAATAGAAGAGAATTTTGTTTTCTGAATTGCAGAGATGATTACGGCTTTGGGTGCAAACTTTATTAAATAATGTAAAAAATATGAGGTATTGGCTGTTTTGTATATTTCCATTATTTCTAGCTTTGGAAAAGCTTCTATATAACACTTGAAAACATAAAAATTGATTAATCAAATTTTCTATTCTTTCACATAATAAATGTATTCTCAAACCACAGATTTAAAGATCTTATTCATATTATCTCATAAGTAAAAATAATTGATTATGGGTGTGTAGAGAGTAAGCAGGTAGCACAGGGAAATGACAATGAATTGTCTGAAAAAGTGTTAGGCTTGAAATATCGATGCTTTAATATGTATCTATTAAACTTATTATTCATTTATGTTACAATTTTAGGACAATACCTTCACCTGTTAATGGTCTTGATCCCCTGTACAACAATACTGTATACTGGTGAGTATAGGTTTTCTAAATTTGGTTCCATAACTACAACATAGTTTCTAAGACCAATCTTCTGATTATGATTGAACATTGTAATATTTGTATTTTGTGTGTTGCAGTGTAAGATTCAGAGATCCAAAATACCCTGATTCTTTTATTTTCCCTGCAACCCGTTTGAAAGGGGCCAGGTGAGTGAATGTAATACCAAACAAGACTAATTTAATTTCCAAAACTTTGTCGCACTGAAATGATTATATAATGGCACAGTATTGAATTATGTTTAATGGATAAATTAATGGGAATGTTATTTGTATGAAAATAAAGTACCAATTGTTTGACATCTATTTTTGTTTCATATTCTGTTAAATATAGTTTAAAAGAAAATGTTTGTAAATGAAGTAGGTATATTAATTAAGGGTATTACAGGATTATTATTTACTTTACAATTGACAGTTCAGAAGTTTTGTCTGTTGTACCATAACTTTATTGAAAACTGAAAATCGGAGTAGACAAAAATTTTGTAATATTACTAAGAGCAGGACACTAATTAGATTTCTTTTAAGTATACAGAAACATGCACCTTAATATGATGACTTTTCATTCATGAGATTCTCAGCATACCAACCCATGTTGATTGTTAATCATACAGCACAAATAGATGAACACTCATCAAACGTATTTTACAGAACTCAATGTATGTCAAAGATAATAATTTGGCAAACTGATTGAGAATGAATGTAGCATTGCGAAAATACAAATATACTGTTATTTACTTGATGTTTATTAATAAATGAATATGCACAACGTTCTGGCTACAGTCAGGTGTAGGAGTAATATATAGATCATAAATTATCTTCAAAATGCACCTAACTTGAAAGGGACCAATAAATATTTATGCCTTACAATTATATACTTTTTGTCTGTCCCTCACTCAATTACACTGTAGAATGCATGGGAACCAATATGAAATTTAGTTGTAGACTGTGCTCTTTTTAAGGTAGGGATGAGCAAGCTGCTGGCTGTAGGTGGCCCAATACATAGTTTGGTGTGGCCTGCCTAAGATTTACTTTTGAGTTTTTAAATATAAATTCTGTGTGTTTTCCTATATGGTTTGAAATAAATATGTTTTAATTACAAAATCAGCATAAATCATTTTGATTATAGAATAAATATATCATCCAAATAGCAACTGATATGACTCTGCACTACAATGAAGCAAAAGAAAATTTAAGAATGTAGATGAACAAAACTACACAAATTTTGAAAAATTTCCAGGATTAGTCATGCTTTCAATTAAAATCATGACATTTTTGGGTGTATGAAGCCTTTATTTTTGCAATATAAACATTCTAAGTGCAGCCATCAAAATTAAATTATATGCAATATTCATTTACTCATAACTAGCACAACCCACATCCTCCCTAATCTGTTTAGTGTATTCTGTCCTTGCCCCCTCCCCCTTCTGTTCTTACCCCACACACTTCCCTCTAATGCTAATTTTACAAGACCCTCATGCCTTAAAACTTGGCCTATTAATCTATCCCTTCTCTTGGCCAACGTCCTCTATATTGTTCACTCTTCCCCTATTCTGTTTGGAACTTCGTGGTTAGTTACCCTATCCACCCATTATATTTTCAGTATTCTCCTATATCAATACATTTCGGAGGCTTCTATTCTTTTCCTTTGTGCAACTCCTACCGTCCACGTTTCACCTCCATATTACGCTATATTCCATACCAATCATTTCCTAATTCACAATTATATTACCCGTAAGTAAATTCATCTTTTTTGTGACTGCCTTCCTTTCCTGTGCTATCCTACTCTTCATGTCTTCTATACTTCTACCATCCCTAATTATTATGCTGCCCAAGTAACATAATTCCGTAACCTCCTTCAAAATATCCCTTCCTAATCTAACACCCTTTGTTATTCCACTGTTTCCCATACTACATTACATTACCTTGGATTTCCATGTATTAATTCTTATGTTGTATTCTTCCTCCAAGTCTTCTTCTGACTAGCCTAATACCACAATATAATCTGCAAAAATTAGGGTTCTATTTCTTCTCCTTGCAGTTTGATTCCCTTTCCATATTTATTTTTCACTTTCTTCATCACCTGTTCTATATATAAGTTACAAGAGCATGGGTGACGACAGTCTGCATCCTTGTTTTACTCCTTTCTTGATTACGGCCTTCTTTTCTTGATCTTCTATTCTAATTACTGCTGCCTGTCTTCTGTAGAGGTCAAGTATATGCCTCCTTTCTCATAAAAAATTTCTAAATTTTTTGTCGGCCTGTTCTAAACTATCTACAAGCAGCAGGCCTCTGACCAAATGTTACATAGTTGTCTTATGTATTCGCAGAAAAATATAGAAGTGGGGAGAAAATAACTTCCTTCTTTAATATTATAATTATCTTGCAAATTCACTTCGCAGTTTGACAGATCGGTTATATTTAAATTCCAAACTTTACAAATTGAGAGCTGCATAATATTCAGCTATTAGTTTTATTAGTTAGTACCTCATTCTGATTGTAGGTGCAAAATATTGACAATTACTTGGAATAATTAAGGTTTTTTAGTTCATACATTGTTTCGTGTTGTTAAAGTGAGAAGAAAACTTCTCAATTTATTGTTTAGCTATTACTGGAATAAGAAGGCTTGAAATATATTTATCTTTGATTTGAAATGTGTTTCTACTAATTTTTTTCAGAGATCCCCCAAGAGTGCTTAAACCAAGTGACCTGAGTGCTTCAGAGTCAAGGAACTTCCGACCGCAGATTGGTATGGCCCCTGCTACACAGAGAGCTTCACTTGGACAAAGTGGACACCGTATGATGGGGTGAGTTAGTTGGCTTCTAAAAGATTGTTCAGTTTTAATGATTGTAAAATAATGGAAGAAAAAATAGTTTGCGTACCGCAATAATTTCTGTGCTTTTACATTTAATGGTGTAGTTACTATGTGTAAATTATGAATGGGAACTGACGTAGGCAATAAGCCTATTGGAAACTTAAACACACACATACATTATGCGTACCAGACACCCCGCAACAACACACCACTTTGGTCTTAGCTCGCAGAATTTTGATGTTCCAATTTTGATATCAGGGAACATATTTTTAAACTTGGAAAATAATTCATTCAAATTACAAGGCACTTCATAGAAACTTGTAACTTTTTGTATTATATCTTGATTTATTATATTTGATGCATTTTATTGATTTTATTTAATGAATTAGTAACATATTTTAAGAAGAATTTATATAATGACTTATTTACATATTTTTACATGAATTTAGTGTAGTTAAAAATGAATAATGCCCACTTACCCCACTTCTGGAAATCAAGCATTTCTTTCTATATTTAACATTATTTTAGACTATATTTGAGTTAAATATTAAAATTGAAATTAAAATTTTACATTTTAAAAACCTATTTCATTTTATGGAATATATTTAATTTATCCTTAACGGATGCTCCTAATTCTTCCATCCCTCTTCTCTATCCATCCTAACTTGAAAACCTAATATATATAGACTGAAAATGCTCGGTTGGTCGTACTCGATGTGGTGGCGGAGTGGATAGACGCACGCCCTGGCTCTAGGGGTGATGCACTGTTGTTTCGTGCACCCAGGTTCGAGTCCTGGCCACATCGAATTTTTTCAGTCTTTCTTCCTTCTTCCATTCCCTTCTACGCTTGACATATGTATTTCCTTGTGCATGATTCCATGCCGTACATATGATTTAAAGAGCGAATTTCCTGCCTTTCTCCCAAATATTTCTATCTTTCTTTCTATCCAATTATCAAACAAATGCGTGACTTCATCACTTATCCCATATATATATATACACATATAACAATTAATGGGGAAAGGACAGAGAGATAGAAAGAAGGTGACTTACCTGAGGTTCATAGATGGTAGACACCTTGCAAGGTTTAGAGTACTTGAATTTTCGGAGGCACCGCCCCCTTCATCAGAAAGTTAGGAAGACATTTCCAGTGATCGGCTAGCTGATGACTGAGCAGCCAAAATTTGCTGCGCTGCTAGGTTAGGTCGTAAACAATTGACCCCACCAGGTCACCAACTTTCTCTCTCAATGAGGGTCTGGGAAGAGGCAAGGACTTGATGGGGGTTGGGGAGATGCATACTAACACCCCCATCTTGACACACATTCATTCAAACACATCCATCCTTAAAGGTGTCGGTATTTAAATATTGATACACACTCTCATACAACCACCATTCAAACAAATAGCAAGGTATACACACACACAGTATGCACACAGAAGGTTTTATTGTATATACAAATTCCAATGAACTCGGCTTTTTTTTGGGGGGGGATAAAGAGTTATAGGATGTTGAGTCCAGGGCTTTGTCTGGACTGTAGGACATGCTGAAACGAAAGCTCTCATAAAGATGGAGTTCAGCTTCTGATGAATCGGGAGGTAGGGCTTCGAGGGGGGTCAGTGTGAAGTACTGGTTGCAGTTGTTGGTGTTGTGGCTACGGGCATGGGCGGCTATGGGGAATTGGGTTTTGAGGAGTTTTACTGTATTTCGGTGGTGAATCTCAGGTAAATCACCTTCTTTCTATCTCTCTGTCCTTTCCCCATTAATTGTTTTAATTAACATGACAATGTCATTTATATATATATATATAATAGGACATGTTTAAATTTATGTTAATATTTTTGTATAAGAGAACGTGGGCTTTCCCGGTGTATATTTCAACCAGATAAGTATAGAGTTTGAACACGTTTCCATGGCTTGCTCTGCCATCTTCTTCAGGTGAACTGACGGTGCCGAGTCACTTGCAGGGGTTTTTATAGCAATGTCAGGGTTGCGGCTGCGGAGGGCGCTGTTTGGATGTCAGCGTGGCCGCGTAACCAGTATCTATTCTGAATCTCCGCTGCGTCTTCGGACGTGGGTTTCAGAGCGGGTGAGGGATCGACGTGGTGACTACCAGTCCGCCGGCTACTATGGCTCCCGTATTCTCTATTCCATGCTCGCAAGCTACTTAAGACTGGGTCCCACGCCTTACTTAGTTGGAAACCAGTGTACTTGTTCAGGATAGGGTTGTGGATCCTGATTTCCGCTGACTCCGAGAGGACGCTGTTAAACCAACCTCTAGGTCGGTCGAGGATCTTGGTTTCTTCAAAGTTTATTGTGTGCCAAGTCATAAGTGCGTGCTCGGCTACAACAGACTTGTTGAGCTGCTTCAGACTGATGCATCTTTCATGTTCTGTGCAGCATTCTTCAATGCTCCGGATTGTTTGTCCAATATAGGTGAGTCCACATTGGCAATGGACTTGGTTCACCCCTGGTCCCTTTAATCCGATAGTTTTCTACTATAGAGATATATTATTTGAACAAGTTTCAGATTTTTATCAATATGACCAACAGAGATATCGCGTCTCAAACATTGAAAAATCTCATTTTTGAAGGGCTGTAATTTGTAAAGGGAACGTCAGTTCTCATTCATAATTTACACAGAGTAACTACACCATTATATGTAAAAGCACAGAAATTATTGCGGTTCACAAACTATTTTTTCTTGGAAAAATTAACCTATACACCAAACACTCGCATCAAAAGAAAATAATCAAATTCAGGAAAATTGATGACTCTTCGTTAAACAATTTAAACACACACTAATGGAAGAATCTTGGCAAGATTTATACTGTATGTCCAATGTTAATGATAAGTTCAATTATTTCCTTAAAACTTTACATCTACACTATGAATCTTGCTTTCATAAGAAACAAACTGTTTCTAAAAATAATGTCAGTACTCCTTGGATAACAAAGGGGTTAAAAATATCTTGCAAACACAAACGAGAACTATATTTGGCAAATAAAAAAACAGTAATTGTTTAAAAACTGACTACAAAAATTATTGTAGAGTATTAAACAAGGTCATAGCTGCAGCTAAAAATTTGTATTTCAATAAGGTTATCAGCAATTCCAGTAACAAAATTAAAAGTTTGGAAGATAATTAAAAATGAAACAAACAAAAATCACTTATGCTCAACGGAAAGTAAGATTAAATCAGAGTTAATGACAAAATCTAATCAATTTAATAACTACCTTTTAACTGCATCCCAACAATCAGTAGGGTATAAGAGTAAATCAAATACAGAAGCAGAACACTTACTTCGAGGAACTATATCTAGCAAAATAAGTGATCTCTATCTTACGATGACAACTGAATTTGAAATTAAAAAAATTATAAGATCATTAAAAAATAAACATTCCTCAGGTTATGATGGAATAACAAGTATTGTCTTAAAAAACATAGCTAACACCATCACCCCCATAGTAACTTACCTATGTAATCAGTCATTGTGCAGTGGTATTTTTCCTGATAGGCGAAAATATGCAACAGTTACTCCTATCTTTAAGAAAGGAGGTTTGGACGACTTTGGTAATTACAGACCAATATCCCTCCTGCCAGTATTTTCTAAAATATTTGAAAAAGTAGTCTATAATAGAGTAGTTGATCACTTAAATAAATATAATCTGCTTACCACCTCACATTTTGATTCAGGAAAAAATTTTCACTTTCACTCCTGAAATCTTGGAACAACTAAACAAAAAAATATACCCATTAGGAAGTTTTTGTGACCTATCCAAAGCTTTTGATTGTGTAGACCATAATATCCTCCTAAACGAAATGAAGTTTTATGGAATAACAGGAATTTCCCATAATTGGTTCTCCTCTTACCCTAACAAATAGGAAACAGAGGGTTACATTAAAAGACTCTAACTCTGGACAAATTATTAACTCAGACTGGGGACGAATAAAGACTGGGGTTCCACAGGGTTCCATTCTAGGTCAATTGCTCTTCTTAATATATATATATATATATATATATATAATTAATGGGGAAAGGACAGAGAGATAGAAAGAAGATGACTTACCTGAGGTTCATAGATGGTAGACACCTTGTGAGTTTTGGAGAACTTGAATTTTCGGAGGCACCGCCCCCTTCATCAGAAGGTTAGGAAGACATTTCCAGTGATCGGCTAGCCGACGACTGGAAATGTCTTCCTAACCTTCTGATGAAGGGGGCGGTGCCTCCGAAAATTCAAGTTCTCCAAAACTCACAAGGTGTCTACCATCTATGAACCTCAGGTAAGTCATCTTCTTTCTATCTCTCTGTCCTTTCCCCATTAATTGTTTTAAACATGACAATGTCATTTCCTATCTCATATTTATACATATATATATATATATATATATATATATATATATATATATATATAAATGACTTACCTAGATCCATAAATTCTTCTTCTAAAACTATACTTTTTGCAGATGATACTAGTATTTTGGTAACAATTAAACAAAATAGCCTGGAAAATGCTGCCAGTGTTACATTAAGCCAGATGCTTCACTGGTTTTCAGCCAATGGCTTGTCAGTCAATTATGATAAAACTCACTTCATGCAGTTTCAGACAAAGAATGCCAATTTGAACTCAGTAAAACTAGCAACAATAATTGTGAAATAACTGAAGTTGAATGTACAAAATTTTTAGGTATATCCATGGACAATAAATTAAACTGGAAGGATCATATTAATATTCTCCTACGAAAACTAGGCTCGGCAACCTTTGCCCTTAGAATTATGTCAAGTTGTAGTGATCGTAACATAAGAAAATTAGTTTATTTTGCATATTTCCACTCTATAATGACATATGGTATAATATTCTGGGGCAATGCATCAGGGAAAGATAAAATATTTCAACTTCAAAAAAAGGCTGTCAGAGTATTATGTCAGGTCTCACCGAAAACATCTTGTAGGGGACTTTTCAAGAAAACTGGAATACTGACACTCACTTGATAGCATATTCAATCACTCATGTTATTTGTTATTTATAACAGTAACCTCTTCACACAAACTCAGATATACATAACTTTGATACCAGAAGTAAAAACAATTTACACAAGGAAGGGAAGTCTCTAACCGTAATACAAAAGGGTGTACATTACAATGCTATTAGCATATTTAATAAACTTCCCACCTCCATGAAACAATTAAAAATAAATCCAAACAAGTTCAAATATGAACTAACCAACTTCTTACTAAGCCACTCCTACTCTGTTGACGAATTTATGGAGCTGAATGTATCATAGGGTAGATATTTATAATTATGAAAGATCATTATTAGAACATTAATTTTTTAGTATGGGATGTAAAAATATTTATCAATTTTATATATAAGGTACAAATTGTATGCCTTCTGTATAGAACTTAAGAAAATCTTATTATAAGTTAAAAATTAATGAATAGTTATAGTATATTTTAATATTAATAAAGCAACCTATGTAAAATCTCTGACTCGTTCCACATCCTTGAAGCTTGTGCTTCTCTATAGGATTTATGGAATATGATTTTATACTTAAACGAAAATGGAATTTTCCTCATTTGTAATCGACAACTTCGTGTTACACAGAGTACACAAAAAAGTAATATTATATTAGTAAATATGCATTCAATTTGTAGATCCGAATGTTCTGAACACGATGCAGTTTATTTGAAAAGGATACGTCCACACAGTCGTGGATAATTTAGAAATTCGTAGATGCCTGCAAACATGAAAAACGGCTGCCATTTTTTAACTGGACACGATAAAAATAAAACAAAATTAGTTTTGAACAGCCAAAACATGAGGGAATGCACAAACAAAGTATTATTTTTTTCTGAGATGGTGTGGCAACCAATTTCCTTTATTCTGGACCACTTGGCTTGGATTGGCCCTATTATAAAAATTCATTAGTGTTTTACATTAGCTCATATAAAGTTAATGTTTAGTTAATAATTTACATTAATTCTTGTTTGTATAAGTGCTTTGTCGCTCATCTCATTTAGTTTTAATAAGCCTATTTTAAAATATTTTTTTTAGATAGTTCTTCTTCATATGGCCTGCGGACTGTCATCTTACATGACACATTCTGAATATGTAATTTTTAGATATAACTGCACTATTTATTCAAGATTCATTTTAACCATGTTCGTAAATATATATTTAATGTTATATTTTGTGTTAATTATCCCTTTAATTCAGTTTGCATTTGTGAGTGTTGTTAGTTTTCTATTCATATTTTCAAGCCATATGTTTCAAATTGATGATTGTGTTTTAAGTAAATTTTTTATATATATTTTTACAGACACTACATGGGACAGAACTCGCAACAGCAGGGAGGTTCTGGTATTTACAGTGCTGTTCCTCCTGTTGGACTCACACCATTAATGCAGTTGGCATCTGCCTTTCAGCAATCTGGTGAGTTAGTTGCTACTGTATTTGCTAATTGTTTCACAACTACAAACTTATTTCAACCAACTATTATTGTTAACAACAATTTGTGAACAAAATATTTTTCTGTTATATTAGGCATGCATTTTACATTTTAATCAAAATTCTTTTCTAATATTTTAAATATTTTTTGGAATCTATTAATAGAAAATTTATTACTTTATACAGTAATATTAATGCAGTATCATTGAAGAAGTTTTTTATGACTGAAAGAATTATTCAGTTCTCATATTTTTCAACTTATTTTGTTTTAAATAAACAGTTCTTGGGTTTCCTCCCAGGTTAATGAAAGCCTAAGCCAACATGTTTTGATGGTGTACTCTGCCATCTTTTTCACTTGAGAAAGATGGCAGAGTACTCCATGAAAAAGTTGTTGGTTTAAGCTTTTGTTAAGCCTGGTGGAAATTCAAGAACTGTTTATTCACAATATACACTGGAGAAATCTTTGATTTTTGATTATTTTGTTTACCTGAACAAGGCCCCAATTAGGGACTTTTTTTTATATGCATTAATTTCAGTGTTAATGTATCCATTGAAGTGAATATTTAGTATTAACATACCCTGGCTTATAGTTATTTATTTGGTTATTATATATATATATATATAATATTGTAAATAAATTATATATGGGATAAGTGACGAAGTCACGCATTTGACAATTGGATAGAAAGAAAGATAGAAATATTTGGGTGAAAGGCAGGAAATTCGCTCTTTGAATCATATGTACGGCATGGAATCATGCACAAGGAAATACATATGTCAAGCGTAGATGGGAATATATTATATATATTGAAAGAAAAATTAATTGGACTAGACTACAGAAAATATGATTTGAATGAATCATTATTTAAGTAAGACGGTAGCAGTAATATGGTTTGATAATTCTTTAATATAATATCTATACACAAGAAAGATATGCTATTGAAACAAACATATTATTTCCCTTTAACCAAGTAAGAAGTCATTGGAAATGTTAAGTCCATTGTTGTTTATACCAGAATAAAACACTTCTGAATCTTTGACATACTGTAATTTTATTCCATCCACTGATACAATATTTATTTACATATGTTGCTATGATAACTAGTGCCTACTAGACATTAAAGTAGAATGCAAGTGGTGACATCTTGCGAACATCTCGGATAAAATTTACCGACATATGTTGCCCCACCTTGAAGAATAAATAAAGAGATGCTTAAAAATATTAAATAACTCAAATTATTATATACTCAGGAAAATAAAAAATGATTATATGCACATGAAGAAATATATATCACAGTCCTCCTTTGGCAGAAGAACATTAATGTAAAAACAGCAATATTTGAACCCTGTAAAATCCTTTTTAATGCAACACAAGAGAAATTAAATTATTTATTTATACAATAATTAAGTATTTTCAAATATAAATTTATAAGGAAGATTAAAAAAGTGACTATCTCTAAAACAATATTCTGAGTTGGATACAAAATTATATCAACATATTTTTCAAAGCAAAGATAAAACACAAATGTTGGAGGAGTTTATATATTGTTTTTCCTTGGATCTAAATTATGAAAATAAGATAATTTATATATCCTTGGGTCAAATGTTTTAATCTTTTGATGAGAAGTTTTTTTTGTTTGGTTTGAAAATATTGAGCTTTTATTTACTTTCTTGGAAAATCCTGACTAACTATTTAAACAACTTTTTGAGCCTGACTTAGGTTTACAGGACTTGGACTAGCTCAGTGGAAGGGTACTTGCTCGAAAGCGTGAGGTCCTGGGCTAGTCCTGGGTCCGGTCGACATTTTTCCATTCTTATCTTTCTTCTATATTTTTAACTTTTCTTTTAGAAATATATTTATTTATATAACTTTGTATCATAGTTGTAATATTGATTTTAAAGCATAATCACTTTTCTTAATCTCTTAAAATAAATTTATATTTGTACAGTACAGCTTTGAAAATACTCAAGTTATTGGGTAAATAAATAATTCACTTTAATTTCTCTTTTGTTCCTTAAATATATTACAGGACTCAAATAGCACTGTTTTTACTTTGCCACTTATTGAGTGACGATCGAGTTGGCCTGAAAAGAGTAGGGATAATAGTAACCGTGCCACCTGTAGGCAAGCTCTTGTATCTCTTTGGCCATAACAGCAAGTGTAAATGAAATTGTATATTGCCAGATGAAAAAAAGTAGTTCAGAGATTTAGAGGTGATTTATTCCATTAAACAATCACAACCTTTTGGTCCTCCAATATATATGAGTGCTATACAGTGTGTGCAAGAAGTAATGATCCTGTGAGAATTGTGAAGCAAATATCTGTTGCTCTCATTGCTGGCAAGAAGCATCTGGCATAACAGGTCAAATATTTATGGGCACGTATCCACACAATTACTTGGTATTTTGGTGTGAGTCATTTTCCCTCGGTTTCTTTGTCTATGGAACCAACCGTGCAAGATGATTTGTTTTCCAGTGTTTTATGATTTAGGAGTCACAATTGTATTTTCTAGCTGACATTGAGAAAATGTACTGGCAAATATAAATTGTAAACAGTGTGGACTGTGGACTTAGTGTGGTTATTTGAATTAACAATTGCTTATTTAAAAGAAAACAAACATTTAACAGGTGGAATTTCAAAAACTTGAACAATTCTGAGAAAATTACGATACTGTCCTGCACACATTACCTAAAATTAACTGTATTTACTTAAAATATGTGAGAAGTAAAAATACTTTCACCAGTTTGACTTTTACAAATTTTACTATTTTAAAACTTTGTTCCTATTACACATTATGAAGACAAATTTAGAAATGATGCATATGACGGGTCATTGAGTATTATCAACACTGTAGATGTAGTATTATTAAGATTTTATGTAAGAGGAAATATCATCGTAAAAATTATCCTTGCAGTGATGTAGCACATAACTTTAAATGCTCACTAGCTGTCATTGTTTACACTAAGGCAACACATTTAGAATTAATGAGTGCATTGATTACAGAAGTTTTCCTAGCTGCTCTAAGAAGGGTTGATGTAGAAAGTTGCAGATAATGCAATGAACTTTATAGTAGCTAATAAATAACTGTGAGAACTGTATTCTTTGGTAACCAGTCAAATGCACAGAGAGAAAGTGGAAACTGCCGTGGCTGATGAAAAAATTAAGTGGAATTTCTTTCCTTCAAGGTGTCTTAATTTGGGTGGAATATGTGAAAATCTTTGTAGTTTCATTTAAAAAGGGTTTGGGGAATGCCTTTCTATCACATGAAGAAACCTGTATGGTTTTAACACAAATAGAACCATACCGACCACTCTCACAGTTGTAGTCTGATGAAGCAACTTCTCAGCATTATTAGCAGGGCACTTTTTGATTGTGGATGTGTGCTTACTTGTCCTGTAGATTTAGGCCTGGTGAACACTGGGTAGAAACAAATATTGCATAATATATTACTATTGTTATGGCATGATGGAGTGTGAATGTCTTGTTTCATGAAACACTTTTTGCTAGTGAGCGTGTCTAGATGAAACATGTTTCCTCAGTGTGCACCAAGCCTATTAGATGTATCATATCAAATTAAGTTGATTGTCACATTGACAATATATCCAGCACCTCATGCAGTCTTTGGACATGATGGTCTAATGAGTACTTATCATCATTACATTATGAGCTAAATGGCTTCTGAAAGATGATCACCTGCTACCTTTGAAGTGGCATATGGGTCACATTGAGAAGGCTCATCCCAGGAAAGAAGAGCTAGGGTGATGACTGTAAGGACACCTACAGGGTTCACTCAAGAGACAAGTGTGAAAACTGGATTGGTCCTAAAGGAGTGGGGTAAAGTCATGCATGCTCTGAGTGTCTGCTAGGTATGAACGGAGAAGTTATGACATCTTACAAACATCTCAGATAAAGTACACAAACACCCATATTTCAAGATTACAGTCTGTACCGAATAAAAGTGCAATTAAATTTCAAATGAAAGGTTTATAATTTTCAAAATTTTAAATTTGTATTAGTACATTATGTTGAATTTAATAGTACTTTAATTGAGCTGATTATTGCTAATGGGCCATGACCATTTATTCGGTTAGTTTTTACATGATATACTTGTGTGTGGAGTGGCTAACTGGCAATTTTTGGAAAGGACATTCCTTTCTTAACATCCTGATGTCCTTGTTCCTTTCTTAAATTAGAAAAGAACACCTTTTGTTCTTTCGTCAGGCAGGCTCCTATTGTATGCACAAAATTAATTCATTTTATTGTGATTTTCATTGTTTCAAACCAAGATTTGTTATAAAAAATTTGGAAGCTTTGGAATCTCAAGTTTAAACAAGCTGTAAAAATCTGGTGTTTAGATTTGTAAGCTTTCTTATTGCTGCGTCATCAATAATGTATGTCTCAAATATGAAGATTTAATTGTAATAATTGATAATGTAGAATTGAAAGAGTTAGCCTAAATTTGGACTAAGTCATTTGTAATAACTGTGAAACCATTTATAGTTCAGAAATATTTTCCTTAAGTAAAAGTACCGGCAGCGAATGGCAAATAATTTTTAAAAAATTATGGGGAGGTAAAAAATATTTATAAATTAATTTCTAGTATGTTGTCTGGCTCTTGAACTTCTGTTTACTGTGAAAAAGTTTCAAGTATCTTTTACACCAAATGGCCCTTGGTAGATAGCGAACTTATTAGAAGCAAAATCTGAAATCAAAATTCTGCATTTACAAAGCCATTCATAAACGTAGTAGTAAGTAAATAGATTGTCTTAGCAATATTTTAAATGTAATTATTACTTTTGATACCTTGTTTGTTTTAAAACTTGTAAAATCGTAGGCGTTCTGGTGTCAATACATGAATGAGTTTGCTGGATTCCAACAGAGTTTTTGTGGCATAATTTATTTAGCAATCAGAATAATATAAAATTCTATTAGGCAAAATGCTGAGGGCTTCTCCTGTATTAGTATCTAATAATGTGATCAGGGAGGAATTTAAAATAGTTCATTAGGCCACACCTTTTTGAGTCTGATCACTGGTTCTAGAAGTATGTCTAGCAAGGTATATGTACCAAACAATGCCAACCTAATGATTAAGGTTTGTTTATTCAGTGTGTGTTAGAGGTATCATTTCTGAAATGTACACACAACGCCCTCCAACTGTATGAAGTTAAATAATAAATGTTAACAGAGGGGTAAGTTAATTAATGTCATCGTATTAAAGTAAATGTTAAACTCTTGTGTCTGGATCTTTTTAGGAACCCCTGTTCCAAATATGGCCCATAGGCAAATCCGGTTCATGTTTCCTTTATGGAGCATTTTAATGACAAGAAAACTATTTGAACACACTTTTATATGAATAAGAAGTGGAATGAGATAATATTGAGATCTGTATAATTCTATATTTTAGTCAAAAGCTTCTTAATTAATTATACACGCAGATAATGTAACATTCGATTTTTTTTTGATAACAGTAATTTTCGTCGTCATATATATATATATATATATATATATATATATATATGAGTCAGGAAATGACATTGTCATGTTTATTAAAACAGTTAATGGGGAAAGGACAGAGAGATAGAAAGAAGGTGACTTACCTGAGGTTCATAGATGGTAGACACCTTGTGAGGTTTAGAGTACTTGAATTTTCGGAGGCACCGCCCCCTTCATCAGAAAGTTAGGAAGACATTTCCAGTGATGAAGGGGGCGGTGCCTCCGAAAATTTCAGACGTTACTTTATCCGTCAATGAAAAAACACAAATGAACATAAAATGGCTGACACAAGAGCGGCTGCAGATGTAGTTATGTTTATAAGCATTCATTACCAAAGACAATTGGCGCTATTGTCATATTTTTGGGGTCAGAAAATGAGGGTGGGCCTTATTTGGTACAAGTACCTTAGTGGTTTTGGACGATTGTCAAGGACAGCTCATTAATTGATGACTTCTTGTACCGTTGGAAATTATAATCTGTATGCAGTGTGCGGTTCGTTATGTACCATGGGGCATTTGCAATTTTCCCGAGAATCTTGGATTGCTATCTTTGAATAATTGATATATTTGATTTTGTTACACATACCGATAGCAGGTACCGTCATCTTGTTCGCCTCACCTTATGAAGATCGTGGTGCAAGCCATCGAAATTTAGAAAAACGAACGTCACCACCATATTGACTTACTGTCTCGAAAAAAACGAACGCCATCACCGTATAAACGTATGTCTCTAAATGTGAAGGACCTTGCTATCGAAGATAATGGCAAGGGATTGTATGAGTAGGTGACTAGATTAGAAATGTAAATATGAATATACGAAACTCGTTACTAGAACCTAACAAACTTCTTTCTGGAGAAGCGATATATGAATAAATTTTACCAAAATAAATAGTTTCGAAAGTACGGGCAGATATCAGAAAATACTTGACACTAAAGGCAGTACACTACCAAACAATTTGCTCAACAACCGTGTTTGTGTACACTACTTAGTGGATTAATTATTTGAAACAAATAAGTGGAGCTCCATATTTATTGTCCAACACTTCCGCGCTTGACAAGCGGTTTTTGACGTGTATGGCAATGATGATCTAAGTGATGATATCGTCACTTTTAATTGAAATACAATTTAGTAGTCCAGTGTTTCACTTTTATTATTTTCTCCACTCGCGCCCCTAGGGGTGGTTGTTATGCGTTACCTCGACAGTTCTTGCTTGCTTCTGCGGCGCAAGAAACGGCTGTACACATTTGGTCGAAATTGCTCCACGCAATTCGTGTGCGTCAATTATAGACGCTGGAGCAGTCAATTATATTTATAAACTGAAGGTACTTGAATCATCTCTTCGATCTGATTACACATAATATATATATATATATATATATATATATATATATATATATATATATATATAGGAAAAATAAAACTGAGTTTGTTCTAATCAACCTTTATGGTTTTGAACATGTCCAGCTTTCGCGTGGCAATTAAATGGATTTTTAAATATTTACATTAATATCTTCTGAATTCTGTAAAATATCGAAATGAAACATACACGAAAATTCAAGTTAATATTCCAGTTTGAATACGTGAATTTTTCATTGAAATCCGTTGAGCTGTTTCGGATCGTATTCGGGATAAACTTCCAGACAGACACTTGAATATATATATGTGGACTCATATAGCGATAAATAAAATGTAAATATTTATAAATCCATTGAATTGCTACGTGAAAGTTGCGTGAAAACCAACTGCAAGTTATAAGTCGTATTAGACGTTCCTATACCATTCATCCCACTTACTTTGTTATTAAAAGTGTAATTTTCGCAGCATGAGAGAGAGGGAGGGCTAGTAATCTCACTCAATTTATTGTTGCAGCAGGATTAACGCCATAATTAACCTATTGTTGGCAGGGAGATAATCCCTGAGAGATAATAAGCTTCTTTAAATCGTCGATACGTTGTTAACGTAGATTGGTTTTATTTGTCGCATCAGGTAAATTTTAATATTTAGTAATTGCTCATTTTTAAAAGGAAATAAAATAATTGAAGTTTCTGACTGGAAGTTTATATCGAATTTTCTCCGAAACGTGTAAAAGCGGAACCGTTTCAAAACCAATTGTGACTTGTAAGGTTTGCCCTGAAGTGATCATAAATAAAATATACCGTACTTTCAATGAATTCATTTTATCAAGTTTCTGTACTTGTATCGTTTTTAGGGTAAAATAAAAAGAGGTATTTCTGCGTGAACGAAGTCGTGGGCATAGCTAGTTGCAAAAAATTGTAGAAAATGAAAGATTTTGAAAGGAGTTTATTGCATAGTAACATGATTTAGTTGAACTGTAATTAGTACAAAATCGCAAATAATGAAAGTGTGGCATAAGAGAAGCTGGTTAAAAAAAAGTTAGCTGATAATTCTGAGATGCGCACCAAATTTATTGTTCTTCGTATTTAATGTGCACGAGAAAGTGAAAATCAGCGTGACGTCTTACAAAGGAAAACATGTTTACTTGTCTATTTTATGACAATACGACGACATTGTTTTCTTAGATTTGTCTTTTTACATCTTCATAGAAGGAAATGTGGTTTTTCACAAGCTGTTGGAAGGTTATGTACCAAGGTTTGCGCAAACATGATTTGGATAAACACACGTTGTTTTATCGTAACGAGAATTTTCGAGAAACTTCTGAACGTAATAATTAGTCGAGATATTTTGTGGGATCAAGTTTACTTCGTCGAAGGCTTACTCCATCCCATAAGTTAAACGGCGATTTATTTCAACGAAGAAATAACATATTTCTAAGAAAGATAAGAAAAAAATAGAAAATTAGATTGACCTAGACTGTTGGAAATATTGTTAAGAGAAAACCGCAGACGTGGAATTGTGATTATACAGATAGGGGTGATATGGATGAATAAAGAATAATAAAATTTGGGAAAATATCAGTGAGATAAGGCCTACAAACATTGTGGTAAGAAGACTTATCCAGTCTATCTAGACGAGCGATAGCAGAAGTAAGAACGGGAGTGGGAGAGGCTACGAAAGCTGGTCATCGTTCAAGTAGCTTTGCAATAGAAAATACTGCCTCAAGAAAAGGTTAGTGGAGGATAAAACAAGACGGAGGACGATATCAAACCGAGCCTATAGCTAAAAATTTATTCTTGATCGCATTGTTCAGTTTTTGTTTTGTAAAATCTTCAGTGCTGAGATATTGTAATGGAGGATTTGTGGGTTGAGTTTGACGTGCGTTAATTCCGCGTCGACACCTAAGAGCTCGATCGGTGGCCGAGGTGGAGAAGGGGGAAACGGAGGGGGGGGGGCAGTTTTTAAAAGAGCGCGCACGTTGGGGTGGCTTTGCCGAATTCCTCGCTGGCTCCATTATGCTACGACTGTTTGATCTCAAGATGGCCGCTGTACTGCAGCCTCGAGTGGCTATTGTTCTGAGCTGCGTGCCTGCGCGAGCAAACAGACGCCGGCCGTGGAGAGCGGGCCCCTGTGGAGCCCATATGGACTAGCACTCTCAATTTACTACCATCAGCTATATCATATATTTATAGTGCTCGCAATTTTTGACTCGTCAATCGTATCTGCTTCTCTGTAATGACCACACCCAAATCATGCTAATTGTATTCGGCGTTGGTTGTTTCACACTCTTAATATTCTTGTCCTTTCCAAGGTCAATCACAGTCTGGATGTCATATATGTTCGAAATCAAAACTTTGCCTTGAAATTGAACCCGGTACGTGATGGTTCTTCCATGGAGCTGTTTGATTCGAATCCCTGTTAAGTATCAACTATCTCCATAATAATTTAATACTTCCGTATTCAACCCTACTTACAAAATATGACCCCTTTCAACCTTCTTTATATCGTATCACACGAGATTCGTCTGCTCTCCTAAATTCCTTTGTTCTCATCGATATTATATTTATTAATTGGTTAAAATATAGTATAACTTGCTTGCAATATAAACTTCTTATACATTCGGCAAATCCCATAATCCGATTACATAGTTTCTTGACCAAAGATTCTGGCTCAAGTTACAATAACCACTAGGTATAAATAATATACCAATATTAAAGTACGAGGTCTTTCCCGGTGAATGGCATGTATAAATTCCTCTCGAGTTTCCAACCGGGTCAAAGATTTTAACAGTGACGTTTCACTTCAGTCTGAAGATGATGGCAGAGCAAGCCATCGAAACGTCACTGTTAAAATCTTTGACTCGGTTGCAAATATACCAATAGCCTTTTTCAAATGGTAACCGATTTGACCTTGAGGCTGTGCCTTGTGCAACCAATCTAACAAATTCATATATTATTATTGTTACAATCAGTTAAAGTAAGAGTTTGTTTAGGGGAAAGTCTCTGATGTGACGACGTTTCTGTTCTTCTCTGGTCCCATTCGCTGAACGACAGATCGGTTCCCATTTGAAATGGATCACAGTCGTTGGTTACTGTAGCTTCATACCAAATTATAGATTTTGTGATCGAATCCTGGTGGGGGACTGATCTTTTCAATCCACACCAGACAAGTGTATTAAGGTTTGACACATAATAGTTGGACAGCAACGCTCATATATATGGGACATTCCATATCAAATTTTCTAAAATAAAAGTGTTCCTCACTGGACCACTTCACATTTTGTTAAACATTTGTACGTAGATAGAATTTTACCAATATAATTTTTTAAGTTTCCTGTAGAAAACAGTTAGTTCTTTCCAATGGTGATAGCCATATTGAAAAATGACTCTCAACACTGTTAAAAATTGCGATTTTTAATGTTGCACCTAGAATGAAGTTCAATAAAATCAGAACTATTAACTCATAAATAATAGTACTGATGTAGTATGATGAAGACCAGGTTGTTGGTTAGTAGACTAAGAATCAAGGTTAAAGCTGATTTTGCCTTGTAGTAAATCTTCCGCGGCAAAATTTATAAGGCATTTTTGGGCCAATAGCATGAGGGGTAACAATTTATAAGGAATTTGAATGTTTCAGGTGCATTCAGTATCAAAACTTTTGCTGTATTAAAAATTTTCAGGGCAAGAGATATCCTATTTGAACGTCCAGAACATTTCAAACTTGGCGAAATCGTTCATGCATGGGCCCACTAAGATAGCTTTAGCTTTGAAAGCATGAGTGCGCATCTATGAACAAATTTTGATCAAAATCTGAGGTGGTCGAGTGGAGACCCGAAGGACACGACACTTGACGTATGTATGTATGTATGTATGTATGTGTGCGTGCGCGCGCGCTCTCAATCCAAATTTAATCACGTTCAACAATTTCAACCAATCTTTATTCGCATGCCGTTATGCAATAAAGTAAATGGAAAACGATCGGTTGTACTATTGAGTAAATGCTTCTAGAGACCTCCAAGACTAATATTGTTACACTCGATATGTTATTTTGTCTTATACCAATCTCATATTAGTGTAGAATCCGTCGTTTCTCTTTGAAATAAACAGTGATAGTTCTTATCTAATGTCCATTAAGTCAGTCAGTATGCGGTATCGGGTTGTCGAGTTCCTTCTTCTTTTTTTGTGATTAACAGACTACATGAGGGTGATTCTGAAACAGGCAACTCCCCTTTAATAGCATAGGAAGGGAAATGAAAAGGGGGGATGCGAAAGGTAGAGCAAGGTAGCCAAGGGTTAACTAGGGCCCCCGGGCTGTGGTTTAAGGATCCTACCCGGTGTTTCACCTAAAGAGATGCAGGGAAAACCTTAGAAAACCTGCATCAGGTAGGGACTATTGGGGACTATTCTCTAAAATGCCAAAATAATTGAGCCTTGAGGGAATGCACAAAGAAAATATTAATTATTTCTGAGTTGGTGCGGCAAGCAGGCTTGGAGGATACCTGCGGCGTGTTTGCTGTCTTGGCGGGACGGGACGATGCTGCGGGCGCGTCGCGGCGCCGTGTCGTGTCGTGTCGTGCCGTGCCGTGGCTTGGTGTTGCTTGGCTTGGCTTGTTAGACCGGCAGCCACTAATGAGGCGGGCGGCTAATGAATTGATCAAGCAAGCAGGAGCGTGCTCAAGTCCCAGCAACGTGACTAACGACGCCGCCGTTCTAATTGTGCCCGAGACAAAGCCGACGCCTTAATGAGACACGTCGTGCCGCGGGGCTAATTAGGAAGGGCAGGAGGGGGGGGTTGACCAGTCCGTGACCATACGTGAAACGTGACTCCGGCCGATAGCTTCATCTCTGACGTCCACTTTAGGTTCTCGCATTATTTCGGAGTTCTTTTTAAAATTATCGTATTTAATCAATGGTTTTGCACGTCTTTGACAAAAGAAGTGGTAAAGTGCCGTCTTTCTTGATCCTAATCGTGCGAAGTGAAAGATACAATGTTCTCAAAGTATCCCTTTCTTGAAACCAGTAACGGGAAGTGACAATCCAAAATGAAATCGTTGATTAACTATCGATATACGTTGAATCTTCTGCCACATTTGGTTACGTTGCCGTTTTCCTTCGTTTCGCTCGGGAACTCTGACTAATCTCGTTAACTGGTAAAAAGTGTAGTGATTTTACGTCTAAGATCAGTTTACCTCTGACCAAGCCTTCTGTTAGAGAAAGGAAATTTCGGAGTTACACCATTTAATGAAAGTTCGACGACACCACGAAGAAAAGTTTAAAGGATAATTTAGAATATTGTCAAGTGTAAAGGATCATCAAATAAACCTAGACTCTGTACAGCTACATACATTAATAATATCGATTACAGCAAAGGAATTTAGGAGAGTAGACGAATCTTTGTACAAATTCGTCATGTTCACGTGAATATGGTGAATTTGTACCAAAAATTGCGTTGATTTAACTACCTACAGAAGCAGAATTCGCTTCTACAAGCCTAGCTCCCAACATACACAGTTTCATGTATGAATTACGTCCTATGTTCAGAATGATGAAAAGACTTTCAACAAGTAAAGTTATTACTTTTATTCGTTCCTTAAATATTCAAAATTTATTGATATTTTTATTTTGTTACTTATTATTGTAAATTTATTTTGATTGGTAATCGATATAAGAATAGCTATGGCTGAAGTATTTTCCGGCCTTTTCTCTGAATATTCACCAACCGCACCGGCACCTCTTGTGAATTACTTCAATATCCTCCATCCAACATCAGTTATCTCACATGAAGGAGATGATTATGATCCTACACAGATACGTTCTATCACAGCTCAGCTCAACCCTAACAAGCCCCTGGTTTCGACAAAATAACCAATAATTGGATTAAACACCTCCCACCCAACTTTCTGATGGCGTTAAGACATTTATAATGACTGACTTAAAATTAATTATTTCCCTCAATGCTGGAAACAGGCTATTAATTTCTCCGTACCTAAACCTGGTAAATATGCCCCCATATCGTAGACTCATTAGCCTACATCTTACTTTGTGTAAAATCCTTGAAAGGGTCATTCTATTAAGTTCGCAAAATGCATCATATGACCGGAACAGCTAGTATAATGGAAACTGGAGCAATTGAGTTTTTAATTTCAATAAGAACAAATTTATAACTCTAACATTAAAATAATTTGATTTATTAAAACAAATTTAGGGTCCATTAATATCCCACAGCTATCTCAGATTTAGCTAAGCAAGACTGTCTATTTTTGTGTGGGGATTGTTGTGCAGCAGGAAAGTAGTCATACGCGGTTTCGATTAGTTGACACTGACATACATGTTAGTGACGCAGCTGCTTCCTTCCTGTTCTTTGGTAATTACGCGGACGGGATTCCACCTGATGCTTCTTGTAGTTCTCCTTAGTATATGGCCATCCTTCCTTCCGTCGTTCTATTGCGCCAGCAATTACTCGTTTCCTTCTCTCCCTTCTCTCTGTTACTACGGCCAGACTCCCTTGTCGGGTCTCTAGGTCAAATTCCCACAATATCAGCTCAAATACTCGATCCATATCCTATCTTCTCTAGCTCATCTCCTTTGACTTTCTCCTTATTCAAAATACCGCTCGAGACTGACTAATTCTTGATACCTCGTTTCCTTTACACCTTCCTACATCTCTCTCATCTACTCTCCACCTTCAATTTTCTAACTCCCATTCCCTAAGTCACCTCTTCTAAGGTGCCCACCATGATGGTGGATGGCGGACCACGTGATCAGTCCCAATCAATGTTGGCCCATGAGCGGTTTTCACATTCCGCGAAGGGAGAAGCGACCTTAGAAATTTTCGAGTGTGGAACGTCCTGGGCAGGTAACGTCCCCTAATCCGCGCAACTGAGGATTTACACGTCCGCTCGCCGATCTCCAGCCTGATCAGGGTCTTGCTTGTTATTGCCATCTGATTGGCGTCAATGAGGAATTTTTCGACCAGTGTGTGTTGAGTATCGCCACTAATTGGATAAAATGGCAATCGCCATCCATAATCCAGGTCCAAATTCAACTAGATAATATGGTGCAAAGAAAATGGTATGGAACTCAACAACCATAAATGCCAAGCCATGCTGTTTTCCAGCCTCGACTGTCTGCCTTGAACAAAAGCAGACGTCTTTAGTTCGCAATGGACATCAAGGATTGGACAGGATGACTGCAAAAGGACCATGTGGTCTCCTGATCGCAGGATTCAAAAATGGAGCTGGGGGATGTTCTTTTGTCACGGTTTGGATCATTTGATTTTTATGAAACAACGTCTAAATGCCCAATTATATCCTGTTATGTTAATGGTGTACTCTTTTAGTAGGACAATGCTCCTTGCCATGGAAGTTAGCATTGTCCTCAGATGGTTCTAAGATCGTAACGGAGACTTCAGCTTGATTCGTTGTCTTGTAGATAGTATTGCCGCTAATTCTGTTACAACTTCCAAAAATGAAAGACTCAGCTATGGTTAAACATAATTTAATGTACTTTCAGTATGTTATACTTACATACATTAACAACATGTTTCAAAATGACCGTATTTTGCACGTTCACCGTCCTGATTTTTCTAGCCACGCACCGTCTCCAACCGAGGGACGTGTTTTATTGCAGGCGAGGTTCTCAAGTACTGACCAAAGTTTGAGATTGTGCTGCCAGTCAGCAAATTTGATGAAATCAGGCACATTGCGCTCCAGCCACACCTGAGTGGTTTTTGCCTTATGGACTGGAACAGAATCTTGCTGGATGCTCCACCGCATATTTTGATACAATGTGTTGTTAAATTCTCTCACAATTGGGTCCAACACAGTATTTTCGTATACTTTTGCACTTGTTTTGACACCACATAAATGCAAGGGTAGTGGTGCCATCATATCAACCACCACCACCACCATAAAACCATGACTAAAGATGGATCATGGTGTGTCTGAATTTTTGGAGCCTTTTTCTCAAGATTCACGTGATGACGATACATACACCCTGCCATTCTGGCGGTTGAAACTCTTAGATGTTGAAGGTTTTATCATCGGTAAAGAGAATTGATCTGTGACCATTTTTTGGCTTATACAGCTGGAGAAGGCGTTCACATTTCAGCTCCTTCTGTTTCCTCATTCTGAAAATATGCAGCAGACGGACGGATACGCTAAGATCGTCCCCCAACAGTCGGGACATTGATCTTTTTGAAATTTGAAAATCACGAGCCATCACATCGCTTGCGTAAAGGATTACGCCTCTGCTTTGACAGTTTCTGGAGTCCTCACACTTCTTTGATGGAATCAGCTGGATGGTACGGTAAACAACCATTCGGCTGTTTTTATGCTTTTTCAGGGTTTGGAAAATGTCTGCTGCTGATTTTACAACCTTATGCAGACGTATCACACCTCTGCGATTTTCATAATCTCCCTTTTTAATTTTAACTTCCGGGATAAGTGCTTCGTCTTTCACTATTGAACTCACAATGACTCAGCGTTCATTTCAGCACAAGAGTACTTTTTTACTCTGAAACAGGAAGTACAGTATGTACCAAAAGTTTGTGACTGTATTTATGGCTAGACTGGCTACAATCACCAGATCTGAATCCAAATGAGAATTTGTGGGATGAGCTCGAAAGGACGATCAGACAGCTGGATCCAGTACTATCAAATCTTAAGGAATTGATCAGATATGGACTCAAATTCCTCTTACCGCCTGCCAACATCTCATGTAATCAATGCCCAGAAGAATTTAAACAGTATTAAGAGTAAAAGGAGGCCTAACATTGTACTGAAGGGTGGTAATAATAAGTTGGCCACTCAATATATAGAGCGATCCTAAACCTCAGCGACAAACTTTGAGGGGTGATAATTCTAACACTAAGGAACATTTTTTGTTACACAACCTATATCTTCTCACGCATCGTTTCGAAGTTACCGTTGAAATCTTTTACGTAAGAAAGGAAACACAGGTGCTCTCTTATAACTACATATATATTTATTAAAAAATTGGAAAGAAATACAGTCGTTCGAATGGTACCATATAGGATAACTCGAAAGTATAAACATCCATTCCCAATTGAAGATTGCACTCAATTGACTCAATACTCTGCTGTGAATAGGTCGTCTCCAAGCCTTCAAGTCTCACAAGCTTAAACAAAAAAAAAACTGTGCACACATTCGCATTACATTGACGTACTCCCGCGGAAAAACATTTTCAGCTGTAACTTCTAAACGACGTATCAGAAGATATACGTTGTTTAACAAAAAAAGCTTCATTATTGTTATATATGTTACTCTCCTCAGATTTAGAATATGTTATATATTGTTTGACAAGTCTGATAAAATTGCAACAAGAATAATTTTTCTTTATAAAAGTTACTTCATTTCTCAACATAGTCTCCTACATTGGCTCAGCGAGTTTCATTATGTAAACTAAAAAATAAGTAGTGTCAAACTGCAAAATACTCCGTCACGGCCTCGATCATTTTCTCATTTGTTGAAAATTTCTTCTAAAGTAGCCAAATTTTCAAGTTCGGCAACAAAAAGAAGTCACTTGGAGCTGGGCCAGGTAAATAGGGTGGTTGAGAAACAAATTCAAATGCCAGCTCTTACACTTCCGCAATTGAGACTGCATTGCTCTGGTGAAACAGCATTTTCTTGGTCGTTTCTCAATAAACAACCGTAGCAAGTAATCCAACAAGAGTATAAAAGACCCCAGTAGTTTTGTGAACTTTTTAAAGAAATCTGTGAATATTATAAAGACAGTGGCCATCACCTTTCCAGCTTATAAAACGGTCTTCGCCCTTTTCGGTGCACTTTCACCAGCTTGTGCCCATTAGTTTGATTGTTTTTGGTGTCTAGATAATAGTGATTGGTCCACGTTTCATCGACGGTTTCGAATATGCGCTAAACGTCTTGTGGGTTACGCTTAAACATTGCTAGAGTCTGAGTTGAAATGTATTTCCGAATCCGTTTTTGGACCAATGTCCACAGCCGCGGTAGCCATCGCGCACATAAATGTTTCATGAATGAAATGCACTCGTCAGTTGAGAAACCTACGGCATCAACTACCTCACGCACTTCTAAAGGGTCTTCAACACTGGTGCAGACTTCATCCATGAACTTCATCCAATTCGGTTTTGATTTGTGCAGCTGTACATGCCTTCAAAGGAAAGTGTTTAATGACAGCTCCAAATTCGTTTTTTCCATTGTCTCCGCTTGACTACACAAGTATGCCAACAGTAAACAACAACTGGCATTTGTTCAAAACTTTTTCGATTATTTTTGAAAAGATCCTGTTTACCGACAATAGCACAAAAGTGGAAAAAAAATTCCGCTCTTTCAAAAATATTTGCTAAGCAACAGGAGAAGAAATGCCTCAAATGAAGGTAAATTAAGAAGACAAGAATGGAAAAATGTCGACCGGACCCTGGACCTTCCGCTTTCCGGGCGGGTACTCTATGCTTGAGCTATGTCGAGTCGTCGTCCCGATCACCGATTCGACATCCCTCCACTCCTGTAAAACTATGCCTAGAATGTATGTATCACATTCTGTATAATGTAATTTCTGGGAATTTATCATACAACTCTCGTAGTTCGTCGACGTCGGATTGCTTTAGTTTTCTTATACCACTCACGACTCGAACGTTAAGCATTGTCATACAAAATAACTGACAGAACCGTCTTGTATAGAAAATCATGAATATTCATCTATCCATTTGCTTTGTATGTTTTCTTTCCTAAAACAAATACGTCCCATGGGGTTTTTGAGTTTCCTTCATTCTTATTTTAATTAAGTTGGAAGTGTATTTCTAGCGGTCTTTAGCCGATGTTATGTTTAAATCTGGCGCGTAGCAAAGAGTTCACTTTTGGCAGCGGAGTGACTTTTCGTCTGTTGCGATGACGATCATTCTGCTCCTTTCTATACAGTTTGAGTCTGTAAATGCGTTAACAATTTATTAAAATATTAAGTTTTATCAACTGATTTCAATATAGTTTTGTAGCATATACATTCCTTACAGAACAATACAACGTTCTGCAGTTAGAATAGCTACATGACTACAAACAGCATGGGCAATAGAACTGAGTTTCACTCCCAAAAAAATGTGATCAAATAATTGAGAACAAAATGTTAATCTGAACTGGAAGTGATAATGAATATTCAATAACTACTACAGACAATGTGCTGCGCGTAATCAATTTTTTTCCTTTTAAACTGTGGTTAGGTGGCAACTAAAGATTGTTAACGTGTGGCAGCATTATAGTCACAAGAAACAAATTTTGGTAAACTGGCTGATGAAATTCGTCGAGGTGATAATTTTTCTTCCTTCTGCTGGAAAGCATATGCTAAGGGTTTGTGATCAGTCATAATCGTCAATTGTTGACCTTCTAACGATCCACGAAAGTATTTAACCGAAATATATAGTCTGTAGCTGAATAGTTTCGTTGAGCAACAGTAAACTTACGACTAAAGAAACTCAAAGGTTGCGAGACGTTTCCAGAAAGCTGCTGCAACACGATTCCCATCCCAAAATTAAGGCACGTTAAGAATTGGCTGATGAAGAAAGGTATCTTTGCTGAGCATCTTCTTAGACACAACGAAAGCTGAGTTTAGTTCTTGAGAACAATCAATAAGTGTGGTATCCTTCTTTCTTACCCCGACATTCTATTAACTTCTCCTATAAAAATTTTCTCAAGTAGCCACAGTTTTAGGTCTTAGAAAATTCTCAATGATCGAAACCTTGGAAGGCAACGGTTTAATTCGTGTAGAATGTACTTCATAGCCTAAAAAATTGAACAACAAGCAAGCCAAATGAACATGTGCCTGTTTTTTTTATTAATCCGTAGTCTCGTAACCGCTGAAAAACTACGTGTTAAAGTCTCACATGATCCTCTTCATCCTTCGACGCAATTAAAATATCATTCATCTATATAGGCTACTGTACACGGCAAAGCACTGATCGCTGAATCGATATATCACTGAAATGTTTGAGCCGCATTTCGTAACGTAAGGTCTTGAGGATGGTCGACATATGTCTTTATTAATCTCCGCCTTTGCCTCACGACGTTTATCTGGAGGCAGTCGCCTGACTCGTTGAAACAGGGGAGGTCCGGCAGTCGGTATGTGGTGAAAACCCGTATGCTGCGGTTGGAAAACGGTGATTTGAGGATATCCGATATAGCCCGCAATGATAACTTTACAACGAATGTTCCCAACAAGTTATAAAAGTGCAGCAAGTCCATTCCTATAATAGGTTTAGAAACAATGAAGCGCCATGATAAGGGCTGGGAAAGGCCGAGTTTAAGACAACAGCAAGTTACCATAGTGGTTCCATTAGCTGCATATAATACCAAATCTGATTCTTTTGCCTTATGTGCAAACATTTCCCGTGGGATTACGGAAACATCAGCTCCCATGTCAACTAAGAAATGGAGAATAGTTACATATACTCTACAGTTGCTGCAGATTTGTTTTCAAACAGACTGCGGACAGAGACGACTTTAGAAATCCTAATGGACATCCAGAAGGGTCCGCACCCCTGGGCTGTGTAACTCACACCCACTAAAACCACAAAAACCCTTTCTCCAAGGCGAGAATAACCACCCTGGTATCCGCTCACGCATTACTTCAGGGTGGCGCCTTTTCCTAACCTGTTCGGCACGGCTGATCTTTGCCACCGTGGTTTTAATGAGTCAATCTTGAATACTATTAACGCTATTTAATTTGCTACTTAATGAAAACTATTTATAAAACGTATTTTATAAACAAAGGTAAAAATGAAGGGGATTTATTATCGATAAAAGGTTGTTCTCAGTTATGTGTTCCTATCAAGATATTGAAAGTCATAGATTTCCTCTAAAGGACACTATGAATGAACGTAGTTATTAATGACCACGGCACTACACTTTCAGGTGTCAGCTCTATGTTCTCTAATTCCACGTATATTTTGATCCACTTATCGCACTGATCGTCGACTTCGCCACAGTACAGAAAGTTTGGGCTAAACGCCTTTCCAATCTTGAAGCGAGAGGATCTGAAGAGTCCATGACTTGTAAGGTACTGCGTGATGTAATATGTCACCTCGCCATTACGACGCCCTATCCAGGTGGATAGGCATGGAATCAGCCTCGAGTCCTCTTCCCTGCGTCTCTGCCAACGCCTCCTGTTTAGCACAAAGTGATCCAAGGAGTTCGCGATCACGCCAGGCCTGAGAGCACCTCGCCTTTGTACAGCAGCTATCGGCCTCCCAGGGCTCTGCTCCTTACAGCAGAATTGACGTCGTCGTTGACATCTGAAGGCGGCGCTTGCTTGGGAGCGGGCTTTGGTATTAGCCATGCGGCTGTGGCCTCAACTGCCTTGTCAGCCACTCTTTGTGTGTGCTCAGAAGGTCAGCTAAATATTTCACTTGAAATCGCACAATGTTTATTCTTTCCTTTGTAACCAGCACGATTTATGTTTTCGAATCTGTGAGATTATATCCATTGGCAGACTCGTCTCATGGCCTGATTCGTTCTGAGCTCAGATATCTCTAGGTCACGGGCCGTTATGAGCTCAGCCACCCTTGCGTAGCCAACGAGCCTCGACCGTTCTGGCATATTGATCTTGAAGAGGCTATCATATGCGACGTTCCAGAAGTCTGGTCCAAGGATAGATCCTTGTGCAGCCCCAACGGTCAGCTTCTTCCGCCTTATTCCGTCTTCTGAGTCGTACTCTAGAACGATCACATAAATAGGCCTCCATTACCTGCATGAGGTATCCAAGGACATTGAACGTCTCCTTGAGGAAAGTTAGAGCGTCTTGCCAACTCATGTTATTGATGGCGTTTCTTACGTTTAAGGTTACGTAGCGTGACCTTTCTACAGTGGTGGTTTCTAGTCTGTGCATCCTTGGCTGTGTCTATCACCTCACGTACCGCATCGATTATGGAGTGTCCTCTTCGGAAAGGTCTCCTGCTTCCTTTATGATGGAGAGAATTCTGGGTTGCAGAAGATTCTCGGAGAACTTGCCTGCCGTATCGATCATTCATAGTGGCCGGAAAGACGTGGCCAGGTTTCTCCTTACTAATTATAACTGTCTTCCACCTTATGCTGAAAATGCCCGTTCTCAATTGTTGTATATTTCCAAAATTAAATTCTGGCACGCCTGATTGAGGGCTTCTGCGGGTATTCCGTCTGGCCCGGATGGTTTCCCGTTCCTCAGAGATGCTGGTGCTCTTGTAAAGTCTTCTTCACTAAAACAAGGAATCTCGTGTGGCTGCACGTCGTTGTAACGAACTGACGTTATCGCGGATAGGTCATTTGCCTTTGTGGATGGACGCATTCCGTAAGACGTTTGCAATTTAGGTTATTCAACCTGGCAGCGACGCAGGAAAGCTGACATAATGTGCTAAGTTTCCTACTTCCTTACAGTTTATAGTAGTAACTAATTATATACATATCTGTTTTTAACTGGTAAACACTTCAACCTTACCTGATGAGACTAAGGCGAACTCACACTGCCTAAACCGTCCAAATCGTTCCTTGAATCTTTAAAATTCTTCGAGATATGTCTTATATCTCATTTCCTTTTCACGTTCCAAACTAGCTTCGATAGCAAAGTCAATGCCAGACTCTGCTACACCGAATTCCTGGCAAAGGATCCCTACTTCTCTTGTTTGCGGCTCCCTGAGGACCTGTATCTCAGGTGAACACGCAACAGTAGGGTGCGACGTTCTTTCGGGGTGGTCTGGAAACAACGCCTCTATTATCATGTCCACTATCTGTGGATTCATTGATATACTGCCGAGGGTCCCTAATTTTTTTGTGACAATCTTGTAACCGAGATCCAAGGGGTCATTGTCAACGTCTTTTGCCATGTCCCACCACCTTTGGGCTTTGCTATTCTTAATGGCGTTCCGCAACGTTTTCTTTGCCTCCCTATGCTTTCTGGGCACGCCGCCGGAGACGGAGACAATCGGTGCTCAGATATGCTATTTCCGAAGTCCACCAGTAGGTTTCTCTACGGGATTTTGCGTGATGATTTCCTTTTCGTCATTGTCGCATCGCATGCGCGCTCTATTAATCGCTTCGTTTCTTGGATGCACTCCTCTACTTCTTCCTTATCGTTGACCGCAGTGTATTTCCGGTATAAGACTTCCGCACCTGCGCGGAGAACGTGGCAGAGCTTCGTTTTGTCGAGGCTGGGGGTGTTCCCCCTTGAAGGTCGGGACACGTAGGGCCCCTGTCTTTGACCAGCGTGGAGAACCTCGAATGTGGCGTACTGGTGGTCGCTTCCGATGTAGTCCTCGATGACCTTCCATCTTGCGAACCTCTGGAGTATGTCGTCCGTTGCGAAGGTGATTTCCGCGTTGACCACAGATAAGCCAAGCCTCGCAACCATCTCGTGGGTCCGTTTTCCCCTGGAGCAGTCGGGAAGTGCTGACCTCGAGCTCAGAGCTTCCTCCTGAAGTGTCTTCCAGGTTGTCCAGTTTGTCTTAAAATACTGCGATGCTTTCGTTCGGGGTGAAGTAACACCTCACGTAGGTTATGTTATTACTCTTTAGCCAGATGTAACCGTCATCTTTATCGTAGTCCTCCACAGGGCATATCCTTCGCTCTGGTATCCAGATTGCGGCCGTCCCCAGGTTGTCCGCGAACCATCCAGCGTCGTCCCTCTGTAGGTTTAATGTCATTTCCTTTTTCGTGCCTGAGTGGTTCGAGGAGGTCGTGAGCTAACCTACTTCTGTGGAGATTTCCCTGAAGGATCCTCAGCGCCATTTTGGTCCCGGGAACGTATGCCCGATGGCATTGCTCTGAGTCAATCACTTTACACAGTACGCATTTTCGTCTACCTTGCAATCAGCTCGTGTATGGCTTTCAGCTCCACATTTACAGCAGAGTTTACTTCTATCCGTACCTTTGCAGTTTCTCTATGGTGCCCATACCCAAGACAGCGGTAACAGCGAGTTACTGTCGCTCTTTGCCGGGTCGTGCAGTTAATCTTGGCCATCTTCAGACGTTTCAGGCCTACCGTCTCGTGCACATTAAATATGGCTAGTCTTTGACCTCTGGTGTTCGGTTCGCTTATGTACACCTTAGTAGGCTCTGTCGTCTCCAAGGCCTGTCCTTAAAGCTTCCTCAACTTCAGTAGCAGTTGTCAGACAGTCGATGTCGGATCTCTAGAGTGATTTGCGGTGTCCTGGACTCTATTTATCTATCTGAATTATCTCGAGACACGAAAGTAGACATGTTAAAAGAGTACCTTCCGAAATAATTTAGATTTACTCTAGCGAATATATCAAAAATCAACATTTTGTTATTTGTGGGAAAAGTTGACCAAAATATAAAAGTTAAAAATTTGACGAGATATTGTCGATGAAATCTGTTGATAATTAAAAAAACCTGAATGTCTCTACTACAAGATAGAATACTAGGACGTCCCAGAGAGAGGTGAATATGCTCTCTCGACGTATGTGCTGATTCGTATGACACAAACCACTTTATAGAAGTAAATGCTCGTAGTTGTTCGTTATTGATGTCACCAATCTCTTCATTTTGGCATTTTGAAGTAGTGCCACTGCAGTTCGGCCTGCGAATTAAACGTGGCTGCCCCAAACGAGCAACGTTTACACCTTCATGTGGAGTACTGGAAGCTGTAAAGTGTACAATATTTTCAGCATAATGAAGGGGTTTGGAGACTTGCAGGGCGTTCAGCCATATCCGCAAATGACGGCAGTATCGACGTATTGTAAACAACTGACGAGTGACAAATTATTTTGTGGTTCTGCACATGAACAGGTTCAACTTCGACTGTGGGGCACGACTCCCTAAGCAACTCACTGTAGAACACATAGACGTATTGTAAGATTCTGTCAGCACCTACTGGAACGTTGTCGTCAAAGATGGAACAGATCACATCCGGATATGAAACGCGGATCCATAATGGAACCATTGCATGGAATGGAAACTATCCAAATCTCCAGTGACAAATAAATTCAAACGTTAGCCCTCTGGGACTTACAGGGTCCAATTCTGGAAATAAGTTCAAAAATGAACAATAGTAGTAGTAGTATTGATATGCATTTTAACGGTCTGAAGCTTGCAATTAGAAGCGAACGCTGAGAGGGATTGTCGGAAAAGATTCTTTTGTTTCAGGTGAACAAGTTCACATTCCGTATCCATCCATGCAGCTAGAACTCTTCGAAATACTCTTACAGGTGACCGAAGAGGCTGTCGATTCGCCACCGATGTTAGGGATGAAGGTATCTGTAATTACGTTGCCCACCTTTCTCGACGGACTGTCTCTCGTCAGTAATCAGTAATGGTGCACGTTAAAGTTTTCGTTTGGTTATAACTATTGATGATCAATTCATAACTATGCATCTAGTTCGCAGAAATTTAACGTATCATTCTTTACAGCCGAAAATTATACACATGAACATTCCTACACAATTGTGTTTATAATTACCTACGTCGAAAGGTATTCGAGCGTAAGTTTTGAATACTTACCGTTTTGTTTTAACTTTGTAGTATAGGAACTTTGATGTCCAAAGTAAAATCTTACAAAATTCTCAGTCGCTGCCACGGATGACAACATACAAATCAACGAATTAAAAGTGACGTTATGGAATGACTTCATTACGAAAGTTATATCTTGAAGGGCTGCACGGGCGGCATTGTTCCAGCAGAGGATTCTCAAAACGAGGATGCGTTGAACTGTTTTTGTTAGCGTGTTGGCTTGATTTGATGATTTTCCATTACAAATCTGCAAAACTTAGTTCTCGTGAGATGGTCAGTTATAAGTGTAAACTTATAAATAACAAGTATGACCAGATAATAAAGGAATTTTTTTTTTCAAAAATACCTTTGCTCCATTATGGAACGTTACAATATTTAGCCGAAACCTTTGTCTTTTAGCTTCAGAAAGGTTGTGGAACGGTGAACCATGCATGGTGACGACTGTGTATTGAATAATGCTGTCTATCGTAATGTTACTATAATAATGTCAATAATGGATTACGTTTAAGATTTCACTTATGAAAGAAATGAGCCTACCCACATGTAACACATCTCGAGACAACTTTGCGGAGTGCATCGCTTAATAACGTCATTACTGCTATCTAGAAATCGGTGCTAACCAACGTTTGCCATTCCCTACGAACCTCTCAACATTCCTAACTCAAGCATGAACGTGAAGCTAGTCTTGGACAAGCAGATGTCGGTCGGTACCTGTACGAAGATCCATATTATCCACGACAAAAAGTTTGCGGGCCGGAACGGCTTATTGCCCCCGCGGGGTTCTCTCGACAGTTTTTAATTTCTGTGAATTTAATCTGGCTGTAAGGGACTGGAGTGGACCGGGACACAATTAGCGAGTGAGCAATATCGGCGCTTATCGACCAGGTGGGGCGGTAGCTGCGAGGTAACGAGGATGCTCTGGCCTCAATTATGCGTTGCTGGCTGCGTCCTTCAAGAGGCGCTCGCGCTCGCTCATGAATATTACCCTGGGCGCCCCTACCCTACACTGCGCTGCACGACTCCACCGTCTGCCCGTCTACCTGTCTACCTATATTCTCGGGAAATGCCATGAAATTTAAAACACGAATCAAGAATATGACCACAGAAATAAAACTGGCAGGGCGAGAAACGAGGTTATGACACCACAGGCTACAGATACAGCACGTCATGACAAGAAAATTGTTCAAATCGAGGGGGAGTTTAATAACAATAAACTAAATAATTGTAAAAATGTAACATTTCATAAGCAGGCATGTATGAATGCGAATTCTTTGAACGATGTTATACTTACATGTACACGAAATACAAGTTTCGGAAATAATTAATCTTTCTGAACCTAATTCAAATCGCTTATGAAAACTGAAATGATCGTAAGCATACTTTATAATTAGGGTACATGAAATATTGACGAAGACATAAAAACTGGAACTCCAGAGCACCGAAGAGATCAAGGAATGTGGCCATTGTTAGAACGGACAACAACGATGTAAAGGTTTCAGCGTCTACCTAAACGAAAATTGCACAATGTTAACAAGAATGGAGGACAAATTTGGGTATTGTATGTGAAATAGTAAATGTTGGTAAGGGGGACTTATCCCAAAAATTACACTTGAAACGTCTTCTTTGCTCGTGCTAACATCCATATTTGCACCATCAATTTCCATATTTTGTTCGTAATCATCGCAGTGTAGGATCGATTGAAGCTATAAAAACACGCCATTTTTAAGCTGAGTTTTCCTTAATCCTTTTACCGCCTTTCCGATTTCTAAATGTGTTTTGAGGGCACCCTCAATGTACTTTTATTGTATTATGTAGTTGTGTTTTATAGTTTTACGTGTCATATTATCTGACGCAAGATATTCGACATTAGAACGTTCTGCACGTGAGGGTTTGTCTATGAGTTTCTTTCTGTACATTCCTGCTCTCACCTGCCTACCTGAATTTATATTTACTACTGTTCAGCTTATTTCATATGCTGCTTTGTCTTCCTCTGTATTCCAAGATAAGAAAATATTCTTGACAGTTTGACAAATACCTTTATTTTAAACAATAAATACAGTCCAGTGCACACTGGACAATCTTGTTTCATGTAACTTACTTGATTTCGACATACTTACTGATGAAACCACACACACATTCAGACTCCCTCGTGCGATAATACTACTAATGCATTATTTTATAATTTCCTATATTCCTGTCTTGATGCCTACATCTCTCTATGAATAGTTATTGTAAAAATATAATCTAAGTATGAAACTATTACGTAAAAGTTATGAAACAATTTAAAAACTGAAAATTGTTTGAAAATCGATAAGTTGCCGTCTTCGCTTAAAAAATATGCACTGAATACACGAAAAACAGACGAATCATTACATACACGTCTAAAATGAGTTCTCATTCATAAAACAGTTCTCTGAATTTTTATGAAACACGTTTCTACTCAGTGTTCACGTCCCTATGTCATCTTAAGAATGCGATGTTTCATTAAACATTCTTTTCCGGTGTACAACTACCAGTGAAACAGAGCAAAACATTTCAATTTCTTCTTGATACACGGCACGTGCTTCTCTTCTTAAGTGATTTGTTCTTTTGTTGTTTAACCGTTTTTTTTCTGATTGCACTGTACAAAAATTTTAACGTTCTGAAAAACCATGAGAATGTCGACTCACAAATTCGGGTATTATTCTTGTAGTGCCCAATTCACATTTTAAACATTCAGTTGTAAAAGAAAACTGAGTACTGTTTAGTGTTCGGCTTGTCGACTAAGTATAATGCACCAATATCATTTCATTATTGAAAAATTGTAACTACTCTGTGGACACTTGGTATAGAGTGATGATATTTACAAGCCATAGAATGTAAGCCAATAGGTAATCTCTTACTCAAAGATTTACCACCGAGTTCTAAACGATTACGTTCCATTTGGCGACGTTTATCTGTTTAGTTTTGAATGATAACACAATAATAGCTATTGCAGTACAAAGGTCATAATTACGTAACTTTTTTACTATGGTTGACGATGTCATTAACCTTAAGACGGTTGCAGTGACGGACATAAAAACTTTGTGTCATTTGAAATTACTGCTCGGGTTTTCTATTGTCTGAATGAGAGGATTTCCAGTCTGTTCACATCATTCCTATAAATACTCATTTCTTATCTAGTTGCCTTAAGGTGACTTGTTACACAGTTGTAACACAGGAATCTGTTTTGGAAAACTTTCATTGTACGAGTATATTATTTTATGGAGCATGAAAGTACTCTAAATCTGGTCAACCTTAAATGAATTCGACCTTAGTTGTATTTGGAAAAAGCGTTGTTTGTGATCCACTTTTCATACAGATAATCTAAAACAGGGTTTCCCAAACGTATTTCTGCAATGGAACACTTCACCAATTAGACATTTTTACGGAACCCTTAGTTTATTTTTTACGTTAAGTAAAGCCTACTTGTAAATTTAAAAAAAATTAATTATTTTTAAACATCAAACCATAACATAATATAATCATGAAAATATTAATAAGCACTTAATGACTTTGACGATTTTGGGTCCTTGAATTGCATATCTTGTTGATATCAGACTAAATATTTGTATGTTGGATTCTAATATCTGGTGTGGCGTCGAGCCTGTTTCTGCACTTTGACTTCATTACAGCATAATAAGAAAATCCCTCTTCGCATAAATAGGTTACAGAAAACGGAAATGAAATAATAAGAGCTTGTTTTGAAATATTGGGGTACTCTACTCTTCTGACAAACTCGCCTAGAAATATTTGTTTCAAATGAGAATCACTGATTAAATCAATTAGATTTTCATAGTCACTTGCATTAAAGCTACTGGTTTAGCTGTTGCGGAAAATGGATTCTGAACCCAATAATCGCCGGTACTATTTTTCTGAAAATATTGCAAAAGAGTAGATTTCAAGTTATGTAGGTCTTTTAAAAAAATTTAGGAAACTTCATGCTGTACTTTAAAATTTACATTCATGCATGGTAGGAAAATAATTAAAATCATTAGATTCAACTAATGAAATCCAAAATTGTATTTTTTATCAAAAGATGCAATTTTATCTCTTCTATAATTTTTTTATTAATACTGGTTTCTTTTACAAACTATCTGCCATCTATACAAATTTTATCAATCGTAAATGATTTAGTGCATTTATGTTCACTTCTCATTTCATCACACAAAGTTTTATTTAATCTGAATTGAAGTGGTTTTGATTTTACGTAGTTAATCACTTTCACGGCTTTTTTAAAATTTTTTGGTTAGCAGTATTTATTATAAAACCAATTTCAGATCCTCATTCGCCCACTTGCTTTGTTTTGCTGCTTTGTTAGCTTACCTAACAAGATGTAATTAATGTCTTAAAAACAGCATAATTTAACACCTTAACTAACGAGATATTTTTTAAATGGATCATTATCACAATATGTCGAAAGCTTCCGAAATGCGTACATTAATAGATACGTTTGTGACCATGTGTGTTCTGATTGCCAGAAAAAAAAATCATAAGCGCAGCACTACAATTTCTCTGCGGACCTCCGGTTCGGAACCGCTGCACTAGATGATGCTGAGAGACTGCGATTATGCGCTGTTGAATTACATTCCACAAACAAATGTGTTAAGGTTGGTTTATTTGTTCACCACAGCTGCTCATTGTCAAATAAAATAAAACATTCAAATATAATTTTCTGAGTCTAACTTTAAAATAAATATTATCTGTATAACTCTGGGCTATGGTAAACTCTATCTCAGGATTCTAGTTTACAGAACACGTCCACACTTCTTCATTGCTACCCATGTTACCTATTATAGCGGGAAACAAGGAATAGAGTTTCTTTGTTTCGCAATATTCATACTTACATTGGCCGTAAGTAAATTCTTTTTTTTTTTTCGCGAAAGCCTTCCTTGCCTGTGCTATCCTACTCTTTATGATTACTATATTTCTAGCATCCCTAGTTATAATTCTGCCCAAGTAGCAAAATTCCTTAACTTGCTTCAAAATATCCCTTCCCAATCTAACAGCTTTTGTTATTCCACTGTTTCCCATACTTACACTCCATCGCCTTGGTTTTCCTTCTATTAATCCTCATGTTGTAACTCTTCCTTACGGACCACGTTAATGCCATTTCTTCTGTTTTTCAAGTCTTCTGACTCCCCTAATATCACAATACCGTCAGCAAAGCTTAGGGGTTTTATTTTTGCTCCTTGCATTTTGATTTCATTTCTATATTTATTTTTAACTTTCTTCTTGGCCTCTTCTATGCATCAACAGCATGGGCGGCAGGTCTTACTCCTTTCTTGATTACTGCTTTCTTTTTTTGTCCTTAATTTCTAATTGTTTCTGACTAACGAATATGTATTTACTTTCATAATAAACGAATCGTTGAAAAATTATCCTTCCTTCGATTTGTATTTTTTGACTAAATCAAAGAACACTTCTGTGCTCAAAGTCTTCAATAACGCAAGTTGCTACTGAGTCCTAATGTTCACGGTAGTTAAGTTAGAGATGAATGTTGGTTGAAATATTTGATGTGTTGTTCTCTTATTCCTCCACGTTAGCTGTGAGATAAGGGCTGTGAACGTGTCCTTGCAGCGATGCGACCTTCCCATTAAATCTCGCGCAAATCTTACATTGTTGTTAGTGATTTTTAAAAACAAGAATTTAACTTTCAAAGTTTCAAGTAAACATGATTTTGAATCATAATTAACGTGAATCATATAGAGATTTAAAATTAGGTGTATCTCTTTCCATGTTTATTAAATTTATATTGTATATAATAGAATAGCATTTCTCTCAGGAATCGAGGATTATAATTACATTGCAGGTATGATAAATTTTGTATTACTCCAGTCAATGCAGTGCTTATTCATGCACACATGTTAAAGTTTATGTAAGGGTTATTTTAAACTTACAAAGTGTTCTTTATCCGGGTTCTAAGCTTTACGCTTAATTTGACCGTTATAGTAGGGGTTTACAATCCAAATACTCAATTTTGTGTGTTCCATTATTATTAAATTTTGTAAAATATATGTAGATAATTTTTTTGTAGGATTTAAACGGTGTTGAAGGGTAACTTTTCTATATTTGGACACATCATTTTAACGGTTTACTGTTAAATGGTTGATATAAATTCAAATCATATTTTGTTAATAATGTAAAGACCTATTTTATTTAAAGAACTGTGAAAGTCCCTAAAGTTGGGGGAACAAACGTATTTAAATTCCATTTCTGACTTTCGGCCACATTTGGGTTTCATTTATAATATTGAGTCTAATACTATAATTACTGTATTTATACTAAATGTATTTATCTCTTTAGTCGTCAACTATTGTTCCTTATCTTATAGTTATTTAATAATTTTATGTAAAGCTGAAGGGGGCGTTTAATAGGAAATTTAAATTTTGATAAATCCTGATTTTTGGTCATGATATATTAATTTTATTAGTTATTGTAAACAATTGTTTAACCATTGTATTTAAAAATGTATTTTTATCGCACAATTTTGAAATACTTTTATAAAGTGTGTAAAATTGTAATTAGTTACCTAATGTAAGTTTTTCATCAACGATTGCGCTATAGAGTCAATCCATTTTAACGAGGGACAATGACAATTAAAAGAAATACTTTTCAACTAGTAGAACGTATGAAAATGCACCATTTTTTTTGTGTCACGGTCAAGCAACCAATTACTTTTCTTCTGTAGCTCTCGGTATGGCTTTACCATGAGACAGTTTTGTTATAGTAATCAAGTTAGAGAGCGTAGAAATGACATCGGTTCCGGAGGTTTTGTTATGTTAAGTCCAAATCGCTTCTCGTTTTTAAATTTTGTTGTCTAGTCGCCGAATAAGGTGGAATGTTAAGCTATCCGTCGGATTAAACGCTATCGGTCACCTGGTTTCCTTTGTCTTAAGGTAGGCAGTTTTTAGCCATCCGCTGCGTTCAAATAGCAAGGGCGCCTTTTTTTTGTGCTACAGCGCCGTGCTTGTGAGCCATATTTCAAGGGTGGGATGGGAACCCGCGTTCAAGGGCCCTACAAAAATATAAGGGAAGGGTAGGGTGGGGTATAAAAGAGAGGAAGTTAACAAGAATACGGTGGGGGTGCTATTATGGGGCGCCCCACTATGCAAAATCTCTTTTTCCCTTTATCGTACAGCGAGCACCGTGTACAGCTGTGTAATGGCTTTTTTTTATTTTTACGATTTGTAACTCCGGTAGTCGTCGCGGTTAATATTGACGCGACCGAAAAGGGTGCACGCATTCGTCGAAGGAAATTGCAACTACGTCGTAGCTAATTTGTAAGGGGGCGAGTTGTAGGAGGAGAGGTAGAGGTAGTGGCCAACACTGCAGGACGGCGCCGTTTAAAGGGAGAGCCCTTGGCCGAGAGCGAGAGTCCTCAAGCGGGCGTCAAAACAGCGGCAGCGGCTGCAGGCCCTTGACTCTCTCTCTCTCTCTCTCTCTCTCTCTCTGCTCGCCTCACCTGCATTTCGTCTCTAATGACTTTTAGATAACAGTTCACTTCATCACTTTTCTACTAGCTTTTTTTGTACAATGATTAAACGAAATGTATCAGAAGTCAAATTTGGTTGACTCATTGTTAATTATACTGAGAGAAATAAAAAGAAACGCGCTAAATACTTCGGTAATAGTTAGGTTAAACATAAACAGACCAAAACATATAAGACCATTAGGAAACACGAAATTACTGTAGTAATATTAAAATGTATATAAATACAGTTAGGTATTTTACAGGCAACATTTCATTTACCAGGTTGACCTTCTCAAGTACAAGTCATTTATCTGGATAATAAGTACAAATTTGAAAAGTCTGAGAACTCAAGTACGCAGAACGAAATGATGGATTAAACCAAGTGGTTAATGTCAGTTTCAACATTAAGAATATTACCGTTTTTTTAATATTAATATTATTATTCACAAATTGGTACAAGAAACCAATTTTTTTTTATTAAATATCAGTTATTGGTGTAAGAAAATTAGGAACATTTCATAAGAGTAGGATATTTGATGAGAAGAGAATAATTGTGATAAGAGACTTACTTACTGGTAGCAAACACTGCAAGGCGCGGTGCACAGTGGCGAAACTTGTTTCAACGGAACATGAACACTGATGAAATGTGTTTCATGACACATCACACGTGCACACTAGTAATATTGCAGTCATGCAATATGCCCCATTTCCCGATATTTCCTTCAATTTAAAATGAAAGCTGAATTGTTCACATTTCTACTGTAATTACTTTATACAAAAAGTGTATAAAACATTAAAAACGGAAAATTGTGTTTGAAGGCTGATTCCCAGTGAATTAGCCGCATTTGTTTAGAAATTATGCCCTGGAAAACGAAAAACAGGTGAATCATTAATTGCAGGTCTAAATTGAGCTCTGTTTAATGAAATGTTACTCTCTTTTTGCATAAAACGTTTCTAGGCAATGTGCACGTATATATCTTATGTATCGCTTGCATGAAACTTGCTTCTCCAGTGTGCACATCACAAATTCATCTCTTTTATCCGTTATCGTCTTATTTAAGTTAATTGTATAAAACGTTTTCTTTGTTTCCTTTCATTCTTTTTTTATTGTTCTGAAGAATAAAAACCACCACTTACCGTTCTCATATCTCTTGTTTCTTTTATACTATATATATATATATATATATTGTAACATGAAAAGTTACACGCAACAATGCAGGCCAGCTTGCGAGTTGTAACTGTCGCAACTCGGGCCAACAATGGAGTCTGGCGAGACTTGAGCAGTCGTCATGGGGTAGTGAAGGGAGGATGTGTCGGCAGTTGCGGACGGAGAAAGACCACGCCCTGTAGTGATAATTTTTCTCATGTTCTGAAATGGATTAAAGTTATTAAAATCCACTTTTTTGGTATTTTTATTAAAAAGTACCTGGCGCCCAAAAAAGCATTTAAATCCTCGAATACGGAGGTACGCCGGATCTTCTACATTTGGCGCCGCAGCGTTGGGGCCCGAACAACGTGGTTTGGTGAGGACGACTACGTGCTACCCTAGAATTATACGACGACTGAAGAAGTGGGAGGAGCTGAAAAAGGAACCCTGGGGAAGAGAGCTGTTCTACGCATAGCTGAGGGGTCCTGTGACTGCTGCGTGGATTTCGTCGAGAGGTGTGTGTGTATTAAAAAGCAGAATACAGTGTGTGTTGTGTATTTTGTTAAAATGGAAGAAGTGCAGGAGGCTATTACATGTGAAAGAGTAGATGTGAGGGCAGAGGACGCTATGCTCAGGGACATAATAAGATATTTGATGAAAAATGAAGTTCTTGGTATTATGAAAAAAGAGGAAGATCTTGATGACGGGGTTAATGGTATTAAGGAAATGCATGCAGATGTATATAAGGAAGAATGTGTAAATAGTAGTGATAAGCAGTTAGAAAATATGGTAGAAGTAGAGCGGTGTGTAGATACGAAGTGCAGTAACATAGAAAAGAATAGGGACTACAAAAAAAATCATAAATACCAATTTTGGTGAATGGGAAAGAATTATTAGAAGAAATTGAGGTTGAAGGGGAAGACCATGAATTGTTATCTGTTGATATTGACATTGAGGGAGATGGGAAAAGAAGAGCCATTATTGACACTGGAGCTACATCTACGTTTATCAGTGAACAATTATATCTTGAGCTGATGGAAAGGAAAGCAATTCTAGAAAGCTTGCCAATAACTGGGATGAGAGTGTATGGAGCCATTGGGAAGAAATTTGAGAAAAGCAGTAAACAGATTCTTTTAAACGTTAGAGATGCTTATTAGATGTATAGTAGTTAAGTCTTTGTTTGTACCTTTTGTATTGGGCTTAGATTGGATTGTCAAGCATAAAGTAGTTTTGGATTTTAGTAAAAAAGAGTGTCATATGGGTTTACCAAATGAGATAGCCAAGGAAATAGAAATAAAACTACCATTGGGGGCTAAGGATGGACCAAAACAGCAAAGAGATCATTTGTTAAAAAAGGAGAGTGTGGTTGCTGTAACAATAAAGGAAGATCTGATGCGGATTGATTTCATAATGTAGTTGCAAATAAGTTTAAGAAAAAATTTAAACGTGTAGAGCATCAGATGGAAGCTGATAAGTGTGAAGGTAATGCAAATGCATTGAATAAGCAGGTTAGGGAACAGCTGATTATGTTTGCAAACAAAGATGGAGTAGTGAAATGTTTTGTTAATAGATTTAAGAATAACTCCCGAAAAACGTACAAGAGAAAGGTACGTGGGAGAAACAGTCATCAAAAAACTGAGCGGAACTTAATGATTAGCGGAAAATGTGCTTCTATGTCTCAAAATTGTGCATCCTATGGTGAAAACAGAGTAGGAAGAAAGTTATGGAATAGGGGTGGATGTGGATTTCCTTGGAATCCAGGTGGAAAAACTGAATGCGGTATTCTGTTAATGTCAAACTAATAAAGATCAGATGATACATCAAATTCAGCTGGCAACAATTAAAATAAATGTCATATGAACTGTCAGAAACAGCTGATGGGATGTAAAATTTTATGTAATAACATTGTAATTAGTTATAAGAAACAGATGTTCTGTTGACGTGCGTTAAACAGCTGACAACAATTAAAATAAATGTCATATGAACTGTCAGAAACAGCTGATGGAAAATAAAATTTATGTAATAACATTGTAATTAGTTATAAGAAACAGATGTGTTAAAAATTTGCGACGTGCGTTAAACAGCTGTTGTGCAGAGACAGTTGACTATAGAAAATTATGGCCAAAGTAATTTTGGATCTTGACAGCGAACAGCTGGAAAGACAGCAAACAGCTGATTACAGAGTTCTTAAAGAGATTGTTTGGGTTGAAGTTATGTGGTTGTAATTAAAGTTAAGGATTTGTCCGTGATTGGCTTATATTAATTTTGAATTATTTAATTGATGAAATTGTATTTTACTGGATGTTTAGGCTGATGAAGTATTGAATGGTACGTCAGAAAAATTTGTAACTAATTTATGAGTGAATTTTTGTAAAACTTAATGTAATTTTGACTTAGGGCGTTGGTCAGTTAAATTGTTTACGACTGTTTCAGTGAGTGTCATTAAAAAATTGTACAATTTTTTAAATTCATTGGGGGCGGGGATAATGTAACATGAAAAGTTACACGCAACAATGCAGACCAGCTTGGAGGTACGCCGGATCTTCTACAATATATATATAGTATAATAGAAACAAGAGATATGAGAACGGTAAGTGGTGGTTTTTATTCTGCGTTTATATATATATATATATATATATATATTGTAATATACTTTTTTGTGTATAAAACATGTATTAATTTAAAGTACAAATATGATCAATTTTAATATTTTTGTTTATTAATTTAAGTGAAGACACGGGCTTAATCTCAGGGGAATTTGGGTCTTTCAAGAGATGGAGTATGCAGTAGCTGAAAATAGAAAGAAAAATCATTGAATGTTATTTATCCAGTGCAATGAGCAAGTTTCACAATTTTTTTTATCGCTTATCCACAATTATTGGGCCAACAAACATCCACCTCTCTAATGTTTGTGCGTCTCTCTGGCGTCTTGCAGGATTTGATCACGTCTGCTCACGTCCGTCCACTCGTTTGCCTTCTGCGGGGTCGAGCCACGTCCTTTCCTCTCCTTGTTTCACTTCTGCTCGGTCCACGTCCGTTCTCTGCTACACTCAAATCCTGCCTTCTGCCCTCTGGTCCACTCGCCTGCCTTCTGCCTTCTGGACCACGTCCTCTCCTCTCCTCCACTCGCCTGTCTTCTGCGGTCTGGTCGCGAGCCACCCTTCGGCTTCCCTTTTAAACCTTCCGACGGGAATTCCCCTATTTCACATTTCGGGGTTCCCCGCCCTCATTTTTTAAACTCGTTCGGCGGGGTTTTCCCGCGGGGGTTCACCATCGTCATTTTTTATACACGCTCGGCGGGCCTCCCCCGCGGGGAACCACCATCTTTCGGCCGACTATCCATTGTTGTTGGCCGAACTGCGCCTCATAAAGCCACAACCTTACAAAATCCGCCTTTTTATCACTATATATATATATATATATATTTTACAACGTAAAAGAATGTGATGGTAGATATGGAGAGACGACTTTTTGACTAGAGTTTTTATCGCTATCTTTCAAAAGGAGTGCACGTGCAGTGTTGAAGCCAGGGCCACCTTAATGAAGCTCTCCTTTAGGCTGCTGCTGCCCTGTGGAATAAAACTTAATGCAAACTACCTCGTATTTTTAATCCATAATCTTCATGCTAAAGCCTTGTTCTCATAACTTGCGGTGTACGCTCCGCATCTTAAAGCCCGTGTGCGTTGTATTTATCGTTTTTGTGCGGGTTGAAGATTTGCAGCTTCTACAATCACGATTGGTTTGTTGCATTTTCTCTTGTCATGTTTCAGTAACCTTAATCAGGAACTGTGCTGTCCATCGAATTATTCACTGTACATTATTAGAAATATTATTACCAATAATTTGTTTAAACTTTGTCTAATTTTTATTGAAATATAACTATAAAGTATTGTTAGAATTGAGCGCAAAATAATTGTTTCCATGGTTGTAGGTCACATATAATTCAAAGTTTACTGTTAGTTGAACTGATAAAACGGAAGTCTGTGTGTGGAAAGTGCTAATACGTATTATTTTTTTTTTAATTTCCTCGGCGATTTTATATGACACTAGCACGAAAACACTCCTGATATATTAATGAAATAAAAATTGCCACCAGTAATCTAAGAGGGTAGAAAGTATTTCAAACTCACTTTCTTAAGAAAGGAAAAATTATGTCTAGTATTTTAAGATTGTAATAATTAGCATCGGTACCATAAGACAGTAACAGAAGTATCCGAGCCACATCCCTGATGGAGCAAGAGTTTCAACTGGACCTAAGTGACATATAAACTAAGTTCGATTGAAGTACCTCCAATTGTAACGGAAAATAATTCACCCCCCTGATAAGCACTAAAATTAAACTTACGCAGAAATATTTTTTACCCCGGTGCATAGCACCGATTTCGATACCAAACTGGACTGTTTTTCTTTTAATTTTCAACTGACGTCCCTTTCACTGCGAACCCTATGAATATTCTACTTTAACACCAAATGGGATTGAAATTATACGCAAACAAATTAAACGAAAACGCCATAAAATTAATTGACCGAGAAAAATGTTCATTAGAAGTAAATAGCGGCTTTTATGGATATTTGAAAATTTTCGCTACTTTCACCCCCACCGAGATGGTGGTAGCTGTCTCTCACCCCAACAGTGTTGATTTCTTGGATCGCTAAGAACACGTGTTCAAAATTTTGCGTAAATTATTCCATTAGTTAAAAATGCTATGCGGAAGTGTCCTCCTTCCAATCCATCTTAGGGGATAAACTATAACTGGAATTACATTTTTTATATAATAATTAAACTCTGGCTCACATTACACCGGTTCAGAGCCCAATCTTGATTGTTTTCTGATTATTTTTATGTGATGCCCCTCCACTCCCCATCTGTAAGAGTACTTCCCTTCGATTATAGATGGGGTTGAAATTATACGCTAGCACTATATAATTAATTGAGCCAAGAATAATAATATTGACCGATTTTTGTTATTTTTAATATTCCCGCCCCGACCCTAAGGGTGGTAACCGAGTATTAACCCGACGGTGCTGATTTTCCATTCGCAAAGAACACGTGTACCAAATTTGGTCGAAACTGGATTGTCATTTAGATGTTTATGTGGAACATATATACACACAAACAATGAATTTCATTTATAAGAATAAGGTAGTTGATTCATCGATTTGATCTGTTTTCCGTGAAATGACTTGTAAATTTAGTGAACGTTTTATTTAAGTAACAGTATATTTTAAGTACTGTTCGAATATAAGGAAAATGAATGCGAAACAAAAAATATCGGCTAGGTAAAATTTAAACAAAACACAGGAGAAAGAAGGAAAAGGAAGTGATGTGCAAGTTGGGGTGTGATGTGTGCGTTGCTGCGTAATTAAAATTTAATTTGCTCGTTCGCCCAGACTAAGAATATCTCGGTCCGCATTACTTATTAAAGCCGCAGTAATTGCTCGGTCGGTCTCCGGGGCCTAATTTGTCACAGCCTTTGTACGCTCCTAATATTTACTGCGAGGGCTTTCTGAACAATAACGAGTTAGTGTGGATCGCCACTGACAGAGAACTCACGACATGAAATATTGCTGCGTGAATACTACAACGCGAAAGATACTTCTCCAAACATTTAAAACACTGTAGTAAAATGGAGGAATTTAGTTCTTATAAAAACTGAGTTCTTGGTGAAATAATTGTTTGGAACAGTTATCCTAAATGTAATATTTTCAAATACGGATTTCAGATAACTGAATTGTTCTGGAAAGAATATGATGAGAAGCCACACAGACATTTCTTCTGTTCAGTATAAGATATTTCTTTTGTCGTTTCAATAAATGGTTTGCTTATTCAGCCTTAAAAGACACCTAAAGGTTACGATTAAAAAGAAAATGTGACTGTCTGTAGGACTATGCAATTAAATGACTAACATCGACCACCAACTAAAACATAAAAATCCAAATCCAGCATAACACTACACAACTCAGCTTATGGGACATAGTAACTCACAGGAAACGACGTATTCATTCCATCATAGGAAATCAATTGCAAGAAAAGTGCATTATAATATTATAATACGAATCAGAGCGCTTCAAAACTCGCTCTAGCTGGACGATTGTCATCGCTATTAAGAAAACCTTGCACTTAGGCTAAGGTATTTCCTCAGAATTTTACTATTTTATAATAAAAAATGATACATATTACTTTTTTCTGAATCACGTTTCAATATTGTTATATATAGTTTTGCTTTTTTAATTATTTACGCAGTGATTTAATTATTCATAATTTCAAAAATGGGCGGAAAAAATATGTTTCTAATTAATTGAGTTAAAGTAGCCTCTTTGTCAGTTTTTATTTTATTAAATATTGTACTATACTACGTTTCGTCTCTGAATTGAGACTTCTTCAGGTATAAAAATGTAACTGTTCATGGCACCTCAATCCATGAACAGCTACACTTTTATACCTGAAGAAGTCTGAAATGAGGGACGAAACGTAGTATAGTACAATATTTAATAAAATAAAAACTGATATATAAACTTGTTCGATACCCTGGACGAGATATCTGGCAGATTAACGCTTCTGACGAGATATCTCGCTTCCTAACACCAATATTTTGACATTCTAAGCGAAATATTTTGTTCTGCCTTTGAGTTCGTATCTCGCTCATGACATGCTGAGTAGTATGTTGATAAATATTGAAGTCGTGGTTCGGTATTCATCGAATAGGAGTTTAGTCTTGATTCGCTACTTGTTAGTTTCTGATTTAATTTGTATATATAAATTAAATCAGAAACTAGCGATCTACCTGCTGATAAGTGTACTTATAAATTGATTAATACAGTTCTAACACTTTTTGAAAGTGCGCGCGCGTGTGTGTAGTAATCAGTCAGACCCTTCATCGTAACACATTCTGCGCTAGCCTTTTCATTTCTACATGCTATGTAGAAGTATATAGTTTAAACTTGTTGACTATTCGCGTTATTTTCAAAGTAATAATTTTAATTTAGTCAAAAATTTTAAATATAAAATTAACATGTCAAACAAATAGAATGTTGTATACACATTTAACTGTTGGATTATAGAGCTACTCAAAACGCTCCCTAATAATAATTTTATATTCGGCGTTTTAAACTTTTATTCGTTGTAACAAAATTTTTCTCTGTTAAACGCTAATTTTTGAACGTTAGCAATACGCTCAACCCTGAACGCTGCGTCGACCACTTTCTAAATTTTAAGAGTTTATGTGTCATGTTTTTCTAGGAAATGTAACATAATTTTTCAGATAATTGTATTATATATCTCATGTCAGTAAATTCAGGTTTTCTTGGTATTTTTAGATTTATAGTAAGATATTAATCCACCTGAAGAGGTTTCAACGTCATTAAATTTAATTTTCTGACTAACTAGACTGTTTATTGTTTTATTTAATAAAGTGAAGTATCATAAGTAGTATTTTAATTTTTCAAGTAAGCGTAAATCTTGAAAAATTGGCCAGGAATGACTATGCAATAGAAAAAGTTGCAAGATCATTTCTTCCGATGATACGCGCGTGAGTAATTAAGGAGTTGGGATTGTGTATCAAATGTAGCGTGTAGAGTGAGTGTGTGAGTGAGATTGAGAGCCTGTTTGTGTGTGTGTGGCGCGGTCAGCGGCGGAGGTAAGAGTTCTCGTGCCAGGAGAGTCCTAAATGTTTTAAGTAACCCTCGGCGGAGCGGAGGAGCGCTCTCGTAGTCCTCACACATTGAGTGTCCTAGCGGGGCGCGGAAAACATCGCCCCACTGCTACTGCCTCCACGAAAACATCATCTCATTTCAATATCTCTAGTATCTGCCTTCACAGCTGTTTAATTTCGGCTCAAGCGATGCCATGTTTTCTTCTTGTAACTTTATATAGTGTATTTTTTTCAGGGTTCAATTCAAAACTAACGAAGTATAACGTTTGAACGTAGCCAAAGTATACAACTAAATTGTAATTTGGTTGTACACTTTCTGTGTTTTGAAATACTATAAAAGCCCCGCGTTAAGGTGCCCAAATTCATTCTAAGCAATTTGATTTTTGTTTTAAATTACAATATTTAACTGTCCTGCTTCATTCATTTTAGTTTCAAAAGACCATATCAACGTTTTCACGCTCTTGCCTATCAAGTATAGTAAACAAATTTTATTGATGTAATAACTTGGAATACGATGGCGAAATTATAATATGTTTTTGATTTAATCAATTCAACCTAAGATATAACTTTAATTTTAAATAAACAAATAAAGACCATAAGTCACTCGTTGGATATACTACATTTGAAATTGTATCGAATATCGTAGTACAAGTTGATCTTTGTAGCGCTTGTTCATACATACACACAAAACTGGACAACCAAGATGCAAATTTATAGAAACAGACTGTATATGACGTTAAGGGATGAAATTACTTCACAATTGTCGTTTGTACCGCGAATTCTCGTGCAATCTGCTTACTGCGTGGAAGTCCCTCGTGTGGCGCCAAGTTCCAGGACATTCCGTTCTCTTATTGGCGCTAAATTTGCAGTTTGGAAGGCTGTCCAAAGGTTCGGCTCCTCAGCAAATTTCTCTTCGCCGAATGCGCCAGATACAATCCACGGTCAACGATTGCAGGAGATTGGCGAACTTCTTCCGCGGCTGCGATGATCCTAGAAACCAGGGCCGTGTGAGTATTGTGAACTAGGCTCCCGCGAGAATAAATATTAGGTCGAATGCTTTCCCTAAATATAGAACGTAAAGCTTCTCGACGTCCTGATAGTGTCAACAAATTAACTTACAACTGAAATTTTATTACTTTCACAGATCCATTTTTTCAACGTTCTGTTTTCAGTCATACATAAACTTATTTTTGTTTCTGTTCATTATGTTCGGTATATGGGTAAATATGGCAAAAAGAGTTTGAATGAAAATAGTTCGTCATAATTCGATCGAAAATAGCGGTTGAATATTTTCAAGCAGTTATCAAAAACACTGTAGAAATATGTTTCGTCTAGTTTAACGCTCACAGTCGACAAACGGCGTAAATAAACAAAAGATATGGAATTTGGTGGTGACAAGTGACCTTAGTAAAGCTTGGTACGGAAGACGTCGCCACCTTTCGTAACGCACCGACAGCCAGGAATTTGAGGGATTCGCCCCTCCCTGTGTCCTGTGTGTGTCCAGGTGATGGAAACTTTAACAAAGTGCTGTCCACGCTCTGCCCGTGGCGTTGCCATAGCTACGTGGAGAGGCCGTTGCTAGGCAACGCCGTCTGTCTTGTCGTTGGCGCAAAAAGCCTCCAGGTCAAATCTATGCCTGCTACCCGCGCTCGCCCAGCCCGAAATAGCGACGTTTAGGACGTTCCTTGCCATTCACTAAACAATGCCTCGCAAAACAACTCATTTACCGTTAATAATCCACTTCTCGAACTTCGTCAAACTTCAGCGCAAGATTCATTTCCATTCACCTTATGAAAATCATTTCCTCACATCCAGATATTTCAAATAAACCTGTAGAAAATAACTGGATTGACCACGTCAATTATACTCGATGCCAACTCTACAAAAAATATCACATTTTAATTTTTTACGTTTCTTTGGTAAACTTTACTTACTCAACTGTTCTGTTCCTTAAAATAAGATATTTATCGTCCGTATATACTGTTATTACCGTTACAGTTTTGTTAACATATTTCCCATTGTCTGTTTCATTGTTACTCGCGCTCTTTCTGATGTTACCATATTTCGTATAGATTAAAACATTTATCTTAACATCTTGGACTACTTTTTTCTTAATGTCATCATTATTCGTAAATTAAGTCTTTAAATCTTTACTGATTTAAGCAAACAATTATTAAAATTTTTTTTTGTTATCCAATCATCCCGCGGAATTTCCATCAATGTTTCGACAATATATTGTTAAGCTTCCCCCCTCCATCGGATCCGTTCACTCGGATGCCACTGCATACGCAAAATTATTAGCCGGATTTGCGTAGTGGAGCAGAAATACGTACACGGAATTCATGTAATGACATTATTTATTAACGAAACCATTTAACATACATTCTACAATGACGGTGGCGCGTTCGAGACTGCCTTACGTAACACGTATGACAGTGTTGCCAACTCGACACTTTGAGTCGCTTAAATATTATCTCTGACACTTCCCCTCGAGTCAAAGAGTCACGATTCCTGCCGATCTTGTACACCATGAATGCTTGGTCCTCGGCAGAGATTTGGTTAAGAAGTCTGCAATCTGTTCTTCTGTAGATACGTAGTCCCCAACCAAGGATTTAATTTATATGGCATCCCTTACAAAATGATGTCTAATGTCTATGTGTTTGCTTCGTCCATGGTAGGTGGGATTCTGCGACGCTTAGCTCACGTATGAAATCTTGCAAGTACATTCACAGAGGGCCATGTACTCTGCTTCCGTAGTTGCTTACGAGAATCCCATGAAATAGATCCTCCATTCATCATAAACAGGTATCCGGTGAAGGATCTTCTATCCACGGAACAGCTTTCCCAATCTGCGTCCACGTAACCTCTGAACAGAGAATATTCCGACTTATAAACAAGTCTAGCTTGCGATCTTCGTTTTAAGTATCTCAGCAGCTTTCCAATGTTCTTTGCCGTCCGTAACAGTTATTAAACTGACCAAGGAAACTGACTGCAAAGGCTGTGTCAGGTCGAGTGCAACCAATTAACTCACGATAGGGAAGTTTGACATCTTCGACGTGTTCATTCTTCTTTAATTTTGTTCCGGTTTCAATCGGATTAGATACCGGCTTGCATTCGGACATATTAAACCGAACCAGAAGTTCACTGATGTATCCTTCCTGGGGTAATGAGATTCCATCATCGCTTTGTATAATTTGGATACCTAGACAGCGCGGTGCATACCCAAGATCTCTTATCTCAAAGTGTTTTCCGAGTTTTCGACTGATATCGGAGATCGCCTTTTCATTTTTCGATGATATCAAGATGTCGACAAAAGTCGGATTAGGATTCCATCTTCTCCAGAACCAATCTGAAACAAACACGGGTCTGACTTTGTAGGAGTCGCGCCAAGTTTTCCAAGGGTTGTGCTCAGCTTTTCATGCCAACTTCTTCCAGCTTGGGTAGCCCATATAATGATTTCTTCAATAAACAAACGGTGTTTCCTCCACGAAATCTTGTTAGCATGTTCATGGCCTTGACACCCAATGGACTCTTATTTTCTGACTTAATAATTGACTGTAATATATTTTCAAAATCCTTGGGTACCTCCATATGGATTTCTTCATTCAAATTCCCATTTATAAATGCTGTAGTCACACCAATTGTCTCACTTTCATTCTAAATCTGGCTGCTAATGCGATCATAAGACGAATGGATCATATTGGTGCTTCTGGAGCAAATGTCTCCGAGAAATGAATTCCGGGTTGTTGACTGAATCCTTGGGCGACCAGTCGGGACTTTCTTCTGTCCAAAGTACCATCAGCCTTTGTTTCGCAAAACCATGCGACAGCCAATAACCTTTCCTCTTTTAGGTCGATTAACAAGTTCCCATGTATCATTTTCCAGCACTGACTTCATGTCGTTCACGATTTCTTCAAACCAGTCATCTGCACCGGGACCTGTCATCGCTTGGTTCATTGGTACTTCTGATATTAAAATCTCTTCTTTCTGTTCGATATATTCAGCTGCATCACGAGCTTGAGAGTTGTATTCCTTTCTTGGTCTACCTCTCAAACCAGTTCTTATGAATTTTGGTCTGCCTCTGCATCTTGAGGGCTCTGCCTGAATTGTATCCATGGAATCTTCAGTCTCATTTTCGTTAACTGAAGAATTATCTTCATGCCTCTCTAAGTCAACATAGTCTGGATTTTGCTGTATATCTTCCCCTTTTTCTAGTTTGTTTACTATTGAAAGATCTTGTTCGTCACAAAATTTTAAGTCTCGACTGATGATCACTTTCTTCTTGTCCACACACCAGCATTAGATTCTTCTGTATACCCCAGGAAAATACCTTCCTGACCACGATCGTCCAGTTTACTTCCTCCAGGCTCACGTTCTAGGTAGAACACACGACTCCCCAATACCCTTAAATGTGAAAGGTCTGGTCGTTTTCCCGTCCACATCTCGTATGGAGTACGGCCGTTCAAACTTTTGGAGGGTAAACGATTTCGTAAATAGTTGGCAGTATTTAGAGCTTCTGCTTGGATTTTGTGTGAATCAAGTCCAACAAGTGTGTGCTTCGATTAGACTTCTTAGGAAAAGGTGTTCGTGACATCTTCCCCTTCAAACTAGTGTAGCAATTAAACTTGAATTTCTTCTCAATTTGCACACCAGTAGCCACTTTCTTGTTTACTGCATCCAAATAACTTTCATGTTCGCAAAATCTGTTTCGCAAAACCATGCAAAATTTCGAACAAAATTTAAGTCCGTTTCAAATGAGATGAAAGAACTCAAACTGAGATACATAATAAAGATTACCAATTCGATCGGCATGCAGAACAACTTGTCCATCTCTGTTGATAACTTCGGCTTTGCTGTTGAAGAATAAAATCACGGTCGGTAATTTTACTCACTGGTAAAAGATTTGTCCGTAACTCAGGAACGTGAGACATCTTACCCTTACCGTTGATAGTAGTCGATGAATTGTTGGCCAATTTTAATGTACCGTATTCTCCGAAACGAATACCACGAAAGTCGTTCAAATTGCGGCATAGATGCGTTGTGGCGCCACTGTTCAGGTAATATCTTTCGCGTTGCGCTAAAGTCGAAGCGTAATGAAGACATACATTTCCACTTTGTATTTCACCTTGCCACTTTTTGTTCGTTTCATTGTACCAACATTCACCTTTTAAATGTCCAATGCGTTTACATATAAAGCACCGCAATTTTGTTTTTGATTTAACTTCACTTTCACTTTTGTTTAAGTTGTTTCATTTCTTCTTTGTACACAATTCTTTGGCACTTTTGTTTACAAACATTGCGTTCGGTGTTATATCTACCGCGTTATTCGTTCTGGCGTCCGATTCCTCTATGAGCTTCGGGTATCTGTAACTCATCTCGCGATTCAATAGCACATCTCAAGTTTAAAACGAATGTGGTAAGCTGTAAAGTAGCATGATGGCTAATTGATCTGGGTGAATAGCAATGTCCATGTCACCAAGCTTATCTACCTATCGAAGAACTCGTTCAGGTGGTCTCGTATCTCGTCACTGTCGGCCATCTTGTGCAGCGTGAGATTTTTCAAAAGTGTTGCCTTCCTAACCTAGCGGAACCTTGCGACTGATAAATATCGTCCACACGCTATGCGTTATCTTACAATTATTAATCAGTTTTAATTCACTGGGAGAAATTGACAGAATAATATCTGCTCTTGCCTTTGGCTCGTCTTTCTTCCACTGTTGAATCGTTGCATTATTCGCACCTTCCATTGTCGGTTCCGGCTTCACCTTGGTTCCGTTAACGAAATCCCACAGTTCACTTTTCACTAGCACAGCTTGCATCTACAACTTCCATGTGTCATAGTTCTGTTTGTTTAATAGTTCAATTCTTGTGTTGTACATGTTCACATACCACGAATTTGCGAAAGACAACTCTTGGTTATTTCGTCAAATTACACAGTTTCACTTCTAAGCTGCTCTCTATAACTTGTCACCTTACTCTGGGCATCATGACCTGGGCACCGTAACTTGTTAACAGGATTTGTGTAGTGGAGCAGAAATACGTACACGGAATTCGTGTAATAACTATATTTATTAACGAAACAATTTAACATACATTCTACAATGATGGCGGTTTGTTCGAGACTGCCTTACGTAGGCCGTCTGACAGTGTTGCCAAGTCGACACTTCGAATCACTCAAATATTATCTCTGACAAGAATTAATATATATATATATATATATTCTTGGCTTTAATTAATAAATTTCGGGGAGGGGGAAAGTTTATTTAAAAATCTAACGAAAGCTTAGAATTTGTAGCAATTTAATTAACCGCCGAGGGCCAGCCGTCTCTGGAAATGTGATAAAGGAGACGGTGCCTCCGAAAATTCAAAAAACATTAAACCCTATATGGTGCCTACCATTTGTGAACTTCAGGTGAGTCATCAACTTTCTGTTATATATATATATATATATATATATATATATATATATATATGGATAAACAGAGTCCGTAACATGATATCCAAAGTAATTATTTATTTGTAGAAATTTTATAATTCGAGAAGTGTTGAAAGTATACAGGTGTATGTGCAGCTTACTACTATTACTGACTGACATACATTACGAGTCTACTAGGCTTTGCTACAGTTTAAAAGCTGCGTTTATTAATACCTAAATGTAATGAAGGATACGCACAGACCATTCTTGGAATAACTGATAATATAGGTTATTCTCCGTAACTAATTATTTTAGTAAAGTAAATTTTCTTTTTAATTTTATGAAGGAATAAGAAAATGATGAAGGACGCTGTTCTTTATAAAAGTAAAAAATATTAAATTTTGTTGACTTTATGCATCTTGCTTCGTTGTTTCGAAGGAGCAGCAAACTCGGCAACTTACTGATGGCATAGATCAATTGATTAAATTAACTGATCTATAAGTAACATCACTACGTCACTGGTTGAAATACAAACATTGCGAAATGTCGACAATTAAAGGAGGACGAATCGAATGCTACGTCGTCTGCGAGGCGTCGTATATTTCAATCGAAGTGACATCGATTTGTGAATTTTTTCAATTTCGATTACGTATCTGCCATTGTCCACTCACGTTTGATGTCATTTTCGCTCGTCAGATGGAAACCGTAGTTCTTGGATACATATAATGTTACTTTTTGTAATTAATCATTTGTCTGATTTTATCGGTTCACATTAAGCACTTAAGTTAGCGAATAAATTCATTAATTTACTATTAAATAAAATATCAAAAATATTTACAAAATATTATACACTAGCTGGATACCCGCCGTTCCCCGGGTATTTATTTATAATAGGCCTGTTCAGTATTGAATTATCAGCGACTTCCATAACCCTCAAATAGGTACGAATGTTAGTGACTTCGTGTTATTGCGTTTCTCTTCCTTGGGCGCCTACCTCATCAACACTGCTCTTCAAGTACATCTTATCCCGGCATTTTAATATTGTGAAAAATACTACGGGGAAGTTAAAAAAAAAGTAAATGCCGGTACCTGAAGAGAGTAAAAAATAATCTCTGCACCTTAAGACAGTGAAAGATGCTTCCGACGTGTATCGTAAGTAACATGGTTTCTCCAATTATGTGCATAACTTAGGATAAACTGCAGCTGAACAAACATATTGAATCTCATAAATAAGACACCAACGTCGGCTGCTTTCGAGTAATAGGCCTTCGTCCCCTACAATCATATCACTACCAACTTTTTTATAAGCCTATTCACAATGGTCTAAAATGGGAGTGTAGTCGGTGAGGGTCTCGAGGGGTGTCCTGTATTTTTGTAATATTTAGTTAAATTTTAGTTTAGTTAAAAATATTTAGATATTTATATAAAGAAAAATCTATGGCGACAAGTATGATGTATGTATTTATATATAATTGATATGGAGAGAAAAGAGATAAATAAATTAAAGCTCCCTGCACCATACTACGGTGGATTCGTTTCTAATTTCTGGAGGACGATACACGTTTCAAGTTGCACGTATCTTTGAAAGATATGTTCCGTGTCTAGCGGGAGTGTGCGTTTCTGGGTTATGTCGGCCCACTATTTCTACCTTTCCAGCTGTTTTTAATGGTTATAAATAATGTTTCGTGCAATAGAAACGCATATAGAAATAAAGCGATTGTGCCAGTGATCGTGTACGTAGAGCCTCTCTGAAGGCATATATCGTTTTGCTTACAGAGGTGTGTTTGTGACGTAGCAGGCCGCGATGGTTTTCGCGTGGGCGGGTCGGGCCAAGCGGGCTAGGCGATAGGGACGGGAAGGAAGAGATAGAGCGAGGGTGAAGTGACCCGATACGGGGCGCTAATTGTGTGTAATTAAGGGCTCAGTGTCAGGTTGCCGCTAATGAGCCACTGTGTGCCAGTCGGCTTTGGAGGGCGCCGCGACTCTGCTGCCACTGCTGAAAAGCGAAAAAAACACTTGCCTTTACTGCGCAGCTAATTAACACAGGCTGCCGATGTAAACGGCAAAGCTAATTAGCCAAATTTCTCGCGATGCGTGAAGCGAGGAGCTCTGCTTTCAAATGCAGAGAAACTACTGCCTATATGGAACTTGCCGGGTGAAAAATGTAAATACTGGAAGACGGAGGGAACGGGTGTGTTGAAGGAAGCTACTGTATCGTGGCACTCGGCCCAAATGCTACTCTGTTCCTCGCTGCCTTCAAGCTTGCTGTTGTGGCCCCAACTGGTACTTGTGGTCGCCGTGGTGTGTTAACCAAATGTCAAATGCTTAACGAAACAAGTAGGAAGAGAAAAGAGAGGAACGAAGTTAGCGAGAGCCGACAAACGCTGGCTTATTGCACAACGCTATCAATTAAGAAATTGTTAGTATAGAGCACAGGTATAAAACTGAAATCTCATTTTTCGTTGATACTCCGTCCGAACGCGTTTGATGAAATGCTAGACAGAGAGATGCTGTATATTTTCTTATGAATCAATATAAGTACAATACATTCTTTCCCGATTCTAAACAATAATAACCCATTTCTCATAGAATATCCATAGGTCAATAATAAAATTCGGCGAAACCGACGGTAACCAAATTTAGCGGAAACCTGGATTTCAATGTAAAATGTTTTGAAATTGTGGAACTTTCCATGAGATAACCCTTATTCTTCAAATAGAATGATCCTATTTCTGTTTTTATTGTTGTTTCCACCGTTTATATCGACGATAAAGAATCTAAAGGCATCCAATTTCTTCAAGTACCTTGGCTGAAATAAAGTAAGATAATTATTACGTAAAATTAGGGAAATACAGCATTGTCTTTGATCCGGCCGCCAACAATGGTTCAAGTGCAGTGTTAAACGTCAGGTGTCAAAACTATTCACGTGTTCTCAAGTCAGCCATTGTGAAAAATTGGTTTTATAGTTTTATTTATCGTTTTATTCTTTCTACTAGTGTAAGGTATTATTTCTTATTCGAGAAGAAAATTCAATGAAGGAAACAAACCATTTAATGTAGGCTGGGAGTTAGATTTTTTTCTTTTATGAAATATTGTTTGTTGAACAGGAAAGTTGTAACTACTGTGGAAAAAGCCAATGAAAATAAATACTATTTGACCCATAAATAAGATAAATAACATAACACCTTGGTAGAATTATACAAAATAAAGGTGTGTGTGTGTTTCGATTGTTTTAGGTGGAAGTACTGGTAAAATTGACTTGGCCAAATTTTATATTTTATTCCAGCTGTGAGTAAAGATTTCCGGTGTTCCGAAGAAATTTTTGCGTTGGGTAAACTAGCTGGAAGAACGTAAGTCATCGATTACCCTTAAATGTCAGCAGCGATGGCGCTGACAAGTAGAAGAGAAGGATTCCTTGCTGTATTAAAAATGGAAAATTTGAACTCGGGAAGCTTCAGTTTTTATATTTTGTATAAGCAAAATACAGCGTTGTTCTGCCGTACTACTGCAAGGCTACCAACTGGACAAGTTTTGATAAAAGTTTCAAATTTACGACGACAACTTTTAAACTATTACCAACAACAAGAAAAACTATGTGACATATCATGAAGCATTTTGCAGAAACATAGCATTTTTGTCTGATACAATGACAAAACAGAACATTTTAAATATTTTCGTGTAAGATAAAATTAAGCATATATACATATATTACATGTGGCAAAAGGTGCAAGCGTTTCGAGAAAAAAATTAACAGTTTTCAAAACTTTGCCCACTTCCTCGGATATATATGCAGAACACTTCGGAACTGGCAAAATTGTTGGAGTACAAATGTATAAATATAAACATATTTGTAGTTGTCTTAGATTCCTTTACATGGAGAATATGCTGAAAGTTGAGATATGAAACTGGTATTAGAAATGGTTTAGAATATATATTCCAGGCTCTTACTGATCTACTAATGGAGTTGAGTTGGGGGTAGACAGAATCATCAAATCCTTTTTAGACGTTAAAAAGGATGAGATAGAAATCTAGGGCTATGCTGTTCACTATCCATGCTACGTAAATATGCACGCCTTTTACTTTGCTACTTTGGAAGTACTTACTGCTGCGAGTCAATATTTTTTTCTCATGACAAAAATTAAAACTAGTTTAAGAACGCAAATTACGGATGCTCATTTAGACGATCAATTAAGCATTACGAGGCTTGATCGGAATACTCAATTACTTTCAAGCAAGAAACAATTTCAAATTCCTCAATAACTTAAATTTTACATCGGATTTAAAATCATTTGACGTATTATTGATGTGCTAGTTAATATTATTTCATATTGTACTTATTTGTGATGCAATAAATTTATGTAGAAATACTTTTACTAGTATGATTATTTCTTGTACTTATTATTTTATATTTAAATTTTTTCTGTTAAATACGAAAATATCGCCTAAAGTATTTTGTTTTATATCTATACAAAGCAGTAAGTTGCGAAAACTATACAAACATTATTATTAGTCGTGGTCTCTACACGTAAAAAGGTTCCTCGCCTCTGGTATACTGTTATTTCCATTTTGGACTCTATTTAAGAAGCGCTCGATGAATCGAAAGTGATCGTAATTTTCGATTTCTTGTTGTGAATAACTTTTAACTCTAAGCAGAGATTTACATCTTCCTATTTGTTATCGATCTAATATTAATACAACTGATACTATTTACGGACCATCAACTGGATTGTAAGATTGTCCGCTTTCCTTAGTTGGAACCACTGACGTCAGCAGATATTGCGACGCTCGAAAATAACGACCGCCGACGCCGCTACTGCATCTCATTAGAAAGTAACGAGGAGTGATAACAATGCGGGAATCCTGCCTATGCGCGATGCTGTGCTATCGGTGTCGCCAACCTGCACACTAATCATTGTAATTTACGTTATTTACAGGACAGACCAACTACCGCTCGTACTCGACCAGCAGCAGGGATTCCGGTCGAGGAGGACACTCTGGGGGATACTCGTCGGGAAACCCCGGCTACTCCAGCAGGGGAAACTCCGGATACTCGAGCGGAGGAAATTCCGGCTATTCAAGCAGAGGTAACTCCGGTTACTCAGGCAGAGGGAACTCCGGTTACTCAGGCAGAGGAAACTCCGGTTACTCAAGCAGAGGAAACTCCGGTTACTCAAGCAGAGGAAACTCCGGTTACTCAAGCAGAGGAAACTCCGGTTACTCAAGCAGAGGAAACTCCGGTTACTCAAGCAGAGGAAACTCCGGTTACTCGGGATACTCGTCAGGTGGTAACAACACATCGAGTAGCAATAGAGGTTACTATTCGGACAGGAGAGGGTGAGTGCTTCACTGATACCTTGCGTATGGTCCAGTGATAGTGGTCTGTATTTTGTATTTGTTCTGTTTGAACGTTGTTGCAGGACCGACACGGACAGAAACGACCAATCCAATTACAGCGCCAGGCCGGTAAGTGGTGCAAGCAAATTTCTTTCATCAGAACTCTCCTTCCACCCGAGTTTGGTCGCGCAGCATCTTTGCTGGTCATTTTGTTTCTTTACCGCGACAGTATACTGTAATAAAAATCATATTACACGATCCCGAAATGAACCCATAAATAAACCAATTAATTCAACGCTGAATGAGTCCATTTTAATATGTATTGATGGCTGTATTTGTCAAACCGTATCTGTGGCGTCGTTTTAGTTCTTTCACAGTTGGCAATTAGTTTCGACTCACAACAATGGAAATTTTGATTTAACCCCTTCCCCGACTGACGAGGTATCTCGTCCTCAGCGGTCGAGCAAAAACAGAAGCGGCCGAGTTAACTCGTCCTATGTCAATTTTACTTCTTCTTCCTTGATCTGGACGATATATCTCGTCCCCTTCATACAAGTTCGTAGTTTTGCGTGAATCTTCGTTTTACTGTTTCGTAATGTCCGAATACGGGAAAAATCACGAAATTTTCGTAATTTTTATGCTTTAAAATGTATGCTATATTCGAGATATTATTTGCAATGATCAAAGAAATATATTTGAAGCATTTTATAAATAACTACGGTGACTTTTTAGTCTGTTGCTTATGAATGTTTGGTGCCGCCAAACGGAGCTGGTATGCCAGTTGCGTACCATCTTGCTATCGAAATGTCTGTCTGTATTCAGTGAAGAAATTGATTGTAAACCTTTTATAAAATCTTTATTTCTTTTTCTTCGGTATAGTCGACTGGACCTCATAAATGAATTACGTTCCAACCGGCTATTCCGAAGGTCGCGCGTTCGAAACCCATTACAAAAATGGACCTTTAGCTTATATAGTACGTTACTGTGTTTTAAATTTACAGAGAATTTTATTATTATTGTAACATTATCACGTGTGTTTAGTGTGAAGAATTTTTGTGACTATATTTATTGTGAAATATTTAACGTAATTTTTATTCAAAATTACGCGAATTTTTTAAAAAATCGGTACAATAATAAAATATTTTTTATATCTACCTGAAGGAAATTAAAAACGTAATAAAATAATATCACATTTGTCATATTTGTTGAAAAATATCCGTCAGTGAAGGGGTTAACAGCGTTTTTAATAGCGTTGAACTACTATTTGCGGACAGCATTGATGTTATGTTACTTTTTAAAGAAAACTGCTGCAGAATCGCATGGCGAAGTTCACGGTGAGAGTGCGCTGCTTGCTAAATCATAGTGCTTTGAGTGGTTTAAGAAATTCATAAGTGGCGATTTTGACGTAAAAGTTTGAAGACTGAATTGCAAGCTTTGTTGGATGAGGATGACGCTCAAACCCAACAACAGCACCCGGATCAATTAAATGCAACACGAGAAGCCGTCGTAATACGTTTAAAAAATATGGGAAAAGTCCAGAAGGAATTGAATAAAAGACAGCAAGGAAACCGAAAACCCACTTGCGAAATTAGAAAGAAAGTCATTGTGACATGATGAAAAGTTTTTTTTTACGAAAATCCTAAACTTAAACGATTATGGGTACCTCCAGGCGGAGCATCAACATCGATTGCAAGGCCAAGTCGCTATGCGAAGAAGACAATACTCTGTATTTGGTGGGGCCAGGAGGGTGTGATTGATTACGAGTTGCTACAACCAATGATCGATTTGACTGAAAAACGATCAGAATAGCAAGCAAGGCAATAGAAACTGATTTTGCTTCATGACTCCAGAAAGCCGGTCAAGGAACAGATTGAGTTGTTAACTTGCGCATGCGGCTTACTCGCCAAACACTTGCTCAGAAGCGCTTCAATTCTTATTAAAAAGTACGAAAATGGATCCATGTCTCAAAAGGGGAACAGTTTCTGTGCCATGACATTTATAATTAGTCAGGGAGAAAGGAAAAAAGTACAGTTACCGACGGGCGATATTACCAATAATTATTTTTTCATTTTCATACAATAAGCGTGTATGTTGTATATAAAAATTTCGGTTACATATTTATACTTCGATATCAGCCGCTAGATGTTAATAGTTTGAAAATAACTATGTAGCAGTTTGATTCTTCCTAAATTGTTAGTTTTAGTTTATGCGTTATATTTTCCTTATTTAGTGGTTTGGTTAAGATTTGTTATTTTTTCAGCCCAATTCAGGAAGCGGCGGACGAGGATCCAGGTACACTCGTTAGGACGGGGAAGGTGACGGTGACGGTGACGACTGCGACGGCGATGCGTCAGAAAAAAAGTACAACACAAGAATGGACAATAGTTTTATATATTCGTCTAAACGATTTTCAATAAAACTAAATTCGATTTCAGTTATGACGAAGTGTGCTCATTCCGAGTTTGGAATTAAAATTGAAGTACGTTCATGGAATGATGATAAGTTGTAAAACGTTTCTTTATGTAAAGTGTTTTGTTATTAAAAGTGTTCGTACAACTTTTGCAGTATTTGTATTTTTCGATTGTAATTCCATCCTGAATTACATGACAGACGTTGTTATAAAATTGAATTGAAATTCAATTTTCCAGGAAACGTATACTGCTGTATCTCATTCCATAGATCCAGGGTGTGAAAATAGCCAGGTTGTACATTATTGTATTTATTTTACTTTAATGTGCAGCATGTATCATAATGACCATAATAATAATAATAATTATTATTATTATTAGCTTGTTTTCGAATATATACGTCCAATAATCCCATAAACTACATCAGAAATGTTTTTGAAAGGGTAATATGATTTTTTTAATTGACAGAAAATTACGTAATAAATCTCTTAAAATGAAAAACAAATTGAATTATTTTTCTTAGGGAATGGTGGACTCAAATACATTGGTCCTTATATTTACAAACACCAAACTGTTGGCTATGGCGACTGTGGCATTTAATTGATGGCTTTTATGCATTTATACTGTACCACCGGAGCCAGGAACAATGGAGTTAATGACGCAGAAACGGCGACTTAAAGCTTCTGGATGAGGATGATCGACACCGCCGTCTTTGATATAACTGCCTGTCTGACGTCTCCGCTACCAATTCTCTACCATAACTGTCCTGTCTAACTTAGATGGAAAAATATATCTGAAAGACCGTTCTGGCTTCTAGATACAAAATTGTCCAAAAGCGGGAAGCCCCAAGGATTTTCTTACTTCCTGTAAGAAATGTTCCCGCGTGGTAATATTTTGACATCCTATCGTATTCCCCCGAAGAATTTACAACCCTTGCTGGTCAGCGGCGGCGTTCTAATCCTCATACAAGAGGCCGCTTGAATGTAAATTTGTTCTGCCACGAAACTCCGTAAATGAAGTGCAATGAGCCCACGTTTTCCGGATTTCAGAAAATATTAAGTTTACAAAGTTATTAAATTAATTAAAGTGAAGTAAACCCCCATATATATTAAGAATTTTGATTAATTTGATGAGAATGAGCTCCGTGTGGCAGTGAAAATCTGAAAAACGCTCCAACTTCATTTTCACAGGTCATGTAGTTTCAATTCCCGCACTAATTGAATCATATCACAAAGTAATATATATATATATATATATATATATATATATAATTGTTATAACTTCTCAGATGTACCTAACTCGATGATGTCACTAACGGTGACTTCCGTATATTTGCATAATTTACAGGATGTATTCAATAATGTTTATAACTACAATATATTTGTTAACAGAAAACATTAAATTGATAGTTGAATTAATTTCTTTGCGCCTCGGGAAATTTAATCTAATAATTTGTATAATAAAATTGGAATAATGTTGACATGTAATTGCAAAATGTGATTCTTTCTCCTCAAGATAATGTGGGAGGATAACTATTAAAAAGTCTAAACACAAAACCGCTAACTTTAAAGTGGATCGTTTTCATAGCGTAACGGGATACTGTTGTGACACGTATTAATTTTCGACATATATTTCATTTTATTTATCTAAAATAATTTTACAATATTTAATCATTGTATACGAAGTTTACATAGAGTACAGATCCTGAGATATTCGCAAGGCACCATTCCGGGGTTGACCCGGCAAACAAACACTCGTAAACTCAAAGTCTGACAGGCGCCTGAGTAATCTCAGTCCTTTGAAAAGATATTTGCGGCTCGACGAGAAAACCCAGGTCAACCAAGGTTAGCAAGGTGGTTGACCCAAAAGATGGCTAGGTGTGGCCCATCCCAAATTTTGTATTTTGTAGAGGAAGGGTATGGACGTCAACCCATTGGAGGACCTGGAGAAGATAGTTAAATATTTAATAATTAAAATAAAAAAAATTATGATTCCAAGTTTTTTGTTGTTTCCACATCTATCTTGCGCAAGCCTTTTAACCACACACCTACAATCTCCATAATCTGCTTCGCGTATTCCATCATTTTCCTCCCGCTTCTGTCCTTACCCCTCTAATACTAATTTACAAGACCTTCATGTCTCAAAACGTAGCATGTTAATCTATCCCTTCTTTTGGTCAACGCTCCTCATATTGTTCGCTCTTCCCATATTCTGTTTAGAACTTCCTCGTTAGTAATTTTATTCACCCATCTGATTTTCAGCATTCTCCTGTAGGACCACATTTCAAAGGCTTCTGTTCCTTTCCTTTCCGCAACTCCTATCGTCCACGTTTCGCACCCATATAACGCCACGCTCCATACCAACATTTTTAGCATCAATTTCCTAATATTCACACTTATATTACCCGTAAGTAAATTATGAGGATGATCCCGAAACAGGCAACTCCCCTTTAATAGCATAGGAAGGGAATTTAAAGTGGGGGATGCGGAAGGTAGAGCAAAGTTTGACTAAGGCCCCCAGGCTATTATTACGACACTTAATTATTTATAATTTTTAGTTGTTCTAATAACATTGGAGTTTCATAAATGAAGTATTACAGTTGTGTAATTGAATTTTAAATTTGTCGCAAAGAAAATTCAGAATCATTCACAAAATAAATGTCTATTCTTACATTGGAAATAGTTAAGTTTAATAAGCAGTGGTAACCCTATGAAAAGGACATCTTCCTTAGGCGATTACTAATACTGTGTGTTTCCTATTCGTATCCATAAACAATGAGAGCATGTTATTAATCCAAGAAAATGATTATTCATGTCACTGTTTACTAAGCTCTCGCCTTGCCAGGACCAGGGACTCCCCTGTCTGGGAAAGGATGCGCGCCAACAAGTCTTGCAGCATATAAGCATGCAATTGCCAAAGCCAAGAGCGATAGCTGGAAACATTTTCTTGAAAGCAGCATTGAATCCGATGTCTGGAGCCTCCCGTATAAACTTGCACGGGAGAGGAGCTCTGATCCTAGCCATTGTCCACAAGGCTGACGGATCTTCAACGGTGGCTGGCAGACGTGATCCTAACGATGACGCCACATCCGACAATGAGAAAAACAGAAGCGTGGATACACTGGCGAGGAAGCCACTTCCCGCTACAGCAAGAAACCACCCTACGTCAAGTTGAGATAGCAATCAAAAAGTGTAAACGCAACAAGGCCGCTGGTCCGAACAGAATCCGGGCTGAGATCCTACAAGAAACGGCAAAAACGGTTACACCAGTCCTACAGCCTTTCTTCAACGCGTGCTTTCTTCCATTCCCGGTGATATGGAAGAAGGTTCAAATTGTGCTGATTTTCAAAGGCTTAGGGAAGGAACCGTCCGACCCTAAGTCGTATCGACCGCTAAGCCTATTGAGTACTATGGGTGAAGTACTAGAAAGAATCCTCGTAGACAGGCAACTGAAGAGCGTTGACGCCAACTGCGGTTTAGACGATCTGCAGTTCGGCTTCCGTAAAGGACGGTCGACTACAGATGCCATTTTAAAAGTAGTAAACTGCTTGCGGGATTCAAACGAAAACTATCAGATGACCGTACTTATAGATTTCGCCGGAGCCTTTGATAATATGTGGTGGCCCGCGCTACTCGGACACTTGTTTTCAGGGGTATCGACGACGCGCTCATTCCCATAATTATGGATTACAGCAGGCAGCGATCTGTGGAGCTATGTACCGCGCAGGGTAGAGCTAAAAGACGAATAGAAAAAGGCTGTCCACAAGGATCAATAGTTGGCCCGCTGTTGTGGAACATTTATATTGAGACGTTATTGGCAAAGTTGAAGACGGAACTTGCCCTTAAAATAGCAGTTGCTTATGCGGATGATCTCGCAATAGTTGTAGCAGGTCCATCCATGAAAAATATCGAAGAAGTCCCGAAAGTCCTACAAAGTACTCGATAGATGGTGTGCTAAGGAAAACATGGAAGTGTCTACCCAGAAAACCCAAGCAATAGTCTTTGGAACTACCTTGGGTCGTCTCCCAATAATCAAATATCGCGGCAAATCAATTGCCGTCTGCAGGGAAGTGAAGATCCTTGGTGAAGTACTGGACGAGAAGTTGAGCTTCATGGCTCACTTCAAAGAGGTGTTACCTAGAGCAGTTAAGGTAACTAACCAAATCTTAAGAGTTGCACGTAGAGAGTACAACATCACGCCTGCGAAGTTCCTGACCTATTACGGGGCGGTCTTTGAGTCCATGGCCTTGTACGCCATCCCGGCTGCATCGCGTGTGCTAAAGAAGGTCGCCTTGTGTAGGCAGCTGCGAATTGCGCAAAGAAAGGATCTCCTTCGAGCCTATAACACTACGCCTAACGAGGCACTTCAGATTATAAGCGGCCCCCATCTGGGCGGAAGCCTTGAAGACTGAATCGTCCAGGAGGAAGATCGCTGGAGCTTACCTCACAAGCGCGCTAAAAGTCGCCAGCGCATTCAGGACCGTCTCCTACGATGCAGTGTGCGTCATCGCCGGAATGAAGCCCATAGAACTGGAGGCAGAAGAATGCAAGCGGCGATTCCACCGAGCCCGCCTCAATGCCGAGTTAGAAGAGTCATCGCGGTGGAAGAAGGTCGAGAAACCATCAGATCCTGGCAGGACCGCTGGGATCACTGTGACAAAGGAAGATGGACATACCGGCTGATTCCCGACTAGGAACGTGGGTCAACAGGAAGCACGGTGAGCTGAACTACAACCTCACTCAGTTCCTGGCGGGACACGGATGCTTCAAGTAATACCAGAAGAAATTCGCCATAAAGAAGATGAAATGTGTCCAACATGAACGGAAGAAGTGGAAGACGCGGAACACGTTTTCTTCGACTGCCCTCGCTTCAACGAAGGAAGAGCAGCAGTACAGGAGCTTCTCAGACGTCGAGTGAGGCCTGAAGATATAACGCCGTTTATGTTTCAGGACCAAGAAAGCTGGGACGTAGTGTCACACTTCCCTACGAAGATTCTGGAGAACCTACGGAGCGTAGAAAGGCAGCGTCTAGAACCCAACTAGTGAATGTGCTTATAACTGTCTTGTCGTGAGTGCGAGCGTTTATGAAGCGTAAGTGAGAGTGAGAGTGCGTATGAAAGTGTATGTGTGAGTGTCTACGCGATGCGTCATCAGATGAACGTTCGACGAAAGCATATACATCCGACTGAATGCGTGTGTAATAGTTGTATTTTGTAAATTGAGCGTGTGAGTGAATCTTGTGTAAGTGAGATAATGTATAGTTTGCATCTTCGATGAGACGTGTGAACGGACGCTAGTAATAGTTAAGAATAGCTATACTATAGTTTTATTGTTATTTAATAATTATTATACCTATGTGCGCCCATTCGCAATACAACCCCTCGTGAAGTAATGCCTAATGGTGGTTCCGCGAAGAGGGACTTTGTAAAGGGAGGTGGTTTTAGTGGGTAAAAATCCCACACACCGTGTAACTCGGGTTTCACGGCGTCTTGTGAAGATTTTCCCCTACCCTCGATAAAAAAAAGGATTATAAGCGGGATACCGTCGCTGGAGCTCGTTGCTCGAGCAAGAGCGGCGTCCTACTTCCTAAGCAAAGGAGATGTGCAAATGGCACGGGCCCTCACGGACGAGTCTTGTGACTCGAAGGTATCAATGACAATGTGGGCCAACCGTACCTCGACACATACCTGGAATGTGACCCATAAAAGTGAGTGGACACGACAAGTGCTACCGAGTCCGCACTATACAGGCTAAGCCTAAGGGCAGTGACGCCAACAAAAGAACTTGTCCACATTATGAGTGGATATGGCCCTTTTAGGGTAAAACTATATGAGGTTGGAAGAGCGGACTCGCCAAGCTGCGCCTGCGGGGAGGGGGGAAGAGACGGCGGAACACGTGTTGATGAGGTGAGGTGCCCCGTTTGGGAAACCTTATTCAGGGCGATCCGCCGACTCGGTCTGCAGGAAACGCTGAACAACCCCGAAGGGGTTGCAACACTCATAACGTCTCTACGGGTTCTAGAGAAAGCAAAGGTGGACCTGGAAAGCGCCGTTATAATACAAACCATTGACTAGCAGACTATGCGGGCAGCTCTCATGCGCCTTGGTGTCGGTCGGTCGCATGGTTCCCAGTGTTTGAGGTGCCGTGAACCCGCGAGGGACTCCACCGGTAGCCGAGCTGACTTCTAGTGACAAGACTAGTTATCCTAAATGAGCACGGGAGTTAGACGATGACGGGTAGGCACTTGCAAAAGTTGCTAGTAACCGAGGATAACTCAAGGAAGTCGACGAGTCTCAGACTAAGGGGTCGAGGCTGCATGCCAGCCTTAGTAACCGATGTCGAAACTTCCTGGTCGCGCAAACCACCTACAGGAGACGGGGAACGATGGGCCTAAAAAACCAATTCACTACCTGGAGAGCAACAAGTTTCAACGACATTTGCTCGAAGTCGTGCTTGCTGCTAGGGGAAGTTCTGAAAAGATTTCTCCGAAGGTTTGGGCGGCCCGAATGAATGTAAGAGCAAGCTCTACTCACGCGGTGACCCCAGGGTATCCATTCGTTACCACAAAAGAGTAGCACGCGGCCCACCAGAGCCTTCAGCGAAAAACTCTAGTACCCCGGGGTGAGCTTAGCCCAGCTGTCGCTCTACTGGGCTCACAAAATGGGTTGGACTCGGGAGTGGCACTGACGTGCGCTCAAAAAAACTCACGGAGGTGGTGCTAGACTTCTGGGTACCTAGTTATGCGAATCTTAGTAGTAGGGGGTGGACTGGGCCCGGTTTTGAAGCCTCCTGCCCTCAGGTAAGGCAGCGGCCCAGAAGGGTACCTCCATCGTTGCGGGTGAAGTACGTTTCCTACGGTGCGAGAGTCGTGCGCAGTCTGAGCAACATAAATTTGCACTTCATGAGCCGCTTCGGGAAAAGGTTCGCCCTCGACTCGCCCGGTTTCTAGCCAGAGCACGATCACCTTCGACGAGAGGTCTGCAGGGCCTTGTACGCCAAATACGCTCTGTGATGGTTGGACGATTCCTCGGCCTTCCAGTATTAATTTTATGTTTCGCCTTCACGTCGAAGCACGCAGAATATTTTTGAAGCAATTCAAGAAATTTTGTCTGCTGATCGATGGTTAACTGCGGCGCCAGTAACTTACGAAACTCGAATTCGTTGTTTTTCGTCACTGTAGGAAGTCTGCGGCTGGGTAGATTTTCTTCCATGACAGTCAGATGTTGTTGTGTTATTAGCTCAGCCCTTGCTAAGCACATATGTCTCGGAAGAAACTGAGGTTCGTTCTGCCCATTAACTACCCATAAATCTCCAGTGCCATTCTTGAACGATATGACCGACGCAGGAATAATGACTTGTGATAATTTCTTCTTCGCTTCAATTATAAGATCTACGTGGCCATTTAACTTAGGGCACGTGACTGTAACCTTGGTAGCGCTCGACGCAGGAATGGTAACATCGTCGAGAACAAATAACCGCCACGAATCCTTATTTCCTATTTCTTCGGAAGCTTGTAATTCGTCTAACAGAATTTCAGAACGTCCACAGTCAATTAAGGCTTGCGAGCTTTTCAAAAATTCGAACGGATGAATTCTGTTTTAATTTTCAGCCTGATGGTGCATCTTCCGGCTGGTTGCACATATTTGCCATCCGCGACCCTTAAAATAGTATTCCTGTTATCAGCGATCTTGGTCTTCTTCAACTGTCGTCGAAACGTCTCGGAGATAACAGAAAAAGATGCGCCGGAATCTATTAGGGCTCGTACCGACTTGTGGTCCAACATTACGTCTATATAATTTTCAGGCATCTTGGCGATGGTCATCGACGGAGGATTTTCTTCTTCCGCGGCCTCACCTCCAGGGAAGGTCGCGTCATCTAGTTTTCCAGGTTACGTCGGCTAGGGGAGCGACCGAATGGTGACGGAGATCGGGAGCGACGTGACGGAGAGCGTCCTCTCCTTGCGGCGGGATGCGGCGACGACGACCTGTATCTTTCTCGAAACAACTCTGTCTGTTCGGCATCGTCATATTGGCGTCCATGGTCATATGCGTCCTGTTCTCGCCTAGTTCTTGCTTCAGCAGATACACGCCTCCTGTCCTTGCACCATATGTCCGGGACGGCCACAATGGAAACACACAGGTCTATTATCCCGTGTCCTCCAGACGTCTGTCTTCCTTGGGGAGTAGGTTGCCTCTTCCTACCGTACAACTACTTTCGCATAGGTCGGCTTCCGCTTCGAAACGACCTTTCGCCAGGAGGACGTCTGGGTGGAAATTGGCGCCAAAACGCTTTCCACTTCCTCCCGGATGGTCTCTTGGATGACCTCTGGTTCTGCGACGTCGTTTTTAAGGGAAAGAGCACGCTGAATCTTCCCTTACTATCTGTCGAACGAGAGACGGCAAATCATTCGCCTCTCCTACTGAGGCATAACAGCACTACGTTGGGAAGCCTCTCGAACCTTCGTCGAATTCGTTTTTGATTCATCTCTTCGATGAACTGGCAGTGCTTTACGAACTCGTCCGTCGATTTTACGTCCTTTAGTAGGAGGGCCTGATATAAGTCCTCTGCGACACCTTTCATCAGATGTGCCAGTTTTTCATCTTCCCCCATGTTTGGGTTTACCGTTCGGCACAATGCGAGAACGTTTTGGATGTACGACTGGGCGTTCTCGCCACTTTTCTGAGCCCTGTATTTGAACTCTTCGGTGGCCTGCTGAACATGACGCTCAGAATCGCCGAATGCATTCTGTATCTCGGCCTTGAATGTTTCCCAGCTAGTCAACTTTTCTTCAACATTTTCGAGCCACTGTCTTGCGGTTCCGTCCAAATAAAAGTATGCATTGGCTAGGCAATCCGTGTCGTCCCACTTATTGAATTTGGCGACCCTTTGGTAGCCCTTGAGCCATCTGCCTGGGTCTTGTCCGGCGTCTCCTGTGAAGATGGCAGGGTTCCTTATCTGCTGCTGAACAGCAGCATAGGCCGGTGAGCTCCTTTCCTGGCGACCCATCACAGTGCTTGTTGGTTTTGTGTATGGTACGTACTCCGGATTCAAGCCTTGGAGTCTCCTGCTTTGTCGAGGTCTAATGGGAGCCACTGTGTGTTAAGTTTAGATGTACCCGGCGCCTCCACCAAAAATGTCACGTTTCGTAGGGATCGTGAGTTTCAATAACACATACGTAGAGGTTATAAGCGTTTAATCAACGGCGAAGTGCTGTACAAAGCTCGTACTGCTTAAGACTGACTCCGATTTGGAATCCAGTCCTATTTCTATTTATACATACATGGAATATTCTAGAAGCAGAACATTCTAGAAACAGAAAATACTAGAAACTAAAGGCAAACAATGTAAATAAATTAAATAAATAAAAATGGTTGCGTCGGCTGGGACTCGAACCCGAGTCTACGTGTCTGCAGTCCGGCTCGCTACCGCTCTGCCATCACTGCAGGTCTTGAGATGTGGCAATACTTAGAAAATTTTGAAACCTTTGTAATTAGGTTATAGTTTAACTGAGTATGAGAGTGAGCCTGAGTGGGTAAAATCAACATTTAATGATTGTGAAGCCGCACGATTTATCATTGCCCATAATTCATTTGTAAATTAAATTGTTTAAAATTTTAACCCCGATGTTTAAATATTAATTAATCCTTCCCCTCCCGTAATAATTAATTAAAACCAAGACCCCTGAGAGTCTCATGTTCGGCTCAATAACTCACGTGTATTTGCTCAACGCTGGCCATCTCCCTCTGGATCACGTTGTTTGCGATTGCCGTTTTCTTTTATTATATATTATAGAGTAATTCTGCGTATGCAGTGGCGCCCGGGACGGCTATCGACGTCGGCGGATACGAGGGAGAGGGGAACGTTACAGTACATAGAAGCTAATGTATAAAATCACAATCCACCTTCTGCAAAAAATATTATCAACGTTCTAAAATCTTCATTTTGTTCGTTCTCACAAGAAACAAAAAAATGTTTTAAACAATATCATTTTTCAGAGCAAATGGTTAACAGTGCGAAACTTGAGTCTAAATAAACGTTACAAATAAATTTTAGGCTACCTTAAAAATCAAAAGTTAGAGCTTCAGTTCTATTTATTTTTCTTTTCAGCCACACTATAAGTAACTTCTTCTTGACAAGAGTAAAAAAAAGTTTTAACTGAAACAAATATGTTAAAAATCCGTCTGTGTAACTCCCTAACGTCCTGTGATATGGGAAGACTATAAATGAACCTTTTTCTGACACGAATGATGTCAAATTTAGGCTATACATACGATTTTTGCTCTTAAATACGTAACGTGTGTTACAACATTTGTCACATGTTAAGTATAAAAAATAGTGCCATGCTAAAAGGTTATGAACAGTGCATTCATTCCTGTTAACCATCATGATCACTCCGAATCAAATGCATGCACATAAAACACTTGTTATAACTGGATGTAATGATTCTTCGATGTTTTATAATGTACAGCCAAACGCGATTAGGATACCAGAATTATACACTGACTTGCAACTCTGTTCCGGCCTCCCCATGAGTATTTCGTATTCAGTATGACCACTTTTGTTGAAAGGAGATGCGAGAAATCTTAAGATTATGCTTGATGAATATCAGCCCAGTTGTATAGAGCACTTCATGTTCCTGAAACCACTCTTCACATGGTCCGCACTGGATAGGAGTGTGGTATTCTACCCACTAAAATCACCTTCATTTCCAACGATAACTGTGTGTTTCTTCCTGTGGGACCGTCGTTAGACATTACTTCACAGGAAGCAGTCGTAGCGTCAAGCTCCGTCTCCATTAAACGTTATGTCGAAATGTCGTAATCGTCGAATTATTGTAGAGGCACATGTTCTTACTTTATTCCACTTTATGAAGTGAAATCAGCGTAATGAGAACAAAATTATCTGGTGTTATTGAAATTGCAATATTGCTTTCTAATGCTCGTCTCTCATCTTAAAATATCGAGTAACTGAAAAACACGTATTCTATGATGAAGCAGCCCATAAAGAGGCTGGCATATATTATGAGCAACTTGGACCATGAAACATTTTACTAAAAACATCCGGATTTTATAGATTCTATAGGTACAGCTTACAATTATGCATTCTTAACTCTTTGTATATGAATATATATTGTAATGAAAAAACGCAGGTTTTGGTTATATAGTGGCATTGTGAGGCGCAGTTCGGCCTACAACAAGAGGTTATTACGTTTTAAGTTTTGTGCGCAATTAGCGAGGCCAACAACAATATCGGATTGGCTGAAAACAGGTGAACCCCCGATGGGGATCCCCTGTGGGAAACTCCCTCGGGGCGAGTGTAAAAAAATGGTGGTGTGTGAAAAAGACCAATGGCGGGGAACCCCGGAATTTTGTGAAGAACCGATGGCGGGGAACCCCGGAATTGTGTGAAATAACCGATGGCGGGGAACTCCCGGGCTGAGAACTTAAAAGGGAGCCGTTGGGAGGCTCATGAAAGCAGATGAGTTGGGGAGAGGACGGACGGCGGATCTGTCAGATGTGTCTGAAAGGTAGATAGTTTCAGATAAGTTCAGATGAGTCTAGAAAGCAGATGAGTTGCGGAGAGGACGGGTTGGACCTGGTTAACTACCTTCATCAGTGTAAAAAACCTGCAGACGCCAGAGAGACGCGGAAACATTCGTGAAGTTGAATGTTTATAGGCCCAGTAATTGTGGGTAAGTTCTTAAAAGCTGTGAAACTTGCTCATTGTGCCGATTGAATAAATTTAAATGATTTCTTTTCTATTTTCAGTAACTGCATGCTCCACTTCTCGAGAGACCCAAAATCCCCTGAGATATTGTTTCATGTAATAACTGTAAATTGCTAAATATAAAATTTTCAAAATGATTAAAATTTGTTCAATTAATAAATTAATGTCTTATGCCCTGAAAAGGATATTACAATATATTGTGATAAAAAAGGCGGATTTTGTGATGTTGTGGCGTTATGAGGCGCAGTTCGGCCAACAACAATGGCTAGTCGGCTGAAAGATGGTGATTCCCCGCGGGAGTGTCCCGCCGAGCGTGTATAAAAAATGACGATGGTGAACCCCCGTGGGAAAACCCCCGCGAACGTGTGTAAAAAATGAGGGCGGGGAACCCCGAAATTTTGTGAAATAGGGGAATTCCCGTCGGAAGATTTAAAAGGGGAAGCCGAGGCCCCAGAAGTTAGATGAGAGGAGTAGAGGACGGACGTACGGAGAATTGAAACGAGTGGAGGAAAGGACAGACTTGGTCCGAGCAGATATCCAGAAGCAAACGAGTGGAGGAGAGGACGGACGTGGTCCAAGCAGCCCGAGAAGTCCGACGAATTGAGGAGAAGACGGACGAGAGCAGACGTGTCCAGACGTGATCAAATCCTGCAAGACGCCAGAGAGACGCACAAACATTCGAGAGGTGGATGCTAGTTGTCCCAGTAATTGTGAAACTTGCTCATTGCTCTGGATAAATAACATTTAATGATTTTTCTTTCTATTTTCAGCTTCTGCATACTCCATCTCTTGAGAGACCCAAAATCCCCTGAGATTAAGCCCGTGTATTCACTTTAAATTAATAAATGAAAAATTTTTAAATTGATTATAATTTGTTCTGTTAATTAATAAATGTTTTATACCCAAAAAAAGTATATTACAATATATATGAGTATAGAAAGGAAATCATACTTCAAGGAGAAAAAATAAAACACCCTACGGTTTGCGGACAATATTGTAGTATTAGGAGAGTCAGAAGAAGACTTGCAGACTATAATAAATGGCATGAACGTGGTCCTGGAAATAGAGTACAAGGACGACCAAGGTAATGGAGTGTGAAATGGTAAATAGTGGAATAAGAAAGGGTGTTAGACTGGGAAGGGATATTTTGAAGGAAGTTAAGGAATTCTGCTACTTGGGCAGCATAATGACTAGGGTAGGATAGCACAGGCAAGGAAGTCTTTCGCAACAAAGAGGAATTTACTTACGGATAATAGAAGTATGGTATGAGATCATTACTAAAAATGTCGGTGGCGTTATATAGGTGAGAAACGTGGACGATAGGAGTTGCAGACTGGAAAAGAATAGAAGGTTTTGAAATACGGTACTATAGAAGAATGAGATGGTTGTATAGAGTAACTAATCAGAATAATAGAAGATATAACTTTGAAAGGATTCATTAATAGACCCACGTTTTGAGATACGAGTGTCATGTAAAATTCGCATTATAGGGAAGTAAACAGAAGATAGAGGGAAGGATACGTTAAGTAAATTATAGAGGATGTGGTTCAATGAAAAGGTTTGCAAATAACAGGTCAGCATGCATCTGCAACAGCAAAATAACATATGCTTTTAACAATACAAGTAATACGTTTTTGTTCGCTAATGCTGAGTATTCTGTCATTAACAATATTAAATTGACGTGGATAATGTTTGAAAAATGTCTCTGAAATTGCCATTTCTGAGGATAAGTGGACCACTCCGAAACAGCTGTATTAGTTTTTGATTACGAGACGCATGCTGGGAAATGTTGAAGGTTCGATACTCTCTGAGTTGTCTCGTCTTCATATGTTCAATGCGTTGCATGTTCCAAAGGTTTCCGCAGCATTCACACTAAAATTGGTCGAGTTGTGACTTTCCAATCAGCTTAGTGATCAACACCGAAAGAACCAGGCGATGTATTTCTCATGACAGAAATAAAATTTTAACTATTTGTAGATTAGTTACACAATTGTGTTTTCCGTTTCTAGGCTGTAACCATATTTCAGTGAAAATTTTCCGTGATTCAGCGATACATCATATTTTCCTACAAATTGTATGAAATTGGTGCCTTTTTTTCGTTTTTGTACTGGGTTTGTAGCTTACTCTTCATCTTGTGCACGATGACAGAATGGGATCCAATTTTAGAATTTATTACAATTCAGCTTCATCCAACTTCTATTCTTCTATCACCTTACTGCAGTAACTTTTTTTAGTACTTATTATATTGTATTGTGTAGTAGTAACATTGGCAACTTTCGTTGGGTCAACCGTGAGATAACTTCGTGTTTATCAGAAACGAACCAATGGAGTATCACCCAGCGGTCTTAATTGACGAAAGATATCAATCAATTTTACTACTCATTTACGCAGGTGCTGCTGTGAAAAATTTAGGTAATATTGAACTTCTAGACCTCTTTGTCCACCTTGAATATATTTTATTAAACACTAGTTCAAATTTTGGTGCTGTCAAACGTAACCTTGACTGATACGTGCAGGAATCTAATTAAGGAATTTGGTGATCTCTTTTTCGTGTTACAAGAATCTGCTCTTTTCACAGTCTTCATGTTTCTTACGCATTTGGAAAATCATTTTTCATCCTTCCAGTTCTCCAAGGATAGAATATACCCATTAATCTCGACTCATTTGCCATCAGCTTCAAAACGTTTCACGCTACTCCTATCCTATGGAACTTTCAATTTTTTTTAAATTCCGTTACTACTTTCAGGGATAGTTTCTTGCTAATAACTAAAATATGAAACTTTTTGTTGAAACAATGATAATTAATCAATTTCCGAGCATTAAATGCATTGGAATGCTATACTTGCTTGTGAATTCATTATGAATACGCTGAATGCATTCTAGTATTTAGTTTTAAACTGGTATATAGTCTGTTACATTTTTATGATATACTTAGTTTTGATAATTAATTACCGTATTTCAGTGGCCAGGTCAAGCTTAGTTTCATTGCAGTGTCTACTCTTGTGCCCGAAAGGGACGAAAGTCTTCCCCTTCAAATTCTGAAATAAATGTATACCTAATCAAAGATCTCGAAGGCAATCCATGCCACTCGTTCCTCACAATCTCCGCTTCCAAGTTAAATGTTATCACACGCCTACCTCTTCCTTCTCAAATATAATCCAATTTTTGTGAAAGCAATACAGTCCTAAATCGGACAGTGCGACTAATTTACTAGCTTACTTCAACATAAAAAACTCTCTAAATATTTTTCCATATGATGTTATTTACACATAAATGTATCTCCTGGGGTTTTATCATTTGCTGTTATTTGTAAACACCAAATGTTATTTCATACATTGAATAGAAAGATTAAGAATTTCAATAAACGTTCATTAAAAGTTATATATTTATCTCCAATTTTTGATCGGCTAAAACCCAGCTTGGTGGTAAACAAAAATATCCTTCTTTACCAACAATTAACGTCTGTTAAAAATATATATAAATTAAGAATTAACGAAGCTTATAACAGACATTACACGATAATTTAGAAGAGTTTTTAACTCGACCATCCGTAGTGATCTTTGTCAAATCTCAAAGCAACTGAGGATATAAAAACAAATAACATACAATCAGAGAATAGAATTTTAATTGACAGAGATCTCTTACTCTGACCAATGTAGCCAAACGAACAATTATTACATGAAATTTCATACGCAACATTACGTCAATCAAAAGTGTTAAGTTTATCTTTATGTTTTTTATATAATTCGCTTAAAAAATTTCTTAAAATTAGTTTAGAACTTTTTAAAATTTTAATGTAAATATTTTGTATAATTTTTGTAGTAACACCTACGTAACGAAACGTCGTATAATGTAAATAAAAACTGAGTCCGTCAAACTAGTCTTTAATTAATTTGAATTGAAAAATAATACGATTGGTATTTATAAAATGATAGTAATAAATCATATTTTAAAGAGGGTGTTTGTTATTTAAATATTATATCGAAAAGCCATTACAGTGAAGTGCAGGGAACAGACGAAAAGTTCACAGATGAGTGTGAAGCTGTTTATAGTTAACAGTTATTAGTATGAATAAGAAGTTCTCGGGATTTCACCCGGTTTGTCAATCATAAGATAGCCTTCGAAACGTTCTTCTCTTCATTTATATATTAACTTTTTCCGTTTTCGACGTTGCCACCGGACTTAGCGAAGTACAATGCAATGAACGATTGAAATGTGTCCAAATGATCCATACACGAACATTATTGTCGTATTGAACATGTTTCGTGTGTACTTACTGATCTAACTCCACTAATTTGAAACTTTCTGTCAACATGTCGCTTCGTCAGTTACAACCGTTGAACATTCTCTTTTCCATAAATTACACGTGCCTGTTTCTAACTTGGACTTAATTACCGTGGTAAACGTGGTTGTAATCTCAGAACTGCCAATTAGTTGCACTTAATGTAGATTTTAGTGCGTTCGGAGACAATCAGAATTTCTTCATATCTCAGTTTCTTTTGATTAATTTGAGCACACCCCGGCACTAAAACAGTTGCTTATTGTCTCCTGAGCTCTATTAGCCGACGTCATGTGGCCTAGTGACTAGCGTCGCCAGAGCTCCAGGCACGGTCTTGGATGCTTGTGTCGTCTTGGTCACGGAGACTCAATACGCATCGTTCTAAATTCGGAATGTGTCATGCAAGAGTGTGGGCCGTAGAGCCATGGAAGAAGAAGAAGGTTTCCGAGACACAGGCGTCTATAATTTGAAACACTGTAATACATTCAGACATTCTGGCTCACCTAGAAAGTAAGTGTTGTTGATCAGCACATTGGGATTCATGAAAGTTTGTTTTGGAGAGCGAAAGGCAGAGAATTACTGATATTGTCAACGATTTCATAAAGGCGCATAGAGATTTCTTCTCGATGAGCTCGGAATTGCAACTACAGAAAAGAGGTATCAAATCAATTTCACATATAACAGATAATCGTCAACTTATTTTCAAAGTCAATCAAAATATTTGATATATATATATATATATATATATATATATATATATATATATATATATTACTATTTAAGTTATATGCTTCTACCTGGGAAACGTTGCGTGATGGTGAAAAGCTGATATTATCTATTGAATTCAGGAGTAAACTATACGATCATAGTCAAATATCTTTCGTTATGAAACAAAATAAATTTCTGTTTCGTTTTGAGTGTTATTAACATTCTACGTACTTTGTCGACCTTTATCGGTTTAGTTTCCTGTGTTGGTATAAACAATCACATCAGGCCAGATTATTATTAACACGAATATTTTTATATTAATCCTTATTATATACTTGTAAAATAGTTATATAAGTTTTCCCTATATCAACATAGATTCCATTTGCTGCATTCGTAGCTCATGTCTTGAATTCGCTTTTCGATTTCTGAAATATATTTATGTAATGGCAAGGGTATTAAAATTCTGTGTACGCTTCTAATTTCTGCATTTTTACTTTTCCACCTATTTGTTAACTGTTGTCGCGTTGTTTAAGAAGTCAACCTTGCCAACCATTTCTGAGATTCTCGTCTCGAGAACTTGATAACGATCTTCGACGATAGTCTAAAATCTTTCGTCAAAGTCAGTGAACACACTATTTGTCTGCAGGCGTAGATGGCGATTAATTCCTTTTTAGGCTTCTCCATTGACCGTTATTAAGTGGCGCACAATGCGTGTAGACCTCCGAAGCAGCGGACCGCACGCAAGTGGTGGAACCCTGGCAGGCAGAACAAGCGACTTATCTCGCCTGGCTGCGTGGGAACCGCGACTTCGACTCCGTCGACGGACCACCGAGAGGGACATTCTTGCCCCCCAAGCACCCAACCACTCCATTGCACCTCGACCGTTGCGATCAATTGAATGTCTTTTCCCAATTTCTTTATTTAAATACTACATGCATGGCTATATTTCATATAAATTGTTCAACAAATAATATATGTAATAAACAAAACTGTTTTATACAGCGTCTACACCAGCATTCACTTATAATAAATATTTTTACGGCATTTTAAGAATATCTCTCAAACAAAATTCATTAGAAATGCTTGACACTCTGGCCTTACTAATAGTTGCTGTTTTTAACTGAAGTATCAAAAGTTGCAATAACATTTATCTAAACCTATAAAAGAACAGTTGAGCAAAAGCTCTGAAGTCATACATCTACAGAATTTTATATAAATATCATTTATAAGTATACCGCAGTCACGCGACCAAAAGAATACAATGTCGGCAATTCTTATTCGATTTTTAAAAACGTCGGAAAGAATTGAAAATTCTCTACATTTCTTCTAAGACAAATTAATTTGGAGATCTCAGCTGCTGAAAGTTTACAAACCACATTAACAAAACCTACCTTACATGTGACGAACGATTTCGAAAACTCTGTTGAATCAAATTTCACAATCAAGTATAGCATTCCAAGCAGAATTTGATGCTCGAGAATTATTAATTACCATTGCTTGAACAGAAAGCTTCGTGTTTTAGTTAATAGGAAGAAACTGGGAATAGTTTCAAATTTTAGTAGTCCTTAGACAACAGATATTTTTTCATGCGGTCCTTCGAATACTAAAACTTGGTTTCTCTTTACCAATCATAACATATAAAAGCAGATAAAAAAATTGAATAGCCGATCTTTTGCTCGAAGACACTTGTCTTTTTGGAAGGGAGACAAGCTTTGCATTATTTCACGTCTACAGGCGTATAATGAATCTAGAATTTAACTGTGCCTACAATAAATGGGATTTGAAATAAAGTGAAAATTGACAGTGGTATTTTGTTAAAAATAATTACTCTTGAAAGTCATAAAATGTGCTGTTCTGATAGTTTATAAGGATACAACTGTCACAAGGAAAATAACCATTCATTTTTAGAGGTAGCCAAGCGAAAAGGTTTCATTGAAAACTGTCCACGTTCTCACATTTGTACGAAGTTTGTTTCCGAACGCTGCCGACCTGGAAACATAAATTACAAACAAATACTGTAAGAATATTTACAGGTTGACATGGAAATGTGTTGAGTAGAATGTAGCGCCGGTAGAGCGTTCGGAGGCATAGCGGTTCGTGAGGCAACGGCATGTGAACCGGAAGTCCGTGCGAGGTACTTGGCCCACCTACTCGCAAAGTCGTGACGAAAATACACCATTTCCATCTAACTGTAATCACTCTCAAATAAAATAACATTTTCATAGAAACTATATCGGGTAATATTTTGCAGCTTGTTTCACATAATTACATTCTTATGATATTTCGAATAATTATAGACTAGTCTGCGATAGTTGTCAATACAATGAATACAACCACATGGAACTAATTTGTGTCATTTTACGAAATTAATTAATTATCAATTCTTCACAAATATATGCATACACGTGAGCACTTAATCCAGAAAATATGAACGAGCTTCAAAATGTTGATCTTATAATAACTACTGACACATTTTACTTCGTTAACTTACGAGGTCTGCCCCCTGCGGTGATTTATACTTTCAAAGAAAGAACTGTATGGTAGGTTTATAAACAATGTGTGCTCCCATGAAACAATTTTGTCATCGCCATAATACATGTAGTAACACGCTGTCTAATATGTCAATAGGAATATAACGTCCAGAGTGCTTTTGTTCTTATAATACAAATATATACGCCATGAAAAGACGAACAAAAGAAATGTACGCTCAGATGTGACATTTATCGATTGACGTTTCATATCTTCACTTTGCATATAATAAGTTGAAGAGGAATAATAAACATGTTCTGAAGAGGACATATGTACTTTCATGCTTTCAGTTTTTCGTAACTCCAAAAATGGAGTGTTGAAATTGTGAGGAATAGTAATTACATATGTATTCCAACCACACTTTCATACTAAGTATACTCGCGATATCAACTGTGAATAAATAAATAATTGGTCACTTCGAATTCCACCGACACAGTTGTAAATTTGGCCTTCAATCTATGATACTGCTATTGAGAATATATTCTTGCAAATTTAAATCGTCGTGAATACTTCTACGTAATTTTTGTTGTTCTTGTCATAAATATTCGTTAATTCCTATTTGCCGAGTGGGAAACATAAGTGTGGCATTAATGACATTATCTGTCGTACAAAGTACATGGAAGGGATTGTGTTCAAGTTGATTAACTAAGTCTGAGAGATGCGCCAGCTGTAATTAGTGGGACCGAAGGGAAAACGGGTTTAAAACAAACCGACTTGGCGTGTGCTGTGCGTGGAAATGAAATTGCACGCACACCGACTCAAACAGGAATTGAATTCTGCCGCACAATCTGCAACACACAGCAGCAGCTAGGCTGCCGTGTTATTTTCCTTGCTCTGAATTGAGTTAATTGCTGCGACGACATCACGGGTCCCTAATTGCGCTGCACGCCGCGTTCGCCTCACTCATTGGTCGATACGGCGTGTGCGCCCATTGGCCAGCGGGGACCAATCGCGAGGTGCCTCCTCTCCCTCCACTCTGTGGTCGCCCCCTCCCCCCCACCCCCACTCTTCCGCCGGCATGTCACTATGAATAATTAGAAACATTCAACCTTATCATGCTTATAGCTTTCACAGTCATAATTATTAAGGAAAAGTATACTAAACCAAATACGGTGATGTCAACTTTCTTTTTATTTCTTCCCAGTAGGCCTGTCGTGTCGTCTATACATCTAATATTTACTTATTAGCTAATTTTATCCGTTAGTATATTTTATGACTTTTCGTAAGTCGGGAGTTATTTGATGGAGTTTACATTTGGTACTGTATGCTTTCAGCAATTAATGAGCGAAAAAGATAAAACAAATAAATCTTATATCCAGGTTTTGTCGTGAAATTGGATACTTACAATGAACCTACACATATATTAACGTTTATTCTAATCGGTCCGTATATTTTTAAATGGAAATTTGTTGAGACCAAATTTGGCGTTGGAGTCGGTCGGTCGGATGTGATCGTAATTGCGAACGGCCGTATCATTCGGTGATTGCTGATCCGTGTGGTATGGAGTCGCATGCTGGCTGGCGCTGGTTACGGAGTAACTCAACTCGATGAGCGAGCACGGGCCACCGGGATATCGATTTTCGCGGAGACGGTGCAAATAGGGGATTGCGGGGAAGGGGGGGTGACATTTCCGTCCCTAACTCTACCGTCTCTGTCTGCATACCCGTTCCACGACATTCTAAGCGTCACAAATATAAATACCCTCATTTCTTCGATAATTATTCTTCAGTACAATAGCCGTGTTCACTTCTATATGATATTAGGTTATTACGTTTTCAGACTGTGCTCATTCTTTCATCACTCACGGTGTAATTAGGAACTTCTTATAATTCTCACCTCTCTAATTTGGTTTTACTTTAGAAATTCGTTGGTATGATTAAAGAATACTGAAACCAACAGACAGCGTTGGGGAACAATTCGTTACCGTTGGAATACGTGGAAATTAAGTGGTTGTAATAAGGAAATGAATTTAGAACGTTTTGGGCCTATTTAATTCTGCAAACGGCGTACTATATGTAGCAAATGAATGAAAGGTCTTTGAAAACGCAACATAAAGCTGGAAAAGAAGGTTGTATAAATTAGTTACAACATGCAGAGAAGCTCCTGACCTTGAGCCATGACGACGATACGCTATCTGTTTCACCGATTGAGAATAAAGGAAATTATATATATATATATATATATATATATATATATATATATTTATATATGGTTTGAGAGATATAAGAATCTGATGGGTTGCAAACTCTTAACTGAGGCTCCTTCGCCCCGACGTCCTTACTGCTCCCAACATTCGATTCCTTGCCATATCGCACTTTAAACAGCCTCTGGAACATCAAAACTCCGTAACTTCAAGGTTGTCACATGCCGAGGCACTTTCATCATCATGTGTATGTACTGGGCTCGCAGAATTTGGACATGCGGTAAGAGTTGTCCTCTGATTCCATTGGATCAGTCGGCCAGCTGCGTCCTAAATCTGTGGAGACACGGAGAAGGGAATGCTTCACAGCATTCGGAAGGGCGTCAGAATAGTACACAATAGCCCGACGTACCGGATGTAGGTGAATCCCCTTTTCAATTCCCTTCCCCTGCTATTAAAGGCGAGTTGCCTGTTTCAGGATCTCCCTCATGTAGCTCATTACCCCCTCCACGCCAAAGAAAAGTGATTTAAATATTAAAATATGTAAAAATCAAAGAGAAGAATTAATTACAATTGAAGATCACCCACAGTCCATGAAACTAAATTTAGATCTAGTAAGAATTGTAATTTTTGTGTAAAATAAGAAAATACGCTACATAAATAACAAACTGTTTTTATAAATAATGAAAATTTTGTAATAAATAAATAATGGCTACAAGTTGATAGAAAAACTTGAGGGAATTGTGTTCGCTGGGCCTACATGGGGAAATTCAGATGACTGCTGGATACTTCAATCGTTACGCATTCGTCTCCTAAAACGTCTTAAATTAGTTCGAATACACTAAATGAAAAACCAAATGTGAGTTGCGGGAATAGGACGACTCGCTTGCCAAGATTTCACCTTGGAATCTTGAGAGTAAACAAGGGACACTGTCAGTGAACCGATGACATTTTACATTAAAAATGTTTTTAAAATTACTGTAGTTTAAAATCGTTTGGTTTTGCAGTAGTTTGGGATTATAAATAAATCTAATGGGTTATATTTTGGAAGTGACGCTTTCCACGCAAATAACTTTAGCACATATTTTGAAACAAAGTTAGAAGAAATATTAATGTTTGTTCAGATGTGAATGAATAGCAATATTTTGGTTAGTCGCATGAGCGTACGTGAAAGGAGTCGGAAGGGAGAATGTTTAATTCTGTGGCGGAATCCCGCGACGCCGATCCGATGCGATCCGATCCGATCCGGCGCGCTAATTGAGCCAATCCCTCAACTAACGAGGTCGTAATCCCGACAAACCGCCTCCCAGCCGGTGGCTGCCATGCACAAACGGGACTTTCCCACCATCTTCAACGTAGCTTTTCTCTTCATTCTGATTATTCCTGGCTCTGGACTGCGAATGTTTGGTAAAGAGAAATGAGGAGGTATGCATTCGTTTTGCGCACTGCACAACTGATGCACTATTTCACGACACTTTCAAATTACATTCTAACTTCTGCCCAAATCAATTTCTACGACTTACACAATACACTTGCTACGCCCATTTTGTGTAGATCAAAGTAATCAGTCCACTCACCTGCCATCTATTCTGTACACATGTAATAGCACTACAATTTGTCGAATATTTCCCACTTTATTTATACTTTCAGAATAACATTAATTTATAAATGATTTTCTCCGTCAGTTAAATCTTAAAATTTCGGAAGTTTTTATGCCATTCAAAATCGTTATTTATTTTGTTTAGAAAGTTTTTAGTGCTATATTATTCCCTAAAAGCAATTATTTCGTTATTAAATATTTCAACTAATTTATTTAAATGAATTATTATAAATTTTTAATTGACGGGCATTATTATGTGCAAATTGCAGGTATACCTCATTTTCCCGTTAGTTCTCAAAGGACGAAGAAGGATTCGATTATATGTAATTAAAATAATAAAACATTAAAATAGAAACAACCTCCCGTATGCGTTCCTATACCATTAATCCTATTGCGATAAAACTTTGGTCAGTTGTCATGCTCACCTTCCAGAAGGTTTCTGACAAGGTTTAGAATATTAAAGGCAGAAAAAGCCCCCCCCCCCTCAACACATACAGAAAACGTTTTATATGTACATTTGAATGTATGTTTGCCAATATTTCATTATTTATTTTCTGTATTTTGCACAGTGATAGTAGACATAAAGAGTAGGATAGCACAGGCAAGGAAGAGGCCATTACTCAAGGGTATTATAAGTATGAATATTAGGAAATCTTTGCTAAAAATGTTCGTATGGAGTGTGGCGTTATGTGTGTGTGAAACGTGGACAATAGGAGTTGCAGAAAGGAAAATAATAGAAGCCTTTGAAATGTGGTGCTGTAGGCGAATGCTAACAATCAGATGGGTGGATAGAATCACTAAGGAGGAAGTTCTAAACATAAGGGAAGAGCGAACAGTATGGAGGACGTTCACCAAGAGAAGGGATAGATTAATAGGCCACGTTTTAAGACACGACCTCTTGTAAAATTAGCATTTTGTGTGTGTGGTAAGAACAAAAGAGGGAGGCCAAGGATGGAGTAGGTTAAGCAAAATAGGGAGGATGCAGAATTGAAAAGGCTTGCATAAGATAAGTTGCATGGAGGTTTGCGTCAGACCAGTCTTAGGACTGAATACCACAACAAACGATTTATTTGGTTCGTAGCAATTTCTATATCTAAAATATTTACACATTTCTAAGAATGTGCAAATGTAAAAAAACTGTGTTCAAGAAGTTACAGACTCAAATGTAAAAGCTATAAGAATTTCACATGTTTCTATCATATAGTTGAGGTAAATGTTACACTTTATATCCAAATTGGGAATATTTTCACATCATAAGGTCCTGCGATTACTTTTAACGCCTTCACAGTAAAGAGACTATTTCTTAATTATTTAATTAACAGTGCGGATTTTATATTCTCTCTAAGGTACCACAAGAATTTCAACTCAATTAAAGTACTGGGAATATTTTTATAACTCCGTTAAAACACCAGGACTTTTTGACTCACGTATAACTTAACCCACAAACGGTAAATGTCGGTGTGTGCCCATCAAAGATTTATGTAAATAAGTCAAGCAAACTCTTGACTAAGAGGATACTGTCAAATTAATCCATTTTCTGATCTAACAAGGCGGGCAATGCCGGGCGTCCAGCTAGTGAAATGCATAGCGATAAAGCAAAGTTGTGCGGGAGGGGAAACGTCGAGCTATACTTCCGTTCCTCATCACAAAATTATTATTTAATAAACTGAAGATAATTACTTATTAAAAATAAGCAATTTATACAAAAGTTATTGGACATTAATTATTATAATTACAGGTTTATCATTCCTAGAATATTATACTGTCAATATTGTTAATTCAATTTACAGTGTATAACATCCTTAATTTATAACATTACAGAAAATAATATTTATTCTTAATTACTATCAATATTTAAAACATTAAAAGTTTCCTAATTGATTGTGAAATTTATTTCCAAATATAAATTAAGAATATTTTATGGGTAATAATAACTACACTGCGAATGTTACGTACTGAATTTCATATCATCCCATTCCGTTTTAATATTATTGATTCATTAACCTAATTGTTAATGTTACATTTATACTTATTATTATTCTTCACAGTTTTATCGCAGATTTGTGATCGGCACTGCATAATTCTGCATTATCATTTAAAACTTGCAGGGTATCTAGTGGTTTTATACGCTCTTACCATTTTTTTACATTTGATTTCAGTCAAATTTATTAATTTTTTTAGTTAATTTGTTGTTAATGGAGTGAATTGTTTCATTTTGAAAGTATTTCCTAATCCGGGTGGATTATTTATCAATTTATTTCTATACTGAGGCATCGTATGTCTCCTTCAGCTGTATTTTGCCATTTTCATATTGATTCTATAATCTATAAGCATTTCGGATTTCCCTTATCTTCCTATAATATTGCGTGGGGCTCAATGACAATTAAAATGGGAATTATTTTTGAACAATATTAGAAATCTTTATTAAATTGTAAAAATTAATTACTCTCAGGATTTGTTTTCAGAAACGAATAGTGAGACTTTGGTATGATTAAGGGTTATTACACCATGTATCAGCGATTACGATGCTTAATATCTCCTACAGTTACTGGATCACGACAATGCATATTGCTGTTCTAGTAATCAGTCTTTAGACTGGTCTCATGCAAATCTATTCTGAGTATGTCTTTCCACATCCTTCCTAATCTGATTAGCCTATTCCGTCATTAGCCTCTTTCTTATTTCAACTCAAACTGTCTCAAACTGTGGCCTTTAACTTATCCCTTCTCTTGGTCAAAGTCCTCCTGATTCGTTACCCCATCCCCTCATCTGATTTTCGGCATTATCCTATAGTACCACATTTGAAAGGCTTCTATTATTTTCCTCTCTGTAACTCCTACCGTCCATGTTTCGCACTCATATAACGCCAGACTACATACAAATATTTTAACTAATGATTTCCTAATATAATAGTTATTAATGTCTGTAAGTTTTAATTAATGTTTGAATGAGGCAAAACAGAAAATCAGTAAAACAAAAACCAAAATAGTTTAATATAACTGCATGTTTCGGTCCCGATGTGAATCCTCTTCACATTCAACTACACAAAATTATTACACTACAAACATATACTAGTACAGCCAAAGAATACTATAATAAAATAAACCAAAGAACATTATAATTTAACTAAACAAAGAAAATCAGTGTGTTTTGAAATAAAATTCCTATATTAAAAATTCCATATACTACTGAGGAAATCAGCGTATTTGTGTTGCTTTGAATGCGAAGAATTTGAGATACTTAACGCGCTTTTTTATTGCCGTCTTGTTTAAAATGTCAATAGTATGGTTAGATTATGATATGTTTTAAAATGACGGATGATTTGTCTAGTGGAAGCTACATATTCGCTATGTGTTCCTTAATTCTGGAACTGATGGCGCGTTTACTTTAGCCTATGTACAACTTACACATGGACAGTCGTTACAATTTCATTCTTGTATTAAATTATTTTTGTTTCTGTTTTACTAATTGTCTGTTTTTGGCCCCATTTAAACATTATTAATTATATAATACTTATAGTAGCAATAAGAAAATTCCTATTTCTTCCGAAAGCCTTCCTCTAGTTATCATGCTGTCCAAGAAGCAGTATTTCTTAACTTCCTACAAAATATCTCTTCCCAATATAACAGCCTTTGTTATTCCACTGTTTCCCATTACCTCAGTTTTCCCTCTATTAATACTCATTTTGAACACTTTCTCGACGATCACATTCACGCCATATATTATGGTGTCCGAGTCTTCTTCTGACTCCCCTAATACCACAATATCATCAGCAAACCTTAGTGTTGATATTTATTCTCATTTCATTTTGTTTCCCTTTCCATATTTATTGCCTTCAGTGTGGTTATAGATAACTTCTTTCTCGATATTATATTCCTGTCCAATTCAAAAACCTTAATAGTGTGTTCTAATTTTCATTGTCAAAGGCTTTTTATAAAAGCCATGAACGTAGGCCTTTTTGTTTTCTTATTCTGTCTCCTAAAATTATACGCAGTCCAAATTGCCTCTCTTTTCCCTACATTTTCCCTAAACCCAAACTGATCTCCTAACTCACATTCTATTTAACGTTCCATCCTCCTATACACAATTTTCGTTAATATTTTGCACGAATGGGATAATAAACTAATTGTACTGTGTTGTTCTCATCTATCAACGCTAATATTCTTCGGTATGGGTATTTTGTTACTAAAAATATTGTTGTATTCTTCCTGTTTCGTAGATTTCGCAAACTATCTTGAACAGCCATGATATTGGTTCTTTGCCCGATGATCTTATCAACTACGCTGGAATGTTATCAATTGGTCAGGCCTGTCAGCTCCCTACCAAACTCTGACCTTAATATTGTGTCCCCAACTCTTTTTCCTTCACCTTCTCTTCTTATTTTATTACTGACTGATCAGATTTCCACCGTGATACAGCTCTTCTAGATATTACTTGTATCGTTCCGCCTTTTCTTCTTTATCTAGAATTGGCTTCCCATCTCTTCTCCTGATGTTCTTGTTAATAATTTTCCTCTCTCCGCATGTTTATTTGATTTTCCTATAAGCTGCGTCTATTTTCCCGTTCACTATGGAATCTTCGATCGCGTTGGCTGTTTTGCATTTCCTACCTATCCCATTCATGCATATTGCCATATCTCAAGACCTGCAGTGATGGCCGGACTGCAGAAACGTAGACTCGGGTTCGAGTCCCACCTGACGCAACCATTTTTATTTGTTTACTTTCTAATATTTTCTGTTTCGAGAATGTTATGCTTCTGGAATATTCCATGTATGTATAAATTGGAATGGATTACGAATCGGAGTCAGTCTCACGCAGTACGAGCTTTGTACAGCACTTCGCCGTTAAATAAACGCATATAACCTCTACGTGTGTGTGTTATTGAACCTCACGATCCCTATTATACCTCGACAAAGCCGGAGGCTGCAAGGCTTGAATCCGGAATTCGTGCCATATACAAAACCAACCAACATTGTGATGTATCGACAGGAAAGAAAATGTTGAAGAAACGTTGACCAGTTGGGAAACGTTTCAGTCCGAGATACAGAAGGCATTCGGTGATTCTGAGCGTCGTGTTCGGCAGGCCACAGAAGAATTAAAATAAAGAGCTCAGAAAAGTGGCGAGAACGCCCAGTTGTAAGTCCAAAACGTTCTCGCATTTTGCCGAGCTGTTAATCCAACCATGGTGGAGGACGAAAAATTGTCACATCTGATGAAAGGTGTCGCGGAGGACTTATATCAGGCCCTCGTATGAAACGACGTAAAAACTACGGACGAGTTCGTCAAGCACTGCCAGTTCGTCGAAGAGATGAACCGGAAACGAATTCGACGAAAGTTCGAGAGGCTTCCGAACGTATTGCCGATTCCTCAGTAGGAGAGGCGAATGATTTATCGTCTCTAGTTCGACAAATAGTAAGGGAAGAGATTCAGCGTGCTCTATCCCTTAGAAACGACGTGGCAGAGCCAAGACACCATCCGGGAGGAAGTGGAAAGCGTTTTGGCGTCAATCTGCACCCTTCGTCCTTCTGGCGAAAGGTGGTTGCGAAGCGGAAGCCGACCTAAGCGAAAGTCGTTGCACGGGAGGAGGATCCAACCTACGCCCCAAGGAAGAAAAACGTCTGGAGGACACTGGATAATAGACCTGTGTGTTTCCACTGTGGCCGTCCTGGACACGTCGTTAGATACTGCAAGGACAGCAGACGGGTATTCGCCGAAGCAAGAACTAGGCGAGGACAGGATGTATACGACCATGGACGCCAATATGACGAAGCCGAACACACAGAATTGTTCTGAGGAAGATACAGGTCATCGTCGCCGCATCCCGCCGCAAAGAGAGGACGCTCCCCGTCACGTCGCTTCCCTAGCCGACGTAGCCTGGAAAAATAGATGACGCGACATTCCCTGAAGGTCAGGCCGCACTAGAAGAAAATCCCCCGTCGACGACCGTCGCCAAGATGTCAGGAAATTATATTGACGTAATGTTGGACCACAAGTCGGTACGAGACCTTATAGATTGCGGCGCATCTTTGGATTTTTAGATATTGAAAATTACTTACATATTTATATTTTATTAAGAAATTAGAGAACAGCGTATGCACTTCGTCAATATTTTGAGTTCAAAAATATGTCAGTTTTGTAGGCTACGAGTTTCCTACGGCGGAATTTCAGTTGTGAAACGCGACGCGACCATGTACTGCTCAATTCTTTGTCTGCAGCTGAACTTAATTAGAAGATCGGGATTCGGTAAATTGTAGGTCCGTATAGGGCAAGGGAGTCAACTCGGATAGCTCAGATGGGAGAGCGCCCGCCCAGATGACGAAGGACTGCGACGGTCGATATACGGTCCTGTCCAGGTTTTCCATCCTGATATTCTAATTCAGTTTCATAGTTTTCATAGCTCAGATTCATTGTATGCATTAAATCTTTATTGAAATTCAACTTATGGATGAATTACATATTTGAATGGTAATCCTTTAAAGTATATTTATTTAGAATTATTACTGAAAAATTGCAAATTCGGAAAGAATCAAACTTCTATTGCCCATAAATTAGTAAATACTTGACGAGAAATAAGAATTTTTAGCAACATTTATGCAATATTTTAATTTAAATTTAATTATATTTATTTAAGTTCCAAATCACCGATATTGATAAATCGATTACCTAGGTTATTCATACTTACGATAATACAAATAATAGTTATCATGTTAGAGATTAGCAATATTCATACATTCCTATTAATAACTTGTTTAAATATTCAACCGGGTTTATGACGGTTTCTGTAACTTGTATTACAGCTGCAATGGCATATAAGTCATTTCCTGTGATAATTGTTCAAAGTAGCGAAATCTGAAGAATAAATGAGGTGGTAATGTGGCTTGAGGTGAGAATTGCCTCCGACACCTCTGCTCAGCTGTGGATCGCTAGCCCGAGTCTGGAGAGCGCCACTTGATACGAGAGGAGCGCACCGTGTTTACGATGCAGTTGCTATGCGCTGCGCTTCTCTCCCTTACATTCTCTACTCTACTCTACTCTCCTCTCCTCTTCTCTACTCTACTCCACTCTGTTTATGTTGACTGTTTAAGAGGCTCACAAAACTTTGGCATCTGTGAGTCGAGATCGCCCTTCGTCCATTCCACCAATCACTTTACGAAGGCGAGCGCTGCTAGCTGTTTCTCACCTGGAGGGATAAACCGCTTACGTTCTTTACCAGCTTTTTCACTCATTAACCCAATTGCACACTTTCCGACATGGCCGCGTTTACCCGTTGTATTAGTCTCCCTGATGAACATCACTACGCACAAAGCCGGTCAAAGTGTAATTAGGCATGCTAACGATCCTTCAAAACCAACCAGGTGAGACAAAGATTCTTTCACAATTGCTGACCATCCAAGAACAACATGAATTGGAATTATTTTATTTTATTAATTATTTATCACGTTTTGGCCAAATAAAATTCTCGTGTCCACACTAGGCAGTCAAGGATGGAGAGAAACAAACGACCATGCGGCAGCCATCCTTTGAGGGAATTACTATCGAAAAGTCAGCGCTCACAGTTTTTAGATTTTCCAAAAACCAAATCTCTCCTTCAAGATTTTAGCACGTACGATAAAGTTTTCCATAAGATAGAAATCTTATGGCCTGTAATCCGATGTGTTACCCTTAACTACAAGAAGCTAACCATGTTGTCGCTATTGGTGGGTACACGGATTTGATTCTCATTGGCTGGAACCATCGAGTCCGAAATGTGGTGGGAGAAAAATTCGGCTAAAAATGTAGCACAACCGACGAAAGGACTATAACAAGCTCACCAAAATTTACATCACTGTTTGATGCATTTTCTATATCAGCATAATATTAAAATTTATGTCGAAGGGTTGGGAGCAAACAATACTCAGGTGATTCGCGAAAAAAATTACTTTTTCAGTATTGTCAGTTAAAGCTTTGTTTTGATGACTTATTGGATAGTACGACTCGAGTATTGTCTGGGGCCGAGTGTATCAGAGGTGCTTATCCATTCTCTCCTTTTGTAAGCGTCTAAGTAGTTTTTGACCGTTCTTTGTAATTTTCGGTGTTCTGTTATGATATGCCTGTCTTTCGTTTTGAGGTCGAGATGTTTAGTATGTCCAGAGCTTTGAGGGCTAGTGGAGGTTTTTCCGAGTTTGCGGTTCTAAGCGGTGTGCAACTTTTGGTGGCCTCTGTGATTGTCTTGTCTTTTCCATTACCTCCGCCATCTTGTCGACATCGGAGAGAGTTTCTTCGGTCATGTCATTTATCCATTCCGTTGCTGTCAGTATAGGTTTCCTATACTCATTCCAGTCAGCTTTTTCCTCGTATTTGCTTGGGAGTTTGTTAAATTCTTATGAGCTTGTCTGATTTTGATGGCTGTTGGTACGTCGTTGCTGTTGTTCATGTCCATTTCTTCAATGGTGATTCTTCTGATTAGATTGGATGATGCCAGGATTACGTCGGCAGCCCTTTGTGATTCTGGTCTAGTAAAGAAGGGTATATTTATTTTGTGGCAGTTTGTGCTTACATTAACTTTTCCAGGTTGAGTTGTTCGTTTTTTTTTTACGTTCTGAGATGTTTATATCGGTTGCAACTATGTACGTTCTGAAGTTATCGTCAATATATTTGATGAATTTCAATGGAAGATGTTGTCGAGGTCGCACGTAAATTGTAGCTACCGTTATATTTAGTTTAGATGTAAATATGGCTGTGATAATGTTTTCGGGAAAGGGAGTGGGTGTGCTTTATAATTTGAAGAGTATTTTCTTGTGGATCCCCATCGCCACACCGCCTCTGGCTATATTTATAGGGTTATCTTCTCTAATTGTATTATATGACGTTATACAGAAATGATTGCTATTTTTGAGGAAAGTTTCATTTAGGATAAATTATCTATTTTTTCTGTTTGAAGAGGTATTGTTAGATTTTACAGATCGGATGTTTTGTAAGAGAAAATTATGTTTCGGCCGTATTTATACGAAATTTTCAAGTGAACTGAAAAAGGAGTGGACCTTGTTATAAGAGTATGTAGCTTGCATGTTAATTCACAAAATAGCTTTGCAGGCTGGACTGGAGGTTTCAAATATATAAAGATGTTCAAAAAGTATCGCGAATTTGGTGTTTTTTCACAAAGGATTTATTTTTTAATCAATATCTATTTTGTCCCCTTCAAAGTAATCCCCCCCGGATATAATACATTTATGCCAACGTTTCTTCCAATCTTCGAAGCACTTAGAAAAATCATTTATGTGATCCTGTTCAGCTCGTCTTTCGATGCAGTCTTTATCGTCTCAATCGTGTCGTAGCCTCTTCAGTTTGGGGAACAGGAAAAAGTCACAGGTGAAGTCACTGGTGAATAAGGTGGCTGCAGCATCACTAGAGTGTTGTTTTTGGTTAAAAATTCACGCACAAGCATCGATGTGTCAGCAGGAGCGTTATCATGCTGCACAAGCCAATTTTTGTTCTTCCACAAATGCGGGCGTTTCTGGCGGATTGCTTCGCGCAAATTGCGCATAACTTGCAGGTAATATTCTTTGTTGGCATTACGACCCTTTGGCAAGAATTCGTGATGCCCCACGCCCCTGTAATCGAAAAAAACTGCGATAAAACCTTCACATTCGACCGAACTTGGCACGCTTTTTTGGATCTTGGCTCATGCGGCAACTTCTCTAACGGTGATTCGACGATTGACCAATACCATTTTCTTCACTTCATCAATTTTTTCCTCTGTTGTTGACGTGTTCGGGCTCTTCGTCATTCACATCTTCTCGGCCTTATGAGAAGATTTTTTACCGCGATAAACGTTGCTTTGGTTGAGGGTAGCTTCACCATACGCCATAGTCAACATTCGGAATGCGTTCGTGCACTTAATTTGTTTTTCACGCAAAAATTTATACAAATTCCTTTTTCCATTTTTGGAATAGGCAAAAATCGAAGACAATCCTAAACACGTCCAACTTCGATTGTTGTCAAAACTGGCTTAACATTCAAAGTGGCCGACCTTGTCAGAATAAGTGAGGGACACGTGTAACAACGTAACGCCATAAAATATCGACAATCGAATATACGTAGCCCGCGGAAGTTCAAAATTCGCGATACTTTTTGAACGTACCTGATATGCTGCCGTAGGTTGGGATCTATATTTTGCAGTATCAGGGTGGTGAATTTAATTACTTCTTCCGTTGTCGGGTCAGATGTTTTGGAATTGTTAATGGTTTTGATAGGTTGTATTGGAACTGTACATTCAGGACCTGCGGGTTCTGTTTTTTTCTTGCCTTTACTGCTGCATGTAGTTGCTTTCATTATAAGTATTACACTTTAGCGGTGCTTTCAGGTTTCTGCACTCTGTAAGTGAATGGGAACTTTGGCAGTGGGGGCATTTAGATGTGTTTGCGCACGCTTTTGCGGTACGTTGGTTATATTTGAGGCATTTCTCGCATCTCGTCGGTTGTGGGGAGTTGGTTTTGGATGCTTCGACAATCTTCGGTAAAATATTGTCGCCCCGTTTTGGAGCTGCTTGTCTATCGTCTCGGTATGGTCTGTGAGGATTCTCACCAGATATGTTGGTCCTTGATCGTTTCTAACACGTAACACCTGGATGTCACCAGGTGCACGTCCCTTAATAGCTCTGTATCGTCGGGATCCACTCCTTTACTACTACGGGCAGCATTTGTGGTCTACGAATGGATTTTGACTGTTTGGTTCTTCCTGCTGGTAGTTCTTTTATACTAACGTTTGGACCGAAGTGTGTGATGCCAATTTTGTTGGTGATGGTCTTCTTAAAGTTCGGATCTTTTGTTTCAATTAGTAATCCAGATTTGGTTGGTATTATCTCTAACATCTGTATACTTGAAGTATAGCTTGCTATCTTCTTACAGAATTCTCTAGGATTTATAGTTTTAGAGTCAAGGTTTTCAAGAATATAGGTTTTAATCTGGGTTTCTATAAATGGCGATGTATTAATATCATATTCGGCAGAGTTGGAATTTAGGTGTTCTAGAGAGTTTGCTAAGTGCTTATTTTTGTTTTTCATAAAATTAAATTGATTGATTGATATTTTATATTAAAATGAATTAATAAAATAACAGTAACTTCAATTACAATAACTAAGTTTAGTTTAATCAAAATATTTACAGTTTTGCAGCACTAAGAGAACTCTTATCATAGATAATATATGGGCCTCTAAATATGTGTGAAACGCAAATATTATTATTAATAGACAAGCTAATAATCAATTTAATTAAAATAAGTAAATGATTTTAAATCCTTCAATTTATATTAATATTCTCACATAGAATTATGTAATCTAATTTGTGTTCAAATTAAAATATTACAAAAAACTGTGAAAATAAAACAATAAAATACTATTAACTAAATTAATTATTATTATTTAAAGAATTAAATATATCAAATATTAAGAATTGAAATCTGATGGCACAAGAATGCTGTAAAGTTTACATAACATTTTTCAGATACCAACCTTTTGGTTTTATGCCAACAATCCAACTGTGTAATAATTTTTCACTCTTCTGGACGTCACCAAATTCTTCAAATCACTTGTCACTTTCTACTGGTTTTTTGTCACCGTTTGCTAATTTCCAACTAACTTCACGCCCTAACGTGACTAAATTCACGGGCCACTTTTTACTGTATTTAGTTAACCCTACGCTAACTTCACACTTTTGTGTGATCCAAATATGCTGCTGGGGTCAATCTCATTAAAATCAAATTTAATGTCTATATCTCAGCCTTCAACAAATGTGCAAACTCAGCACACGGTTTACAATCCTTAATACTGCGGTGGCTCTTTCAGCAACTTTTATATTTTCGCATCTACAAGCTGCTACCCCTCCAACATGTCTATGAACTACAATCACGACGGAGAAACCAAAGCTTACGCTGGCGTGGGAAACACTTTCGGTCGCCATCAGCTGTCAATTATTTTGTATTAGTTCCCACCGCTGTCGCGCATTACTTTAATTACATATGTTAAAGTCCTCTATTTCTGTTCCCAGGTCCAAGAGCAACAACAAACAACGAATTTTCCATTTTTTTACCTTCTCTCAGCTTTACGGAATGTCCTGATTCTCTTTTGAATTATAAACTTAAATTACTTATATTATAACAATATGTATATTACTATATATATTGTAACATGAAAAGTTACACTTAACAATGCAGGCCGGCTTGCGAGTTGCAACTGTTGATGAACTGACGCAACCTGGGCCAACAATGTAGTCTGGCGAGACGAGGAGCGTCATGGGGTAATGGAAGGAGCAGGTTGTGTCGGCGGGACGACGAGAGAATGACCACGCCCTGCAGATATAATTTTTTCTCATGCTCTGATTGGAATTAAAACTATTAAAATCTATTTTTGGTGTTTTTATGAAAAATACCTGGCGCCCTAAAGGAATTAAGAAATCCTCGAATACGGAGGAACGACGGATCTTCTACAATATATATATATATTAAAAATTGTAACATAGAACCCATATTGACTTTGCGTTTTATTTTATAAAAGATGATAAGAAAAGAAGACGCCTACGTTCATGGCATTGTGCATTTAGAAAAAGTCTTTGATAATGTGAAATGGAACACAGTATTTTGAAGAGGATAGGAATAAAATATCAAGACAGAAGGCTTATACTTAACCTCTACATAAGACAGTCAGCAGTAATTACAATTGAAGGGCAAGACAAGGATGCAGTCAGTCGCCCATGCTGTTTAACTTATACATAGAACGGTTAAAACGACGAAATATGGAAAAGGAGCATACAGGAGAGTAGCACTGAGCGGGTGGCACTATACCGCCCAATACCCCCAAACACTAGCCACTACTATTACGCATAACTTCTTTTTTGTTATAATTACATAGTGGGGTAATACATTCATGTGGATAAATCGAGTTACGAAACAATTCCGAACCAAAATTAAAGTTAATGATCTTGAATTACAGGATTCATACTAAGAAAACTAAAAATGTTGGTGAAATGTGAAGCCTGTTTGGAAGATATTGAGAAAACCGTTATTACTATTGAAAAATGTTATTTCTTGCTCTGATTCGTTCTCTGTACAACTCGTCATTAAGAGTTTTCACATGATGGTGCATTCAAATTCCCAAGTAAAGCTCTAATAAGTGAGGTATAATGAGTTTCTTCTTCTTTCATTTAGGCAAACTTTAACTTCCCCCCAAGAACCTCTATTTACTCTGGCAAGCAATTTATCTTTAGCATCTCCTAAAATTCTTGGTTCAACAAATTTTAGTAGTATGTTATGTTTATTGGGTCTTACAACCTCGAATGCAGCTTCTACGCCCTCTATAAACCCTCTAAGCTCTGTAGAATCGCCAGAGAATGTACCGCTTGTGCTATGGAGACCTATTGCTTCTATACATCTTCACCCAAATTTTCCTGCTTGTTTGACATATTAGAAAGGCCTATGTAATTGGTTTTGACATAATAATTAAAAATTAAAATTAGATCTCGGACTGCTTCGATGTGAAGCGCTGGTCACAGATACTGTTGTACTGCCCTCAGATTACGACTCGCTGCTTCCGCCCCGCTGTGTCGTTCACACTCGATGATTTTCCCTACCCTCGGCTATTGCACTGCACGTTTTTGATTCGTGTAGAGAGTACGTGTGAGTAGTGTGGATCCTCTGTCTGTCTTCTGTTTTCAATTTCGAACTTGCTGCCCAGAATATTTTGACTGCATAATTCTTCCTCCAACGTTGGTCGTTCGAATTTTATTTATTGGTGTTATTTGTGTCGCACAGTAGCTGGCACCATGTCATGTGTCCCCCTGAGGTCATAGGTCCCCAGGGAGCCGCGAACAAGAAAGGTAGAGATCCTTTATCAATGTTTCGATGAACACAGTCTGGCCGTGAATTCGCTTTCGAAGTTGACAAGGAACGGGAAATGAAGGTGAGATATCAGGTTTATCTCCAAGGGTTGGTTAGATGGAAGAAACGTTGAGGATAGGTTGGTAGTGTGGATGGATTCGCCTAGATTGGTCTAGGTAAAAATCGAGAGGTCACGTAGTTACCAGTCAAACACAGATGTGTACTAAGGAGTTTGAAGAGGACAGGAATAAAATATCGACGAAGAAGAGTTATCCATAGCCGTTACAGAGGACAGTCAGCAGTATTTAGAATTGAAGGGCTAGAAAGAAGTAAGACAAGGATGCAGTCTGGCGCCAATGCTGTTCAACTTATATATATATATATATATATATATATATATATATATAGAGAGAGAGAGAGAGAGAGAGAGAGAGAGAGATCCGTCGTCCTCCGTATTCGAGGATGTCTAAATTCCTTTAGGGCGCCAGGTATTTTTCATAGAAATACCAAAAATAGATTTTAATAATTTTTAATTTCAATCAGAGCATGAAAAAGAATTATATCTGCAGGGCGTGGTCATTCTCTCGTCGTCCCGCCGACACAACCTACATCTGCCATGTCGACTCTCCGTCTCGCCAGACCACATTGTTGGCCCATGTTGCGTCAGTTCCTCAACAATTGCAACTCGCAAGCTGGCCTGCATTGTTAAGTGTAACTTTTCATGTTACATTTTCCCCAACCCCCAATGAATTAAAAAACTGTACAATTTTTAATATGATACTCACTGAACCACAGTCGTAAACAAAATGAATGACCAACACCCTTAATCAAAATTACAAAATATTTACAAAAATTCACTTAAAACTAATTACAATTTTCATTGACATATTCAATTCTTCAAGTAAAATACAATTCACGGTCATTAAAATTAACTCATAACATTAGATAAAGTTAATAGCTGGGCTCTGGAAAATAAAATGAAAATTAATGGAAAGAAAAGCAAGACTGCATTTGCTATTCAAAGCTTATACGGGGCAAAAACCATGGATTGGAATTAGCTACAAAATGCAAAAGCCCAGTTATATAGGTAGATGGGATCACCAATTCAAAGTGAAATATAGAAAACAAAAAACAGATGTTGGCAAATTCTCATTCCTAAATAGGACTATCAACGACTGGAATAATTTACCTGTGGGGGTGTTTGGAGGAAATCCTCTTCAAGAAAATAAATTTAGGTCAAATCTGAAAAAACGTGTGAAGTGAAGTGGATATTTTTTTAATATAAATGTGTTTCCGAATATAAATAACTAAAGTGAAGTGAAGTGTTTCTCTTTTCTCTTTCAGGGCATCCACAGAACATGTTTATCTTTCTTTAGTTTATAATTATGTATATTTAATTATGTATCTGCCACCGGGCTTGCGCTCAATTGTAGATTATTAGCAAATACAATACAAACCCTTAACTCTGATTACAATAATAAACTTCAAACACAACACTTCTTTGACATTAGTAAAAATACAGGATCCGGTTTTCCCCCTGGATTCCAAGGAAATCCACAATCATCACAACCATTTAACACATACAAATTTTCTTCAACTCTGTTGTTACCATAGGATGCATATTTTTGAGAGATGGAAACAAATTTACTGCTATACATTAAGTTTCACTTAATTTTACGACAGCCTTTTCTCCCAAGTAATTTTTTCTTGTACATTTTTCGGGAGCTTTTCTTAAATCTATTTGCAAAACATTTAATTACATTCGTTTCAACTTCCTTAACTTTACACCCACGTTTGACAATTTGCACTTTCTTTCTCTTAACATTTCCTCCCATACCTTGTTTCATCTGTGTTGTTCGGGGGATTTTCTTTCTAATTCGCCGTTTACGGCAATGAACACAATTTTGCATACAGAAAGATTTCATTAGCACATCTGTATCCTTTACCTTTACATTCTCATTGGCACTCTTAGCACATGAATGCTTAGCCAGCTTAAAATCACTGCGTATACCATTAACCTTAAAATCTACCACACTTTTTAATTCTACCATATTTTCTATCTGCTTAACACTACTATTTACACATTCTTCCTTATATACACCTGCATGCATGATCAGCTGATCGGAGTCGTGGCAGTTATCACGTGATTCACCCCCTTTTTTACACCGTGCATTAATTCTTTCCCCTGTACTTTCTAATGGTTCTTTTACGCTTTCTGTACTAGACTTCAAATCTATCTGCATTTCCTTAATACTATTAACTATGTCATCAAGAAATTCCTTTTTTTCATCAAATTTCTTATTAATTAACAGGGACAATTGCTTGAGCATATAGTCTCTGCCTTCTCAGCTACCCTTTCTCACGTAATACCATCCTGCACTTCCATTTTTAAAATGCTGCAGAACACACAAACCCCCAACCAAAATATTACGCAAAATACATTTATTTGCCACAAACTTGTGGACCCTGTCTTCTTACTCGTACTTCCACTTCTCCATACACACCGTACTCTGCTTTTTTACACAGACACACACACACCTCTCGAAGATATCTACGCCTCTACAGTAATTCAAAGATTAAGAAATTACGAAAAAATGAGAAATAATAATGTTTAAAGGAGACAGAGAGCTCGACGCTACGACTGCTTCCTGTGAAGTAATGTCTAACGACGGTCCCACGGGAAGATACACACAGTCATCGTTGGAAAGGGAGGTGTTTTTCGTGGGTAGAATCCCACATTACTATCCAGTGCGGACCCTGAGATAATTTCTTTAGAAGATTTTCACCTGCCCTCGCAAAAAAAAATATCCACGCAGCGGTCACTGGAACACTTGACCCCTCAGCTATGCTATGCGTAGATCAGCTCTCTTCCAATCCGTTCCTTCTGCAGCGCCTCCACTTCTCTCGAATAATTCTCGGGCAGCCCGTTCATCATCCTACACACCTTCAGTCGTATCCTCACAAAACTTCGATGTTCTGAGCCTCACAGATGTCTCGCCACTGTTCGTTGCCACTCGATGGCTCGCCGAATGTAGCATATTAATTCTCCACTGTTCAACGTCCGTCAACCCATTCACCAAATTCCTGCCATGTTTGTTGTTCGATGCCCCAACGTTGCGGGGTCAAATGTAGCGGATTCGTCGTTTAGCCGACACAACCTGCTGCTCCGATCACCCCATGACGACTCTCCGTCTCGCCAGACCACATTGTTGGCCCAGGTTGCGTCAGTTCCTCAACAATTGCAAGTCGCAAGCTGGACTGCATTGTTAAGTGTAACTTATATATATATATATATATATATATATATATATATATAGAACAGGCGATGAATAGAGTTATAAATGAATATGGAAAGGGAATAAAAGGGAAAGGAGAAGAAATAGAACCCTAATGTTTGCGGATTATATTGTGGTAAGGTGAGTTAGAAGAACACTTGGAAAACATGATAAATTGCATGAACGTGATCCTGGAGGAAGAGTACAACATGAGAATTCATACATCGAAATCAAAGGTAATGGAATGTAGTATGGGAAACAGTGGAGTAACGAATGGTGTTAGATTGGTAAGGAGGTTACGGAATTATGCTACTTGGGCAGCGTAATAATTAGGGATGGTAGGAGTATAGCAGACATGAAGAGTAGGATAGCACAGGAAAGGAAGGCAGTCGTAAAAAAGATGAATTTACTTACGGGTAATATAATTGTGAATATTAGGAAATGATTGCCAAAAATGTTGGTATGGAGGATAGCGTAATATGGAGGCGAAACGTGGACGGTAGGAGTTACACAACGGAAAATAATAGAAGCGTTTGAAATGTGTTGGTATATGAGAATGCTGAAAATATGATGGGTGGATAGGGTAACTAACCAGGAAGTTCTAAACAGAATAGGGGAAGAACGAACGATATGTAGGACTTTGACCAAGAGAAGGGATAGATTAATAAGCCACGTTTTGAGACATGAGGGTCTTGTAAAATTAGTATTAGAGGGACGTCTGAGGGGTAAGAACAGAAGAGGAAGACAAGGTGTAGAATACGCTAAGCATATTATGGCGAATGTGGGGTGTGCTAGGTATGCATAAATGAAAAGGCATGTGCAAAATAGGTTAGCATGGATGGTTGCATCAGACCAGTTTTAGGACAATACCACAACAACAACATACTCTTGTGCTTTGTACCAAGTAAACAGATATGTCTTCAGAATCTCATAAGGCGTTTACAAAATACATGACTGCTTTAAATATATTTTTAATTAAAGGGAATGTGCATGCATTCCATTAAACGCCAAATAAGAACGATTTGTAAAGAAATGTTAAATTTCTTAATATTGGACTGTGTAAAAATTATCAAGTAATGATAAAACAGTCTCACAATTTATTTTATTTAATCACTTTGAAAGCTTTCGAAATTTGTCATAATCATTCTGTAAAATTCAATGAAACAACTTATATAGCGATTACATGGATTATTCTCATGTCATTAATTAAGTTTAGTATAAAATTATGTTACATACCACATTTAAAAGACTGAATAATGGAAGTGGCTAGTGGGCAGTAGTCAGATGGTAAAAACACTCAATTAAAATTTATCTTGCCTAGCCAAAATTGGCAATCGTCGTTTGCTGTGTAAATGCTCCCGCCAACTGACCGTTTAAGTGTTTTCTTAAACACGTTACAGAAGTCAATCGACAATATATTATCGTCATAATATTGCCTTAGCTTATCTATAATAGCAGCATAATGTGTGCCTATTTCTGCTCCTTCTGTTTTATAATTCATTAACTTACTTCTATTTATATTAATATATAGAGCTTCCGTAAATCTAAGTTTTGTTCTTCGTCTATTTTTATGAAGGATTTTTGTATTCTTAAATTTAATTGCATGATTGTTTTTACGTGGGTGGAAAGTGCAGTGTTATTTTTGGATTTAGGTTTAAGGGTTAATTTATAGTGGTAAAGCCTGGTCTTTAGGCAGGTCGTAGTATATGCTATATAAGATTTATCACAATCTTCACAATCGATCCTATAAACTAGATTGTAGTTGTCCTTCAATTTTGTGAGTAGGTTTTTAGTATGGTTAGTCGGTTTCATAGAAAATTTTAAATCATTAATATTGAATTTGTAAAATGTTTAAATAATTTTATTAGTAAGACCATTAAGAAAGGTAATATTGACAAACTTATTTTGTATTATGTTATAGCTGTTTGGGGTGATATTGTTGCAGTTGTTTCTAGAATCATCATGAGTTTCGGAGGGTTGCTTTGTAGGTTTAAAGAAATGTAAAATACTTTATGAGAAGGAGGTTTGGGCATAATATCTTCCTTATTTGTAGAGATGCTTCATTGAAAATTTAAGGGAAATGTCGACAGATTGTCTATTTGCAGAGTTGAACTTTTGTTTAGTTAAGAAAAATTAACTGTCCAGAGTTATGGGAAAAAAGCTATTATTTAATATTGAGTAAACTTTATTTTTAGTTTGTCTAAGGTATATTTGATCGGTTAACGAAATCGGTTTATATATTAAATTGTTGGCCACTTTCATAATCATGTGATAAGGTGATATGAATAATAGTTTAAGGTTGTATCTATAGCGATTGGCTTAGTAAACCAGTTGGTGTAGAGTTGGTTATTATTGATAGTAATAGTCATGTCCAAGCAATTTAGTTTGTCGTTGTCGGACGTTTCGATTGTGAAATTAATTTTGGGGTTTATAGAGTTAGGGTTTTCAAGAAATAGGAATTGCTGAGGTCAGAGTTCTGGAGGGATTCATTAAGTATAAAATTCATGACGATACCGGATATATTAACACTTAAACAACCACCCATGGGCAAACCGTAGATTTGTCAATACCAAATATTTATGAATAAAAAGTAACCATTTTCAATGTTAAACCCTCCATAAAAATATACTTAGATTTAATGTTAGTATAAGGTAAAATGTTTTCCCAGTTCTTGTCAATTAATTTTAGAACAAGATGGGAAATAATTAGTAAATAATTGGGTTACATCGTAACTTGTTAATGTTTCGTCCTTATCAATTATAATATTAGTTAACCGATCCTTCAATTGTTTAGAATGTTTTATATCAAAATTATTATTATTATTATTATTAGTATTGAAAACAGCTATTAAAGAATTTTGAAAAATCGTAGCAACAGCTATCAATAGCGTCAGCGATAGGCCGCATTGGGGAAGTTATCTTTATGGATTTTTATTAGACCATATATTCTAGGTTTTTTATTATGATTATTTAGAAGAGATTTAGAATCTTCGGTGCTAATAAATTTAAATTTGAGGAACTTTTTAAATATATGTAATTGTTCTTTTTTCTCGGTAAATTGTAGGTTCTGTTCTTATTATTTTATAAACATCTTTATCATTAAGTAAACTTTCCATTTTGTTGAAGTACATTTCTTTATGCAGTATAACTACGTTTTTAGATTTATCAACCTTTGTAAATATTGAATAACTACCATTATTTAGTCTTTTAAATAAGGTGTGCAACATAATTTTGTACTAAACTTAATTAATGACATAAGAACAATCTATGTAATCGCTATATAAGTTGCTTCATTGAATTTTTACAGAATGATTGACTAATGTCGAAAGTTTTCAACGCGTTTAAATAAAATAAATAGTGAGACAGTTTTAAGTGGTTGTTTTCATTACTTATAAATATTAAATTCAGATAATTGATTTTTTTTACCAATTTCTGCGTCTGTGTAATAGGCACATATGAAATGAACATCGTCGTCGTGGTGCTTCTGAAGAAGTGAACACAAATACCGATAGGTTTAGTGACCAAATAATTGTGCTTTAGCCTGTCAAATGTTGACGTTTAATTAGCAATAAAGTAGTTGAGAGATGACAACGAGTCCCAACTTGGTACCGGTTTTCTCTTTGGAATACATTAATCGAGAAAACCCCTCTATAAATGGAAAATACAAAAATTAAAAAGGATCTGTTCACTATGAGGTAAAAATCGAAGTGGGCTTATCTCAGCTTTCGCAAGACTCGTAAATGGTGGAAAGCCAAGGAAATAATTATTGACGCAATCCGTAATTACATAGGAAACCAGGGACACATTTAAAGACTTGCTTCCATCGGGAAACTGCTGATATGTGGTGATGTCACCTCCCATATGCCTTAACTGAACTTAAAATAATTCCACTGAATTAAGAGGGTTATTTTCTCTTTAATTCAGGCTTTAGACCCAGAACCAACTAAAGAGATATAGGAAGACATACCTTGAAGTGGAGAAAAATAATATTTTTATATTTGCAATAAATCTACGTCCTCGATAGAAAGTAAAAATTCTGCAAATTGTAATTTGGTGTCACCTGAGCTAATTCCAAACTTATACCAGATGAATACATTGTAGGCACGTGAGCAAGATGCATTGGTTGCTGATGCTGACGCTGCCGATGACACTGACACTATCGCTGTTAACCGTGTTTGTCAAGGTCGCGTTTCTGTTGACATTGTCTTGGATAGCTTGTGTGGCCTCTTCCCCTTCTCATGTGTCATATCCTGCAGCACTTTCCGCCACTTATACATGTAGCCTCCTAATCTTTAGTGTTGTTTCCCTCCTATCAGATGGTTCCTGCTCCCTGTTACCTCATACAAACTAATTAAAATTAAATGCGGAAAAAGAGAATACTAATCAATTTCAAAGTTTCATCCAGAATAATTTATTTGTCTGTAACATTCAAAAGCTTCAATAATTAGACATTATACTACATATAGATAATAGTATAATTTTTGTATGACTACGTTTCAAATAAAAATCAGAATATAGTAAATACTACAATAATTTTCATGGATTTGACAATATATTTTTTTTAATATTTAATAAATGGTTAGTTTAAAGTTTGTGCACCTACACCCACCCTCCTCCAAATATCCTCGCTGACAGATATGCACTGTTTCTGATATAATATAATGAAATTTTTTAATAATGTGTTGTCATCGTACATTTTGTATTATTCGACGTGGTGTTTTGGACACAAAAGAGACTGTTTAGAAGTGAATTTTGTAAAGGAATGTAAATAGTACTGTTGTCATTAATTTATTTATATTGTTTAAAACTGAATTACAACTTAATTTTCACTTCTTCAATAGTTAATATAGCTACAAGAATCATCTAATTATGAGCTGTCTGCTACTTACTGTGTGTCGAGTTGTAGAAGCGTCATTCTCTGTGTTTGTCGTATTATATAGCTTCTATTTCAAGTTTTAGATAGTTACATATGATTATAGTAAAAAGTTATATGAACTATATTGAATATAGGGGGATATTAATTATTTAAGTATGATATATATATATATATATATATATATTAAAAGGAACTTTATAATAAAAACAAGAAATAATTTACTTAAACAATAATTACAAATTTTTATATTTAGTTTTTTATGCTGGCACCTCTTTCGTCAATTACAAGTACATATATATTTACAAACATGAAACATATGAATTCCTTAAACTAAACAATTCCATCTCTATCCTCAGGGTCGCATTTACGGGCCTTCTCATAGAATACAATGTTAAATTCAAAATGTTCCAACTCCTTCCTCTTAATCGGGCCATCCTTTCTCCGGATCACAACTGCCGACCTCCTATTCTTCCTGTTTCAGGAAGAATTTGAAAATCTCCCTTGCCACAATTTGAACCACAGTCATGAGTGAGAGGATTAGCGGAAGTTCTCACCAACTCCAAAACTGTCATAAATCTCCTCTCCAAAAAACTCCGTATAAATCTATTTTTACAGTCTGTCGCCTACCCTCCTCTCACCGCTCTCGCACAATCTACAATCTCCATTGCCATCCTATTTAAAATCTCCTCCCAATTTCTTTGCCAAAGTGGCAGGGTTGGATATCCACCAATAACATTTATGGTGATAATTGGGGAAATACACCACCCAACGTCGCAAAATTCTCACAAAAATTGGGAAATTCCCAAACCGCGACGCGGAGTTTGAGTTTTATTGTCCCTAGCTCAACTGCTGTCTCCTTTCTTTTGACTCCATTCCACCAAAAGCCCAAGCATATGTGTTTGCCCGTTACAGTACACGATGAACCTATATACTTGATGAAGAGTAATTTATTGATTAGCTTAACTGCTGGACGAAAGTTTGGTTACCTTATTTGTGGGTAACTGAAGAGAGCGTGAGGGTTGACTATTAATGTAACGAGTTTAGAAAGGTGTGAGTGGGTTATGTCTGTGGGTTAGGATGTGCAAGCCATTAGGAGTATTCTTTTGAGTCGAGGGAAATGTACTGAATCGTGTTGTTAGGATGGGTGAAGGAGGTTATGGATTTGTCGCGGTGAATGACGGAATTTCAGATGCACCAGACAGAGGTTCCTGCATAGGTGGCTTCTGAATTTGTTGATATTTGTTCGCTGTTTAAATAGAAATAGAATAGTTTTTGTGAATGGTATGGTTACTGATTCGTTATTGTATGCACCATTAGGTTAGTGAGCGCTGATTGAAGAGGCTAGATGTTGGGTGTCGGGAGTTGTGGGATATCGTGGAAGAAGATATTGAATAGGAAAGAGGCAACGACTGGGTGGGCTGCGATGACCAAGGTTTTATTAGAGTGGTAGTTGAGAAGTATACCGTAGTGGGTGTCGTTTAGATAGTCTTTAATTTGGAATGGAAACAGAGGGGTGATGGATTTTGTCGAAAGCGTTTTCAATGTCTACAAATGTGGTGAAACAGGATTTGGGTTGTTCGAGGAGAAGAAGTATGTTTGATGAACACAGGAATGTTTTGCGTGAAAGCCGTATTGTGTATCGGGAATTATGAAGGAGAGTTGGTTGATTAGATGGGGGAGAAGAAAAATTTCGAAAATTTTGAATTTGTACGATAGTAATTTTCAGGGTGGGATTTAGATTTATTTGGTCCCGGCATCTTGATTACAATGGCATATTTAATTTAGTTTGATAGAAGGATGGCGTTGAAGATACCTTTGTGAGAAATGTATCAGGTGGTTTCTGGTGAGAAGAGAGATTTTGAATTTATTTGGATTCAGGATGATGGCGTTGGATAATAAGTGGTTCTAAGGATGGCGTTGATAATATACGTGATTAGTGTTCTTGTTTATTTTGTCAGAGCTGAGCTGTTGTAGGTTTTCTAGTTCCACCAAGCTCTGGTATGGTTTCCCGTCTTCGAGAGAGAGAAGGCAGTGCAGATTTGCGTCGCTGACTTGCGGCAACTCAACAACGAGGTCATCTTAGTCTTAGGAGTGTATATCTTACGCCAATTCAAAACTTGCCCAGTGGATTATGAGTTTGAGACCCCTCAAACATCGCACAAACCGTAAGACGAAACAATATTTCTCCTTTTGTAAAGTTTTTCTAAAAAGTGCTTGGACTGAAATCATTAGTAATGAAAAATTCAAATGTTCACAACTATATTTTTACTATTTTAAATCCCTGTAGAAAAGGGGATCTCATTGCTAAGCTACACACACCGCAAAACATTGTTCATTTTACAATTGTGTTTTGTGCAACTTACTGACTAGAAACGTTCCAAAAAAATTCTGCATCAGACCGAAGAAAAGAGTCATTTGCTGAGAGTCCTCTCGTCAACTCATCATGACAGTTATGCCCTCGACGTCTCGACTGTGCGCGGAAAATAACTTCTTATTCTTTTAAATAATTTATCGATTAAACTTAGCACAACTTTTTAATTTCCTTGTAAAACTATTGTTTCAAAGTATTGCTCAAGATAAGTAAAATTTAATGATTATAACAAAACGGTAAGAAAGTGGCTAATTTTAAAATTAAATATTTACAAAATACTATTTACGTAATAAGATTCAGAAATAAATCATATAATTTTTATTTGTTTTGATTTATATTCTCGCACTGAAATTAAATAACATTATTGAATAGTACAATATTGAAAGAATTGTGTACTTTGAGTTAGGGATCAGGGTTACTGTTCCGCAGTTTACTCGGTAGGCCCAGGCCCTCAATGGGCTGTAGAGCCAAGGAGGAAGGAAGGAAGATTTCTTCCCTAAAATGAGTTAGTGAACAACATTGTCACTTAAAGCTGGCCATAAATACTATGATCAAAGTAATTTCTTACAAATGTACATATGTTTTCAATTTAAAATTTTTCCTTTCAATATGAAAATCATAAAATTGTTTCCATTTAGGATCTAAAGAAAGGTACTTTTAATTTACTTCAGTCAGACGTGTTATTTGTAAAGATGAGTATTTTATAAATAATATTATCTGGGTGCCCAGCGTTGCCCGGGTAGTTTTCTATAGGTCTACTAGCCCGATATCGAATTTAATTCACCTCTAATCTCATGCTCAACAATCGGCATTGTCACAAACAGTATATTTGACTATATTAGACTATCTGGCGTATTTCCGGCTCTCTTAACGTAGCCGAGAATAAAATATACCAGATTTTTAAAAATATTTTCTTAGTAGTTGTGCGCATTAAACGTATCAATTAAGGTAGTGCGAGTCATCGCATTGGTTCTGGTAAAACTAGCTTAGATATTATAGGGGGCGTGCAAAGGTAAATTTTAAATATGTGACAGTCTCAAAGCCGATATAATTACGTGTTTACCAAGAGATTGTTATCGGATTAAAGATTCTAGCGCGTTAAAAGAAATACTTGGACAATGCCGTACGTTCAATGCCAGCTAGCTCATAAAGCAATCGCTGGCTAAAAAGTATATAAAATGTATCTGGACCATAGGGATGTAGTCAACAGAATTTTCTGTAGGGAAAACACGTATCTTGTAGGAAGCGATGCTAGAACTTCCACAAAGAGAACTATAAAAACATTTATTGACATATTATTTACAAAAAATTTGCAAATTGTTAATGTATTTAAAATGATTTATTTCGATGACAATAGCAAAATTAAATCGGAAAGCTCCTTGGTTTAAAAATTAAATACTTTATTAAAAACATATTAATTCAGTTTTAAATTATTTATTGAGACTACGGTAATAAAGTAGATAAATAACAAAAGTCTGACGTTTTATTTCTTATTATATATTTTGTCCCGATTTATAGGATCGCGATGAAACTGTGGTGCGTTTTTGCGTTATTTGCGATATTTGTATCGTACAAGTAATTTTCGAGGTCTATTACATAGATACTGTTTCTCTGAATATAATCTGAAATCCGTTTGACATGAAAGGGGAGCATCCGTAGACTCAAGTTTCATAAAAATTATGCAAAATCGATCCAGATGATATGATAGATGGAAATCGCTGAGTTTAATTCTGACATTTATAATCCGGATCATGTTGTAGCCTACTCCCTTGGTAAAGGGAGGAAGTGGTTAAAGACCGTTCCATTCAGTTTAATATTATGTCGAATCCATGGTTCTGAAACTTTCACAATGAACGTAAGTGGTTAATTTGTAGTGCAGCCGCTAGGATGAAAAAATCCTTGGAACATGGAGCAATTTCTACCCAACTTTGTTCTCATGTTACTTACGACCCAGAAACAGTGTTCCTAAAACACCTACCACTTATACCGGTGTTGTTGGAACAGATGACATTCTATAAACATTATGAAACAGCATTTACTACCCACGAATGAAAAGTTTTCGGTGTCGCTTAGCTTGCTAATTGTCATTCGAAGCTGTCGAGCCCTAATTTCAACTCCTAATGAACATGAAGGGAAACACCCGCTGTGATGCGAGAGAAAGGCTTTATATATATTTACGAGAGACGTTCAGTAATTAAATACACATTGATGTAGATGAAAACGTATTGCAGGAGGTGATTAGCACTTTCAAGACTCTAGGCTGGCATTACTAAAATGAGATGAGAACACCTTACGGATAAAAATGGTTTTGTTTAAACCCTCAAAACTGCATTTTGATTCAGATTTTGCTTTCTGGAAACGTGGCTGAAACAATAAGACAAAAACTTCGTCGGATAACGTATAAAGATGAAATTCATCGCTGTGATAAGTGTTATGTTCCAGAAGCAGTAACTGCCGTTTGTTCTCAAAACACACGATATTTTTTCTAGAACAATCCCCCCACACCCATCCCCACCCGTAATTATAAACCGACCGAGATTGGCGTTTATTTCGGAATTATGGTAGTTGTTGAGTTTAATGTTGTCATTCACCATCCGGTTTAATTTGTAGGTCAATATTTACATATTGGTGAAGCGGAAGAAATGGTTAAACTCTGATAAATAATTATAATAGTAGAAATTCCAAAGTGACGAGGAATTCGGGGAATTAAATGTATCTATTCTGTATAGTTTAGTCACTTTTGGACAAATATATTTTTAAAAAAAATACTTTATCGGGATAACTTTGTGTGTTGGTCACCTTTAAAATAATAAGTGATTAGGAAATTCTTTCGGAGAAACTAATATCATTGCGTATATATGTAGTACTTTTATAAATATATAACTATCGTTATCTTCCAATCATGCGGAAGAGATAAATAGTTTGTTGGAATATTATACAACCCTTAACTTGCTTTACCGCTGAGGTTTTATGTTCGTGTTAATCTTCTTTTCCCCGTTGGATTTTACATTTTTTTAGATTTACTATCGTTATTTACTGTCTTTAGTTTACATTTTAAATAGTTCTACATTATTTACATTTTTCGGCCCCTTATGCGTACTTATAGATTTGCTAAATACAGGGAAAAATATACATTTAGTACTTATTTGATACGTGTTGTGGAAATTCTCATTTCACGTGACGTAACGTATTTGAAGCATTTTCCGTAGTGTTCTGAACAGTTTAAGAAACTTTTCATCTATTTTTACCGTTTTGTTAAGTTTATGAAATACGTGTGCTGATTCATGTTGGCATGAGTCTGGTTTCATTGATTTGCAAAAATGTATCAGAATAGAGTTGGTTTGGAAGACGTCGAGGCTGTGAGATTCCGAGGTCTGGTGTCCGAGTCGTCAGCCACAGGCGTCCTTAAAATTTGCATGCAAACTCGTAATTACAGTGAGCTCCGGCCTGGCCGTCGCGTTACCTTTTTGTCGGAGACGCTGCTATCTGAATTTATAACGCGCGCTAGGCTGGGGAAATCTCAATGTCATGAATTATGAATCAGGCAGCGCTGCTGACGGGAGGGACTTATAAATTCCCGCTGACCCGATAGAAATGTGGCGCCCGCGCGCGTCTCGTCACCTAGCGTCGCGGTGCCTCCGCGTCTGTTTGCAGAGTCGTCAGCGCATTAGAATCACAATTAAGCGCACGTTTCATCGCAATAACATGCGTCACTATCTGCCACTATGCCGCACGGCTTAACATGCGCCACTATCTGCACTATACCAACTTTCTCGCCGTTTCTACCTTACACGAATCACCGTCAACTTTATACAATAAATAGTGATATTAGATTTCTCTTAACTCTAATTTTCTTGTGCTTCTGTTTCCTGTTGAAGATTCAATAGCGACCCTACATTTGGCTCAGAAACATATACGATAAGTCTTACAATTGAAAATGTCTATTCAACATGTAAAGTGTAAAAATTACAAAAAATAGTAGTAAAAATGTAGACACTAAATTAGTGATAAAATAAATATCATTCAAAGTTTCTGCTAGCCTTGCAATTTTTGTCAAGTCACGACCCCAGGTCTGCCAGTAATAAGAAAAAAAACCTAAAGTAGTGGTACGGAATAGAGTAATTTTCCCAGATTCTTTCATGTCTTTTCTCCCGGTGCTTTTAGTATGTATGCAAGAACTCAACCTTTGCTAGAAAATGTATTGTTTCCTATTTTTCGTTGACAGAATCTGTTAATACTTCTAGTACTTCCTGTAGTTCTTCAAGATTGCTCCCATGCGATAATTATTATTAAAAATTAATAAAATCGGTAATACGACATTCTTTTACGATTTCTAATTTAATTTCATCCACAGTTTTATAAAATCTATACCTAAACGAACGTAAACCCTTCCTTACGTAGGTTAGTTCTAACAGTATTGATTCCAGAAGCTATATCAACGAATAGGAGATCATACAATAGTATGAGCTATAGTGATTTTCAAATGGAAGCCGTTCTGATCTTCAATGACATTTTTGCGATGTGGTCATATTATTCTCCACACTTCTTTAGTAAGGGAAGTGAGGTGATGTGGCAACGCTTTGTAACGATTAAATTCTGCCAGTAGATAGAACTAATGAATGAGAATTTTAAGCGAAATTTGGAAACTAAAAGTAAACCACTGGTCGAAAATAAAGTTGATTTTCTTAATTGGTAATTTTGATTACATAGACTGAAAACTAGTCGGCGGCAGAGGCAAGCGTAACGGCCCACAAATTCATCCAGAAATCTTATTAACAGTTTCGTCACCGTTACAATATATATTCCACTAGTCCTCGAATGAGGAAATGAGATGAATCATTGCATAAAATTACACAATTTTGCAAATTCTTCAATGCTTCCGGAGCAACTGCCCAAATTTTCAATTTCATAATACATAAAGGAATGAGAAAAGGAATGTAGTCAACTATTTTCATTCTGTTGATGTCACATGTGGCAAGCAGTTCTATGAGGTCTGTTTTTAAATTAAGTATTGACATTTATTTGAAAAATGAAAGAACATTATTTTCATGTATTTTGTAAATTATCTTTAGGGTTGGAGAATCCATAAAATACAGAAAAGGCACCCTGGAAAAATTGATATAGATTTTCATGGTCGATCAATCAATTTTGATCATTAGATGAGTAACTCGTCTAGCGTGTGATCTATCCAGTTAGGACAGGCTAAATGGCCTTCCCACTTCTGCAACTTTAATGAATAACATTTGCTCTAGGAATATAATAATAATCCGAATAAGTACTTAATTTTATATAGTTTAATTGCACAAATAATAATAATTATATTTAGATTTCAAATAAATTTCTCGTTCTCCTCCATTTCTTAAGGATCACACATTCAGAGACACCTTCTCTTTTAGGAGGTCGTAGACCCTGGGTATACGGTAAGACTTGTCTGCTGCTCCTATTCGATTAGTCGGCCAGCTGCCTCTTGAAAATCGTGAAAGCACGGAGAAGGGAATGCTGTGACACTCAGCAAACTTCTCTCCTGTCATTCAGAAGGGCGTGAGAATAATACCCAATAGTCCGACCTACCTGATGCAAGTTTTCAAGGATTTTCCTGCGTCTCTTTTAGGTGAAACACCGGGTAGGATCCTTAAACTATAACTCGGGGTTCTAGTCAACCATTGGCTACATTGCTCTACTTTCCACATCCGCCTTTTGAATTCACTTCCTATTCTATTAAAGGGGAGTTGCCTGTTTCAAGATCAGCATCATGTAGTCTCTTACCCCTGTAATGAACATCGTTTGATCATTTATAGTGAAAACTGGCTCAAGTTCTAAAGTCGTCAGAATCTTTAAAAATTGTATGCCATTTTGCTACTGTTACTTTTATTTTCTGATATCCTTTCTTTCAATTCTAGATTATTAATTATTCCCAGTAAAACTTCATGTAAACGACATGCATTAAAATTGAAGCAGAATGTAGTAAATTTTCTAGAAATTATTTTTTCTCTGATAATGAATATAAAGAAACAGCTCTCTGAAAGTTTTCATGCCCATCACTTTGTTTTTGATGCATTATTTTGCTTAGTGTGAATATGATGTTGATTTTAATCGATTATACCATGTTTATCTGGTTTTATTATTTTTTAAATATAGTCGTTCCATTTTCGTGCAAGGTGTCTTTAAAATAAGCGTAATAATGAAAATTAATTTTACAGAATAATTTATGCCTATGAAGGGCTGAATATTGTCACGCATTCAAATTGGTATTTAAAAATGAAACAATTACAAACTTAAAACTGCGATTTCATCAAATAGTAGCAGCTAACAGCAATTTAAATTAATGGTTCTCTGGACTTGTATATACCTCAAATTATTATATAACATAAATTATATGAATTAAGCTAATAAATTTAACCAAAATCTATTTAAATTAATGTTGGAAGACAAAAGGTTGATATGTGAACACCAGATGACTCAGAAGTTGTTTAATCTCGAGATCCATTAATAAATATCGGTTCGGAACAACGAAAATAAAAAAATACAATAAAATAAATGATATTTTTGAGTAAAATATTTGAAAACTGGATAAAAGACGTTCTTTTCTAAGTTAAATATGGACACTGACAGTTGGGTACTTTCTAAAAAGGGCAGTTGGCAACCCTACTTATACCCCACACTACTACTCTACATAGCCACCGCTGTTATTCATGCAGTTGTCGTAACGGGAAACTATTTTATGAATGCCTTCGTTACAGAAAGATGCCTCTTTCATTGAGTTCCTCTGTTATATTGTCATCACCATTGAAATATTTCCACCAAATAATTTGTGTAGATGAATAAAAAGATGAAAACCGTTTGGCGCCAAATCCGGACCTTAGAGTAGGTTGTCAAATAGTTCCCAACCAAATCATGCGATCAGATCTTGAGTTGTCTGAAGTTGTTTGTCCGTGCGTTGTCATGAATCAAAATAATTGCACGGGAAATCAATCAACGACTTTATTATATATTTCACAACGAAGCTCTTATAGTGTTTCATTCGTGTGTGAAAATTTAACCAAGAAAGCACATTGTCTGTACTAGAAAACCGTGCACGTGTTCATGCGAGTAGATATTGTCTCGATCCATCACTCACTACTGTTTTCCCACATACATCACACAATTTAAATTCTTCACACCTGCGTCTAGCTTCCTTTCTTTAGCCCTCGTACTTGGTGTGTGTCTTCTTTTAATTTTTTACGACCCAGAGGAGGCGCAAAACCTGAAAAATTGTCTGGATGATTTACTGGAATCAAATGACAACTGGGAGGTCCTAGTCGTATCTATATTTAGTGATAATTTATCGATCTTAAACCATTCATTTAGTTTGTCGAGAGTTCTATCTACGTTTCAGTTACTATTATGAAAAGTAAATGCAGAAGAAATGAGCCTTGAGGAACACCGCAAATAATTAATTTCCAGTCTGATAAACGAATATGACCAACTTTAGATTTGAAGATGTGATCTTAAGGCAAATAAGGCGTTTCTTCCAATACCAAAAGATTTAAACTTTCTCGGCCTCCACTGTGGTGTAGTTGCTAGCGTGCTTTTTTAAAAAATACGCGCCCAACTTGTATTGCAAAGTTTCCGTTGCGTTCCAGTTTGAACATGGCTTCCTCTTCTAGCAGACTACTTTTGCAGCTTCAAAATTTTTAACGCATTTTTAAAGATGAATGTAAAAATATATGCTGCAAAAGCTTGGATGGTGAGAATTTGAAGAGGTGTATTTGAAGCAATGGCGTGCCCTGGGGCAGGGTAGATGTAGATAGCCCACGAGGACCCCAGATGGCCTGCTGCCTGCATGTTCCTTTGTCGATTAGAGAATAGGGCGCGCCACCACACACACGCACACGCACACGCACACGCTTACACTAATCTACCTTAATGAAATTCCGAACCTGGTAATATGCAGAGCTCGGGTGTCTGTCTACCTGCAATATTATTCGGATAATGGCCAGGAATCCAATAAAGCCGGAATTAAATCAGGCTCTCTGTCTCTCTCTCTGTTTCTCCCCCTCCCCCCCCCTCTCTGTCGACCCACGTATCTTTTTACACTCAAACCACGCACAGTGGATCAGTCATCCTGTACGAGTCTCACACAAACGCGAATTAATTAAACTTTCTATTCGCTTAACTGAAATAAAGCAAATTCAAAATAAACAGAGGTGATATGATTATTTCTGTCACCATTTCAATATCCGCTATGTTTATCTTCTTACCTATAAAACTCCAAAAACATTACTTTTATTATACTTTCCTCTCATTCGATTTGGTGGTTTTTTTTGTTTTTGGGTTAACAGGCTGCATGAGGGTGATCCTGAAACAGGCAACTCCCCTTTAATTGCATAGGAAGGGAACTGAAAATGGGGGATGCGGAAGGTAGAGCAAGGTAGCCAAGGGTTGACTAGGGCCCCCCGGGCTGTGGTTAAGGATCCTACCTGGTGTTTCACCTAAATAGATGCAGGGAAAGCCCTAGAAAACCTGTATCAGGTATGTCAGGTATTGGGTACTATTCTCACGACCTTCCGAATGACGAGAGACGAGTTTGCTGTGGGGTCGCAGCATTCCTTTCTCCATGTCTCGACAAGTTTTAGGAGGAAGTTGGTCGTATGCGACTTGCTTATACTATTTTAAAGCAATGATAAGTCTGCAAGGGATACTTCCTCTGTGGCCCTAACCTCATAAACTAAACTGCCTTTACACACAGCCTTATAGAACCTTCAAAAGAGTTATCTTTGATAAATTTCGAATTAAATTTCCCCAATTAAGTATTTACTTTGAGCCATGGAACCAATATATATTGAGTTCTAATCTCGGTCACATTTCTCCCTCTGCCCTCTCATCCTTTAACGAATCTTTAAAAACTGTCGGTCTTCTCCAATTACCTAATGAAGGAGTGGAAAAAATTCATGGTAACATGTTTAGAGGATTCCGTACATAGTAACACAGTAATAAAGGAGGCCGCGTAAGTTGATAAACCTATTACTGTGACTTTTGTAAAATTATTATAGTTTTGTATACTGTTATCAATTTATTGCATAGTAAGATATACTACAAAACTCTGTAATTTATTTATATTTTATTTACGATACAAAGTTACGATACAAAATATTTTCTATTTGTTGTAATAACAGCTACATATTTAATCAAAACTACAAATAAAAAATTAAGTTAAATCGTTTTTATAGAAAGTTCCCCTTGCTTAGAACTTCCTTGGTAGTAATTCTATCCACCCATCTGATAGTCCCATATCACAACATTTCAAAATCTTCTATTTCTTTCCTTTCCTGAACTCCTTCCATCCACGTTTCGCACCCATATAACGCCACGTTCCATACAAACATTTTTAGTAAGGATTTACTAATTTTCACACTAATATTAGGCGTAAGTAAATTCCTGTTATTTTGCGAAAGCCTTCCTTGCCTGTGCTATCCTACCCTTTATGTCTACTATACTTGTACCATCCCTAGTTATTATGTTGTCCTTAACTTCCTTCAATATACACCTTCCCAATCTAACACCGTTTATTATTCCACTGTTTCCCATGTTCTCGTAGCCATGGATAATGAACAATTTTTGCAGGTTTATATAGGATACTTTGTAGCGTCAGAAAGGATTGTACATACTATCTTCCCCCAACTCAAATAGCGGCATTTATGGTACCGTAGCAGCTTTCTCTTTTATATTTTTGATTTTCGACCATCGGTGTAGACAAAGAATAAATTGAATTGCAATCAAAGACACTTTTGTGACGTTTTCGAAAAAGTCAACTCCGCTAGTTCTTCCTAGCGAATAATCGGTGAAAACTGAGGTTTCTCTTTACTAACTTTCGCCAACTGTGGTATATACTGTTACGGGTAAGTAATACTTGCTTTTTGTATACAATTCAGCAAAGAATATTTAAGGTAAATTCAACTATAATCTTTCTCAAATGATAGCCGTTATGGTGTTTAGAGAATAAAAACAGAGATATAGGTAACCGTTGCCACATTGTCCCACTTACTTGAGTTGCGTGTATAACATGATGTCACAGTGTCGCAAGAACTGGAAATGTCAAATCGGTTGCCATTTCGGAAGAAAAGCGGGCGGAGGGCAGAAATCTGCAGGACTCGTGATCAACACTGTTGAATTTCCTTTCTAATTCCGTAAAAATGATTTTAAATTAGGGTTCTGTTTTACATGTAAATGGTTTACAATAGTGATAAAAACATAATTAATTTTCTATAATCATTATAATTTAATATATTTGTTTTCAATTGCTTAGCCTCACGAATTATTTCACGCAATAATTTTTAAACGAATTACATTACATATATTAAACATTTATTTCATTTCGTTATTTCTTTACATTTGTTTTATACAGTGAACATAATTTATAGTTTAAGCTTCACGCGCCATGTTCTGTAATTCGAACTATACGAAATATTGAAATCAAAGGTGATAAAAATCATTAATGGACTTTTTATTTAGTTTATTATAGTAAATAATTTTTTTTTAATTTATAAGACTGACAGAATATGTAACATTTTTACTTGTTCGAGGATAGGTTATCCAACTAAGTGGTTTGTCTGCGCGACATGAAAGTATTTTGCTCCTTTACTGATAATTACCACGATTCTATGACACGTGAAGAAAGAATTTGAAAATGCCTACTTTTAATACAACTTTGTGATTCTGTGATACCGGTTTATAGTTGACATCATTAGGAAAAAGAGGATTTTATAGATAAAATAAATTTAACGTTAGTGTTTCGAAGGATAAATTCTAAAATTTTGTGTCAAAATCCACTGTAGTATGCTCTAGACAAATATTGTCTCATCGTGTTTTATTGTGTGATAATTGCTCGAATAACGTGCTCTTAAGTGCTATTTCACTTTCTTAGTTGTGCGACTTACATATAAAGTAAAAGTAAACTTGTTTGGATCAATCACCTATTTATTATTAACTCCACGAAGTCTCCAAAAGTCGGAGGCGCGAGTTTCTTTTTCAGTACTGCAGCATTAAATTATCTATGAATTTCGTAACACGACGAGTAAGAACCATCTAAGGCTTCATAGTACAAACTGTCTAAATTTAATTAAAATCGGAAATGGTCGCGCGGGAATCTAATCGTTCTTCAAAACATTTGACATGGAATGACCCTACATTTTGTTGGTCGCTGCTGTATTACAAAAAGGCTGATTGAAAAACTTTGATGAATAATTACTAACATTACTGAACAAACGTCCTTCTGAAACAGTAATTCTCTGTTCTCACACAATAATTCACATTTATTCTATTTGCTTTTTTTGGAAATCATTACACAATTTTATAACGGAATTCTTAAAATAATAGGAAATTCTGACTCTGCTATAAAACAGAATTCATGTTTTACGCGCACCAAAATTAAGTAATACGTCGTTTCTCCTCCTTCATCTATAACTGAATTAATTAATTATAGTTTAATGCTTAAGGTGTTTAATAAAAACTAATTTTTATTCGAATTTTTTATCATTAATAATTTTTTAATTCATGTAATAAGCAAATTATCCATTACATTCGTTCTCAGGGATTTCTTTACACTTCTTTCCCAACTTTTCTCATTCCATACAGTTTGTATATATTTAATCTTCAACATACCGCCACCCGGTTTAAAAAATTTCGCTTATTTTTCTTATCAGTATCATATTTTACTCTGCATAAGGCGGAAATTGCAAAACTATCTTCAGTTAAAATTAAATGGACATGGAGTTAAAAAAGGAAAATATGTTTCGGTCAGTGAAAAAGTTGGCATCATAAAAGAAATAGACCGCGGCTTGAAGAATGTTGACGCATGCAAACTATTTATTTTCGTTGCTGAAGAATAAACAGTCCTGTATTTTACTCTTGGAAAATAACATGTGTGTAATGGAAAATAGAATTTTTCACATTAATTTAATTATTTTATGTTTCATTTTAAGTCGATTCAACAGCTAAGATCATTGGTGATTACTTTACCTTTTTTGGGAAATTATCTTCATTGTAAGAGTTACTCTATTTGGTAACACAAAGACGCACACAAACTCCCAAGCCCTTGCGAGGAATCGAAGCCGGGACCTCTGTGGTACGAGGCTGTGACGCTAGTCATTAGACCACAGAGGCTGGCATTAATTTAATTCTTTAAATTCAATGTATATTTGAAGTTCAAGAAGAACGATTTTGAAAGAATTTTTTTATGATCAATTTGCTTACCAAATTTGTTTAGTTATGCATTGTAATTCAGATTAGTTATAACAATAAAAATGAAAATAGCATTGTATGATGTTTGTCCTCAATATCTCAAAAAGAAAGCAAAATCCGAACATAACGATCTCCGGTAATTACGAGAAAAATCGGACGTGCTCCTATACCAAAGTTTATATTAGTATCTAAAACCCTTCAACAGTCTTCAATTATTGAAAACATTGTTAATAAATTGTCCGTCACAAAATCAGAAGCTTTGAACCTATATACTCGCCATATTCATATTTAAAATTATATAAAATATACACGTGACAATCCAGAAAAGTACTTATGAACTCCAGTTTAATAAGTATTTATACTTAATCGTTACGTGTAGCGAGTAAAGTAATATGATAAAGTATAAAACGTATAAGGTGAGGCAAAGGCGTTGAGAGAAATTTACAGGCCACGTCGCAGAATGTAGCAGTAAGCACAACATTTTATAATAATATATTTAAAATGACTATCATTACAATCACGAGCTAAGAAGCCGTAGCACTGCAATAGTAATTATTCATAAAAAGGTTCATCTTTTCGCAACAAGCGAAGGAAACGTGGTTTGTTGCTCAACTCTCACAATTTTCATCTTACTAATGGGAAAGCTTGTATAACATGGACTAAGTGCATTGAATTTCATTGATGTGAAAAAATATCAAATTTGAGAGAATTTATAATTTACTCAGAATTAGTTTTAATAATCTACCTATAAAATCATTTATCATCAAGGATTTTTCTTGGTTTGTTTTTTACATGAACTACCAATAATTTAAATAGATCACTGTGCCTTTCTGGATCCTCATTTTGTACGTTTCCTTCTCAGAATTTTTTATTAATATAATTATTATCAGAATTAAATATCGAAATTCTCTTAACATCTCGTTATTTTGCATATGGAAGTACAATCTAAGTAACGCGTGGTTCGAGACAACAAGAAAATACTTCGTCAAAGTTTTCTCACCTGCAGAAGTGGACTAAGAACTAAACACACGGGTAGTTCCAGGACAAGTACTAAAACATCTTCCCCGTAAGACAGTAACACTCCTAAAGTTACATTTCCAATCTGTTCTACTTCCCTATTAAATGGAAGCACGCCGAAATCGTTGTTACATAAACCAGGTAAAACGCATCACGAAAGCATATCTTATCGACCTAGAGTTAATTCCCGTCAGGAGGGAGGTATTTGAAGAATTATTTCTGAAAATAATCTATGTAGACTACGAAATGGTATTATTACTGCCGAACCACCTATTTTATTTCCGAGAACGTCTCTCTGACATTCGACAAGGTGTGTGAACACAGGCTTGCTCTTCAAAATTGTTCAAAATAGAAAACACCCGATACAGTAATTATTATTTCCTTGCCATTAATATCTCGGAAATAGGCACTTTTCAGTCAAATTCAATAAAGAAGACTCCGATTCACCCCGTCAATTCTGGTGTTCCTCGGGGTAGTATTATGGAACCTCTGTTTCACCTGATCTTTTTTGCAGGTATTGCAGAAAATAACAATACGAAAATCTTCACCTTTGACGACGATGTAGCAGTGCTTTCTACAGACGAAGATCTTCCGCATACCTGCAACAACACCTAAAGTTTCTCAATAATGGTACACCAGATGGTGGGCCAAAGCCAATCGTGCTAAATGATTGCACATCACATTTACCATGCGACAAACCACGTGTCCACCAGTAACAATGTAACAAACACTACGTACCCCTGCCTCCACACCGACCGAAGGCTAATCTGGAAGGAGCATGTTTGTAAATAAAGTAAGACAACTCGACCTAAAACCCAGACAATTGTTCTGGCCCCTTGGCCATTATCAAAACTGTGATTGAGAAACAAAACACTTGTCTACACACGGACATGCTACAAGTACGGGGCAATGCAAAATAATCCTGTCTGACTATACTACAAAAGTTCCACTGCAAAATACTAAGGTGAATTACGGGCGGCCCATGGCCATAGTCTACACAAGGATTTCAGAGGCATACAACGAATATCTGACAAGTATAACAAAATAAACCGAGCATAAAATAAAATCGTCAAGGAGTGATATAGTACTTTCCCTACAACCCGACGACTGCAACGACCGAAAGGCTTCCGAAAAGACTAAAAGTCTAATCATGTAAACATTGTGAAAGAGCAGCGAATGTTTCTTCCTTACACGTTTAGAACATATAGCAAATTTACTTAATACTCTTTATACATAGTACATGTAGTGTAATTTGTGATTTCGCCCTTAAGACGTTTTGTAAATTTTAGTTAGTTGATCGGTCATTGTGGCCAGTCAGCGGGTATTGTGCTATTGTGTGTCGAAAGATCCCTAAAAACGGGTCAAATGTTTCGATGTTAGACGGTGATTGATCTAGGAGCGGTCCGCGGTCATAGCGGTCCGTAAACTTTTATTTGAAAACCCTCAGGAAATGGGGGCAAGTTTGGGAAGTAATAAATACAGTAGATCTGCATAGGAGAAAAATTTTGGCCGTGAGCGGCAAGAGAGTACTGCGTTTGTTTGGGAGACAGTGTTAAAAATCAGATCTATGTAAGCGGCGCAGGCGGATGGATGTAGAGAGGTGGTGATATTATGGAGAAAGCAGTGCAGTGGAGATGATTGACGGCCAGAATGTCGAGGAACCAGGCCGTATATAGCTGCATCGCTGAACCCAGGAGGGATCCGCCGGGACGTGGACAACAATCGTCGCTAGCTGCCTTCTCCTTACCCTTTTTTAGCTGCAATGACTGGCAGTTACATCTCGGTTTCGTATAAATTTCTTAAATTTTGTAAAATTTGTTTACTATAGTACATAAATTGGCGTGTAACTGTGAGTGTTGGACAGAAACAATCAATGATTGCGGAGCCGTACGACTGAGCTTTGCCCGTAATTCATTTGATTACGTTCTTTGACCGTTTAAATGTTGATGTAATGGGTAATTTTCAAAAAGGTGTAAAATAGTTTGTAAGTACGAGGATGAATATGGCATTATAACTGCCAAAAGCTACCTCTTTTAATTATAATAACTCGCAAAACAGTGTCCGAAAAAGAGTTTTTATTACCCATTACATTGTTTGAACTTTTAAATCGTATTTAATTATTAAATAAACCTTTCCTCCCGTAATTAAATAATTAAAGACAAGAGCCCTGAGAGTGTCATGCTCGGCTTGTGTCTCATCTCTCTCTTGCAGATATATATTAATTGTGCGTATGCGGTGGCGCACGGGCCGGCATTCGACGTGAACGGATCCACGGATCCTAGGGAAAGAGGGAGACCGTTACAGTAGATTGTAATTCTATTTTGAGTATATATATATATATAATATATATAACAGCGTGGGAGTTAACGTAAATTAATTTGTTTCTACAAAGTTTCCAGCCAATTAAAATGTGCTCAAATATTTTACAAATTAATTTATTGTATCGTTATTAATTAAAATAAAAACTTTCGGCCATTTACCATCCTCAATCTGTAAATATATCCAACAAACAGCCAAGTTACCATCATATTTTCATTTGAAGCAATTAATGTATGTATATTGGTTACTTACAATATAAATCCTACGTCAAACAACAAACTTTCATTAACAAGTTGAATTATTAGCAAATCCTCCCCCCCTTCTTTCTTGTCTCTGTCACAGTTACAAACATTTTTTATACTTACTCGTTACAATTTACATCCATTATTCCATTTAATTTTTTTTACCATTTATTTTTATAAACTACAAAAATCGTAATTTTATTTTAGATTATTTTAGCGTAAAGGTATAAAATATTATCAGGATCATGCAACCTGTATTTTAAACCTTATTCTTAACTACTTTTATATACTTTGTTTCTATTAAACCTGCTCAAATACAGCTTCCACTACCTACAAAATGAATCACATCCAAATTTATGGATTGAGTGAAATATTGTAACGAATTATAATTCAATATATAATGTATCCACACATTTCTTTTGGCTCCATTTTATTCCATATGCCCCTGTATATGCTAAATAAAGCTTACCAGGGGAAAATTGCCCTGAAGGAAAAAAAACCTTCCTACTGGTTACCCAGAGAGGTTGGTCAGGTTGCCACTCCTCGGCCCATACCGCGTGCGTCCAGTGTAGGCATCCTGTTCATTATATTGGTTCATATTAATGAATCTATATGCAGGATAGGGGGGATTTTCACCAACCTAAAAAACTTTCAGTTAATTTGAATAAAATCTGGTTGTTGTCTGGTTTATATTTTCGATTATTTCTTTTTGAAACTTAAATTGTTTCAATGCAAAAATAAATAATTGGTAAATTTTCTCACATCATAAAATTTTTGAAGGTTCCAGTTTCCGGTAGTCCTGAAAGGTTTCATGCCAAAAATTACATTCCCATACAATGTGATTTCATCTTCCTGTTTGCAGAAAAACATGTACAAGATTCAATTAAATTTTACTGTTTTGATTTAGAATTGGATGGTCCGTGTCCAGAGAAAAATCGAACTACTTCTTTTGTTGTAATCGTGATTCAACCGTGGGTTTTCAATTTTGTCCCATCTGGTTTGCCATTCTTTAATCAGCCAATCTTTACATGTAAATTTGGATTCTACAGATTTGTTTGTAATTTGGTGGACGATGTTTGGGTTATTACGCTTTAAGTGGTACAATGCTGCTACAGTCAAATCAGTAATGATCTGTATAGAGTCAACTGGAGTCGTTTTGTATGCACGAAACCAGCGAATTAATATTTTTTGTTGCGCAACTATGAGTATGAAGAACATATTCCATATAAGCATATTCCTTTGAATATTGATTTGTAATATTGATTGAATTTTGATGGGTTTGGACCTGGATCATGACGGAGGCAGCTTTGTGTGTTATTTCACCAATATGCGGCTGGAAGGATATTTTGAATCTAACACAACAAAATAACGATTTTGAGCCACAGTTCAACAGTTAGAAGCAAAATTATGTATCGTACAATATATCCAAATATAATATAGGCCTATTACACCTTGCTGTTTTTAGAATATATGACTTCAGGAAACAGCTGATTATGAAGTGCTTGCTCAAAGCGTGTCACTTTATGGCACAAAATGTATTTGAAATTTATTTGAAATTAAATACTTGAATCGAGACACAGACACACACAAAGTTTTGCTACAAACATTAAAATGTAAATAAATGTTTTTTGTTAGAACCAAAAACTAACGATGGTAACAGAATTATCCAAGAATTAGCATTCAAGAACAGGAATGAAAGTCACATTCAAAAGGATTTGATTGTTGTTTCTACCAAAACATTTAAATTAGAATACCTGTTGGGTCAAAAAGGCCCATGCGCCATCTCTCGCGAAAAATAAAATTGATATTGAAACAAAAAGTTGAAATAAAAGTCGAATATGGCTTATATAATATTTAATATGTTAAAGTTTTTAAAATTAAAGATATATATATATATATATATATATATATATATATCACGTAGATTCAATGTAAGTTTAAAATAAATTAATAAGTACGTGTTAACTTTTTTTATGTAGCGTTAGTTTAGCCTATGAATGGAGATTGAAGGGTCGAGATTTTGCGGGGAGGAAGGAAATGAGTGTCGCTTCCGTGTGAACCAGGAACGGGGATGGGGATGGGGATGCGGATGGAGACGGGAACCGGGACAGGGACAGGGCAGGGACAGGAGCTGTAACCCGAGCGCGGAGGAGGGAAGCTGCGTACGTGACTGCATAATAGACTCGGGACTCCGCGAGGGATCAGACGGGGCGCACGGGGCGCCCTCATTAGATTCTCCTAATTGATCTCTACGCGGGGCCGCAGTCCCTCAATATCAAAAGTCAGCGCTCACAATTCCTCCTCAAATGTTCACATTATTTTATCGCCTTCGGGGTGAATGCAATTTCTTTTTCACTGCACTTTGATTCCCTCATTTACTGAATCAATTTGAAAAATATCGTGACCTATTACGGACACGTTTCAGAAAGCGAATATTAATTGTTCCACATCAATGTGTAATCATAATTTTGGATTAGACAATAGTGTAACTTGCCTTCTGTGCATGACGTCATAGCTGCTCCTGATCGTTGCTCTTTCGAATGCGCAGAAAATTTTCCTTTCGGATTCCTTTTCTGTTAGTTCTTTGTTAGTGTAGGGAAACTGTTTTACGTTGAATACTGTATGCATTTGTATTCAAAGAAGACAGACATTACCGTCGTGTGCTGTTTTTAGTTGCAAAGATTGTAACAAAAACTAAAGGAACGGGGTTCAAGTATTTTTCATTTCCGAAAGATACTAATTTATGTGGAACACGGATCAATGCTTGTCGTAGAAAAGAAAAGCTTATTGTAAGTAGTGGCAAATACAGACTATAATCATATTATGCAGCTGATAGGAAAATCAAAGAAACATTCGGAGAGAAGAAAAATATTAGCGCGAACATCATGAGAGCAGATGGGAAGACAATTATGGATAAAGAAGATAAAGCAGAAAGATGGAAGGAATATCTGGACGAGTTGTATCATGGCGGAAATCTAGATCAGTCAGTAATAATGGATGGTGAAGAGTTGAGGGACGAAATTATAAGGTAGGAGTTTGATAGGGCGCTGACACATCTGAACAATCGTAAAGGACCAGGAATTGATAACATTCTAGCGGAATGATAATATTATTGTGCGAAGAAGCAATAACATAGCTGTTCAGGATAGTTTGCGAAATCTACGAAACGGGCGAATGCCAGAAGTTTTTAGTACACACATAATTATACACATACCGAACAAGTATGGGGCTGATAGATGCGAACAGCACACGGCAATTAGTTTAGTATCTCATGCATGCAAAATATTAACGAAAATAGTGTATAGGAGGATGGAACGACAAATAGAATGTGAGTTAGGAGAAGATCAGTTTGGTTTTAGGAGAAATGGAAGGACAAGAGAAGCTATATTGACTTCGCGTCTAATTTTAGAAGACAGGATGATAAAAAAAAACAGGCCAACGATCATGGTATTTGTAGATTTATAAAAATCCTTGTGATAATGTAAACTGCACACTATTAAGGATTTTGAAGAGTACAGGAATAAAATAACGAGATAGAAGGCTTAAACATAACCTCTACGTAAGGCAGTCAGTAGTAATTAGAATTGAGATCCAGAAAAGAAAGCAGAAATCAAGAAAGTAGTAGGACAAGGATGCGGTCTGTCGCCTATGCTGTTATAGAACAAGCGATGAAGAAAGTTGAAACGGAATATTGAAAAGGAATCATACTGCAAGGAGAAGAAATACAAACCCTACGCTTAGCCGATGATATTGTAGTATTAGGGGAGTCAGAAGACTTGTAAACCATTATAAATGGATGAACGTAGTCCTGGAGAAAGAGTTCAACATGAGGATTAATAGAAGGAAAAGCAAGGTAATGGAGTGTAGTATGGGAAACGGTGAAATAGCAAAGGGTGTTAGATTGCGAAGGGATATTTTGAAGGAAGTTAAGGAATTCTGCTACTTGGGCAGCGTAATAACTAGAGTAGGATAACACAGGCAAGGAAGGCTTTCGCGAAAAAGAGGAATATCTTTACAGGTAATATTAGTGTGAATATTAAGAAATATTTATATAAAGTGTGGTGTTATATGGCTAGAAACGTGGACGATAGGAGTTGGATAAAGGAAAAGAATAGAAGCTTTTGAAATGTGGTGCCATAGGCGAATGAGATGAGTGGATAGAATTATTAACAACATAAGGGAAGAGCGAACAATATGAAGGACGTTGACCACGTTTTAAGACATGAGGTTCTTGAAAAATTAGCATTTGAGGGAAGCTTGTGGGGAAAGAACAGAAGAGGGAGGCCAAGGATTGAAAACGCCAAGCAGTATGTGTTAGGTATGAGAAAATGAAAAGTCTTGCGCAAGATAGGTTAGAATGGAGGGTGGCATCAGATCAGTCTTAGGACTGAATACCACAACAGCAATATATTCATAAACCGCTATCTTCAGCCCGCATGTGTTGTGTGTACTTTTACTAGGATAGCTTCGAAGTACAACTACTGAATTGCACACCAGACAGGGGTCGGCATTTAAAACGAGAAGCAGTTCCTATCGAGAACGTGGCTGGAATTTGAGGTAGTAATTAAAAAATTACGAATTAACGTTCTTTTCTAGTTTTAAAATTACGTTGTTTATTCTGTTACTATTTTTCTGAAACTATTTTTTTATTGAAAACTGAAAAGAAGGGTACAGTAAGATGTCATGGGGCAAGATAAGATTTGAAATATGGCTTTTCTCCAAGATAGCGTCACGCGTCACGCGTCACGCTATACTTTACACAAATCCACGTTTTGGTTGTCAATCTGAGAAGAGACGGAATACAACTGCCGAAAGACTGTTTAACCTCTGTAATTTTGTATTGTGATGCAGGTTACTCATTTTAACATTGAAACGAGGATACGTTTTTCGTCTTGGCTTCCATTAGTCAAATTGTGACTCTTTGTCTTTGTATTTGGCTGGCCCTCGCATATAACTTCATACTTTTGAAGAACTTGTTCCGTAAGCGTAATATACATAAAAAAGGATGTATGGTGATTTGCATGTACGAGGGTCAGTCAAATATAAATGGGATTTTTAAAATCATTTATGAGTACGATATAATACTAAAATATATTTTTAGCTTTCTATATAGTTTCCTTGTATTTAAACGCATTTTCCCAGCGGTTTGGAAGATTCCTGATTCCGTCATCATTAAAAGCTGAAGGTTGAGTTTAACCTCCTCGTCGCTATTAGCCCTTGACCTCCTACAGCTTTCTTCAGCGGTCCAAACAGATGGTAGCCACACGTTGACGAATCTGGTGGATGTTCGAGCCAGTTTGGTCTGAGTTGTGCACGCCTTGCGTTGTTCTGAAGGAGGATGACCCAAGTTCCTTTCTGTTGATCGAATGTGCACTACCGTGACTTAGACCAACTGAAGAAGCAATTTCGTCAACGGCTCCCTTACAGCACGGAAGTTCGAGGACGCTGATCGTGACTGATTTTTCGTCATTGTTACATGTGGGTTTTGGAGAATTTCTGAAGTTCTCACTCCTTCTCTCGTAAAAAAGTTTCTAATAACGGAAGTAGGAACCTGTTGCTCTAGTATGGACTGAGTGAGACTAACATTGGCAATGGGTGGAGAGCGTCCAGGCCCTCCGACTCTCCTACTAGGCTTGATAAAAAAATTTCCGTTTGTATTTGGCTGGCCCTCGCATATTACTATTTACGTAAGTTTATTCTTTATACAAAGGGAAGAGGTTTAACCCTCTAGCACAAATGTGCAAGGAATTACAGCTAAAACAGTATGCACTCGAAATGCAGTGACGTCACGACGCGCTCTGATACAGAATGCTCGAAATACGCCATATTGAATTTAGCGCAATATGGTTGTTTGTTAGGTTCTGCTTCGGTCAAATTAGATCTGCTATACATACACTTGGAATACAAGGCGAAAAAAAGTAATACGAGCCATATGAAATACATGCATTTCATTTTTCCGCCTTTTAAATTGCGCGACATATTACCCGCTAGCATTATTATGCTTTATAACTCTTTTTTTATTATTTCCAAGAATACGAACTTTCGGAAATATCCAAGAGTTATAAAAAGACATAGGTAAGATTTCAAGTCATAATGAGTAAAAGATTTTTGTTCTTTGCAGAGACTGAATGAATAATTTAAATGATATGCCTTGACAATCGTGTTTTATATGTATTTTTTCAGTTTAGCGTATTTAATAATACTTGAATACGAAAAGAATTCTCATTCATTATCATTTAATAGATTTGGCTGATGATGCATAAAATCTGACGAAATAATTGAATGTCAACAAATAAACGGCATTACAAAAATTATTTTATTTTTTCGGATTTCGTTGTTCTTTAGATTTTTTATACAGTGAACCATAATTCTTAGTTTACATTTCGTGTTTTAACTAAAATGACGCGATGTTAAATTTCGTTTACTTTGCAATTGGACGATTTTTGATGAAGATTGTACATAAGTCCAATAATAAATTGCCTACTTATAAACACAATCCAATCAACAAATTCTGTATATAACTCAATCGGATTTTAGATTTTGAGACCGTTTCTAACAAGAAACCACATTTTTAAACTGTTAATTGCTGAAACGTTTCATATTAGGAATAAATGCAATAAACTAATCGTCTTGTGATGTTCGCTCTGTACTGGTCTTTACGAATTTCATCTCTCGCTACAACTTTCATGAATCATTTTTATAATCCATGCTTTCCTATTGGTCTAAGCTTTTCGTCGGCTGCTCTGGTCATTTCCTCCTTCAAGAGTGCCCAATTCTCTTCTACATTGTTTCATTCTCATTTCTCTATCAATCTTTTTCGGTACGGGTATAATTATGTTTTTACTATAAGCTTCTATTATTCTTCCTGTTTCATGGATTTCGCAAACTATCCTGAACAGTAATGATATTTCTTCTCCGTCCGATAATCTTATCAACTCCGTTGGAATGTTATCAACTCCTGGAGCTTTACAATTGCTCATATCATCAGCGCCTTGTTAAACTCCGACCTTAAAATTTTGTCGTCATATTCACCAGCCGCTCCTCCTCTTCTTCTTCTATTACTGACTGATAGATTTCCACCGTGATACAGATCTTCTAGATATTCCTTCTGTATTTCTGTATTTTCTCCTTTATCCAGAAATGGCTTCCGATCCGCCCTCCTGATGTTCTTGCTAATATATTTTCCTCTCCCCGGATGTTTATTTGATTTTCATTTGGGCTGCGTCCATTTTCCCTTTCACCATGAAATCTTCAACCGCTTCGCAATTTTCTTGGAGCCAAGACTCTTTAGCTGGTTTGCACTTCATATTTATATCTTCAAGCTACTGTACTGCTCTTTACGAGTTTCATCTCTCGCTACGTCTTTCATGAATCATTTTTATTATTTCGTGTATTATCCAGGCATTCCTATTGGTCTGAGCTTTTCGTCGGCTGCTCTAGTCATTTCTTCCTTCAAGAGTGCCCATTTATGTTCTATGTTGTTTCTTTCTCCTTTCTCTATTAATCTACTCTTGATATCTTGTTTGAAACTCTGAAGCACCTCCTGTTGTTTCAGTTTTCTAATTCTTATCTTTTCCTAAATTCTCTTTTTGAGTGTCTTATTTATTTAATTTGTCCACAAAAGTTTGATAATCCTTCTGAAAGTATTCCCCAATTTAAGAAAGGCTCTTATACAACGTCTGAGGCTGCGGACCTGCCTATAAAGTTACTTTTATAAAATGGTGTTAATGACTCCAGTGTATCTGTGACAAATTATGTGATACATTGAATATTGTGACACTGTCAAGTAATTGAGATTACAAGCGTCCAAGAAAGTTTAGTCACGATGATAATTATCGTGACGGAAAACTGCCTCCTGAATACGTCATCTTTGTCGTCGTTTGGAGAAACACGTGTGCAGATTGGGAAAATTCTGGTACCTTTTTTTCTCAGAAAGAGTGATCAAAATCAATGTAAATACAGTCTCGGTGAAAGCTACTATAGCTTAGGAACAATTAGAATAAATATTTCTGCAACCATTTGCATATAGGTTACTGTTAATTAGCTGCTGATAACCTGAAGAGTAAATAGAAGTAAAAGAAGGATGTCACGAGTGACGAGTCAGTAACGCAATCCATTACACGAAATAATATATTACAGCTCAATTTGTCATCATGAATTCCGCTGTCACATAAGATTCGAATATTTTATGAGTATTTTTTCATTGTCCTGTTATTTTGAGTAATAATGGAAAAGTAAACTAGTTTAATCAGTTGATAATAAATGTAAATAAATATAATGCATTTAACATAGCATAACATATGAGGAATTAAAGATACATTAAATTGCATGTAATTAAATCAATTTCTTTATAGTGTTATAAGTATGCTTGTATTGCAAAAATTATGCGTTTATTTCGGAAAATAAATGACAATTACATAACGAAATGAAGTGTCGTGTCAACACGGTGAAGTCTTCTTTTAGAACTAATTTGAATTTTTGGACGTGAGTGTGTTGCATATTGTGAGGATTATTCTCAATATATATGTATGACTGTCGAGTAACGTGGATTGAAGGGTGGACGAGGAGTCCCGCGCCATATGAACCCGGGTACACGCGACTGTGCAATATTATTGTTGAAATATCGCAGTGCATATTGTCTCTGCAGCATAGTCAATATTTGTGTCCTGCCGTTATTAGCTCATTCCAGCCGCCCCCGCTCCACTTGGTGCTGCTAATCGATCCACCTCCATCCGCCCCTCCCCTCCCCACCCTCCCGCAGCGACGCTGTTTTTTGCGGTCGTGTGCTGATTGGAAGTCGACAAGCATCGAGCCCTTTGTCCAAGAAACAACCCCCTTTTGTCCGAGAGCAAGTCTTTTTCCTGACCGGGTTCACAGAGGGTGACTTGAGCAGATCTACGTCCGTCACAGCCCTTAATTGGCCCCGCATAAACTTGCGTATCACACCTAATTCTCAACACAAATTATGTCTATTATAGCAAATAGTGATAGTATTGCTAAACGACGGGACAGAGCGTTAACATTTCCATTTTCATCGCTGTTTATAAATAAAAAGTTAAGCGTCTATAAATGAGAATTCGTAAATATGGCGTGTTTCGAAGTGTCACACCTATGTTTCTTGTAAAAAGAAAATAATTGTAAGTATAGAAATACTCTCGAATAAATACATAAATCGTCTGATAAAAATACACATAAAATTAAATACTGTATATTCGCTTTGAAAAATAAAGTAATAAAATAAAGATATTATTGTTTGATGTGGAACAAAATCTCGCGATTTTAATATGCTGTTGTCCTTTCAATACTTAAATAATTTTTCGAATATGTCTGACTGCATAAAACACAAATAAAAAGTCAATTTGAGTAATATAAACGTATAGTTTCCCAAACCCTCCAAATATGTAACTTTCTAAAGCAAGTACGCTTATAAATATGCAGGCAACTCGTCTTCTTTCAACGATTCATACATATTAAATATACTGTATAGTTCCATTCTTTTCTTCGTGGCGCCCCTCTGTGCGGATCGAGACGACATTCCGGACATTACTGTGTGACACGTGCTTAGTCCTTCGTTTTTCCTTCAGCGCAAGCCACCATGGCTATGTACGGATTCGAACCTGGGACCTCTGTGATGCAAGGTGTGTGTGTGTGGTGGGGGGGAAGAACTATTACATGATGTAATAAGTGATTTCGTCCTTTTGGCGTTTTGTCAATATTCGTCACTAAAATGTGCGCGGTCGGTCGATCTTGGGCATAAGGCAAGAGTTGTCCACTAATCCCATTGGGGATCAGTCGGCTAACTGCCTCCTGAAACTTGTGGAGACATGGAGAAGGGAATGCTGCGACCCCACAGCAAACTCTTCTCCACTCATTCGGAGGGGCATAAGAATAGTACCCAATGCAGGTTTCCTAGGGTTTTCCCTGCTTCTCTTTATGTGAAACACCGGGTAGGATCCTTAAACTATAGCCCGGGGGTCCTAGTCAATCCTTGGCTACCTTGCTCTACCTTCCGCATCCCCCTTTTCAATTCCCTTCCCATGCTATTAAAGGGGAGTTGCCTGTTTCAAGATCACCCTCATGTAGCCTGTTAACCCAAATAAAATTTGTGACAGGTCGGCGGGTAAGGACTTATTGTGCCGGCGAATCCCTGAAAACACGTGAAATCTTTTAATGTTGGACGGTCCTTGACCTGGGAGCGGTCCGCGGTCATGGCGGGCGGTAAACTTTTATTTGAAAATCCTCTAGAATGGATTCTGACTTTTTAAATACAAACAAAATTACTGGATATATTCATATATACACTTATATTGTAATTGCACTCCGTCCCGTATCCTATGTTATTAAAGGGGAGCTGCGACCGCGTGTATTACCCTAATATATATTGCGACCCTATAAAAAGTAGTGTAATGCGTAAACGTTTTAAAATATGCACCATTTTGTTCTACGTCATCAGTATTTAAACTTAAAATTTATAAAAATTCTTTCGACTATATTAAGCAGTTTTTTATTTTGTCTCAATAATATTTTTATACCAACCTTGTACATACGCTCTTTGTATTATCTTAATTAAGGACATGATCCATATTCTACTCCGATATTATAAGAAAATGAAGTGAATTAGTAATGTTAATATAAATATAGTAAAGAGTGAAGCTATTTTGAGAGTACGGTGGCCAATAGATTACAGAAGCGTTATATACGATTATATTCTAACCAGTTCGATCACAATGTTTTGTGAATATGCCACTTGATTCAATTTTGCCAAAATAATCGCCACACGAAAACGTATCTAGAAAGAAGAGATTCTGATTAACTTTGATAAAATTCAGAGAGCAGGTAGCTCTGGGATCTCGGCAGCGGCTAGTTATTGGATCTCAGGAACGGATTGAATAAAAAAAGCTACCACTCTTTTCTTCTTCATGGCTATATACTGTAATAAATGATTTCGTCCTTCAGGCGTTTTGTGAATTTTTGTAACTTAAGGGAACGCTGCGACCCCACAGCAAACTCTTCTCCCGTCATTCGGAAGGGCGTGAGAATAATACCCAATGCCCGACCTAACTGATGCAGGTTCCTAGGGTTTTCCCTGCATTTCTTTAGCTGAAACTCCGGGTAGGATTCTTAAACTATAGCCCGGGCGCTATATTAATATTAATGATATACTCTTTAATTTCATTCCGTCACTACAAGAGTTTTTAGCGAAGAATTGAAAAGAGGTGTATAATTTAGAGGTTTTTAGTCCACAGAAACTTTTCCCGTGGTCTTTTAAAAATTGTTTTTCTGTAATGACAACAACATATACAAATTACTACCTCGTTCCTCATAATACGGAATGTTTCTGTTGAGTGAGAAAAAAAAACATACGTGTGAATGCTGTAATTACATTTTATTGATAATTACATGGAAACTATAGCTATACAAGTTTGTTTAGATGTTCTGTGCGGTTGCGGTATTCCAGTTCCTGCCACACTCGTGAACAGAATATTCTTTGTTAATGTTTCAAGCACTTCAGGTATCCACTTCTTCAGTGTAAGTCCTGGGGAAATAGCGGCACCAACCAAAAACATGGAGCTCTAGGTGGTCAAAGTATTTGTATATCGTTTGATCCAGCACGGCCAATCCAGCGACTGGGTAGTATTATCATTCAAATAACGACTTATGTTTCTTTAACCGAAATATTTTCTCTGTTGGCAGATAAATGTGTATAACTGTACTTCCATAATTAATTTGTTTCAGCTATATAATTAATTACAGCATATGTAACATGCTTTTATTTTGTCCGTTCAATATGAAATATCCTTATACAGAACAGGATCAATATTTTTTGTAATTGTCTTATTCTTCCTTGAGTTTATTTTCATTTTACTTATAACTAACGACGGGAAAAATTTGTTCAAGTCAGCGTGTAAAATTCTACTCTAAGCAAGAGAACAGATGCAGGATTTCGCGGACAATATGCAGACATTTCCCTATTTATCAACGTAAAATTGACTGCATATGCAATTCTGTCCGCAAAAGGTTTAAACTAAATTCTACTTAACCCTTAGCAACGTTGCTCTTCCTTCCGCATCTCTCTTCCAAATCCCTTCATATATTATAGAAGCCAATTTCCATCTTGTACTCATGTTGAGTCTGACTTTCATAAAAAAGGATTCGAGATGGATATTTGAATGAGATCACAAGAAACCAGTAAGTGAATCCTTCAGCTCCGGGATAGGAATAGTGATTCTCTTTGCAAGCATGTACATGGACCTTGACCATACTAAAACCCTTCTTCAAAGACAAAATTCTATCTATCTCGGATTCTGAAGCTTTTCTCAGCAAATTTATTGTCTCATCGATGAAGATGGATTCCTCCTTTTGTTGAATGCAATAAACAGTTGATTCATTTCATATTAAGCCATCAGAGTGAAATATTTTCAGGATTGTCTCTTCTGAATCGTCCTTGTGTTGTGAACTCTATTTCAACATCTTAATTAGCCCATTCATGAATGCCTTAGTCGGTGATTGCAGCTGGGCTTTACAGGCAGCAGGTAGTAGAGAGTGCTTGTGGCTCAGAAGATTGGAAGAGACCGTATTCACCCCTTTTAAACTCTCCGCCTCATCCACCCCCGCCCCTAGGGGTGGAATTAGTGTCTTACCCCGACAGTGTTTGTTACCAGGTTGCAAGTAATCACATAACTGATCTATGCGTTTAGGTTTGTATGCGGAACATACTCAGTTTACAAAATTTCGGCTTTTTTACGTACAAAACTGAAATTCATATGGTTGATCCATCTCTTCGGTCAATTTAGCGCTAAATAATTTGTAAATATAATGAACGTTTGATTTAAGTAAGCATACATTATAATTTCTTAATAAATATATAAAAAAACATATGCTCGTAATGAGCGACGCCATGTAAACACGTGTGTCTGTCAAGCAAAAGAAAAGTAATAAACTGAATACTAAATTACAAAATGAATCCATTTATAAAGAAATAAACAGCCGTCTTACAGACTCCGTTGAATCTGCCCTTGTAGGCACTCAACTGTGGAAGCTTACATACGGCTTATTTTTGTCACAAAAACTGAAGATGTCCCAAATATGGCGATTCATGTCAATAAAAGCTTTGTTCTCTTTGGTCATTTTATTTATATCATTATATATTTTTTTAAATAGATGCGAAGTATTTATGAAAGTTCTCTACGAGCTTTTGAACGTAACTAATCAATTTCCAACAGAAATTAAATTTTCTATAATATTGAATATAAGGGAGTAATATTAATTAATAATAAAATAAATGATAATATTTTTATAATAAAATCAAGAAAACAATTTAATTTAACAAATAGGAACAATTTTTACAGTAAGAATTACAATTTCTAATGTTAAGATATTTATGCCGGCACTTCTTTCGTCAATAAAAACGATATATACATATATATTGTAACATTAAAAGTTACTCTTAACAATGCAGGCCAGCTTGCGAGTTTTAATTGTTGAGGAACTGACGCAACTTGGGCCAACAATGTAGTCTGGCGAGACTTTGAGAGTCGCCATGGGGTAACGGAAGGAGCAGGTTGTGTCGGCGGGACGACGAGAGAATGACCACGCCCTGCAGATATAATTATTTCTCATGCTCTGATTGGTATTAAAACTATAAAAATCTATTTTTGGTGTTTTTATGAAAAATACCTGGCGCCCTAAAGGAATAAGAAATCCTCGAATACGGAGGAACGCGGAATCCGCTACATTTGACGCCGCAACGTTGTGGCATCGAACAACGAACATGGCAGGAGTTTGGAATGTGCTGACGGACAATGAGCAGTGGAGAACTAACATGCTGCTTTCAGCGAGCCATGGAATGGCCTAGAACAACGAACAGCGGCGAGACATCGGTTAGGCTACGACGTCTGAAGGTGTGGAGGACGACGAACGGGGTACCTGGAATTATTCGAGAGAAGTGGAGGCGCTGTGGAAGGAGAGCTGATCTACGCATAGCATAGCTGAGGGGTCAAGTGTTCCAGTGACCGCTGCGTGCATATCTTCGAGAGGTGTGTGTGTGTGTGTAAAAAATCAGAGTACAGTGGGTATGGAGAAGTGGAAGTAAGAATAAGAAGACAGGTTCCACAGGTTGGTGGCATACAAATGTATTTTTCGGAATATTTTGGTTGGGTTTGTGTGTTCTGTAGTGTTTTAAAAATGGAAGAAGTGCAGGAGGGTATTGAGAAGGCAGAGGACTCTATGCTCAGGAAATTGTCCCTGGTACTTAATAAGATATTTGATGAGCGGATGGAAGATTTCAACAATAGTTTTGAGAAAATATATGTAGAGTTGAAGGCTGATTCGGACAGAATGGCTGAGTTGGAAGGTCGGAAGTGTGAGGAATTGGAGAATAGGTTAGGTGGAGAATGTAATGAGAGGCATGTGCAACAAGAAGAAAGATTAGAGGAAAAACTGCAACAAGTTACAAATGGAATATTTGATGAGTTAAAATCTGAAAGGTGTGTACAGGAAAATGTGGAGGAGAATGTGAAGGTGGTAAAGAAGAGAGTTCAGAAGGTAGAAGTAGAGCGGTGTGTAGATATTAATTGTGGTATCATAGAAAGGAACAGGATAGTAATTTTAGAGAAATCGTTAGAAAACTTACATGACCAGTGGAAGGCAATTTCAGTAAATAACATGAATGTGACCCCAAAGGGAGGAAATTTAAAGCGAAAGAAATGGCGAATTGTCAAACGCGGATGTAAAGTTAAGAAAGTTGAAGTGGAGGCTAATCATAATGTTGAGAGGGACAGAAGGTTGTTAAAATTAATTGATGTATTTGCAAATAAGTTTAAGAAAAAATTTAAACGTGTAGAGCATCAGATGGAAGCTGATAAGTGTGAAGGTAATGCGAAAGTTTTGGAAAAGCAGGTTAAAGGACAGCTGATCATGTTTGTAAACAAAGACGAGTATGATAAAAACAGAGTAGGAAGAAATTTGTATGTGTTAAGGAATTGTCGTGGTTATAGATTTCCTTGGAACCCAAGTGGAAAAACCCAATGTGGTATTTTGGTAAATATTAAAAAAAAGTGTTACATAAAATGTCAAAAATAGCTGTTCTGCCAGAGGTCAAATGACTTTGAAGTAGATGTAAGAAACAGCTTATGGTAGATAAAAAAAATTATGTACTCCAAATGTAATTAGCTGTAAAAACCATGTGGTCAGTTGACTGTTTTCGACGTACATCAAAGAGCTGAAAATCAAACTAATAAATGTCATATGATAAATTAAAAACAGCTGAGAATGAGTAAAATTTTATGTAAATACATTGTAAAGAAACAGATGTTCTGTCAAAAACAGCTGATTGAAATTTAAATTGTGAAATGGCAGAGTAATACGGACAGAAATCTGCTGTTACTCCCAAAGATTCAGCCGACTGTCAATAGATGTAAAGGTCAAGTGTTTAAATTGATTTACATTTACTTTAAAAAAGTCTCCCAAACAACACATCCGAGAAAATGTGTGGGAAGAAAAAAAATGTAAATGGAAAAATTGTTTGGAAAAATAAAATGTGTAATTAGAATTAAAGTTGGTTAATTGAGTGATTTGTATATTTACACAATGTTTGCTCTTATGAAAGAATATGTCAAAGAAAATTGTAATTAGTTCTAAGTGAATTTTTGTAAATATTTTGTAATTTTGATTAAGGGCGTTGGTCATTCATATTGTTTACGACTGTGGTTCAGTGAGTGTCATATTAAAAAATTGTACAATTTTTTAAATTCATTGGGGGCGGGGAAAATGTAACATGCAAAGTTACACTTAACAATGCAGGCTAGCTTGCGAGTTTTAATTGTTGAAGAACTGACGCAACCAGGGCCAACAATGTAGTCTGGAGAGACTTTGAGAGTCGTCATGGGGTAACGGAAGGAGCAGGTTGTGTCGGCGGGACGACGAGAGAATGACCACGCCCTGCAGATATAATTATTTCTCATGCTCTGATTGGAATTAAAACTATAAAAATCTATTTTTGGTGTTTTTATGAAAAATACCTGGCGCCTTAAAGGAATAAGAAATCCTCGAATACGGAGGAACGCGGATATATATAAATATTGCCACATCTGAAGACCTGCAGTGATGGCAGAGCGGTAGCGAGCCGGACTGCAGACACGTAGACTCACGTTCGAGTCCCAGCCGACGCAATCATTTTTATTTGTTTAATTTATTTACATTGTTTGCCTTTAGTTTCTAGTATTTTCTGTTTCTAGAATTTTCTGCTTCTAGAATATTCCATGTATGTATAAATAGGACTGGATTCCAAATCGTAGTCAGTCTGAAGCAGTACGAGCTTTGTACAGCACTTCGCCGTTGATTAAACGCCTATAACCTCTACGTGTGTGTGTGTTATTGAATCTCACGATCCCGAAGAAACGTGACAATATATATATATGTATGTATATATATATAATGGTTTTTTCATGTATTCTAAATATTAAAATAAGGCTGTTAGTATTACTTAAATTGTTTGTAAATATTGTTAGAATAAGTGAGGTGAGCGACAATGAGGCATTTGTGTGGATTGTCAGGCCACAGTCTGAATTTCCAGACTACATTATCACGTGGTTGGTGACGCAAGAATTAGAATCGTGTGCAGAAGACTCTGGAAGGTTCTCGAAGGTATTTAGAGATTTTGACACGTGAATGCGCTAGCGTGCTTAGCCATAATTGCCTAAACAGGTCATCTGACTCAGTTCTGGCAAGATGGCCGGAGCCAGGTTGGAGGGTGAATGAGGCAGACGGTGTTGGGAGAGCAAAGCGTGCATTACGTAACTTTTGAATCGGGTGTGACTCCGTGTATAGAGAGAGACGGTGACGAGAGAGAACGGATGTATTTGAGAATGCGGGTTGATAGCCGAGGAAACCAGCAAATTGAGTGGTGTAGTGGAGAGTGTCCGGACATTTTATTTCTGAAGAGTGCCGGAAAGACGTAATAATTTACTGGGCGTGAGAGGTCTGCAAACCGTTCAGTTATTTTTGAAGAAACGTTGATCGAGGAGCGTGCGGCCTCACACTTTGCAGCGGTGGAAGACTGAGACAGAACTAAACTTTGTGTCCAGTTACTTTGAAGAAGCAGCGGGGAAGCAAGCGAGCAGACAATCTAACGTTTCCAGGAATTTCATATAAGATGTGATTGTCGGGTGGAGCCTAGAATATTGTATTTAGCAACCATATACAGGTGTTGGGTGAGTGAAGAATCAGATCCAAAACTTGCTCATTTCTTTTTATATAATAAACTTAAAATCCATATGATATTTTTATTTTATTTTTACAGCACTTGCTTGCTTTACACTCAAGAGGCCCAATATCCCCTGAGATCTTAAAAAAATGCTTGTTGTTTAAATGTTTTGTTTTTTTCTTGTGTTAATGAATATATTAGTATGAGATTTTAAAAAGGTCGTTAATCATTTAATTTAACCTTCCCCCCCCGTTATATACCACAATATATATATTGTAATGTAAAAACGCAGGTGCCTGCTGATTTTGGTTACATAGTTTAATTTTAAGGTGCAAATAGTACATAAATAATTAATTTAATGTTGTAATGTGAAGGGGATTCGGGAACAATTCTCAGTAATTGTTGTCATTGTGAAGTGCAGTTTGGTCTACAAGAAGAAAGTTTTGTGCGACGACAATAGAGGCCAACAACAATGAAGACTTAAATTGGCTAAAAGTGGGTGAAGCCCCGTAAGGGGAAATCCGGTGGCGGGGAACTCCTGGGGCGTGTGTGAAATCCGTCAGGGGAAACTCGATGTCGTAGGAACTTCAGGGCGAGAATTTAAAAAGAAGACGAGATGGACCTGAAAAATTAGATGTGGAGAAAGATCAGACGGGGAGAGACAGGCAGACGGGACAGAGACGTGGAGGAAGATCAGACGGAGAGAGGCAGGCAGACGGGACGGAGATGTAAGAGGAGTCGGACCTGAGATCAGACGGGACGGTGAAGTGAGAGGAGTTGGACCTGGGATCACACGACATTCCTGGAAGGAAAGCAGCTGCAAGTCGTACCTAAAGACAGAGAAACGTGGATGCATTCGTGAGGTTGAATGTTTGTAGGCCCATAATTTTGGTAACTGCGTACTTCATTTCTCGAGGGACCCAAAATCCCCTGAGATATTGTTTTATGTAAACATTGTAAAGATGAAAATCATCAATATAAAACCTTTTACATTTGTACTTTAAATATCCCATGAAGAAGATATTACAATATATATAAAAACTTGATACAAATTAATTATTAAACTTAAACAATTCTAACTCTAATCTTAAGGTCGCATTTATGGGCCTTCTCATGGAACAGAAATATTTTATATTAACCCACTCGGACCTGCTAGAAAAATATAAAATTAGCAATGGGTCACAGGAAGTAGTTACAGTGTCAGCTTAATACAGGTTTCAACTTCTTCCGGATTCGTCCTCCCTCCAGCTCAAAGCTGCCGACCACCTATTCTTACAGGAAGAATTTTAACCACAGTCATGAGTTAGGAAATCTCCAAAAATCTGCCAAACATCTCTCCTCTCACCGCTCTCGAATAATCTCCAATCTGTTAAGTCTCCACCACAAATCTCTCACTAATCTCCAATCTCTGATATCTCCAACACAAATCAGTCACCTATCTCCCTCAAAACTGTCTCCGCCTGCCTTTATTAACTTCCTCCTCACTTCTTTAGTCTATTTCACTAGGGTGACAGGGGTGGATATTTACCAATAACATTTATTGTGAGAATTGGGGAAATACATCACCCGACGTCGCGTGAAATTCTCACAAAGATAGGGAAAATCCTAAACCGCGACGTTGTGTCTAGCTTTTATTGCCATTGGCTCAAACTGCTGTCACCTTTCTTTTGTATTATAGTTTTATTAAAATATGCGTCCGCCATTCTTTATTATCTTTTTAAACAGTAACAATGGCATCAACATTATAAATACAAAAATAGATTTAAATCTGAGCTGTTACAACGAATCTTTTTCCATATTGTATAATAACTTAACTGGATTATTTTATTGACTCTAATCCTCCGGTATAAATTGCCATAATTTGCATTCTAAATCTTACTAAGGGCAGAACAATACGTGACTTGTTAAGTTCTCCAACACAAAAATTTTTCCAGGTGAATGTTCATCATTCGTACTTTCTATATCCTTTTGATTTTTAACTCCTTTACGACTAAAAAAAGCGACCTGTAATTGACCACACTGAATCAGTTACGGCACACAGGAAGTTTCCAAAGATCGAGAAATTAACTCGTTGAACCCATATTTTTACTCGTAATTTTATACACAATAACAATTATTTCAATGGAAAAAGTAAGTTACCTGTTTTCACAGGATTATAGTTATAACAGACCTCCTTAGAACCCAATTACATTGTAGATAAAATGGTCTTTGATTTGGGTTCTTTTCTATTTTTGATGTATACAAACGATGGCCAACCATGGTGGAGAAGTAACTTACTATGATGTGTGAACACTTTAGCTGTGTCAATTGTGAAGCACATGATATGAGTTCTAAATCTCACTATGCTGGAATATCTGGCAATATCACAGCATATGAATATATATATATATATATATATATATATATTGGGCCCCCGGGTACTACCCGGTGAAAGAGATGCATGGAACCATAAAAACCTGCTAGATCGGGGTATTGAGTACTTGTCTCAAGGGAAAGGAGTGCGACCGCAGCATTCCCATCTCCATTCTTCGACTAGTTTACGAGGCAGCTGATTATATACTACTAAATGGTTATCTTGATTATCTTCATGAGGTCTGCTACCTTCGGGTGGGACCGGATTCATTCCTGGTTTATTGCGGTCACTTTCAGGTATATAAATGACACGGCTGAAACCTCAGAGTCTTGACTCTTTCCTGCAGTATTGGTAAGATCTACATTCCTTCATAACATTAGAACCAACGATCACAAAATTATTAATAATCCCCGCAAATGCCCATATTTATGATTAATTTTTTTAAATGGCGAATTATTTTTTCATTCTCTCTGCTTTCTGATAAATGAGTTATACAGAAGTTTTCAACGGGTTACGTTAAACGTCCAAGCCCGTATAGGCTTAACCCTGGAAGATTCAAGCCCTGGGTCTACCAACGGACTATCCTAAGGAAAACATCAGCTTGTCTGATTGAGATTGAAGCAGAACGAATTGTGGAGCGTTTTACTGATGATATTATGTCCTTAAAATGAAAAAAAAAATTCCATCGAAGAAACATTATATTTCTCCAAACCTTATGGGTGGAATGGTGCCAATTACGAACGGGCAAACTGTATCCAACACCACAGTTAAATCATCTACAGTGACCACAATAAGTAGGAATAAATGTTAAAACTAAATTCATGCAGATTATACAGATGTGGATTTTCTTCAGTTTGTGTACTGCAGCAACATATTTTTGCTACGCTCCAGCAAACTCCTCTCCCGTCATTCAGACGGCGGGAGTACTGCCTACCAGACTCTCCGTTTTGCCCTGCTCCTCTTTCAGGTAAATCACCAGATAGATTCCTTAAACTATAGCCCGGGTACCTCTTACATTCTCATTCTATTAAAGGCGAGTTGCCTATTTCAGGATCAGCCTATCACCTTAATCTATTTTAGGAGGTATATGTACTGGGGTCGAAACCTGGGGCATATGGCAAGCGTTGTCCGCTGATCCCATTGGATCAGTCGGTCAACTGCCTCCTGAAACTGGTGGAGACTTGGAGAAGGGAATGCTTCGACTCCCGTCATTCGGAAGGGCGTGAGAATAGTACCCAAAGCCCGACCTACCTGATGCAGGTTTCCTAGGGTTTTCCCTGCATCTCTTTAGGTAAAACACTATGTAGGATTCTTAAACCATAGCCCGAGGGCGCTAGTTAACCCTTGGCTACCTTGCTCTACCTTCCGCATCCCCCTTTTCAATTCCCTTCCCAGGCTATTAAAGGGTAGTTACCTGTTTCAGGATCACCCTCATGTAGCCTGTTAACCCTAAAAAAACCTCTTACATTCCTATTCTATTAAACCCCAGTTGCTTGTTTCAGGATCAGCCTTTTACTAATCAACTCTTCCATTCCGAACATGAGATGCCCGTGGGATTTTCTGCTGCAGGTATTTCTCCCAAGATTGACTGCGGGTCTCACCTTACTCGCGCTCTCTTGGTTTTTTAAAGGATATCACATGCCGAGGATTCTTCATCTATTGCACTGGGTTCGAAGACGTTAGACATACGCTAAGAGATTTCCACTGATCCCATTGTTTCAGTTTGCCATCTGCCTCCTAAACCTAGTGAAGGCATGGCAAAAGGGAATGCTGCGACCCCACAGCAACTTATCTTCCGTCATTCGGAAAGGTATGAGAATAGTACCCGAAAACCCAACGTCCCTGACGCAGGTTTTCCAGGCTTTTTCCTGTATATTTTTTAAGTGAATCATCGTGTAGGATCCTTAAACTATAACCCCGGGGCCGTAGACAAATCCTTGTCTGCCTTGCTCTACCTTCCACATCCCCCTGTCCAATAACCTCTGACACCCTCCCCCCTCCTCCCCTTCCCTCCGAAGAGGAAGGTGATTCGGGATGACCCTGATTTAGGCTGTTAACCAAAATTCTAGTCAAGACTTAGGTGTCTCCCTCTCCCTTCCGCAGCTCCACTTCCCTATTCCCTTCTTGTACTATTAAAGGGGAATTGCCCTTAAGTGAACCAACCTCTTGTAGCCTGCTGTCACTGTGAATCTAATTGGAGTCTCTGGCGACTACCTCTCAACTATTAAGTTATACAAAATAATAATAGTAACAAGTTAGTATCTTAATGAGGTTGTCCCCAAGCACTGAAACTTGCTTAATTTATATTGTCATTCTGCTCGTGGTCGTGAATTCTCGTCCAGTTCGAGAGTGGAAGGACAAAGTAAATAACTTGTCCTGGGCCTTGTTAAGAAAGAAGTGCTTCACATCATCGATCGTTGTATAATATTACAACGTCTGTGATACTAAAAGGTGATGTTTTGCTTGGAGGTTGATTTCGGAATGGACGTCTTATTTGAATGTGAGGAGCGATTGTGTGCGGGAGGCAGGAGTGTGAAATGACCAGCGAATGTGATGTTATGGGATTTGATTAAGGCGTTGTGTGGTTAGGGACGCGTCTGTCAGGCCCAGCCCTTGTGGCCTTTGTCCATCGCAGCGACCCCTGCCCTCGCCATGTGTCTCCGACAGGACAGACACGCGCTCCATGTTTGTACGCAAGGAGCTGCCTGCAGATGGGGAAGATATCACACTCCTCGCCCCAACTTCAACCTTTAATTGCATTTATGCCCGAAGTCAAAACCACGCCTCCCAACTAAAGCACAACTCTACAAAATAACAACTTATAACTAACTCGTCTCCGCAATTGATCTTCAGAAATAATAATGTATGATACATGCTATATAATAAAAAATTAAGTATGCATGATTGTATATTATTAAGAGAAAGTGGAACACGTGGAGAAATTTCGACAAAATGTTATATACTTCTTCCTCGCAGTCCGGAAAGAAACGCTGTTGGGATAAGACAAGATTACCACCCCTACAACGCGAGTAGACAGAAGTAAAATTTTTAAAACGTGCAAAAACGGACAAATTTTCGATGGAGTCAATGACATTTATGCTGACCTCCTGTGGTGTAGTGGCCTCTAGTTGCTGCCTCACAACCAGGGATCTCGAGTTCGAGTCCTGGCATGGGCTTGGATGTTCGTGTCGTCATGGTCGTGAAGACCGGGATTCAGACTGCGCTGACCACGTGTCACTCCAAATTGCGCAAAAGTCTGCAGTCGCCTCGGTAGGCCCAGGCCCTCAATGGGCTGTAGAGCCAAACAAGAAGAATGACATTTATAGTGCTCTCCAAATGATATTTGTGTATAAATTCAGCCCCTTTTGGCATGGGATTAGGAGGAGGAGCGTCGCATACAAATACCTCGAAAACAGCCGAGATTAATATAGAATCTCGGGTTATGGAAGTTACTGAGTTAAATTCAGATATTTAACATTCCAGTTAAATTGCACGTGAGACCCTAGCAGTGATACTGTAAAACGAGTGACCAATTTTTACCAAACAACGAACACGTACTACTCACGATCAAGAAATAAACACTATTCGTAAAACACCCCTAGTACTTTTAAGGGGGATTCCCAGTATTTTTCACTTTCTTAAGATACCGGGATTGTTTTCATCGCTTACAGTAACGAAATCTTTTTTTACTTTCTTAACGTACCGAGAGTGTCTGACTCTCGTAATGTACGGAGAGTATTTTTGAACCTATAAGGGCACCTGCAGTATATTTGTCTCTCTTAGGGTGTATGGAGTATCTTAAGGTACAACTGTTAAATGTACCGGTTTTAAATCTTATTTTAAGTTACTGTTCTGATTGAAGGTTCCAGCCGATTTCTTGACTATTAACGTACTGTGAGTCATCACGCCCGTTATGATGATTCCGTGGGAATAGGTAGAATGGGGTTAACATTCAGAAAAGTGAGGGTAAACATTGTCTTCACCAATACATTAGTCTCGAAACAGATACTTTTCGGGATTGCCGAGCACTTAGATAGTAAGCATTGAGAGTATTTCATATTATGTGATGGACTATTAAACACTATTAACTATGTAAACATTGTTTACTGTCCGAAGGTATTAATTGAGAAAAATGATATTTCAAACAGTGTCATATTTGTGCTTGATATCCAAGTCTCAATTCCCTTCAACTTCAAGCTGTTAACCGTCGAACCACTGAGAGCAGCTTGCGCTAAATGAGATTTTTTTCTCGAAAATTATTTGTATTTTCTCCATGAGAGGTATCTACTTAGTCAATATCTCAGAAAGAAATCATTTCCGAGTGACAAATTAGCATGTTTTATGTCATTTCGAAACTAATATTTATATTGCAGTGAGGCTGGTACTAAATGATGCAGGCTGCTCGACTTTGCAATCGGCGTTGTTGTCTGTCTCTCGGACTAATATCACACCAATACGGCTGCTAACGAAACGACCCTTTTTGTTCCAAATTAATAATGAGAATTTGTAACTTGTTTATAATTTTTTTACTCTGACTCATTTGACCATTAATATTTATATTATACTAGTACCTCCATTAAAGAGTGCGTGCAGCATTTCTTAAATAAAATGTCAGTTAAGTTTAAGCAGTTTTTTGAACTCAATAGATGTATAACCTTCCCTAAGTGAAAGCATAATGTATCAGGATAGTAGAACACTACAAAAAACAAAAATTTCATTATAGTGGAATGAATGGTGTAGGGACAAATGTCATAAGTCGCAGAATGTACATTTATGGTGCATAAGGAATTCCGTTACCTATATAATTATTTATTTAATTCACTCAAACGGGCCACGACATTCACAAATCGTCACATCTTCCTTGTTTCTTTACAATTGGTCATGCTACGTTGGAGAACGCGATATTTAGCGTCTCGTCAATATATTTAATACGTGTTGCGAAACGCGATCTTCAAAATCTTTGCAAGAACATCACACAGTCTTTCCCGCAAGGAAGATTGGAAGCTTGAAGTATGAATTCTGGTTCACTAAGAAAACAAATGTAAAAAAGTAACCAAAGTTTAAAAAATATTAATTTTCTATAATGTACTTAATTGTACGGAATTCTCAATCAATTTTTTTCGTCAGTCTGTACACATACTCAATCAAGTATATTAAATTGTAATGATGAAATTATTTCTTTTCGTTTTCTTTTGTCAGGATAGCATGGCATCTTCAGGGGAAGGAAAATCCAAAGTACGGTTGACCTGTTCCATAGTAATATTGACTTATATATATATATATATATATATATATATATATATTACCCTCCGTGTCTTCTTATTTTAAAATGCCAACAAAAGGCCATAATATTCGTCGTTGAACATTAAAAGTGCAATTTACGGCAATATCATGAAAGATTTTCGATATTGCCGTTCAGGATGAGAGTGTGGGAATTTCACGCCTGACGCGAAGCTTAATGCAGACAGTCAGATCAGATCATATTCGTCTGTTAGTTGTTGTCATGTACGTTTGGAAAAACAATAGTTAAAGACTACGTTTTTCAGGAAATATCTATTTTTTCTGTTATATATACATAAAATAATTGCAATTTCTTAATTGGGTTAAGTTAAGGAATTGCGCGTTCGCATGTAGAGGGATATTTTGAGTGTGCATTGACACCGACCGCTTTGGAGGGTGAGTCTGCTGCTGCTTGCTTGCCCCTTGTTGCCAGGGTGATTGGTAGGATTGCGAGCAGGGAGGTAAGTGATGATAATGAAATGATTTTCCCTTTCCCCTTACCCTTCCCCTCCCGCCCCTGCAACTGTTTGTGTGCGTGTATTGACGCAAGGAATTCTGAGAACTCACATCATCACAGACACGAATTAGATCACAGCTACAGCAGGATGTGAAAGTTCCTTCTTTTTATTAAGAAAATGTAATGCAACGAAGATTTCATTGCATTACTTGCCACTAGATAATTTGAGTGATGAATTTGGAAGTAATTAACAGAATTTTTTTAATTAATCCTCTAACGCAAAAATATGTCAAGAAATGCTTATAATATATTATTTAACTTTATTAAATATAATGTATATCTTAAAAAACTTTCTAATGCTCTTTCGAGTGCTCCTTATGCATTATTAATTAATTAAAAACTTTCTTACGAAAACTTTAACATAACTAATTTTCCATTATTAATATAAAAATATGGAATCATTTACAAAGAAAGATCGGTCTTAATGTTTACTCCACAATAAGAGATTCAGCATAAGCATATTAAAGTATTGTCTATGTAAACTGAAAAAAAAACTACTCTCATTCAAATTATTTATGCCACATTGACCATTACGTACAGAAACGAGAATCATTTTATGTATCACTGAATAACAAAACGACAAAAGAATTTGGTATATGACTAATAAAATTGTAGTTATAGGTCTATTTTGTCGACAAATAATGCTCTTAGGAGAAACCTTACGTTTTATACTAAGCATGTTCAAAAATAAATGTACTATATTTTATTCTTCGAACAAGTGTATTTAAAAAAATACAATAAATTGTTGCTAGACTTGTCAAATATTTTTACTCATAATCGCCATCGCGTTCATTGCATGTGGTGAAGCGCGACATGCCCTACTTTCCCGTCATCTTTATGCTCCTGCTCGTCTCTCTACCAATGTGTGAAAGGATGATAATCTAAAGGGAATTAAACCAATAACGCCTAGGTGGCTAAGGCTGTGTGAGGTCGAGCGTTGTCGTGTCATCATTCCTCTGTTGGTGCTTTGAACGCTCATTTTAAGTTTATTTATGGTCTTACAATATGGTTGTGCATTAGTGGTCTGCCCATGACGCCAACAGTCGACATTGAGGCCATGAGGGGGGGTTTTTGCCCTAAATTGAGGTTTCCCATTTCTTGGTAGATGAGATTCTGGCGAGAAGTTACTGTGGCGACTGTCTCCTTGACTCAGGCGTCTACTGAGTGAGAAACGTTTCATCTCCAGTCATATTAGAGCTCATAAAACTCTCATCTTCCAATTCAAGTCGCTCAAGAAAATTGCTGGCTCTATTTGATCTAATTTTTCTTGTGCTGCTCTGTCAGCTGGTTTCGTATCCAAGTGGCGCACAGTTTCCGATATCTTAGCGTATAAGATAACTCTCTTATTTAGTTGTGGAAACATCGCTGTCAATCGGAGATCTTCACGAACTGTTCATAACACCCTTGCCGTAAATCGTTTTGATCCGCCGATATAGCAACTCGACAGTACAACGTGAGTTTACGTAGCGCCGTGTTCCTGCGTTGCTCTCTCTCTCTCTGTCTGTCTGTCAGCTATCAAAACAAAAAGACACAGTACACTTACTTTTGAACATGCTTCGTATTTTCTTATCGACCAAATATCTATACAGGGTGCACCAGAACTCCGCCGACAATTATTCAGAAGTTTCTGAGGGAAACGATCTGGGTATTTGCTATAAAGGTACCACAGGCTCTGGCAGCTCGTTGCAGAGTAATAAAGTAATAACGATTTGTTACCGCCATCACATGTGAAAATACCTTTACATCAGAGAAGAGTACTTTGTGATGCAATAAGTGAAAAGTACAGAACTGTCAAATGTATGGTGATGGAGCTGAAGACGGAGCAGGACCACCGCGACCAATCAATTGTCATTAAAATTGTAGTTCAGAGTATCCTAACATGCGCTAGGGTTTGCCTTGCATCACATTTTGGTAAATGCCGGCTAGGATTCTGTTTTTTTTTTCAAAACTGAGGACGATCTTGCACTGCCTTCTGCATCCTCCCTTCCTTTGCTGTTATGTGGGAAACGACGCTGGTAGATTATTTCAGCAATATAAGCATGTGGCAAAGTTAAGATGACAGAAATTCGGGACATGAGTTTCAGCTCAGGCATTGTTCACTTTTATGATAAGTCTTCGTTATTTTGTAACATTTTCTGTCCTATAACTATCATGTTACTACTATCATCAAGGAGTATTGTAATCAAATAATTTTGAAACAAAGCAAAAAATGTTGATATAATCAAAACTGTATTCAATTTTTTAACATACCAGCATAGAACCAGGCGTTGCAGGGTAGTGATTTGTATTAGGCTGGTACAGTATTTAATTTGACACTAATCTCTATATATTTTTTTCACATTTACCTTTTCGTACCTAACTATTCCGAGGGATTGTTTATTTCATCAAAACCGGTATGATAATTCACAGTACTTTAATAAAGCCAAGAAATATCTCGGTACAATAAATAATCAACCTGTCATAAAAATCCTGGATTAAGAAATACCATAATGGAGTCAAAAATTCTCTCGAAATTCTAAAGAAGCCAAGTACACACGAGGAGAAAATACTCCCTGTCATTTAAGGAAGAAAAAGTTTTACCTGTATTTAATTCCATCAATTTGCCGCGGCAATCACAAATCACCCAAACAAAAAGCGTTTCTGGACAAGACGAAATTTAGCGCGGGTCCATTTATTTAAAATGCTTTGTGTAGTGTGTATTTTAAACTAATAATATTAGTTATGGTTCACTGTATACAAATAATGTAAAATAATAACGACAACAGCAACTCTTCAATAGAAAAAATAGTATTAATTGTATTGTATTTATTTATTTGAAATGATCTATTTTAATTGTTTATTTAAACTTAACACGCTGTGAATCAAATTGATTAAATTACTTGCTGTGTAACGTGACATACGTACACGTTACCGCGCATTTCTTTTCTTTTCAAATATAGTAATAATTCGCGCGTAAGCAACGTCTCTGGTATGTTAACATCTCCCTGGTTGTAAACAGAAATATCTTTGGGTTCGCGAATATGTCATTTCCATTTATTATTTTTTTCGCGTGATTTAAATTAATTTAAAAGTGTAACGTTAATATACGTTTGATGTTAAATTGTTGACCACAAAGGAAATTAATACTGATCACAAATAGTGAAAATTACAATGAATAAACAGTAACGAAAAACAATTGAAGTTATATTTTCTTTGAACTGAACGTATTGTTGATGTCTGTATTGCTTCGCAGCTGGATGTGTGTGAGACATCCTAGTGAGTGTATCACACAGACGACGATTCATTGTCTGCATACATTTATATATATAAACAATCTATTCAATTAGTTAATTGAATAAATTTACTTAAATAATTTTAATTCATATAAGTCAACCGAAATTGTTGTTTCCATTGTTATTAATTATATTAATTTCAAATATTACATGTACTTTGTACGTTGAAACGAGAGGTATCAAACTCGCCCGTGGCTGACCACCAGTGACGTCACGTCAGGACCAGGCCCCGCTTGCATTTCCCGAGACGCGAACCAAAGCACCAGATTCTGCCCTCTTTCCAGTCCATCTTACTACTGGTGCAACAGAAACAGCTACAACCGGTACAGCAATACCGAGGAAAAACTACTGGCAAAAATATTATACCGATTAGGCCTGAGATATAGAGGGCTCGTGTTTTCTTCATGCATTATAAAACGGTTTAACCATTTTGTAAAAATATAATAAAAGTTGTTTATTCGTTTGATACGAATATTTATTTATGTAATGTCGCAGCTGGATGCCAGGCGTTGCCGGGAATATATAACCCCACAATAGTCAAAAGTATTGGATGATTTCCTGTTATTCCCGTCAACGTCTTTCTTTCCGATCATCTTGCTGATAGTCTGAGACTAAAGTACAGCTTAAGTTGAATGTTGAATGTAGAAATTAATCAATTGCCCTCCATCACCCCGAATTAGACACCAGTATCTTCGATTTCATGTTATTGATTTGTTTCTCCACCCATCTCTAACTATAGGAAAAATTTCCACGTGCTTTGTGGTGATAATCGTGTCTAAACAAAGGTGCCTAATCAAAGGTAGCAAAGATTATAACATTTGACAAAATTTCTCCTCCCCTTCAATATTAAACATTAAACATGGAGTTTATATCACTATATATGGAGCTGAGTTGTAAGTTAACTGGCATGTTTAGTACTCACACTCAGCGACTCACATTACAAGGGTGTTGACACCAATGTCAATTGATTTCTTGTTATTTTATGTTACAGCCCTCCACCCCCACCCTCTTGAGTACTCCTCTACCCTACTCAATGAGGATCACTCTATACAGAAATAGTGGGTGGGGGTCACTATTAAAGTAATATATTTGACGCAAATATCCGCAGATATTTAATCATTTCCAACCCCTTTTGACTGGTAGTTGTTTCTTATTCCAACAATGCTCATTCTAGGTCGCAAAGAACACAGGCAAATATTTTGGTCGAAATTGCTCTAAACGTCTACACGCGTTTAGGGACCTTACACATACACACACACACACACATACATGCAAAATTTGAGCTGTTTTTATGCATACCTCACTTGACGTGTCGTAAAGTTCATATTTCAATTCATAATTGGTAAAAAGTCTAGCTGAAATCTGGTGCCACCAAATATTTAATGTTAAAGGGTGGTTCTTAAGAAGAAGATAATATTGGAACTTGCGTTTTTTTAAAAAAATATTTCTATTGTTTAGCATCATCCTTCTATGATTTCGTATTTTTCAAGATTTAATTGATCAAATGTAACCGCAGCAGTACGGAACAAATAACAGCCATATTTCGTGCAACTAACTAGTTAAAAGCTTACGCAGGCTGACACAAGCGAATGTTTTTCCACGTTTGTGCTAGTGTTTCCTCAACCCCTTCGCTCCACCAGTAATCTTCCGCCGATTTTTACGAATATCTATTCCAATTTTTGTTTTTATTTACCATGCGTTTTAAAGCGGACAAATGTACATCCTTGTTCTATAGATATGAAAAATCACATTATTAGCGACATGGAATGATTGTTGCCATGCTTTACACATTTTTAGTTAAAAATATAATTATACATATAAACTTAAAAAGATGTATGTTATTTTATTTGAGACCCTATAATTACATTTTTATTTGGCTGTTGAGTAATGAAGGTGATCAATCTTAACGCTTAGTGTTCCGCAGTCGGGAAAATATGTTCCAAACAATGACGACATGACTGTACAGCAACAAAGTGACAATCAAATTGCTCTATTGTATGTTCATCTTTGAGGCTGACAAAAAAGTGGTAAGAAAATTAAATCGTCCCTGATAGCGTAAATCTCAGAATAACAGTGAAATGCCTTTTCTTCTGTCTAATAAAACTTCTGTAGAATCTAAATTACTTTGCAGTTTCATCTTTTTCTTTTCCTTTTTTTCAGTCAGACGACGTGTGTGTTTTTTTTATCAGATGACCGTGATTATAACTGCGCCGTCGAGAGGGCTTGACTTCTGAAAACAATTAAGTCCCGTTTAATTGGAGCGAGCCCCTGTCTGTCTGGTTTAGCCAGTGATTCACGCCTCCGGCTGTGGGGAGCAGCGCACAATAGCATTGGCGGGGGTCGGGGGCGGGGGCGGGACGGGGGCAGACAGACCCGCGACCATCCGTCACCAGACCACGCTCAAGCGGAATCAATTAACTGCAATCCTTCACAGCACTTGGGTACTGTTCAAAACTCAGATGCCCCTTCGTCTACTGTAAACCAAGCCAGTTGATCTAATCGACCTAAATAAAACGGTACTATTATTTGAACACTGCTTGGATACCTTGTTCATTTTCCACAATTTCTGCTATGGGCACCTAACAACGTTCAAGAAATATAAACCTGTTGTTGTTGCGGTCTGATGCAACCCTCCATGCTAACCTATCTTGCGCAAGCCTTAACATTTCCTTATAACTAGCACAACCCACATCCTCCCTCCTATGCTTAGCGTATTCCATCCATGGCCTCCCTCTTCTGTTCTTACCCCACACACTTCCCTCTAATGCTAATTTTACAAGACCCTCGTGGCTTAAAACGTGGCAAATTAATCTATCCCTTCTCTTAATCAACGTCCTCCATATTGTTCGCTTTTCCTCTATTCTGTTTGGAACTTCCTCCTTAGTGATTCCATCCACCCATATGTTTTTCAGAATTCACCACCACATTTCAAAGGCTTGTAGTCTTTTCATTTTCCCAACTCCTATCGTCCGCGTTTCGCACCATACGCTCCATACCAACATTTTTAGCAAAGATTTCCTAATATTCACACTTATATTACCCATAAGTAAATCCTTCTTCCTTTCCTGTGCTATCCTACTCTCTATGTCTACTATACTTCTACCATCCCTAGTTATTATGCTTCTCAAGTAGCAGAATTCCTTAACTTCCGTCAAAATATCCCTTCCCAATTTAACACCCTTTGTTATTCCACTGTTTCCCATACTAATCTCCATTACCTATGGCGATAGATTTAAAACTTGATTTGCGAGTGCAGATTTAGCCTGCCTTATAAACAAATTTCACTGAATTGGTAAGAGAATTTTAAGCTAGCATATTTTAACATGGGTTTCAATTTCAACAATAAATCGTATTATTAGGAAGGAAGCTCTGTAGGGGTATGACACATACAGAGTTGGGGTGAAACGGTTGAGTTTAATTATGATATTCATAATGAAATTTTATATTAATTTTTAGCCACCAGTCAATGCAGTGAAGTGAAGAATGGGGCTAAGAAAAAAGTTCATTGAACAGTAGGAAGTTATTAATATTTATAAAATCTTTATACGTACAGGAAGTTATAAGTCGAATATTTTGAGAGGTGGAAGTAACAAACAAAACATTAAAAACGTGGTTGAACCTGACGTCCACTCATGTGCATAATCTACATCTGTGTTCTTTGCTTCCATCACATCGTCTCACAAAATAGGCAATATGTTAAATGAGGATCATGAACCCCATTTCATATTTATGGTAGAATATATGGCCCTAATAATTTTACACCGATAACTCCTGCCCGTACCTTGATGGAAAAATGTTGTTGATCCCTATCTGCAAGTGTATGGGGTTTTAATCAGCACATACATGCTGGTTATGAAAATGAAAAACCCTGCTTCGTCGGTGAATAAAACAGAGAATCTGCAGCATATTTCTGAAGGAGCCATTGACAGAACTTCAATCTACTACTGTGATCTTCTGCCCTTAATGAGGGTGGTATGACGACTCAGACTCACGTCTTCTGCCATTCGCTGCACGCTGGTTGCAGGGTCCTTGTAGCACTTGCTCTTTCATGTTTGTTGTTCACCTTGTGGAGTCCCTTTATTCACTACTAAACGTCTTCTACCACTATGGACAAGTAAGTGTACAGATCTAAGAAAGTCTGCGCTTCTGGATCCGTGTTTATTGTTCTATATTTTCTTATTTTGACATTTTATTTGTACACTCTTATAGTTTTATAAGTTTAACGGGGGTGGTTTGGTTTGTTTTTTCTCCCCTCATTTATGTATTTAGTGTTGTATATAAGTTTTTTATTTTAATAATTTCAATGCCATACGAAATGCAATAATTCTGACTATTGGGATTAAAATTAGAAAAAACACGCGTTGAAATATATTTTTTTCAGCCTCGTTGAAAGACGGTAAGTGTAATCCGCCACCATCCTTCCACGGGGAAGATACAGATTCTGCATAAAAATGTAATTTTACACAGATGTATATTTTGTATTCATGACGCAGTGCGCTTTGGATGTGAAAGTGGAATAAAAGTACAAACGTTTACAAACAGCTGGCGGTATTGAGGATGAGAAAATGAATTGCAGAGAAGACAAACTCGTAACTATAGGTAATAATGAAACACTAGGGCGTTAATGAGGGAACAGGCCGGCCTGTGGAAGCACGTGAATCGCACGGATGGTTAACGAGGCCATGTCAACCAAACAGACCGTGCAATAGTAACACAGTTGCTGGATCCGTTTCTGGTTACTAACGATTTGCTTCATATTCATCTTCGAAGACTAACATGTATGATTAGTGGTGGTCTAGTATTGATAAAGCTGTCCGTAAAACGAAAGTTACCGTTAGTTACTTCGTATGCAGTTTGTCTGAGTTCTTTTCGTGTCGCACAAGTTACATTACTGTCCTGATTATACCTAATTGCCGTAAACTTTGGCCGTGAAATGTAATATGTTGATGACTACGACGATGGCGCCATCTGGAACCTGGGTAGGGATCTATATAAGTCAGGCGATTAGGACTATGTAGGGCGCTATTAATTGTTAACAGTTTAGCGGCGACGTCGAAGGGAAAGGGCGACAGAGGGGCAACAAGTGGAAAGCTATTGCTAAGCCACCGACAACAATAGAGCTCTTTGTTGGACTCGGGGAGTGCAGAGAAATACTCACCAAAGCAGCGGCGCGGAAAATCCTACTCAGCATGGGGCGAAAGGTAAGCGTCGGAGGTCATCGCTTCCGACGTGGGAAACCAGAACCAAATTATAGCAATTTCTTAACGTATGATAAATACGACTCTTTACAAATAAGCGTTACAAAGAGAACAATACTGAAATAATTGAAACAGGTGCGAAATTTCGAAGCTAGCTTGGCATCTTACTGTAACGACTATAACACAAAGACAGTCTTTACGTTATAACCGACTGAGAAACTGAATGTTCTGTTACTTATCTTAGCAAGAGGCTTCTTTGAATGCAGAAAATGACCGTCCACGTGCGCAGAAACGCTCATCCTCTGAAGTCTGCACTCTATACTCATAATTCAACAATTCAGTAAAAGGTTAAAAATTGTTAACTCTGATTTTACCAACACATAAGTGTACAAATTAATCAGTAAACCCTCCTATTATCTTCACGTTTTGGTTATAATCAATATGACACTGTCGGTTTTGTTCTTAATTCGGTAATCTATTTGGTAAATAATGAGAAATAAGATGTGTAACATTTATTGACCAAAGTTTCTTTACAAACGACTTAATTGATTTAACAATTATTACTTAAGTATGTGTAAAATATGCTGACCTCGTGTGGTGCAGAGGTTAGCGTCGCTGCCTCCCGGGTGTTAATCCTGGCATGAGCTTGGATGTCACGAAGACGGGATTAAGACTGGAATGCCTGAATGGGCTACACAGCAAAGGAAGAAGAAAAATACATGTAAAATATTAATATTTCACGAATTTATTTAGTGCATTATTGTCGATAATAATATGCAAAGGTATTTTGAGTAATGCAACATAACAGATTAATTGTATTATGTGCAGAGGGAAACAAACTATATCCTCTACACGTGTTTGTGGCGGGTTGTTCCTTTACTGATAATTTCAAGTGCAGAAAGGCATCGAGGAATATGCTTCATTCCGGTAACGAAGTGATCAGCAAATTACCAAGTTCTTCAAGAAATAGTTGATGTTTTGTAAGATTGTCAGCATTTTAGGTTATTTCCCAGCACAGAGCTAAGGCTTACAAGCTGAAACGTTCATTATATTATATTCGTAGCCATTGGCAATGTTTTAGTTTGTCATCTGCTTCTGTATGTTACAATTAACACGTCTAAAGTATCTACAGCACCTTTTTTTTTATTCTAATCTATAATGTCATACATTATCTTCGTTTCACGCGCCAAAATATTTGTCCATGGTGCTCATGAAAGCCACATTTTTATTTCGTTTACGAATTTACTGTTGTGCTATTTGTGAAACAGAACTAAGGAGAAAGGAATTCATTCCTCTAGCCGACCAATGTGGTTGGTAATTTGGGCTTACCAAGCATATAAATTTTTCTTTTCAATAACATCTGTCCCAGCTCGTATGAAGTAAAAACTTATCATACGTTATATTGTAACGTTTTATTAAGGTCTAGCACAAATCTTTCGGTTCACCTTGTCTTCTTCCAGAATCGCAAAAGTCGAAATCTTGGTTCCACATTCGACTGGCATGTTCACAACGTACTGCCTCAATGGACAATGGTACCTCTTGCTCATCTACTGTTACACTTAACACCTTTTGCAACCCACTCATCCCGGAAGCACAGTATGACAACTAATTTATCAGTCTGGTGTCATTGTAGACGGTTTTCACATTTCAATCAGCCCGATTAATAGATTTAGTGATGCACGTCGCCTAATGAAGCTTATTTTACCAGTATAGATGTATATCAAGAACCAGTTACGTGTGCATCGCTGTTTGATGCGGTTCAATTTCTTAATTGTCATAATATCTAAACTTCATAAGTAGAACTGGTGTTCTATTGGAAGAAAAAATATTCTTTATTAGTGAACAAAACTTAAATGAATTAACTCTGTTACATTAATTTTATTATAATATTACTAAGACAAGCAAAGCGCTACAGTATACTACTAATGTTTGCAAATGTGCTCCACGAAAAGGCCCATTTAGACGACCCTTAGAGTAGAACTCGTGTATCTAGTTAGGAATAAATTTAATTTGTGTAAATATATAGTGTTAACCTTTAAAAAAGTCTGCTGTGTAATTTAAGATTAATCTAATTAATGTATATTGTAAAAAGTAAATGTAAAGTTTAATATTATTCTAATTTTTATAATAATTCTTCAGTTTAAAGTAAGATATCCCCCTTATTCATTTCAATACAATGTTTCAAATGCTATTGCCATAGTGCTTCTAATTTCACTCACGTAAAGTTAGTAATTAAATTACTTTTAGATTCATGATTTGGTAAATATGTAATGCAATTGACAATGTTTCATGGCTTAAAATGGTTTTGTGGCAATGAAGGAGATACGAATTCGTTGAATGCACCTTCAAATGAATTTTTCTTTATTATACATCTTCTTAGTGTCTTGTAGTGCATACATTCAGGGCTGGTCAGAACCAGGAAACTATTGTCCGCAAGGTGAAGTGTGGGGGTGAATGTTTTTTAGGGTGGCACGTGGAATGCAAGGCGAGTGGACGTCTATGAGCTGCGAAAAATAAATATGTTGATGAGTGAAAATTAATGTAAATTGTAACCAACTCACAACTGTAATTGCTGGAAGCAAGATGCACGGCGGAATCCGGCCACATCTATTGAATCAGTGATCACGTAATAAACTGTTGAAGTGAAAAAGATCTTGCATTCGCAAATTAATATTCTGCCTGTGCTACAAGTCCTAGATCCCCTCAGAGACTATTCATGCAGATAAAGAAAATTGTTTATTCTGTTTTATTAAATATGATGATAATTATCAAACTATTTGCTTTATTATTGAAACTGTTTTTATATAAACTTTATTATTAACAATATAGTTTTTGCTATTGCAGTATTCATGTCATTGCGGGTACATTTGCCAATGTCCAGGAGATATCCTGTGACACAATCTCAAGAATCGTAATTGGTGGACATTTGACGCTGCTATGAGTTGGTGCGGGGGAACATGGACGCAGTGATGCCTGCTATATAGACGGCAGCACTGAGCTGATTGGCTGCACAACACGACTAAATTAAATGGGGTGGCTTGTGCCGGCACTTGAGAGCCCCCTGCAGCCCAACTAGGGGAACGGAGAACGGAGAACAAAGGTTACGCTCCCATGTAACGGCCGAGAACATCGCATCACCTTCCTACCAATAATTACTTTGTCTCTACAACAGACAACTACACTTCTTGCAATAACCATAATTGCTATTCAACAGCATTCCTTAATTTTCTTCTTCCCTGGAATTGCATTCATTTCAATGAAATACTTATTTTATTACACCTATTTTTATTTAATTTTAATTGTCACCAACTAAGTGAATCTCTAATATAAAAACTTTTATTGCATTTCCTTTGCTGAGACTGTGATGACGTGTTTGGAATCCTTGTCTAAACAATAAGGTACGACAGATATGTCGACGACATTCATGCAAATTTCAAGAAACTATGTCAGTCAATTCGGTCACTGGTTTCAATAATTACCACCAAATAGTTAGACTTTCCTCATGACATCGAACTTCATCATTCTAATTATTTTCTAGATTTTATAAGAACAACTACGTCTGTAAAGAACGTAAATTAGATAATTAACGACCCGTATAACTGAAAATGAAAAATAATTTGAACAAGAATTTAAAACTGGATCTAAATATGTAACAATCTAATGTAATACGATCGAAGATATTGCAAATCTAAGAATAACTGAAAGATGAAACTAATAAAGACTATTTAATAAACCATCATGTTGTTGTTGTTATGGTAATCAGTCATATGACTGGTCTGATGCAACCCTCCATGCTAACTTATCTTGCGTAAGGCTTCTCATTTATACATAGCTACCACACCCCACATACTCCCTAATATACTTACTTTTTTCCATCCTTGGCCTCCCTAGTCTGTTTTATCCCACACACGTCCCTCTAATGCTAATTTCAATTCTTGGCCTATTAATCTATCCTTTTTCTCGGTCAAAGTCTTCTAAATTCTTCTCTCTTCCCCTATTCTGATTAGATCTTCCTGGTTAGTTACCCTATTCACCCATCTCAATTTTTTATAGCACCATATTTCGAAAGTTTCTTTTCTTTTCCTTTCTGTAACTCCTATCGTCCACGTTGCGCACCCATATAACGGCACATTCCGTACAAAAATGTTTAATACTGAATTCCTAATATTCATACTTATATTACTATAAGACTGGATACAGAACTCTCCTTTCTCACACTACTGGAGCGACAGATACCTGAGTTTGGTTTTGCAGCTTCTTTTCATTAAACATTTATTTCCGCGGTTGAACCACGTCCTAGTGTTTTTTGTTAACTTCATAGATGCCAGGTTAGTTTCAATATTGAATTAATAATGCCATTGAGTATAGTATTTCGAAATATTTAAATAATCTTTGACAATAAAGATTTATCCGTTAGTAATTATGTTAAAGATGGACGTTATTTTTTGCATTCATTTTTTCTTACTAGTCTAATACGCTTTTCCACTTCTTTGTGTTGCTGTTCATAGCATGTGAGGTATTCCTTGCTAAGATGTATCGTTTTTATATCATAAGATGTTTTAATTTATCCTACTTTCTCCCTGAGCGAATGAATATTCACATAACACCTGTATCTTCCATAGTTTGTGAACTTTCTTGGTGGCTCCAATTTGTTCAGGCTATAAAATGCCATGGTCACAGAGATATTGGATACATTGTCTTTCTAATTAATCAATACAAATTATAAGTATTTCAAAATATTATGATAACATGGAAACAATTCCCCATAAAAATGTTGTCATAATTATACTTAATAGCCGAATTTTGTCGTCCCTCGCACCCGAGAAACACTGTGAACGAACACGTAACGGCTGTGACGGAATAACTACAGTTGCCTTCTGGGTCATGCCAAATCACCGAAAGACAACCTATGGCTCCCACTCGACCCTCTCCAAATCTAATGAGATTTTGTAAGAAGTAAACCCATATTTCAATTGAAAATGTGCAAAATACCAGAGCTCATTGTACACTGTTTCAGAAGTTACAAGGCCATCTTGAATGGTCTGTCACCGCGTTAACGCGCTCGCGCCTCTGAAAAGGCCAACTTTGATCTCTTGTAAAATACGTTAGTCCAAATAAGTGTGAAATTCGGCTTATGGATACAACGTCTAGCATAGAATGCAGTGGTACGATCAAAATACTAATAAGGCTGGCCGTTCTCATATCTGTTAGAGCCAAAGTTGCCACAAAATATTATCGTGGCAAATTTTGGAGGCATTTTGGAGGCGAATTACTCAGCAGAAAACGATCTATATGCCACCATATTTCGGAAACTAGGAGAGAAAGTACCATACTAAGACGTGTAGAAACAGAAATATTCATGTCTTGAGATATTCCTCAGATCTCGTGTCAGATCAGTTATGGTGCCCAGATTGTAGTGAAATTTGGCTTATCGGCATACCTTATACCCCAAAATGTAGTGGTATATTCAAAGAAGTAGTACAGTTGGCCGTTATGATATGTATCAATCCTAAAATCACGGCAAAATATGGTCGCGGCAAATTCTTACATCAGTTTGGAGGACGATTACTTGTCAGAAAAATACCTATACCCAACAATAATTTGTAAATGTACATATCAGTCACACATTAAGAATGACTGAAACAGAAACTGTATTGTTCTCATATTTCCAGAGATGTTGCACGTGAAGTTAGGCAAGAAAAATCTTACTTCGAAAAATAGCCAAATTTTATGGCAATATATCACAATGTGGGTCACTCTTAATATGGTTTTAAATGGTATCATTATAAAGAGCAGGTTTTTATATACAAGAAGAACGTTTATTCGTTTTGGGTTCCGAATGTAACGTATTTTGTTGTGGTACGCACGCGCTCTGCAGCTTTGATCCCATGTCAAATCAATTCTAGTAGCCAGATAAGTGTGAAACTTGAACTATCGATACAACTTCTAGCCCATAATGTAGTGGCACCATCAATAAATAGAACAGCTAGCCGTTCAGATATCTATCCATGCCAAAACCACCACCAAATTTTGTTGCAGCAAATGTAGACCTCTGTTTGGAGGCTAATTACTCGGTAGGAAAAGATCTATATGACAATATTTTTTTAATGTATGTAAAAAGGACCATAATATGGTGTTTTTTGAATGTATATATCAAGTACCGCTGCTTTCGCAAAAAAGAGGGATTTACTTACGGCTAAAAAATTTTCGTTTGTAGTGTGGTGTTGTTTGGGAGCGAGACGTGGATTGTAGGAGTTGCAGAAGGAAAATAATAGTATGTTCCAGATGTCCTACTTTCATCACAATTTATTGAATTTTTGAAGCAAAATATGACGGCGATCTGTTTACCAGGAGTCCGGCTATCTGTCTGCACTTCCTTCTACGATATGCCTGAGGAAAATATGCCTGAAACGTAGTACGTTTGGGTTATTAGTACATTCATCTAACATTTTAAGACAATTTATAGCTTCTTACATTGTCTACAATTAGTAATACGCCTATGCAACCTTGAAATATTCACACATAGTGATGCTACTATTTCTTTTTACTCTGCTTCTGCTCGTCCACATTGCTATTTAAAGACACAATGTTCACTTTAAATAAATTAAATAATTTGTAAATACGGAGCGTGATTAAAAATAATGGGAATGTTTGAATATTTAGGATTTTATAAATCCGATTTACAAATATATTTTTTAATTTGTTGATAAAAGTGATCTGGAAGTATATTCAATTGCCACCCATTTTGAATGGTTATTTCATTGTCGACAGTCGAAAAATTGAAGCGTGTTAATGTGAGCTCGGCGATTTTTTCTTTTTAAGAATGAATAAAATTTTGCTTGAAAAAAGGAATAATGTGCTTCACTGAATTATAAGTTTTAATTTCGATAAATTTACTATGGTTAAGAGAAGAGTTTACGAATCGTATATATATATATATATATATATATAAAGGGCCGAGAAGTTGATGACCGTCCTGGACACTAACACCAACAACATCGTCGAGCAAGTAACGAAAATGATTCTGATAGTTGCAGAATCACTATCACAGAAGTTCCTGATGACGTCATGACAAGCAATTCTTTCGGATGTTTTGGGCATGAAATAAGTGACTCCAAAATTCGTTCCACAATTGCTTGATTTTGACAAAAATCAACACCACGTAGGCATCACTCATGAATCAAAAACGATCCAGAATTTCTTAAAACGGTCATAAAGGTGAAACAACGTAGATGAATAGGTATGAAGAACCAAGAACGATCAAATATGAAGGTTCTCTCTACTGCTTCTCACTTTATTTTGACAGCATACTGCATTATGAGTTTTTACCAAGGAATCGTACTGTTATAAGTAATACTGCCTGTAAGTTATGCGCATTAGTGAAGCAATTCGACAAAACCACTCGTGGATTTTGCATCATAATAATGCTCACACACTATATTGGTTATTCGTGATTTTTTGGTGAAGAACAAAACTGTTGTTTGGCCTCTATCACCGTATTCACCCGACATAACTCCATTTTATACCCAAGACTGGAGGGAACCTTAAAAAGGTAAAGTTTTTCCACCATTGGCGAGATAAAAATAGCCTCCTAGGTGAGATCCAGAAGTGTTGCCAAAATTGGAAAATGCCCGGGAGAAAGAGTATTAATTATGAGTGGCATGACTTTGATTAATAAATAAGTTGTATTTAAGAAAAATGAAAATTCCCGTTATTTTTGAACTCATATTGTAATGTAAAAACGCAGGTGTCTGCTGATTTTGTTATATATTTTAATTTTAAGGTGCAAATAATATATAACTTCAATTAATTTAATGTTGTAATGTGAAGGGGATTCGGGAATAATTTTCAGGAATTGTCATTGTAAAGTGCAGTTGGGCCTACAATAAAGAACGTTTTGTGCGACGACAATAGATGCCAACAACAATGGAAAAATCAAATTGTCTAAAAGTGTGTGAAGTCCCACGGGGAATTCCAGGGGCGTGTGTGAAGTCCCGGAGGGGAAATCCGGTGGCTTAGGAACTTACTAAAAAAATTTCCACTGGACCGATTGGCCAGTTTTGGGGTCGGGTGACCGAAACTCGAAAGAAGGTCAGGGCGAGAATTTAAAAAGGAGAACAGATAGACCTGGGTGATCAGAAGGTGGTGTGGCAGAGGTCAGTTGGACCTGGTGGAGCAGACGGAACGGTGATGAGAGAGAGGTCACTTGGACCTGGGGGAGACGGGACGGTGATGTGAGAGTTGGACCGGGAAGGAGTGCTCTTAAGGAAAGGTAGCAGGTGACCAGTAAATACAACGAGACGCGGATCTCCTAGCTGTGGGAGAGGATTACACGACATTCGTGTTTTTCTCGGTTATAATTTAAATTCTGTGTTGTGCAATTTTATACTGTGCAATTTCCAAAAGTACGCAATCTTCTTGCATATAAAAATTAATACATGATGTTTTTTTTAAAAAAAAATAATATTTTGGGGTTTATTTTGTGATTTTGTTTGATATATGTTGCTTAGAAGTAAAACACGTGTGGTTAATATGGAAAATTCGCAGGAAATAGAATTTAAGTGTGCACAGGTTGAGAATTTGGAATCCGAGGAAGTGATTGGGTTAAACGAAATGTTTGATGAAAGTGTAAAGGGAAATAATCAGTGATAGAAAATATAGAAGTCAGAAATAGTGATAATATGAATGCGATAGGGGAAAAGAGTGATAAGCAAAGGACAGACAGTAATAGTTTGGATGTTGAGATGCTGATGAAATATTTGGGTAATAAGATGGATAATATGGGAGAAAATTTTAATAAAAGCTTGGCTGATATAGGGAAAATATGGATGAGATAAAATTAGAAAATAATAGGTTAGGAGATAAATTTGATAAGAGTATGGCAGAAATGAGAATAGAATATAAGGAAAATGTAGAGAAAATGGCTGAGAAGATAGAGAATAATTGGAAACAGTTTCATGTAGAATTTAAAGAGGAAGTGAATAAGAAAATTGAGGAAATAAAGAAGGAAACGAATAAGATAAATGATAAACTGGAAAATAAACATGATAGAGATGTGGAAGAGATAAGGAAGACCACGAGAGATAGTATGGGGAAAAAAGGGGCACTATTGAATAGAATTGATTTGGAGAAAAATAAGTTAGAAAAGAAGATGGACGCTGAGAAAGGGATGATTGTGAAAAGGGTTGACACAAAGGTAACAGAGGTACAAAAGGAGATGGAAAATCGTGTAAAGGAAGAGGTGAAGGGTCAGATCAGACTGGTAGAGATTGCTTTGAATAAAAAGTTAGAGGAGAAGTTGATTGAAACAGATCATAAAAATGTGGGGATGGTGACCCTATTACAGGAGGAAAATAGAAAAGGTATAGGGAGGATAGATAAGTTAGAAGTAAAGTGAAATTTGGTTGTTGATAATAGTCAAGGGGAAGTTCTTAAACAGTCAGGGAAAATAGTTGAGAGAGGAGAGAATCCTGTGGCTATTGATAATGATATGCAGGGAAATGTTAGGAAACTGCTGGAAATAGAGATAGCTGAAGTGTTAGAGAAGGAAAGTTGTATAGTTACAATGTGGAGAAGAAAATGCTGAACTTAGGAGGGTTGAAGAAGGAAGCTCCATTGGGAAATGGGAGATGAAAACTTAGTTTGCGTCACATTAGTGTAAGAATAGATATAAAGTTTATTAAATTTAAACAGAATAGGTTCGATCCCTATATAGATGAAATGTATGAAGGAATGTTGAGAAAATAGTGTAATGGGAGAAAGCAGGATCATTTTACTATGGAGTATGAAAAAAACATGACAACTATGATAAATAGTACAAATTATGTAGCGATCGGGTGAATTAAAGGATTGAGGATTCATTCATGTGGTGAAGTAATGGTTTGGGAAAAATCTGTTTATATATCAACGGAATATTAGGCTGCATAAAGAATTTGGGCATCCATTGTTGGGACTAGAGGAAAATAATAGCACTGGAATATATAGGGTACATGAAAATTGTGTTGATGGCAGGGGTCTATTGCCTTAGCAGGTGATATGTTAGGTTGATAGTAAAAAGAAACTCTAGGAGAATCATAACCCTTTAATGATTTCATAATTGGCAATTATGGAGACTCCAGCTATAAAGTATTTTCTTCCATTTATTTCTTACATCCATCCTCTATGTTATCTTCTAGTTAGGTGATTTTTTTTTATTTTGTAATTGGTTCAAGTTAGGAGGATGGGTAATTAAAGATAGGTCAGTTGTATTTCGTCAAGGGTAATTTTTTCTATTTTGTAATAGATTTTTGGTGATGATTTGAGATATTGTGATACAATTTTAGTTTATTTTTGGGAATCAGTTGTTTTACTGGTCATTGTCTTGTTCTGTCATTTTGTTTCTGCACAAGGAGTTATTTTGTGGGTTTATGTGGGGTGTGGAAAGTAGATGATTAAAGTGGATTTTTATTTTGGGGAGAAATAATGAGAATTCTGTCTGTTTGGAAGAAATTAGAGTTGAATTAGCGTGAGCTTATGGAAGGAATGTGGTTTGAAGTAAAGTTGGGAAATGTCAGCTATAATTTGGTAGGTGTTTTGATTTATGGTACTTGAATTTGGTGGAAAATAGCAGTGTGACCTCATAGTGTTATTAGAGGATATTACAATATGTATACATACACATAGTAGATAAGATAAATGTAAGTGATATATGTTTATACATTTAAATATATATAATATTATAATACGATATTTAGAATGGCAGTTTTACGGGAATATAGTCAAGAGGACGATTCCTGTGATCAGAATCTGATTCTAGGTCGCTGCCTGATTCGTATGCACTGAGAATAATTGATAAGGTTTCAAACAGTTGTGGCCACCATAAAATGGTCGAAAACCTCAGTTATGTCACAAAAATAGCCAAAGTGTATTTAGAAGTGGAGGAGCTTATAACATCAACCAGCATCTATTTTGTTTATGTTTTTTCGAAAACCGTATTGGTTGTTATGCAAACCAAGCTGTAATAAGATTTTATTTGCAATTATTTTCTCTAAAACTTTTCCTAAGGAATTTAGGAGGCTGATTGGTTTGTATGAACGAGGATCCTGAGGGTTTTTGTTTCGTCCTTTGAATAAAATTTTTAATTCAGCCTCTTTTAGTTTGTCAGGAAAAACTTGTTCTTGTGAACATTTGTTAATTTTTTTTGTTAAATTCACCTTTATAACGCCAATAGACCCCTTTAAGATTTCATTTTTATTTTTGTCTGGTCCCGCAGCTTTTCTATTCTTGAAGTTTTTGATAATGTCTGCAACTTCTTCCTCCGAGACAATAATCTCCTCCATTCGTGAAGTTGGTTTCCATTTTACTCGGATATACGTGATCAGTGGAACCATGGTTTTTATCATCAGGAGGAAGTAAGGATTTCAAAATATGCTACCCGATTCGCAACCAACTAAAAAGTTGGCCAACTATCGGACAGTGCTTATTTAGTATGGGCTATTATGAGAGTGTGCAAACTCGACGAATAATTCGGCCGGCGAGAGACTTGTGGAACGTGAATTTTGTCATCCTTCCGTCCTATATTTTTCGTCTTGACAATGGCGCTAATTAATGACACGTTAATAGAAAAGTTGATACATGAAATTGAAAAGGCGTTATAAAAATATTTATATAAAGAAAAATGTATCTAAGGCGTATGTGAAATATTTTTTCCTGAATGGAACATTTTAAAATTCCGTTGTATTTGTTTTATAATAATAGCAGTAACAATATTATCTAGAACGGGCTAAACCTTTTCCCAGTGTAGTTTTTACCAGATCCTGAAGATGAGTAATCGGTTAGTTAAATTGGACAGTGTGCGCACCACCACCCCAACTAAGCAGTTCAGTTTGGGTAGTCAGGGTACGAGGATGCAATCGAACCCGATCAAACTCTCGGCCGATCAAAAAAATTGGTAGTGTGAGCATATATCTGTATGTTTGCAGTTTTACGAGTTGCACATAGTTTCTCAAATATTCTCAGTAATGAGATTGGACTTCAGCTTTCCTGTTCACCCCAATCATTTCCAGGTTCTGGGGATTTTACGATTACCACGTGGAGCCAGGCAGTCTGGACTTTGCGTTCATACAGGCTCATAGGACGGCCGTCGTTTTGAGCAATTTTATATCTGCTTCGATGTCCTCTAATGTCGGTGCGGCTGAAAGGGACCAGCGAAGTCCTCCCTGGTAGTTGGTCAGTTGACGTCGCTGTTGTTCCTTGGGCCTGTCTCCAGGAAAATGTCAACTTGAATTCTGCCTCGATTACTCCAATGTCTCAACGTAGAATCACGCCGTTGTTGCAGACCCTGATGTTCCACAGCGTGTTCTTCGCGTATAGATCTTCCATTGCCATCTCCGGCGAAGATTCAGGATGTTCGCTGGTACTAGCCACCATTTTGGGGCGGGTGCCATTTGACCCAGGTCGTAAGAGGCAGTGGAACGGAATAATACATTACGCAGGTGCATCTTTGTAACAAGACATATCAATACATTCATTAGTTAGTAGATGAGAGTAGGAGTGGCGGTATTTAGTGTGCTTGTTCCCAGTGTGTCATTTCAGCTCTATGAAAGAAATCTGCATTGTTGTTAGCATATTGGAAAATTAAAATCTCATCTAGAAGTTAGTGTAGTTAGACGCCTGCAGCAGCATTGCAGTCATCCAGTCGGCTCTCAGCTATTTGTTGGATCTGTGGAGGTATCTGGTTTCTTCCTGCTGCTGCTGCTGGATGTACTACCTGAAAAAGAATTAAGACACGACTTAGTCTTTCTGCAGCCCTTCCAGCCCGGGCATCTTCTTGTGTCGTGGTCACCGGGCATCTAACGCTCACTAGCGGCGGGTGCAGTGAAGAGACATGTTACAACACTGCGAAGCTTTTATAAACTTATCTTAATGATGAATAATTTCACCAGTACAAAGAACTACAGCTAGAATTAATTTGAGTCCCTTGCTTCTAGGATGAATGAGTCGTTTGGCGGACTTCATGTCGTATGCCATTTCATGGCGTTCTCTTAGTGTGCCTCGTATGATAGAATGGAATTCAAATGTTCTCATTTCCCAGCTCCTTGAGTAGTCATCCGACGTCTTCGGGTGAATTCGAATATCTGGATCAATTTTGCAGTATTGGAAAACACATGATACGTGCACTGATAATTCGTCAGTATCTTTGAAATGTGGTGCCGAAAATCAGATGGGTGGAGAGAATTACTACCGAGGAAGTTATAAACAGAATAGGGGAAGAGTGGACAATATGGAGGACGTTGACCAAGAGAAGAGATAGATTAGTAGGCCACGTTTTAAGACATAAGGGTCTTGTAAAATTAGCATTAGAGGGAAGTGTGTGTGGGGGATGGAATACGCTAAACAGATTAGGGAGAATGTGGGATGTGCTAGTTATGCGGAAATGAAAAGGCTTGCGCAAGATAGGAGGGTTGGGACTGATGTCAACAACAACAACAAACAACGTTGTATCGAGTGATAGTTCTTGCATCAGTGTTGTACATAGGGTCTTGAGGAATCTGTGTCAGCGTGGCGAAGTTATTCTTTGTGATGACAACTTGGATTGCTGCTTTATTCGGCTTTTGTCACCTGCTACTATTGCCGTTGTTCGTCCCGTCGGGATCTGGGAAGTGCTCTGTGTCGCTGACCGCAACCTTCCTCGGGCTTCCGCAATTATCTTTTCCACCGAGCGTTAAAAGTGGGTAACCGGTCTATAGTGGAAGGATCTACCCTGCATCGGATATGTCGGTTCATTGATTACTTGTCTCACGCCCTTCCGAATGACGGAAGATGTATTTGCAGCATTCTCTTCTCCATGTCGCTTCGAGAGCGCTCACAATTTCAATAATAATTTCCAACAGAACTAGCTAAACTTCTTCAACGAAAATAAAATGAAAACAATTTATGTTCCACGAAATATTGGGACAAGTTACTTAATTTATTTCAAACACACTTAGAACATCTAAAAATTTTATTAATAAAACGTCGCTAAATGTGTCATCGATTGAGAAATCGACATTCGATACACCTTAGTTATGCGTGGTCATGAAATGGTAGTAAGGAACATGTAACAACCTTGTATGAGAGACATTTTATTTAAAATGTACATTAAAATTGAAGATTATAATATGATCTATTTTAATTGGCCTAGAGTATAAAATCTATTACTTTAAACGGAAAATACTGGCTTGGAGAAAGGTTCATTCCCATTGTGATATCCCAGGGACATCTTAGGGTTGTTTATGTTGGAGCTGTGACAAACATCTGGAGCAGCTTCGGAGCACCCGCTGGTACCAAGGGTTTATTTTCTCCACTTGCATCCATGGTGCATTCGACGATTTTAATATGAGACGCTTTTATTAGACTCTCATTATAAGAAAAATTAGTCACAAATCTTCATCGCTCTGTTTTCCGTATTCACCAACCTCAATGCTGATAAATTTATATAACTTACTTTAACAAATTCTTAAAAAATAATTATGTATTTATAGACCATTGAATCACAATAATCAGCACAAATGGCATTCTCAATGACTTTCCACTAGATTAGTACCTATATTTAGTTATTGTGACGCCTAGTATTTATTATTATTTGGTATGTGTATTTAATTCAAAATAACAGGAAATATATTAAGTTTTACTAACAGGATTTGTGACGCTTGGGATTTATTATTATTAATTGGGTATTATTTAAAAAACTAGAATTATATTTAATTTAAATAACAGGGTTATTTAATGTTTTAATCTTTCTATTCAAAACTAATGAATAATAATAAAAAAACAAATAACAGACAACGAAATTAATCTGTCGGTAGTGCAAAAGAAAAAGTATCTCAATTAGGGTGTAAATTTTGACCTACCAATAATGTCAGCGAGCCCGATGAAGGTGTTAAAAGCCTTCCTTGCCTGTGCTATCCTACTCTAGTTATTACGCTGCCCAAGTAGCAGAATTCCTTAACTTCCTTCAAAATACCCCTTTCCAATCTAATACCGCTTGCTATTCTACTGTTTCCCATTCTACACTCCATTATTGGTATTTCCTATATTAATCCTCATGTTGAACAGTTACTCCAGGACAACGTTCATGCCATTTATTGTTTTCCAAGTCTTCTTCTGACTCCCTTAATACTACAATATCATCGCAAATCGTAGGGTTTTTATTTATTCTCTTTGTATTATAATAAAATAAAATAAATCCTTTTTTGGCACAAATTGTACTTGTAAGGAACGGGCATCAGCTATTTTTCATTTCCGAAAGATGCTAATTTATGTGGAACGTGGAACAGAGCTTGCTGTATAATATGATTAATGTAAAAAACGGTAAGTAAAAACTATAATCATGAAGAAATATTCTTCTATATTTATCATTAAGTATATTTGAAATTAGTTATTTTCAGCCTCATTGGTTCGTTGCACTTTTCTGAGAATAGAGAATACCATTAAGTCAAAAACTACTGAATTACACATCAGAGAGTTGTTGAAATTTAAAATCACAAGCTGCCTGGCATTTCTGGAAAGATAAATGCAGGTCGAGCAGTTACACTTATTGCAAGAAACCGGCAGAAAGTAGTGGACGAATTGATACCACAATCAAGTAAAGATGCTGCAGATACTGTGTCGGAAAAATCAACTTCGTGCAAGGACGATATGGATTAAGAGTCATCGTGATGATTCAAAAGTAACAATAAAACAATTACAAAATGAAATAAAAGCACGGGGAAAATATAGGGAGTTCTTTAAGGACTTCAGCCGCTCTAGCCAAGCCTGCAGAAACCTGAGTGAATCACTACCAGAACAGGACTTTATGATAAATTATAATACAATAATATAACTAAATGTTATTAAATGCATTTTTTTGAACGAGTAACAACTATTGTTTGTCGCTAATGACCAGCACAGTAGATGAGACTGTAAATAAAAAAAAGTGATGGAGCCTGATGCAGATTGTGATAGAAAGACAGCGCCCTGAAGACAGGGAGGATTCTCTGCTTACGTAGCCCCGCCAGGATTATCTCCGCAAAACCCTGCTACGCTCTACGCACCCCTGCACCGTGCATCGTGCACCCTGCACCTCCCTCCACGAACAAAGGGCATTACGCCAGAAGAATAACCCGGCATTAATTGCCCGGTATTAGCGGCACAATGCCCCGTTGCGAGGATTACCTGTCCCAGACAGACTTCCGCTGCTGCCATTGCTTATATTAGAAAAACAAGGTAATCCCGGCCGCATAAACCCTCTCATGTGAGCAAAACCCGATATTCAACTTCCTTCATCATCATGGCCGCTTGGCTTTGGACACATTCCAAAATTAAAACGAATAACTCCAACTCTACTAGAAATTCCGCGTCTGCTGTTATTACACAAGTCAGATAAATTGGCTGCTAAAAATTTTAATTGGAGGAGCTATATATTTATGAGATTCTTTAATGTTCCTTTTCATAAGTAGGCTCCGAATACAACTGAAGGTTTGCGTTCATTAGTCAAATTTACGAATATGAGACTAAACTATTGCGTTCAACACTTTTCTAAAATTTTACAGTATCTTTCCTTCATTATATTCGCAGAAATCTAAAACTAAAACAATGACCATTAAAAATTTAACGCAAATATACAGTATACTACTTAACTGTAAATTAATATAATATCGGATATTGGATTAGTCAATTTTTCAATTAACTATATACTAAGGAGTAACTACCATGGATCAGTCCAACTGGCAATGACTTTAAGGAACTCAGGATTCTTCAGTTCGGTGACTTAAATATATATTTAGTTAACGAATATTTATACCTACGAATATTAACATTAAACAATTTCATGAAAATGTAACTGATACTAATTGGAATCCCTTTTCATATATGGGCGCCACCTACACTTGCTATTTATGGGGAAAAATAAATATGTATAATTAATACACTTTTACTGTTTAAATAATTGATAAATGTAATTTAATAAAATTGATTTTTCTAAATCATAATGCATTGCATTATTCATTCAACAGAATAGCACAGTTATGTCTTAATATTATATATATATATATATATATATATATATTGTAATATAATTTTTTGGGTATAAAACATTAATTAATCAATTCAACAAATTATAATCAATTTGAAAATTTTTCATTTATTAATTTAAAGTGATTTCATGGGCTTAATCTCAGGGGATTTTGGGTCTCTCGAGAAATGGAGTATGCAGTTACTGAAAATAAAAAAAAATCATTAAATATTATCCAACCAGAACAATGAGCAAGTTTCACAGCTTTTTAATAACTTACCCACAATTACTGGGCCTACAAACATCCACCTCACGAATGTTTCCGTGTCTCTCTGGAGTCTAGCAGGATTTTTATCGATGAAGGTAGTATGAACCAGATCCGCAACTCAAATGCTTCCTCGAAACATCTGATCTCTGCAAACCTCTGACAGCATCTGGCGACGTCTGACCACGTCTCAGCTCTCATTCCATCTGGTCGCAACTCATCTGCCCTCTGACAGATCCGTTGCCCGTCCCTGACCACCTCTCACAGCATCTCCTTCCATCTGACCTCGTCCGTCCTCTCCTCAACTCGTCTGACTTCTCATCCCGAGCCACCCATCAGCTCCCCTTTTAAATTCTCCGACGGGAATTCCCCTCCATAGGTCTACTTCATAAAATTTCGGGGTTCCCCGCCCTCATTTTTTTACACACGCTCGACGGGAGTTTCCCACGGGGGATCCCCATCGTTTTTTACACACGCCCCGAGGGGGTTCACTCGCTTTCAGCCGACTTGACATTGTTGTTGGCCGAACTGCGCCTCATAAGCCACAATATCACAAAAATCCGCGTTTTTTCATCACAATATATATATATATATATATATATATATATTTGCATTCTATTGTAGCGATTTTAGATGCACCTACATTTCATTGAATTTTACGATTGTAACGAACAAATACATCTGCTCGGGCTTTGGCAGCATGGAGTCAAAAGAACGGTAGACAGCAGTTGAGCCAGGTACCATAAAACCGAGACACCGCGTCGCGGTTTCGGAATTTTCCAATCTTTGTGAGAATTTGGCAACATCGGGTGGTGTGTTTCCCCAATTATCACAATAAATGTTCTTGATGGATATCCATCCCTGCCACTTTAGTGAAATAAACTGATAAAGTGGGGAGGAGACTTGAAAAAGGCAGGTGGAGACAATTTTGAGGCGAATTTTTGGAGGAGATTACTTGAGATTGTTCGAGAGGAGTGAGACGTGTGAGCTGGCACGACATATTTGATGTGAAATTCTGCTGGAGCTAAACTTCTCACTCATGACTGTGGTTGGAATTGCGGCAAGGGGAGATTTTGAAATTCTTCCTGAAACGGGAAGAATAGGTGGTTGGCAGCTTTGATCTGGAGTGAGGACAAACCAGGAAACCAGCATTAAGCCAACACGGTAATTACTCTTCGCTAATTTTCTGTTTCTGCCATGCTACGAGTAGATATGAGAAGACGCATAAATGCGACCCTGAGATTAGAGATAAAATTGTCAGTTTTAAAAATTTAATGTAAATCAATTTTGTAAATATATATGTAGTTTTTTATTGACGAAAAAGTGCCGGAATAAATATCGAAACATTAAAAATGTAATTCTTAATGTAAATACGTTTTTTATGTTAAAGTAAATTGTTTCATTGTTATTACGAAATCTTATCATTTATTTAATTATTAATTGGTATCCCCCCAATATTCATTTCACGATACTATCATAAAACATCAACTAAGTTAACCATTTTGTTTCTTTTCACAAAAATATATTCTACTCTACCAATATATGATCTGTTTCATTCAACAACAAAAAATATTTTCTATAATTAATATAAGGGCATTTCTCACCAAAAAATGTTGCTTATTTGGATTATATTTATCAAAATTAAATTTAACTGATTAGCTTTGCGGTATCTGTATAAATTTTAAGCAACATATGTTAAATTATAAAAAGTATTGCATTTAACAATAGGTGGGGGGGTCCAGTAGTCACGAATATTTCTTCCAATAACATCGGAAAATGATCATATTTGATTACTTCTAAGATAAGATAAAGCAAACCGAACCTTTATCATTAGCTATAAATCCTGATAACACTGTAAAACAGAAGAAGACAAGGAATGGAGTGTGCATGAAAACAGAATGAACAGAAAAAAGACAATATTTATATTCTAACGTTTTATTAATTCATTTTCTCTTAGGTAACTAAGTAAAAAAATGTAGATACATATCACCAAAAAAGTTTTAAATATGTATGATATTAAAAAATAAGTAATTAGGGATTGAATTATATTTATCATATTCAGCTAACAGTCTTGATACTATTATCACTATAAAGTATTAAAATAATATCGTAATAATAGTCATTTGACGGGTAACATGCGTGACATTTGAACTTTGACATGGAGTTGTACATGAATTGAAAATATAATAGCCAATTTCTTAAATCTATTAAAGAGTAGCCTAATAGTGATCGTAACTAAGCTATTAAATAAAAATAATAATTGACCAATATATTAACAATAAAATATCCCGTTGAATGAAACTACGCACCACGATTTTCGGTTGAGTTGGCCTTCACTTGCAGACAGTGAAACTGAAGCTGAAGCCGACGGGTTCAGGGTTCACGCGCCTACCCTGCTTTCCCGCCTTTTCCAAAGGTACATAAAGGGCCCACGCTACTTGTGTACATGTATCACATCAATTTCCCCCATTATCTTGTAAATGATTGTTCTTTTTAATAAAAATTTGTAGCATTTATAGAATGATACACAATAAAGATAACATAGACCGTCGTCGGAGTAGTAAATGACTTTAAAACTCGAAAGTTATATATATTTTTACCGCCTACCTACTAGGACATGGAGTTTTATTTTTATTTTGCGAATATTTATTCATATTTACTTATAACATCCACAAACTCATGCTTTTTAACATTTTCATAGTGTCTTTGTACAGAAGATTAGGATTATTGAACATTTTTACAACTTAATGGCTATGAGTGGTATAAAAGTTGCTATAATTCCAGGTACAAACAATAATCCAAATGGTCAATTTTTTCAGAATGGTCTTACATATATATTTTATGTTAATTTGTCATGTGTCTTCAAAATCATCAATATTACATCCACATTACATTGCTGAAAATCAGATGGGTGGATAGAGTAACTAACAAGAGAAGACAGAACAATGTAATATTTGTTGTAATTTTCATTCCTTAGACTGGTCTGATGTAACTCTCCATGCTAACCTATCATGAGCAAGTCTTTTCACATCCACCTTAACCTGTTAGTGGTATTCCGTCTTCGCCCTTCCTTTTCTGTTCTTGCCCACACACATGCCTCTAATTCTAATTTTACAAGATCCGCATGTCTTGAAATATGGCTTATCAATCTATCCCTTCTCTTGGTCAAAGCCCTCGAAATTGTTCTCTCTTCTCTTATTCTACTTAGAAATTCCTGATTACTTACTGAACACACTCATCTGATTTTCAGCACTCTTCTGTAGCGCCAAATTTAAAAGGCTTCATCGTTTCCTTTCTGCAACTCCTGTCATCCACGTTTCGCTCCAGTATAACGCCACACTCCATACGGACATTTTTAATAATAAATTCCTAATATGCATACTTCTATTACCTTTTTTTTCGAAAGCCTTCCTTGCCTGTGCTATCCTACTGTATATGTCTACTATAGTTCTACTATTCATAGTTATTATGCTTCCCAGGTAGCAGAATTCCTTTACTTCCTACAAAATATCACTTCATTATCTAACAGCCTGTGTTAAGACGCTTTCTTCTATACCTTGGTTTTCCCTCTTTTAATCATCATATTGTACTCTTCCTTAGGATCACGTTCATGACATTTATTATGTTTCTCTGACTCCCCTAATAACACATATCATCAGCAAAACTTAGGGTTATTTCTTCTCCTTGCATTTTGATTCCCTTTCCATATTCATTTTTAACTTTATTTATTGCCTTTTATATACATAACTTAAACAACGTGGGTGACAGACTGCATCTTTCACTCAATCCTTTCTTCATTTCTTCTTTCTTGGAAATATTCTAGAAATCTTAAATTTTGCTAAACAAAATAAAAATCTGTTTGTGACACGGTGTTAGCTATGAATATTGTCACGTTTCGTAGGGATCGTGAGATTCAATAACACACACACGTAGAGGTTATAGGCGTTTAATCAACGACGAAGAGCTGTACGGCTGACTCCGATTTGGAATTCAGTCCTATTTATACATACATGGAATATTCTAGAAACAGAACATTCTAGAAACAGAAAATACTAGAAACTAAAGGCAAACAATGTAAATAAATTAAACAAATAAAAATGGTTGCGTCGGCTGGGACTCGAACCCGAGTCTGCAAATCTGCAGTCCGGCTCGCTACCGCTCTGCCATCACTGCAGGTCTTGAGATGTGGTAATATCAACTCGCGAGCGAGCTTCTTGAGCTGTCAGATTGAAGTAGAATGCAGGTTTTGAGTCGAAAAAGTTATGTGCGGCACTCTCCAAGAAATAATTTACAATAACATTCGTAATAAATTTTGATGTGATAGGTTTAGATCATTTTACACTCATTATGACAGAAACGTAATTTTGATTCGTTTTTTTTAAACTACACTACATACATACATACATACATATTATTTCCAGCTATCGTTTCGTAACTGTGATGCATGTAGTTTTTTCCACTTTTATGTTCACAAATCACCGCCCCACTCCCATATAAACTGATAGAATTGACAAGATTATATAGAATTGGAGATTAAAATTTATGCAGGTATATTGGCTGCAGTGTTGCTAACATTGAAAATCATTACATGCATTACTTGCGTAGAATGTTTCGTTTCTAATAAATCCCAAAGGTCTGCTGGATTAACCTGGTTCCCAAAGAGTCATTTACAGAACTTCAATCTGCTACTGTGGTCTTCTAGCTCTAACGTTGGTTCCAGTATATGTGGCACATGATCCTCCTTGGAAGGGTGCAAATCTTATCCACTAGTGCAGTAGTACGTATCCATTTCTAACATTTAAAAACCCACACAAAACCTTGAGTTAACTACTCTGTTGACGGATCACCGAGGCAACGTCTGTGCCCATACAATATTTCTGTCATCGATGATTACCTTGTCTGCCACGAAACGGACATATTCACAACCAAACGTCGCCATCACAGGTCTAAGCGTTCAGCTGCTACGGATAAGTCTACGGATCTCCATGTTTACTATACATATTTTCTTGATTTATTGGTTACTGCAACTTCTAAAAATATTTGTCACACATTTAACAGCCTGTATATGTATTTAGTTGGGTATATTATTGGATGTAATTTTCATGACGGTTTATTTGAATTGCTGAAGTCCTGTTGAAAGAAATTGCGCAATTTGTGGACTCACGCAAGTAAGAAAATTTATAAATAATAAATAAAATCTACTTAGAGAAGAAATACTTTGCGGGTTTCTGCTCGGGTAACAGTGATTAAGACGCGATGTTTCGACGAATGTAAGCTACATCGTTATCTTCCAACTCGGAATATTAAAATTTACTTTTTTATTATACGTACCCAGTCTTGAAACATGTCTAATACATTTCAACGATATTCTCTTCAACATTAATTCGATAGCTGTATCCTCCTTACGTGAGTTTTTGAGCCGAGCATGACTCTCTCTGGGAGTCTTAGCTTTAATTAATTAATACGGGAGAGGAAGGTTATTTAATAACTAAACAAGGTTTTAAAAATTTTAACAATTTAATTTACAAATGAATTACGGACAAAGCTCAGTCGCACGATTCCACAATCATTAAATGTTGTGAACTCACGTTCACATTCATACTCATATATATATATATATATATATATATATATATATATACTTATACTATACAGTAGAACCCCTCTAATCCGTCGCCCTCGGGACTAGGAGTATGGTCGGAACGCAAAAAAGGTCGGATTATCCGAAAAAAAGTCATTATTTATTTATTCCACAATATGCACATAAAAAGTAAAAGTACATAAACACGGCTGTCTAATTCTCTACAGTGATATAATAAGTAATTATATTGCAATAAAATGCAATAAAAAGCAGTTGTTTGTACTAAAAACACGTCAAAATGATAGCGTAAAAATTAGGCCTACTCAGTGAAAAAGTCAGTGATATATTTTTGTTTTCAAGAAGATATTCTGGACTTAGCTGCAATGTTCCTCCATTTTTTGATCCACAAGATGTCCATCGGTGTTGATGCTGAGTTCTGCTCTATGTACTGAAGGCCGATTTCAAATGCATTCTTGGCGTCGGTGTGTGTGTGACTCGTCATCATCACCGTCGAAGTGTTTGTTCACGTCTTCTTCACCATCATGTTCCAAAACAGCCACAACAATTTCGTCATCGTTAAGCACTTCACTGGTTTCGCAGTTTTTATCGCATTGTTCAATCCGCTCCTCAACTTCACCAGCAGGGATTTTTTCACCTAGGGTTTCAATACTGTTAACGATTTCCTTCGATCTGGTCAATTTCGGTCATAACTTCTGGCCAAAGCTTACGCCAAGATTTTCTTAGTGTGTCAGGATTCAGTTCTGCCCATGACTCAGCCATTGTATAGATATCTTCATTAATATTAAGGGATTTCATGGCTTGAAAAATGTCACATACTTCTTCGGATTGAGCTTATATATTTTAGGCGATAACGCCTCTTAAACAAGATAGCTTTTATGTCCTTGTCTTGGCAATTTTTTGGAGTGCTTCACCTTTGTCGCACTGCTAGTTTTTCACTTAACGAAAGGGTAACGTGTTTACGTTTCGCTTCTGACATGTTGAAAACATACACACACGCAACTTGAAACAAATACTGTACAGTACTGTACTAACGAACACGAAGAAGACATACGTTCACTGTCACAGAATAGTAACAAATGAATGATATGCGCTGCGACAATGCAGTATAACGTTACATCACAGCAGAAGCAGAGGGTCGTAAATATTGTTGAGGTTAACAATTGCAGTGCCGCGCGGTGAGGCTCTAGAAAGGAAGTGAATCTTGGGACAAGATTGTGAGCTCGACCTGGTCGGATAACCCGGAGCGGCGGACCATCCCAAGGCGGGCGAAAAGGGTTCTACTGCAATGCCTAACCTAACTGCAAAGTAATTACAAATTTCAAATTTTCTAAATATTAAATTGTTCAACGGCCAGTTCGAAATTACTGAAATGCTATTGCCGATCATTGCAGACACAACCACATGAAGTAAAATAAAAGGGGAGGGCTTACCCCTGTACTTTGACGATGTCCACTCTTTTGTCTGGATCCCTTGATACAGGTGCGCTGCTCATCCGCGCTCCAAATCGCAACAGCTCCGCGATTTCATTGGCCATCACACAACGCCAAAAAAACGCCACTGTTCTCTCTCTTTCACTCTCTCAAAACACACTGTTCTCTTCCGCCGCTCACAGCACATCTCCTACAACCTACTCCTCCAGTCTCCCAAACTGCCTTTTCCTAAGCACACTACCCTCGACCGCCACTCACGGCAATCTTTCTCCTTTCGCTGTCTCATTCTGTACTTTCTTTCACATCGCAAAATTTACCATTTTATCTGACCGTTGCTCCAGGTCAATGATCCCTAACATGAAAACATTTGATCTGCTTTTGGGGAACCGTCGCACACAATAAGTTCTTACCACAGAACATAGACTAGAGCATGGTATCTTCTTCCACCATGGACTAGAGTTTAAGCGGCAGGCCCCCATAAAGGTCTGACAACGTTGATGTTTCTTAGTAGGTAAACACTTCGGCATTGCTGGAAATCGCTCAGTTTTTAATTAGACAAACGTGTATCGTTTCCAATTCACGTTCTCCATTATTGTTTCCCTTCGTTTATTACACTTTTTAGTGCGTGTGCATAAGTGAAGCAATTGAAACGTGATGCTGCGCCGCATTCGGATGCAGCACAAAGGAATGGGACAAGACAGTTATTCCTCGCATAGATCTTCACACTTAATTATTCATCAATGTAAAGGCCTATTTATTTTGTGAGGGTGATTAATAAATTATTTGACATACTCAATTCATATTTACATTTGTAAGTAAATTTCATTCTCTGCGAAAGCCTTCCTTGTCTGTGCTATCCTACTCTATTTATTACTCTGCCCAAGCAGCAGAATTCTTTACCTTCCTTAAAAAATTCCTTCACAATCTAATACTTGTTTCCCTTGATTTTCCCTCTATTAATCCACATGTTGTACTCATCCTCCACGATCACGTTCATGCCAAATGTTATGTTTTCCAAGTCTTCTTCTGACTCCCCTAATACTAAAATATCATTTGCAAACATTAGGGTTTTTATTTCTTCTCCGTGCCAGATGTGTGTGTTATTAATATTTGTAAAGTTTATCAATGCGAGTGGGAAGTACACTTTACGGAGTCTCTCGCATCCAGGCTTCCGCCTCCTTTTATCTTTCCAATATTCATCTCGAATACATCTGTCGTCCATTGCTTGCATCATTCCTTCATTCCATGTAAGTTTAAGTCTTCCTTTTTTGTTTCGTTTTGGGGATTACCAGTGTAATATTCTTAATGGCCAGCGTTCCTCTGGCATTCGTCTCAAAGGTCCATACCAATTCAACCTCCTACCTTGTATTGTATCTAAGATATTTATTGATGTAACCCCCATTACTTCCCGAATGTATTCATTTCTTATCCTTTCTGTTCTTGTCACACCACAACTGCTGAAAAAATATTTACTTGCAAAAAGAAACGAACTCGCATCAGACTCTGCGGCTTATATGACCATTTTTGATAAAACAATGCATAAAACAAGACTAATCACTTTTCAGAAGAATAAACTCATTATCAAGAAAATTGGATAGCTGTACTTGAAAATTCGAATGTACCATCATGTGAGAACTCTTAATGACGAATTGCACAGAGAACGAATCAGAGCAAGAAATAATAAAATCGTTATATTCAACGAACAATAATTTAATTCTGGTTCGGAATTGTTTCGTAATTCCTCTTAGTCTCATAAATGTATTACCACATAATGTAAATATACCAGTTATTACAAAAAAGAAGTGATGCATTATTTATTTTTGCCCATAAACGTAGAAAAATCTTTACTTGCAGCACAAGAGTGGCTAGCGGGTATTGTAGTGTGGGGGGCGGGGGGGATGGTGACACTCGCTTACTTAGCCTTCAGCGGGGGCTGCCGCTTCTATTCTACTCTATGTTCTGTGCTCTTTCCCCACCAAATTGCCATAATGACCGCCCGCGCACATTTAAGTGACGAAAATTCACATAACGTTTGAAGTACGAAATCACTTATTACAATATATAGCTTCTCATTGAACGGAGAAAAAGAAAAGCATAGTACCAATTCTCTAATTGATTTATTATCTGTAGCAAATTACTTCTGACACTTCTATTATACAAGTTTATCTTCCGGTTACGCGGCACTGTTAACAAAAGAGCTTGGTTAAATGATAATATCATTGGTTTGTTGGCTTACGACAGTCACCGATCTAACCCCTTGTGTTTTGTTAAAGCCAAAGTGTTGGTGGCTCCATATCCACACGAATTACACCAACTGAAGTGCTTGAAACATTAAAAAATATATATTCTATCAGGATTGTGGCAGGAAGTTGAAAACCACATCGATATTTGCCGTGTCACATACAGAACATCTAAACATCAATAGAAACTTGGATAACTATACTTTCACCGTAAATTTAATTTATGAAAATAAAGCGATTACAGGGTTTACAGTATGCTTTCTTTATGGACCACTCAATATCAAACACCCTTGTTCATTGTCTAAATGTAAGTTTTTTAAAAAATTACCCCTTTACTGGACTTAATGAGGAACGAATATATAGATTGTATAGTTCCTTACGAAAGGAATTTTATTTTTAAAAAAACAAGAACAGGAGATCATCGTTATTTATTTTGTCCGCCACGAGTCTGTTCTAAGGAACACAGTTACAACGTTATTTAAAAATAAGATCATTTCCACAAGACTTACACTGAGCTGATGAATAATTAGCTTTTGATTACCGTATAGTGCGACATGTCTTAAATTAAAAAAAAAATTAATTGCGCTTGGAAGTTAATTTACTAATTTACTACATTTCAGTCAAGAGGATGTTAAAATAGTTCCAATGGTAACAGAACATTTTAATCCTAAGATTCATTTTGGAGTCGTCAAATATGTGACTAAAATTATTAAAGAAAATAATGTTTGTGCAGATATTACAAATAATAATTTTGGTAGAGCCTTACAAGAAGAAAATTAATGTGTACACAAAAGTGCAATAAAATTGGTCGTAACTTGGTACGTATAGCATGCGGAGTGAAAATTCAATACGCATCCGATAAATTTCCTCCCGATATAGTAGCTTCTGTTCGTAGCGTGTGTGCTTACACGGAAAGCTTTGTTTGTATGAAAACTGCATGAAATGTTTAGATTTATAGAGAGGTAGATTTGGACGTACTTAAAAGATTCACTGGATTAATTTTAACCAACAACTTAATTAGGGAGAAAAAAAGAATCCGAAATTTTAATGAATAGAGATGTTACTGAAATAAATTAAGTCAATATTAATTTCTGATTAAATAGTAACAATAAATAAAGTCCAAGGAATGACTATATGTAAAGACGCTGAATTGACAGCACAAAAAACGGATCTAGGTGTTGAGAATTTTACGGTCAATTTACAATGAAAGTGAAAAATTGACATGTAGTATTTACTTGATTTATCGGGAATATCGTCATTAGCAAAAGGAAAATTTTATATTATGAATAATATCCGGAGAGCCGAAAGTGGTATGATGCAAATTTCATCTCTAAATGCTTTGCTTATTGTAAAACTTTACACAGAAATTAATTACTGCCATGTGCGCCGTGGGACATGTTGGGAAACATTGTGTTGAACAACAAGCGACGGGCAGAAGGTAATTTGGGCGATCTCGCTCATTTTAATGTTCCAATATTATTCAGTTGTTTTGCGGTTCAACTGGCTACGTGAAGCGCGAGTGGCAGGGCGGCATCTCTCCACTCACATAGACCCCGGTTATTAATGGGTCATTACATGTCAAATTAACGAAAAACAACATATGGCCTGTCCAAATCTCATGACATTTTGTAAGGATGTAAACCGTGACCCCAACTAAAACTGTGCAAAATATTTTAGCTGATTGTACACCAGTTCAGAAGTTACAAGCCCATCTTCAATGGGCACGCGCACGCGCACGCTGAAATGGCCATCTTTGACCACTTGCCACATCAGTTCTGGCGGCCAGATATGTATGAAACGATACAACTCCTAGCACAGAATGTAGTGATGTGATCATTCCGATATCTGTTCAAACCAAAGTCGTCACAAAATATTGTCTCGCCAAATTTTGACGTCCCTCAGCTGCAAAAGAGGAGAGACAGCACCATATTAATACTTGTAGAAACAGAAATACTATTACGCTTATATGTCTATCCCTAATGAAATTTACCCAAAAACATTTTACATGTAAAAGTAGTCAAAATTCATGCTAAAATATCTCTAAATACGTCACTATTGGAAACTACGTAAAATATTTGGAATGATGCAGCACGTAATTTAAGAATCTGAGGAAGTGGCAAACAGGTGTTTTCTTATTTAAACTTCACAAATGCCATCGCGCGGATCCCGCTTAGGTGTACATGTATTAATTTATCTGTGGCGGACGTCTGCTGCACTGCGCACCGGAAACGCGGCCCTTTATCTGCCAAATATGGGAGAAAACAAAATTGTCGGTTTTTAGTCAAATGAGATGGTTGCGAGCCTTTAAATTCATTTCCATTATCATAATTATTCATTTAGTTCCATATTCCCGTTTTTAATAACTTTGCTATATATATGTTATGTTGACTCCAGTTTTCATAACAACAATGAAACTGAAATATACAAATAATATTACTAACCCAAAAGTGTTTTACGATAACTTTGTGATATTAGTCAACTATTAAAGAAACTTTCCACAGCTTCTTATGCTGTAAGAGTTATATCTAATTATATTGACATACAAACACGAAAATTAGTATATAATGCATATTTTCATTCTGTATTGTATTGTAGTGTTATATTTTGCGGGGACTTCTCATAAAAAGAAAAAGTATTCGTAATCCAACATAGAGTCATTAGAATAATATGTGAAGTCAATTCAAGAACATCTTGTCGAGGACTTTTAAAAAATGAGGTAAGTCAATACATTCTCTCTTTAATGCTCCTTGTGATTAACAATAAAAATTTATACAATACTAACACAGATGTGCACAATATTAACACTAGAAATAAAAACAACCTTTATATAGAATGTAAGAGACTATCAATCCTGAGCTTCCCCCACACATCAAACAGCTCCGAATTCAACCTAACATTAAAACTGAACTAGCCACTTTATTACTTAGCCACTCCTTCTATTCTGTAAAGTAATTTGCAGAACCATGCAATTATTGACGTAAAAGTAGATAGAAGATTATCCTAATAATAATGTAATAAATTTATGTAAAACTATTTGACTCATTCCATATCCCCGAAGCATTGCTTCACTGAAAGATACACGGAATATGACTATTATGTTATGTTACGTAATAGTTGTTAAAAATGTGTATCACTGAGGCACAGTTATTGAATGCCGAGGTAAATATGGCGGAGAGGCGAGGCCATTAGCGCGTATTTGCAGTGACGCGGCCTATGTCTGCGACAACACTCTCCCATTACAGCGTCCTATTCGAGGAACAGATGAAACTTTCTTGCTTCGTCACCAATCGAAAAGTAACTATGTGCAAACATTAAACAAAAATTATAACATCTAAATGCTGCTTTAAAAACTTGCATTATATATATATATATATATATATATATATATATATATAGTGATATAATTTTCAGGGTATAAAACATTAATTAATCAATTCAATAAATTATAATCAATTTTAAAAATTTTCATTTATTAATTTAAAATGATTACATGGGCTTAATCTCAGGGGATTTTGGGTCTCTCGAGAGATGGAGTATGCAGTAACTGAAAATATAAAAAAAAAATCATTAAACATTATTTAACCAGAACAATAAGCAAGTTTCACAGCTTTTTTAATAACTCACCCCCAATTACTGGGTCTACAAACATCCACCTCACGAATGTTTCCGCGTCTCTCTGGCGTCTTGCAGGATTTTTATCGATGAAGGTGGTATGAACCAGATCCGCAACTCACATGCTTCCTCGAAACATCTGATCTCTGCAAACATCTGACAGCATCTGGCAACTTCTGACCACGCTCTCGTTCGTCCTCTCCTCAACTCGTCTCACTTCTCATCACGTCTGTCCTCTCCTCAACTCGTCTGACTTCTGCTCACCTCTGTCCTCTCCTCAACTCGTCTGACTTCTGCTCCCGAGCCACCCATCGGCTCCCCTTTTAAATTCTCCGACGGTGGGAGTTTCCCGCGGGGGATCACCATCGTTTTTTACACACGCCCCGAGAGGGTTTTCCGCGGGGCACCCCCTTCGGGGTTTCACCCGCTTTCAGCCGACTAGACATTGTTGTTGGCCGAACGTGCCTCATAACGCCACAATATCACAAAATCCGCGTTATATATATATATATATATATATATATATATATATATATATATATATTGTAATATCCTATTCATGGGATAGGATTAAAATTTATTTAATGAACAAATTTTAAACGGTTTGAAAATTTTATGTTTATTAACTTTACAATGCTTACATAAAACAATATCTCAGGGTATTTTGGGTCTCTCGAGAAGTGAAGTACGAAACTGAATAATAGAAAAACCATCATTTAAATTTATACAATCAGCACAATGAGCAAATTTCACAGCTTTGATGAACTTACTCAAAATTACTGGGCCAAAACATTCAACCTCACGAATGTTTCCGGATCTCTCTGGCTTTAGTGCGTATTGCAGGTTTTTTACATCAAGGAATGTAGTGGGATCCAGGTGCAACTCCTCGTTTTCTCTCTCCTCCTCTACTGATCTCATCGTCCCTTCTGGCTCAGATTGAATTCGTCTCCTCTCTCCAACTGAATGCTTCTCCCCCCCCCCCCTGTCTCTCTCTCCGACTGGCCTCTTTCTCTCCGACTGAACCCCTCAGCTTCCCAAATCTCCTTTTTAACTTCTGGCCCCGGGAATTCCCCGCCACTGGTTTTTTACACAAAATTTCGGGGCTCTCCTCTGGATTTTCACACACGCCAGCGGGACTTTCCCAACATTGTTTTTTTACACACGTCCGCGGAATATTCCCGCGGGGGTTCCCCTCGGGATTTTACCCACTTTCAGTCAATTCTACATTGTTGTTAGCCTCTATTGTCGCGCACAAAACTTCCTTCATTGTAGGCCTAACTGCAATTCACAATGACACTGTAGAACCAAAATCAGCAGGCACCTGCGTTTATATATATATAACTTAAAACGCATGGGGTTGAATACATACTAAAAGAATAATTTAAAAATTTAAAAAGTGAAACCAAATAAACCTTTTCTTCTTTAACATTGTATTAATAACACAACATGTAAGCAAAGACAACAAAAATACACAAAGAAAACTCTGAATGATAAGAGTCCATCTCAGGGGAAATTATAGATGCCTCCGAGAATGAAGGGTAGCAATTAATTTTAGCTAAAACAAATTTTATGCTCAAACATTTCAAATAAGCCAGTTTTCACATAAAAGACTAAAAATTGCTTAAAGATACCAACAACAAAAATCCCTGCAATCTGAGCTGCCCTTCTGCACGTAAACAGTTTAAAAGACGTCGTTATTGAGATGAAAGCTGATCACATTACGCATAAAGTTTTCACTTTGTTTACTACAGTCACGGATGTTTGGTGTGTTAACTTTCACAGAGCCTATTTACACGTCATCCGTTCGCACGCGTCGTTGCTCCGAGCTCATGCTCCACCCTAAATACTTCAGCAATCTGTATTTGCTTTATTGCCTCTTGTCTTCACCTGTTGATGTTACAACGTGCAACTGTCCTTTCTCCTCAGCCTCTGGTCACGTTCTGTTTTAGAGCAATTTCTGCTCATATCGTCGACCCGAAGAAATTGAAAAATCCACCAATCAGTATTGACTTATCTTACTGTCATTTCTTTGTGATTTCTCGGCACTAATTCTTTCCAGAACCTTCTAGAATGATTCCGCGTGATTGCCGCACCACGATCACGTGAAAGGCCTCCCCACTCGTATTCTGTTCTTTCCGTCCCTGCCAACAATGCATTACAACAATCGCATCGTATGTCGGATCACGTGCAAACGGCAGTAACAAATTGGTTACGGCTGCTAAAGGAATATCCAATCAAATGTCTTATCTTTGGACATGAAGTTATAATTAAGTCAGCGTGTCCTTTCTCGCATTCTACATTATATTATTTGATCACTAATTACACCATTGTTAAAAATTCGTACGAAACATGGTCTTTATAGCAGATTAATCTTTAATTAAATAGGGGTATTCCACAGCAAGAGGGAAGGTACTTGGTTCGTTTTGGACCGGAGGAGTGTTGGTCTATATAACATATAACATTGAGACATAGACAAAAAATTGAATTTATTCAGCAACAACATAAATGAATCGTTCGTAGAAAGATAGAGTTTTATAAAGTTGATTCAGCGATCGCCGGGCAGAGCGGCCAACTGGGGAAGTGGCAGTTGTACGTAAGGATCGGCGTCCAAGGCCTACAGCGACTCCCGCGGTCGGCGGCAACCTGTATTTGCTTGAGAAGTTTGATATAATTGCAAATACGTTCGATTTCTCCTTCTCAGTCGATGTATGGAGGATTGAAATAGACGTGTCCGCAATGACTTCTCGAGTTAGAATTAGATGGCTAAATCAGACACGTCCGCCCGCTATCACGTCTCGAGCTCGAATCTCTTTTTTATGTTCGTGTTCTTTTCTTCATATTTAGCTCCCATGCCACAGAATACGCCATGGAATACTTAGCACGGTCCAATACTACTCTTAGAAGAACGAATTAAACAATCAAATTTAAGTGCATTTACTATCTACTTGTTCTCCCTGACAAGTACAATTCATAGAAGAATTGCATTCGTATCCCAAGTGATAGTCAGCCAGTTACGCAAAGGCTACGTCATCCATACGATATGCAGCGACACTCCTTGGAATTTAGCGCCACAGAGATTATAGCGCGCAGAGACGAACGATATCGCTGGAATGCCATAGCAACGCCTAGATAAGCAATGTACAAATCCGAAGTTTAAATAAACCATTTTATAATTCTTTTTAGTATTTAATATTACATCTTACTTATAGCCTACGTGACCAATGGCTATAGACATAACACGCGGCATCACGACAAATAAAACTAACAACAAAATTTACTATTAAACTAATGATATACATGTATATATTGTAATAGGCACATTTAATTATCCATATTTATTTAAATACGTACCTGCAACATATTGAACTTATTATACTTTTTTATGTGTTAATGTTTTAAGTAGAGGTGGGGAAGGGAATCGAGAATCGATTCAAAGAGTTGATTCTTATAAAAGAACCGTTCTACAAACCGACTCAGTAGAAAGAGTTACGGCTCACTGTTCGATTACTTTAAGTTAACAAGTTATTTAAGTCTTAGAGTCGTGAGCAAATTGCTTGAGCAGTCGAGTCTTGAGTCGGCTCCGAGGTGAGCTACTTTAGTCGTCGGATTGAAGCGAGATTCGACTCAGGCTCTGAATCGGAAAAGGTTGTGAGCTAAGAAACAATAACAATCTACATAAAGTTTGAAATTTATTTATAACCGGTCAGTATGGTAAAGTTAAAATAATCATGACAAATTTAATTTTGATTTGTTATTCTTACATCCACAGTTAACATATTAATCCCAACTTTTCGTTCTTTCGAAGTGCACATATTTGAATAATATATTTATGTTCTCAAATAACAACTCTCGATCTGCCCATCACTAGGGATGATAATGAAAAAATACTACACGTGGATGAAGCCGAGTGACACTTGCAGATACCAATTGGACTGCATAATGGTGAGACAGATATAACAATCACTGCTGGACTGCAAAAACTACTCTGGAGCAGATGTGAACTTGGACCATAATCTGTTTATTATGAAATCAAGTTTAGATGTACCTTCTACTTCCAGTATTGAGCCCTGCTAACGCAAATTTTGAATTTTTGATCTTTTTCCATCAATGTATAACTCATCTAAATCATAAAAACAACTACTGATATTCTATGGATGGTTGAGGTTGAGGAGTTATATAATTAGAATCTTCTCCGTCATGTGCTATTATTGCCTGGTCATTCGCGAATAGAAGGTGATGTAAATTCATTTCATCTCTTACATTTTTTGGACCACTCAAGTGATGATTCTATATAAATTTGGAAAATTATTGGCAACATGGAGCATTCTTGGAGTATCCCTTTGCTTCTTTCAACATTTTTAAGAAATTTGTACCTATTTTAACCTGACAAAAATAAAGTTTCTATAAATGTGTTGAATTAATTGAATTAAAGTTTGATCTATGTTTGCCATATTCAATGCCTTCGAAAGTCATTTCCTAGAAACAGAAGAATCATAGGCTTTTTCAAGGTCTACGAATTCTTTTCTAATACTTTCTCCCTCTCCATTACATTTGTCCAAGATCTGTTTGAGCGTGAAGATGTGATCTATGCAAGGTCTTTCTGTAGTAAAGCCACATTGTTCTCCTTGCAATTCCAATGCATCTTCATTTATATATATATATATATATATATATATATTGAAATACAAATTTTAAATAGTTTGACAATTTTATATTTATCAATTTTATCTTTACAATGTTTACATAAAACAATATCTCAGGGGATTTTCGGTCTCTCGAGAAATGAAGTACGCAGTTACTAAATTTACTGGGCCTACAAACATCCAACCTCACGAATGCATCCGCGTCTCTCTGCTCCCCGCTCCAACGTCTCCTTTTTAAATTCTCACCCCGGGAGTTCCCCGCCATCGGGTTTACACATAAAATTCTGGGGGTTCTCCTCGGGATTTCGCACACGCCCCGGGAGTTTCCCGCGGGATTTTCCTTGCGGGGCTTCACCCACTTTTAGCCAATTTAAGTTTTCATTGGTGTTGGCCTCTATTATCGTCGCACAAAACTTTCTTCATTGTTGGCCCAACTGCATTTCACAAAGTAAAGAATTACTGAGAATTGTTCTCGAATCACCTTCGCATTACAACATAAAATTAATTATTGATGTACTATTTGTACCTTAAAATTAAACTAAATAGCCAAAATCAGAAGGCACCTGCATTTTTACATTATAATATGGAGATGCATTGGAATCACAAGGAAATATATATGATGCAGTAGTGGTTGACCGAACAAATAGAAAAGTTGTGTGACACGAAAATTATATAGGAGGAGACTGTGCACATGAATCAAAACTGGTTGCGAGCTGTGTATTATGCTCTAACTTTGATTTCTTTGTTTATATGTGTTTTTAGTGGTTTTTATAATATTTTTGCACATGCATCCGGATCATCATTCTTATTGTTGTTGATGTGATCTCCAGATCACAAAGTTGGGTACAGCGGGTACGTCATGATACAGTCAACATCAAGAATGATCTTGGTATCGTAAAAAATAAGTAAAATTTTATAAAGTTTGCTTATTCAATTCTGTATAAGACTTAAAAGAAGTCAAATCCTAATTAAATCATTTCATAATTCCAAAATTTTAGTATCTGCCACGCATTCTTGAGATCGCGTAGTCGACCTTAGTTGATTTTGAACCTTGCTCTATTTTGCATTTTCCATTGATTGTATTGATTAATTGTTTCTACGAACTTATCGTGATGATGAACGTAATTTGCATTATATTAAATTTTTGTTATGTTCGATTTATTATTGACAAATAAAATGTTATATTTGTTCATTTTTCTAAACTATTTTTAATTTTATACCCCTTAATTTAGTATATTAGATTTTTACACACAAATCGTGGTGGTAATTATTGGTTATTAATTATATATACTGTAACACAACAGCTAGTCTTGGTCATTCAACCTTGTAACTAAACATGAATGAATATCGCACAACTTGTTAGTTACAATATACGATCAGCTTCGCCAAGTCGGTATTGAAAATTTATAAGGGATTAGGTTGGGGTACACATTTGAAGATAAACAATTCAAAATGAGAAGCATGCCGTGGGAAATAGTAATGTGCACAACAATCCTCAAGAAAAAATAATGGTAATATTTTAGATTTGAATTGCTCTTTTTAAAATTTCTTAGTCTCTTGAGAGTGAAAGAAAATAAATATTTATATAAATAATTTGTGAAAATAAACTGAATCAAAATCGTTCGTTTAATGTAACTGACAGTACATTACTACTATTTGAAGTCTTGTGTGGCGAGGGGATGGTCGGCGTCATTCTTCCTCGTGAACGTGTTCAGCAAACATCGTGGCAGTCAGACGTCCGTTCTCGCGCTGCGGCATGGGATGGTGTATCGCTGCCACAAATCTTCCTTAACCGCACCGGAATGCCAACTGCTCACAAACGACATCGTGCAGGGTTGGTGCGGGCAGGCGTAGGAACTAGGTTGGGCACGGCAGGCACAGGAACCAGGGTATGGCCGTGGTGCTCAATCACACGTCGATCCTCTCGCAGTCGGCGGCGTCGTTAGCTTTCCCTTCTGCGATGACGGGCGCGCGGACACGGCATCTCATAGGCGGTTGAAATCTTCTTCACTCGCTCCAGGTCACCGAATTCTTCGACGTGCCGATCGTAATTGTCTTTCCGTCTGCCTTAGTTTGGGCTCCCTCGACTTTCTCGTCCATTTCAGGGGAGCTCACCATTAGTTCTCTTGTGGTCCGTCTTCCAGTCCAGCCACTTCGAGAAGGTTCTAGGCTTTCTGAAACCGGAAGTTCACCTGCTTCGAACACGCAGAAATTCACCCTCGTGGTCACACGGGGCACTGCTGCAAGCTGTATTCTGCAGGATTTTCACATCACAAGCAATTCGAAACATAACAAAATGAGCTAAAAAGCAAAATAAAGTGAATTACAGCTTGTAATGTCACAATATATACCTTACTTATGTTTTACTGGCTTTGCAGTATTAATTTATTATTGCTTTACGAATTTTCTCAATGATTTGTTTTTAGCCTGCAGCCCATTTCACACAGTACTACACCGATTAGCACTAAGCATAAATCATTTGGGTAAATATGGGATTTTCAAACTCGAAAATATTCTGTCGTAGTCCTTGAAGGGCCAATCTGTTTCTCTGCTCTACTTCTTTAAGCCAGTCAAATTTTATTTTGACTGAATGAGATCAGAGGTTTTTTTAGTTTCTAATCTGGTCTTTCAAACGATGGTTGGCTGAAAATTACATAAAATGATGTCTCCTTGTTTTTGCATATTGTGTAGTTTCGATTTTGTATCTTTCCATGGACCAGTCTGGTAAGTTTCCTGGAATACATTTGCAGAGATTCCGTTTTCTATCGAAGGTGCAATGTCGTACAGACAGCTCCCGGTCTTGCCTCTCCATCTCTTGTTACATTTTTATTCAACCTTTCTTCAATTTAAAAGTCTTCCTGCATTCCCAGAATGTGATTTTGCCTTCTCCTGTACCATTTCTGGCTCATTTTTTGACTTCAGTCATTTTATTTCGGGGTCCTACGGAGAATTCGTGAAAATAATCTGGAGAGGATGTGTTACTGTTATACGATGTGCCTTTTTTATTCTTCTACGAATTCTGCCTTGTTACTTTTGGCAGTCTCTTTGCAGTGCTATCCTACCCAGTCTTTCAGTGTAAACTTCGTATCCATAGTAAGCAGTCGCAGGAAAAATGTAATTGTAATATATTTATTTTACCTCGACAGTAACTTCGTATTTATTACCCAAGTGAATACTTTTTGAGTCACAGCCTCTCCTTTATTTTGGGTTCATCATATCTGAGGTAGAAAGCTAAGTTTTCTGTCTATTACTATCCCTAAGTATTTCACTTCTCTTCCATGTAGAACCCGTGAAACGAACTACTGGCTAACGTTTGCCTGCTGACATATCTAGGCCAGATCAATTCACTCATTCTTCCATCCACCTACCTGCTATTTCTACTTTTATTTCGAGTTATTCACGTCTCTTTCCACCAATAATTACCAGCAAGTAATCAGCGTAGGTAACGCAGTCATCTATTTCATTGACTTGCTCCAGGAGGACGATAAGATCGTCGATGTATACGTTCCATATGAGCGGTCCAGTTACAGATCCTTTTGGTTCTCCGTTCCGTGACTCAGAATTCTTGATTTAGTTGTTATCCTTTCCGTCCTTTCCTGAGCATAGTTACTTAAAATAATCCTGATGTGAGTTAGGCGCATGGTATGAGCTCCGCGTAAAGTGTCTATGCGCAAATTGAGACTCAGCTTACATTGGACCCTTGACGACTGAACATGTAGATTCCGAGAGAACAATCTTCGTCATTTATTTTTGCTCCGAATTGTATTCACATGATGAATTACATGACCTCTCGTTCATTTCATTTATCTGTAACTAAAGAAATCTGTTGACACCTTAAATAAGCACATAATGCGTCGGTGCTAACGGCAACGGCAACGACGTCGATCGAGAACAATTAAAAAGTATAATTACCTAAATAAAATGTTAGCTTGTTATATTTAAGGTGTAATCATTTCGCTTGACAGCTCGACACGTGAGCGCATAATTGTAATTTCTATATGTCTTTAGTAAAGGACCTTCTTAAGCCTGAAAGGGGAGAAGGAAGGAACCTAAATCGTCAAAAGATCGAAAGATATTTTCTCTAGGGCAATTATCGGGAAGCACCAAACTTTCACGGCAATTGGATGAATGGTATAGGAACGCGTAGTGATAAACATTAAAAGTCACACTGTGTTTTAAGAAAAGCCGATATATCTTCATAATTTTTTTAAATAGTTAAAAAACTAACTAAAATATTAATGAAAGTATTATTACCAACCAGCAAACAATAGAATACATAGAAACGCACAGAAGATATGTATGAATTTTTTAAGAAGTATAATGCATGTAATTTGTCGTTTTCTTGAAACGGTAATAATACACAATTTGCTTGGTACGCAATCCGTAATGATTGAGGTTATCGAATATAAATTGAAACTTTCTTTATTAAATACCAATTATACTTACAGTAATCGTTATCTGCTTTTCATATTATTCATTACTAATCTAACGTACTCGTTAAACCGTTGTGGATAGTTTACACGCACGTGTCTGGACTTCCCCGACAATGCGTGGCATCACTTGTTTCTTAACTTGTAACATCTGTATAACAACAGATCAAACATTTGTATTTTCCCTTTATGCTTTCAACGCCCCCAAATTCACCCGAGGCTACTGTAGGCCCCTGGAACGTTTCAGCACCTCCCAAGGGTCGCCTACTTTGGCGTATAGTGGCTAAATAAACTTTGATTATAAAGACGAAAGTAATGATCCAAATCAAGATTGCAATAGAATTCCTGACATTTCACACCTTCGAAGGCTTGTCGGTCTACATCAGGGGTGCTCAAACGGTCGATCGCGAGTGCTTTTTAGAAAAATTTACCGATATAGATCTATTCACAGATTTTGTTTTAGTTGATCCTGAATTAGGTCAGAATAATCTCCAAATCACTGTCTTTTATCGTAATAATCCCCTGATAGCGGCGAAAGGCGGCCTTAGGAGAGGAACGTGCGGTACTTGTCAAATAAATTCCGCGACGCACGAAGTTTTTGATTCCTGACAATTTTTCTATAAACTTCGGACGGCGTGTTTGGCGGCACGCTTACAAATAAACCATTAGTTAGTTAGGTACTTGAGAACATTTGAGACATCGTCCGCGCCGATATAAATGTTGCGCCTGTTGAAGTAGGAGTCAGTTTTGTGACATTTTGTCGAGGTAATGACGATTTCCCTTCGTTTTTCTCATTCCATTGCATTGTCCATCAACAAGTTTTGTGTTCCAAAGTTCTAAACGTGAAGGAGATTATGGGCATTGCAATAAAAATTTCCCGTAGCTTGCAACGAATGCTCTTCAAATTGCAGAAGGAAGATAGTGAATCTGCTGAACACACTGATTTAGTTCTTCACACGAACGTCAGGTGGATGAGTCGTGGAAAATTCCTAGAAAGGTTTCAAGAATTATTGCCCGAAATAATAGCTTACTGGACGAAAGAAGTGATAACACTCAGATGCTAAATAACGGAAAATGGCTGACTGATTTAGCATTTTTGGCAGTCATCACTACGTATTTAAACACCATTAACTAGAAGCTTGAAGGTAAAGGAAAATCCATTATTGAGATGATTAGCGTGATAAACGCATTCAAATCTAAATTGAAACTTATGATAGATCAACGGAAAAGAAATTATCTGAGGATTCCTTGTTAAATTTGGATATTTATGAGGGAAAATTATTAAATATTTTGGGCGAATTTGAAAGACGATTTTATGATTTCAGTATGATTTCAGTAAATTAGCAAATATTGCATCTTTTATGAGTTTTCCTTTTTCATGTAAAACATTGGGGAATGTTACTGAAACAGCCAGACAGTTGAACCTGTATTCATCTTCTGTTGAAAATGAGGTAGTGCAGATTATATCAGATATACATCTCAAAGCCACAGCATCTGATATAAAATTCTGGTCTTTTATTTATGAATGTAAATATCCGAATCGCCCTTCAGTTGACGGCAATGTTTGGGTCAACTTACCTGTGCGAGTCAGCATTTTCTGAAATGACGATAATTAAGTCTAAATATCGCAATCGATTAACTGACTTGCATATGATTTCATGCTTGCGATTAGCACTCGGTAAGTACGCGCCATCTTATGAAAAGTATGCTGAAGACATGCAGTGCCACGCTTCAACATCCAGTTTAGAAACTAGAGCTCGTTTGTTTTGTAAGAACCAATAAACTCGCAATTTTGAATAGTTTTTTCATTGACTTTTTAGTTAGAGCCTATCTTTACTAAAAAAATGTATATTGTCCCTATATATAAAATACTTATACCTGCGCCACTATATACCCTTACTACCTAGACGACAATCCTGCATCACGTATGCTTGCAGAGTCCCTGATCGGAGTCTAACAATATTGAGGTAGATCTCTAGCAGTTCAAGTTTGAGCACCCCTGGTCTATAGGATCTGCAAAATATAATAAAAATTAACACAAACAGAAATATGAAATATATGGATCCCTCCGCATAAGTAACGGAGGGACCATGACCGTTTGACTCCTTAAGAACTATTTATTACATACACATTTCAAGATTTTGGTTATTTAAATAAAACAGATGTTGACAGTTTACAGTTACTCGCCATTCACTTATAATCACGCAATAAACAATATAGACATTTCTGAAAATACATGCTTTTTGAAATTAGTCTGGAACTGCAAAATGGAACAATAAATAAAGCGTATTCAATCTATTCCTGTCATCATTACCGAAAAGAGAAGTATGTAACTTTATTCCACGGAAACAAATTACTTTATTAATATGAGAATATGTGTCACATTATATATACTCAGTTTTTATTCATTTGTGATCATAACATAAAAAACAGTTTTCGATCGTCTTGGTCACAATCCATTGTTACTTGCAGGTATTGTTTTAATTTCTTATTTTATAGACATGGAATAATTCGTATGATTATCTTTTGAAACCATTTAAATTAGTGATTTCGACGTCTATGTTTAAGTGTATTCTTATTGAAATATTCCTGTAACGGGAGTAGTTCTGTTATAATTGATGATGTGACTCATTTCTGTCATTTACTTACATAAACACACAATCTTCCGACTAAGAAATCAATATAAGTATAACGTCTATCTTTCAAAGACAGAATAATTGCTTCAAATTGAATCTCAGCCAAAGCTCCAAAACGGAAATTAAAAAATCTGGACCAGAGCGACTTGTATACCTGAAGCTCAGGCACACATTATTCACAGCCACAGAACGTTTTTATTGTACAATCTTATTATAAAGGCATTACACAACAATGACATAAGGGTCTCAAATTAAATTTTACTTCTGTTTTGGCGTGCGAATAATGCAGTTTATTTACTCATCTGAAAATGACGAGAAGATAAAGCAAAGCAGCGTCGGAAGCGAGGTCGTGCGGTCTTTACATGCCGTTCCGTAGAGCATGCAGCAAGTCGTGTAAGCTACTTTCACGTGTCTTAGCAGACACTGCAAACAGATTTTATGAGCATCACGAGCGTTATAATAACAATAGTGACACATCTCAATCTTCCCAACGTTGACAACAGACTGTCAGCGTTATAGATATTACAATGTATGAAAAGAATAAGGCTGAGCTAGAATTGTTTTACGATTCCATCGTCTTCTTGTCAATGCCGGATATTGAGAGAATGAGGATAAATATGGCTAATTAATATTTTGCTATGGCTTTTGTACAATATTAAAACACTTCGCGATTTGTAAAATTAATATCTGGTATACTTTTTTATATAATATTTTATTAATGTCGTTACTCGTATGGTAATCTTAGATGAACATACAAAGTAAAAGTTATAAATTTTCTTCATAAAACTGTTTCCTGTTGTTAGTGAAGCTTCGCGATGTTAAATCGACGTAATTTAAAATAGCTGTTTTCGCCAACGCCGCAGAAAGAAAACTGAACACACAAAATTATTAAAATACCATAATAGTTTAAAAAATCTTCCACTCTTACGCGCAAACCAAACAAAATTGATCAAGAATGAGTAACGGAAGCAGAAGAAAATTCCGATGAGTGCCCTCAGTAATAAAGATCGGCATGACCTGACTATCAAAGAGAAAACTGTCCAAGAAACAAAGATTCTGTTTTGTTCCTGATGAGGTGGTAATTTAGGCTTCACTGTGCGTGTACAGTTCCGAAGCTTTTTGGCGTAAACCGGTGGATATGGCTTGACTCATGACTCCAAAAAGTATTCACCCGGAAGTCGTAGTACAGTTCCATAGATAAACCCAACCGGCGGGCTACTTTTAAGGTTCTCCGTAAAAGCTTTATTTTTTAATTTACTTATTGAAATAGCTATCAGAATAACAGGTTCCATAAGCCATTTTTGATGTCTTGTAAGAGTCTTCTCTCTAGTGATCAGACCTGCTACCCCAACGTTGAGGTCAATTAGCCAGCATCGTTTTAATCTTGTGTGGTTTCTGTCTTGCAGCAGTGGTTATGTAAGAGGGTTGCTATGGTTTTCCAGTTTCCTGTGGTGTTTAATGACTCTCTCTTGTTGTCGTGTATTGGGAAAAAACAGAATAAAACAATTACGATCACTGTTTTATTACTCCGATTTATTCGTGGCAACCACACTAAAGATATTATCGCAGACAAAGATATTGCACAAAACAAAAAGATTAACAAAGAAAGACGCGATTAACAGATATAACATTTCTTCCCCGCAGAGAATAAGGAACATATATTCAATGGGGAATATCAAGTATCGTGGATTGTAATATAATGTGTTAGGAAGGTGAGTATCGTTGAGTTGTCTTCCGATTCCGAGCAGATCGACGTAATGTCTCTGGAGAACGATCATCATGCAGAAGGTGTTCCGCTTGACCCAGACGTTGAAGTTCTCGCTCTAATTTTCTATTAACTACTCGTTCTGGTTGACAGGTTGGTTCTCGAGTAGGTTCCGTCGAACCTGCCGCTGATGTACGATTTCCGGAGTTAGCTCGTGGTGGCGTTGCCGGATTTTCCAGCAGGCGATTGTCGTCAAAGAAACGGATACGTCGAGGGGTCGCATTTGTTGCTTGCTGATGTAGATCGTCATCATTTGAACTCGGTTGATGACGAGTATGGATTTGATCTACGTGACGTTTGTATCGACTACCACCAAAACCGATTTCGTAAAGTAAATCTCCCAATCTCGTGATTATAACAATAGGTAGCCACTTGTCCATACGAGGATTTCCAGATAAGAAATACACTGGTTGATTTGACCTGAATTCTCGGAACTTAGGAACAAATTCTGACCGTTGTTTATTGGTCATCTTCGTGTGGGTATCTTCAGGTCGGACCAGGTCAAGTCTCGTTCTAATCTGTCGACCCAAAAACAGCATCGCTGGTGATTGTCCCGTAGTGGTATGTGGTGCTTTTCGATATTGACGCAAGAACTCGTTTAAACCATGCTGCAGAGATGTCTTCGTAGTTCCCATTGCTTTGAGGGCGTCCTTGATCGTTTGCACACATCGTTCAGCCTGTCCATTAGTGGCTGGGTGATAGGGTGCTGATAGTTTATGATATTTGACTCCACTCCAACGAAGGAAGTCTGCAAACTCCGACGACTTAAACTGCGTCCCGTTGTCCGATACGATGGTTACAGGAGCTCCATGTGATGCGAATAATTCTTCCAAGATAGCGATAGTAGCTGTGGAAGTCGATGATGACGTCATTTTAACCTCCAGCCACTTGCTATAAGCGTCCACGACAATGAGAAGCATCATTCCTGCTAACGGTCCTGCGTAGTCAATGTGTACGCGTTCCCATGGTCCTTTGGGATATTCCCAATGGTGCTCTCGAAATTTTGGTGGAACATGTGCATGTCGTGCACAATCAGCACAAGATTTTGCAACACGTTCGATTTCAGCGTCGATACCGGGCCAAAAAACGAATGAACGAGCCATACCTTTCATTTTCACAATTCCAACGTGGGCAGCATGCAAGTCATTTAGGATTGGTTCTCTAAGTGATGGCGGAATTACAACACGATGCTCAAACAGAAGACATCCTCCTGCCAGTGTATAATTACATTCAGGAGCCTTGTAACGATGATGGATTAGACTTTGCCCACTTTCCAATAGCTGTACGATTTTGCCCAAATCTGGATCCTTGCGGTACGTTGGGCAGATCTTTGAGAACAGCTTCCATTCGACGCTGCCAAATCGCTGGTATACTAGCTGCTCCGTATACTGCTCGAGTCGGTCTGATGAGTCCATGAGTCGGTGTGTTCAAAGTCAGTGCGTGACGAAACTCTTCATCGACCGTAAGATGAGTATAGGCGTCCGTTATGTCTAAGTGACAGAATAAATTTGCTCCTCGCAAGCGACTGAAAAGGTGTTCTGGCTTAGGTATCGGGTATTCATCGACGATCATTTTCGGGTTTAAAGTCGGTTTGTAATTCCCCGTTATTCTCAATGCTCCGTTCTTTTTTGTGACCACATGTGTCGTGGATGCCCATTCTGAATAATCTACACGTTCGAAGAAACCGGCTGCTATTTTCTCGTCTATTACTTTGGCATAAGCGTCGCGCAATGCCAATGGAATTTAGCGAGGACGAGAAAACACAGGTGTAGCACCAGGCTTCAAGTGCAGTTTTGCAGGTGGTCCGATCAGTTTACCGGCAACATTGCTGAAAATGTCCTCATACCTGGATAATAAGCTTTTGAGGCAATTCTCTTGCTCCTGCGATAGTACTGGAGTGGTCGTGATCAATGTACTGATTTTTTCTGATGGGGAAAATAAATCGACGAAATTTATCTCGTTGACAAAAGGTTCGATCCATTCTCTCCCGAATAATGCGTCAAAATCTCCGTCCACAACATACAAGTGTAGATTTTTTGTCGTTTTGCCTATGGAGACATCCACCGATGTGTAACCCAAGCAGTTAATTGGATGACCTGTGTAGCTGACGAACTTACGATTGGTTCTCTTCAGGGGTCGTTTGGTCTTGATCAGATCGTAGTGTTGTTGATTAACTATTCCACATGGTGCTCCAGTGTCCAATTCCATTTCAAAGTCTTGTCCTTCTATTTGAACATTTATTACCCGTTTATTAACTCCATTGACTTCGTTGATTTTTCCAAATCTGTGAAGAATGTCCACATTTTCGGTGGTTTCCTCCGTAGTTGAAACTTGGTTCGTTTTCGAAGTCATAGACCGACACACTTTAGCAATGTGACCCTTCTTGCTGCACTGATGGCACACAGCATCTCGGAATGGGCACTTGATACGAGGATGTGGTTGACCACACCCATTGCACATCTTCTGATTCTCGGAGCTTGTTTGTCGCCTGGAGTTAGTTTGCGATTTTGACGTTTGGCCTCGATCGTTGCTCGTAGACCGTTGCTTCTGAAACTTTTATTTTTATTTTTGAATGCTGGTTTTCCATATCCCAATTTATTGGTCGATTCTATTGTCGAAGTGCTTGACAATCCTGGATTCCTCACATCATTGGCTGAAGATCGTGTTGCTTCTAATGTGTGAGCAATTTTATATGCGTCATCGAAGGTTTCCGGATTTTTGGCGATTATTTCGTCACATGAATCGCGAGACTGAAGTCCATGCAACAACTGTTCAATAAGCATACGATCGACCGCATCGCCATATTCGCACTTCGAAGCACCCTGTTTCAAGCGAAGGGAAAATTGGGCCACAGTTTCTCCCTTTTCTTGCTTTATTTGACGAAACTTAATACTTTCGACATATTTATTTGATTTACGATCAAAATGATTTTTGAGAATTTCCTTAATTCGAGCGTATGTGACGTTCTCGGGTAAATCAGGACTTACCAAAAATTTGAGAGCATTGTTCAGTTCAACGCCCATATAAACTCTAGCATAATTTGCCTGATGTTCTCCTGATATTTTGCTCAGTGTGAGCGCCCAGTCAAATCGTTGGAAATAATCCTCAACTGTACTTCCTTCCGAAGATCGATATTCGCATATCGTAAAAGGTGGTGGTCTTCCCGTCGGATTGGACTGATTTCCATCGATGTTTTGTTGTCCTACTTGCAGTTCAGTCAGTGAAGATTTCAGAGCTGTGACCAACAGCTGGGTGACTGTTTCCGTGAGTTCGCTTAACTCAACCATGCTTTGTTGAATAGGTTATGTGCGATCAGCATGAACGAACGGTCTCGATGTGTACCGAATTGGTGCGAGCAGCGAAAGCGATGCGCGAGACACTTTATCGGTTGAAACACGATGGTAACAGTCTTATTTCCAGCATGAAACTTGTCACGAGCAAGTACAGACCTGCAGTCAATGATGAGTAACAAAGAATGTTGAGTTGCGAGAATATTGTACGGCGCGACCACACCGAAGCCACGAAAAAGTGAGTTTAGGTCCACTCTTGACGAAAAGATGTCGGCGAAACTTTTGAAAGAACTGCGTGATGTTCTCTATCTTCTAACGATTTCACCGAAGATCCCACTTCTGACACCAAATGTCGTGTATTGGGAATATACAGAATAAAACAATTACGATCACTGTTTTATTACTCCGATTTATTCGTGGCAACCACACTAAAGATATTATCGCAGACAAAGATATTGCACAAAACAAAAAGATTAACAAAGAAACACGCGATTAACAGATATAACACTTGTATTACATCCTGGATGAAAGGTGCTGATGTAGAGTCTGATTGCTCAGATACCATGGAGCATGAACCATGGCTCTGATTGTGCGCTCTGTATTATGCCAGTGTATTAATAATGGCTTTGTATATAGTGATTTTGTTCTGTAACGAGCGTTTAGATCTCCTACCGAGTAGCCAGCATAGTTCTCCAAGACGCAAGTCCATTTGTTTTCTTTCCTTTTGTATATGCACTTCCCAGGCTAATTTTGAATCTAGATGGATTCCGAGTTATTTGACATGCGTTGATACCGGGAGATGTTTGTTGTTTATAGTTACTAGTGGGCATTGTTGTTTTCGTAAAGTGAGCGTAAACTGTAAGGATTTTATCTCGTTAATTTTGATCTTCCATTAATCTGTCCATTCCTGAAGTAAATGAAGATAGTCTTGTAAAAGTGCAAGAATTCGAAAGTATATATTAAATACAAGATGTCCTAGGACACTTTCTTGTGGAACGCCTGCTTCAATTAGGTAAGAGGTGGAAGTTTCGCCGTTTACTCTTGCGATTCTTTTTACTAGGTTATAGTAAGGCTCCGGTAGTAACAGTTTTCTTTTATAGCAGATCTGGATACCAGACCCTCCTTCAAAGCCAAGCGCAATTCTTTTAAAACGATTGGCAGTGTATGGAACAAATATCGATATTTCTGACATATTAGGGACGAATAAAGCACACGACGCCATCTTTTAAGTAGTCCATTTGCACTGGAATGATAAGGAGACGTGCGTTTCCTGCGACATTACAACATCGCTATAAATCATTGTCTTACAGCAGATTCAAATTGCTGCCCTTGGCCAGTACTAACGAGTTGGGGTTCAAAATCTGGATACCAATCTGGAAACTGCCTCGGAATAAATATCCTTTAAAAGAGTAGCCCAGACCAAAGTATAAAATGATCGATTATGGTAAGAAATCGTTATCCATTGAAAGGAGGAAACGTTAATCAGTTTCACAAAATACCCGGTAGATGGTAAGTTGAAACTCGTACTGTAGAGAATGCAAGTTTATAAACAGTGTTCAATACATATTTTCCAAGAGCCTTGGGCACGTAGTAACGAATATTTCCACCTTAAATATCACACCATATATGCATCATGCATCAAATTAACGCGCAGTGGCTGTAGTTTTAAAGAAGTGGCACTTTTCGGAAGGAGTCCCAATTCATTGTTGGCAAATTTATCTGGGAAATTTTGTCGAGTGGGATTAAAAGGTGGTACTTAAAATGCTTGAAGGCGCACGAGGGCATCAGGTCCAGCGACGTGTACGATTTGTGAAGAAAAAACTAAGTATAAGTGGCGTAGAAGACAAATTCATATTGGCTACGATTAGTGGTCCAGTTTCTTATGCTGTGTTCATTTGCAGTCGATTCGTTGCAAAACGTGATTCCATCACGATCATGTCGAATCATTTCTAACATGTCTTGGATTTTTTGTTGAACTTTTCAAGAGTTTATTCTATGTTTAATTTCTGTAACGTAATATAAATTTAATATTTCAATACATGAAAGATAAAACTTTAACGAAACCAAATAATTTTTTACAATATGAATTTATTGATACTGCAATTGAATTACACTTGGTGGCAGTTACAAAAAATAAGCTTAAAATAAGGAATGTGAATAGTTACAAATAATAGTAATATAAACAAACATAGTAAATCGTAAATTAAACTTTAAAGACAAAATTATAGTACCTATTGTTCAGATGTTATTTCGTCGCACTACACTTCGCTACACTCGGACTTCACGATCACTTACACTTCCTAATTCTTCCCTGAATAACTTTGCTATTGTGAGGAAATGTTTCAAAAACTTCTGCAGTACATTGTTCCAATCACTTATAGTCCGGTTTAAAAACGAATATTTCCCAACATAAGTTTTAAAGCTGCTCCACCGAATTTTACTATTGCAATAATTTACTTCTAAAAACTTTTCTGCAATATCCTTCCAGGATTGTAGGCCTGAATACGCTTTAAAAAGAGAGCCCCGATGCGTAAATTTTGTCAAGTTTTTCTAACATAGCCCAACCTAATTGATGAACCTTCTCATTTATTTCCGTGATCAGGACCCCCCCCCCTCATCTGTACCCTTCCCAGTGGCTAGACCTTATATTTTCGGAAAGGATCCCAACAAATACAGCCGTATTTTAGAACTGGACGCACTAGAGATTTATACTGTGTAAGTTCCCATGTTTCACAGTTTCCTTTTTTCAAAATCCGCATAAGAAAACATGGTGCCTTCCACGAAGCAAGATTATTTTAAAATGGTAATTTTTCTAGTTCTTTTATACTCGTGCCAAAATTTTTGTTTCTGAGACAGGTGAAAATTTCATTCCTTAAACCAAAAAAACTGTTGCAAGCAATAATTTTAGTCTTTAAATATTAACATTACACTGTATGCCATTCATCTTATTTACCATGTACTATATTCAGAAATATCACTTTCAGATTCATTTTGTAGACTACTCGTCCTTAGGTTTTTAATGATTCTTATTAACCTATTCTTATTTATCTATCACTAAGGTAAGGGTATGTTTTCGTCATCAATTGTAAAAATTTATCGGATTTCATTGTTGTAGTTGATGTGTTGTCTGAGCCAGGGAAGAGTTCAGTTTTTCAAGGTTCAAAGCATATTTCTGATTGGGTTCGCAAAAATCCGTTTACTTTTTATGAAAAAAAGTCCACGTGTTTTTTGTTTTATTTCATGAAAAAAAACATTTTTCCCGTGGAAATTGTTTTCTTTCAAAAACTATGTACGTGTAGGTTTCTATTCTTATTTAATTTTAATAAATTTAATTAAGTCAAAAAAATAGGAAGAGACCGAGTCGGGTCTAGACACTCGGGGCGAGAACGCGGCGGAGTTGACACCCGGACTGCGGTGGAAAGCTTGCCTGACCATGATCAGGACACGTCCGAGCGGAATTGTATATTTACGGTGTTTTCGGGATACTAAAGCGAAGAGGGAAAGTTACGCCAGAGGGGCCTAAACGTCTATAGCTCCGATCTTTTTGGCGTACAAGACGGAGAACGTTGGAAGAGGGAGAGGACATAGAGAGACGTGTCGACAAATAGTAAAGTGCTCATTTTCATCCTTCTCTTATTTTTATGTCGCAAATTTGTTTCTATCGGTCTGCCTGTGTCTCATGAGAGAAAGAGAAACTTATAATTCCCCAAATCATAAAACACATTTAAAAATAAATTAAACCTTTACACGTGTAAGGGAAAGCCGGAGTATTTGCTCCATGTGTTTAAAGTAAGTATATTTTAAGTTAATTAAGGATAAGTTTATTAAAAACATGTCCCGCGTAAAATATGATTGGAACGCTATTTATTCATTATTAATTGAATAAATTATCTGAATTTAAATTACTTTATTTCAATGTTTCTCACAAATTAATTTGCTTTACAAATAAAATTTAATTTGAAAACCATGTAACGAATATAATGTTCAAAATACATAAGTAAGATGAAAGTGAATAATACATAATATCTGGTGTACTGCATTTCTATATAATATGGAATCGCAGTAGTTCTTTGAAACTATAAATTCTTTTGGTATATTTTTAGGGATGCAGGGAAACAATCCGCTACACTTTATTTCTGTTTCCTAAACTAATGAACTATTATGTAAATTGTGGCAAATTATGAGAAAGAAAGCTGAAAAGGGACGAAAGTGTCAGCAAATGATTATGATTTTATGCATTCTCTTCATACAGCTGTGGAATTTCAGAGTCTATTGCAAACTATTTTTCGATGTATATTATTGGTATGGAATACATTAAGAAATAAGATAGGTGTCTAAAAAGCAATGAAATCAATAATAATTGCTTGCAGAATCTGGTGGTGGAGGAAAACAGGGATATCAAAATGTATTCTGAAGTGCGTCATTTCCACGGTATTGGCACTATTATTACGACATCATTCAGTTGCAGTGTCTTTCTTGCGTGTTGCAGTTTGTGTGATATTAGAGTACTGTAGAAGCACAATGGGGCGGTATACATTCCAAGAACAAGCCGAGATGGTGTTCGTATTGTAGCGTTTACCTCTCCCTCGGATCCGTTCATGTCGGAAGTCGGCCCGGGCGCCACTGCATACGCGGAAATAATATATCAAAGAAAACGGCAATCGCGAACCGCGTGATCCAGTGGGAGATGGCCAGCATCGACCCAAGACACATGAGTTTTTGAGCCGAGCATGATACTCACAGGAGTCTTGGCTATAATTAATTAATTGCGGAGGGGAAGGTTAATTTAATAACGATTAAAATTCAAACAATTTAATTTATCAGTTAAATCCCGGCCAAAGCTCACTCCTACGGCTCCACAATCATTAAATGTTGCTTTTACCCACTCACGCTCACATTCATACTCACTTAAACTATAATGTCTAACCTAACTACAAAATAATTACAAAGGTTTCAAAATTCTATAAATATTAAATTACCGAAATTCAATTGCCTGTCATTGTAGCCACAACCACAGGAAGTAAGGGCTTAGTGTACGTTGATCGCGTTTCAGCGGCGACGATGCCACTAGTCGGCTGGTACAATCTCTCCGCTGGTCATCCGCGCCCCAAATCGCAACAGCGAAGCGATCTCATTGGCTTTCGCCCAACTCCACTCCACTACTTCTCCAAAAAACCGGCACTGTTCTCCCTCTTTCACTCACCGCTCACAGCAAGAATCATATTTCACCGCTAACAACCATCTTCTCCTCTCTCAAACTGCACTACTCTCTTTCCAAAAACACACTGTCTTCACTCGCCACTCACGTCGATCTTTCTGCTCCCACCGATAACAACCATCTCCTTCGCTGCCCCAATCTGTACTATCCTTCACATAGCACAATTTACCATTTGCTTTGACCGCTGCTCCTGTTCAATGATTCTCCAACATCAAAACATTTGACCTGCTTTTGGGGATCCGTCGCACAAAAGTCCTTACCCGCCGACTGGCTCTAATGACCGACCGCACACATTGAAGTGACGAAAATTCACGTCTGAAGGACGAAATTATTTATTACAGTATATAGCCATGAAGATGTTAACGGTCGAGAGGCAGCACGAATATTCCGTGAAAGACAGCACCAACCACATAACATTATTTTTTGTGCGTTTTTGTGAATATAGTTGTTTTGCGGCATCAAAATGAGTGGAAGAACATGTTCGCAGCTCGACACAGAAACATTATAAGATCGGCGAATAGGATTAATTAGGATGTGGATAGTTTAAGAGAGAGATCCTCGTATGGATGTCTCCTAAGGCTCATTACATTTACCCCTCCTACTAAAGTCAACGAGTCCAAGGTGAATAGCAGGCAGTCCCACTCTTAAACAGGTCGAGAAGGCACGAAGAAAACGACGCACCCAGAAGTAGGTTGCCTGCAAACGGTAGTCATCCGCCAGATAGCGTCCAACATGTCCTCACTACTCCATTCAGTATCCAGATCCAGTACACACTATCTCAACATGGGATTGGGCTCAGAAAACAAGAACAACCGCATCGAGCTATGGAAAAAACAGAGTGAATAAAAATACGTCCGATCGAAGTTCAGATTCTTATCAGCGCCATAGGTGGCCGAACCAAGAACCGTTCAAACAACAGCGTCAACAAGGATTTTGAGAAAATCCCTGGTATAAGCTGCAGGCAAGTGGTCCACAAACACGATGAAAGACAAAAATGGTGTATACTCTCATGTCAAGCACTGTAGTCCTTATTACTTATCTGGCGTAAAGCGTTTATCAACAGCGGATTTCCCTTAACGTAAAGAGAATTTATCGCATATTATATTTTTATCACTTACATGAAGGTCATCTGTGGGCTACAGAAAATCCTCAGGGAATGGTTTAACCACCGCTTCAGATGCGGCTTTGCATCAATGTTTTGTCAGCGAATCCTGGCGACCAGCTACTTGGACCAGATTTTCTTCAACAACACCTTGACTGAAAAGTTTATCGAGAATTGCAGCGGAACACTCAGTTCCTTCTGATTAAGAATTTAACGAAAGATATTGTGGATGGAACTTGTTGACGCGTGTTGAACCCTTACATTACTTCTCGCAAAAGTCACTTTGAACATCTGTTGTGACATGGATGCGATGAAGTTTATGTTCCGTGTGCCGGAACGAATTCCTACCGTTAAGCTATGGTTTTATGCGAAACGGTACCACTCACAAACCTGCCGTGCAAATAGTTTCTTCACCCTATTACAATAAACTATAGTAAAAATTAATAAAAATAATAAAATTTGACATGCACCTTTGCTACCGCATTACGCGGGTCATCACCGAATGTTGAGGACTAGGGGAAAGGGATTCAGATGTGACAGTGAATGAGACAAAATACAATTAACATGAATTAAATTGAAAAAAAATAGAAAAAGATATGGTTATATAATGTACCTAAATAATAGCAGAAAATTTATAATATTGAAAAGAGTCTGTATTCCTGAAAAATATTCACAAAATAAATTTTTTCTATCCCAAGACGTAAGAGCGCAGTGGAATCTCGGAAAGTTTCAATGTTAATAAGATGTATTGTCGTGTAAAACCAGCATATCCTAATTGTTTTTTTTATATAATGGAATAAAGCTGCTTAAAATTAGAGTTAATTTTTATTGTTTTGATTGTATTATTAGTTAGGTAAGAGGCATTTTAAGGAGTGAATTGTGGCTAAAATGAGACAGTTAACAGCGTATTGTAGCGAACAAACTCTGGATTGTTTTGTGTAGCCTCACACCAAGAAACAATAGAATTCATTGTTGACTGAACGGACCACGAGGCGGGAACGTGACAGTAGATTGACGTGTCCACAATGCTTTCGAGTACTTTCTCGAAGAAATTTAGACATTTCGACAGAAGAAGGAACTGGTGAGCTAGAACGTAATTGGACGGTCAGGTCACATGACCTAGTTTTGGCAAGATGGCTGGATCGAGATTATAGGCTGAATGTTGCAGAAGGGTGGTGGACAAGGGAGTGTATAGACGTGTTTTATGAGGAGAGAGACGGTGATGGGACGTGGCAGCGAAAACATGTAAATTTGGAGACGCCTTCGCAGCGTGTTACTGAGCATTGGTATACGGCAGGAGAAGACAGGAGAATTAAGACGTATATTTTGAGTGAGAAGTGTTACAGAGTGATGGCAGACGTATAATTCAGAAGGAGAACCTGTTCGACAACCTGAGGGAACGGTTGTATATCACCATTTTGGAGTACGTGTTTGGCGATCTTCTTTGCTGTTGTGTAAAGTGTGCTTCAAACACGAGAGAAAGGACTGATGCAAGCAATCAGCGAGGGCACTTGGCAGAGTTGGCAGTGAGTGAAGTAAGGATATTTGCAGCCAAATTATATTGGCTGAGTAAAATAAAGGATATGTAAAGCTTGCTCATTTGATTTATATAAGTTCAAGAGAGTTTCACACTAATTAATTCCACGTGTTTTTGTTTCGTTTTTAGATTCTGCGATTCACTCTTGAGAAGCTCTAAATAACGCCCTGAGACAGAGATCATTGTACTTAACTTTATTTTTGTTTATTTCAATATAGACTCTTTTTTAAAAATTTGAATAACTTTTATCATTTATTTCAATTACGCCTCCTGTAGTGTATTACAGAAACCAGGAAGATTCGCGATACTTGTGGCCTGGATCGCGCCCATAACATAATACACTAAACGAGGTTTCACAGCACGTTGTTTACTTTATAATAGAATACAGATAGGCAACATAATCCATACTTCTGGAAGTAAGATCCAACAGGAATCCCAGGAAAACAGCCCACGGAAGACATCCTCAAAAGAAATGTCCGAATAGTCGTCAATGATGAAGGTAGTACGGGTCACTGTGTTTGGACGAGCAAGAGCCTCTGCCATCGCCAGCTCTTTTCTCGCGGCTTGAAGCTTAGTTTGTTGTCCATTTCGACAGCTGGTAGTAAATTTTTTTCTGGCAGCGTATCTCCGTCGTTCCTACATTGAATATCGATTAGTCGTATCCTCTTCTCGTTTACAGACATCTGAAACCCTCTTTCTGCGAGCCACTTCTGTGTTCTTTGCAGAGTTAACAATGATCTGTAGTAGTTTGGTGGAATCTGCCTAAACCACAATAGTGGGAGTTTCATCCGCATAAGCCCGTCATACATGACGTTCATCTTTGGGGTGTTCGGAATACCATCTGGTTCTTAAAGCTGCTTTTTTTCCATCTCATATAGAATGGATCGATTGGCGAACATGACTACCAGGTATTTTAGGACATATATTTCCATCAGGACAAGGATGATATTGAGAAGATTGGTTGAAGGCATTTTTAATGCTACTGTGTCGAGTGCGCAGAACCTTTTCTAGTCCTTCGTCTTCCCGGACTACTCTACTATCAACCGGATGGCATCCGTGGTTGACCTTCTTGTTTATCTGAGAGTTTATTGAAACTCTCTAAGTCCAGCATCGCTTTCTCTATGATTAGTCCATCGAGCACTTTTCTAGTGGTGTCCAGTAAATAAATTGCCCTGTAAGGAGATGCAAGGATTTAAGACTTCTTTCCTTTTCGGAGCAGTGTTAATTTCTGCCTCTACCATATTTTTGTGGGAATATCTTCTCCTGTGGGCCTTTAACAGGAGCAGCGGGTACATTTTTAACACCGTCTTAAGTAAGTCGATAGCTATCCCATCTAGTCTTGGTGCCTTTTAATTTTTAAGCTAACTCGACGTTTTTGTAGCTGTGAACGGGCAGAATAGTTACTACAATCTCTAGAATTTAAGGTCTTTCGTTGAGACCAGGGATAGTCATCTGGGTTTATAGTCCACTCAGGGGTGGTCAGAATAGACCTCTTCTATGACTTTTCGTAAACATCACTGTTTGCTTTTTTTATTGCTCCTTTAAGGTTCAGGTCATTTCTAGCTTTCTTATGTTCATCTCATAGGCTAGTCGACCCTTTGCACTAGTGAAGTTTCCCCTTGCTTCAAGATATCTTTTCCGAACAGTCGTGATCTCCTCGTTTCACCAGTGATTTTCAGGCTGCTTTTGGGCACGGACCGATTGTATTCCTCCTTATTTGTCTTTTCTGTAATTTTAACACTTTTTCTCTTTTTTTATATCGTCCAGGATCTTCTGTTCTTTTAGGAATTCTGCTAGTTTACCTATGTCGAATTTGTCTGTATTCTAACGGGTGTCGGTCTAGTGTTTTATTATTATTTCTATGTCCGTATGGTACTAAGGGTGACTTCGTCTGTAATATGAGCAGATAAAGTAACAATTCTCATGCGTGTTCTTGTGTTGAGATTGAAGTCTGAGTCAGTTCTTTTCTACACGTGTCGGAACGTTGACCTAAGTATTCCTTACTCGACAGTCTCTGACTTGCATTTCTCACCTCTCCCATTTAAGGAGTTTGTTATAAATAAGCTTAAACTCCGCCCTAATACATTTATAACCTAGATCCGTTCCCTTCCAGGCCTGAGTAATGAATGAATTTAATTGGCCATCCATTCTCCTCACAGTTTCAGCGTTCTGACAGCGTATTGGTTCAACCAAGTATAAAAAGTCCAAATTTTGTAAATTAAGGACAAGTTCTGTGTAACCTTCTGACGCCGTCTCTATGCCACTCTGGGCTCTGATTATCTCAAGTATTTGTCTTTGAATTAGACTGTAGTTTTAAGAATAAATCTCTTTTACTTCTTATTGAACTTATGCCTTATTCTTTCACTCACCACACTAATTGATGCTATTCTAGAGTACGACCTAGCTTGTTCTCCGAACCCTTCCGAAGATTCTTATATTCATCAATACTTTGTGAAATATTTCGATACTTGAAATATTTCTGGTGGCAGCGATAAAAAACCTACCGAACAACGGAAAAAGAAAATTTAATATTTCATGGTGGCAGATGGTGTGGATTAGAATAGCACAATTTCCATCTATTTCCAGTGTGTGTGTGATTAAAGGTGTCTGATCAACATTTCTTCTTGGACTAAGGTTCGTAAGATTTGGGCTCTTGAGAAACGGATTTCGGTAGTGAGAAATAACAATTCTCATGAGTATTTCCCGACTTCAATTCCAAGCTTACCCTACGTCGTTCGTCACCAGAGTGACGCATCTATCTTTTAACTGATCTTCACGGCCTTACCGTCTTCACATCTATTTTCTTCACGATGCCTCTTCGCTTCACGACGTTTCTTCTTCTCGACGCCTCTTCACAACACGACGCCAGTTATCTTCACGGCACCCGACAACTGACGACGCGAGCGTCTTCCGACGACCCTACACAGCCGTCTCTTCTCAGCACGACGCCTGACGACACCAAAGTAGCGTTTCATCACGACAACTCTTCCCTTCACGTCGTCCCTGCTCAACACGACGCCGTAGCTGCAGTCACCAATCATCACGACATCGCAGAGAGATCGCTGAAATTTCCTATATCTTTTCCGGTAAGTCCAGTCCAGTAAAAGCAAAGAAAAATGTCTAATGAACATGTAGACGAAACAGGCAGTGATGATGATTTATATGTTCCTGTGGCTCAAGCAATTAAGTTAATTCCTAAAAATTTTGACGGTAACCCCAAAGAACTTAACGAATTTATAGAAGGAGCGGAAGCCGCTAATGAAGTCGTATTTCCTAATAAGAAATCCCTTTTACTTAAATTCATTGAATCTAAAATTACGGGCGAAGCTAAGTCAAAATTGTTAGCTCGAACTGATTGCGATTCTTGGCAAAAAGTTAAAAATATTTTAGAAGCAAATTATTTGGTTAGGAGAACTATCGAATATTATGCCGGAATCTTGTTTAATTCTAAACAGACTCCGCAAGAAAATGTAGCTCAGTGGGGTTCAAAAATTGATTCAATTGCGATACATTTAAGACGAGAAGCAAAAACACGTATGGAAAAAGCTAACTCAGAAATTAACGATCAATTTATTAATGGTGGTATGTTTATTATTAGTGAACTTTTAAAAGGAACGTTCATAGCAGGTTTCAGCGATGATAGAGTTAAGTACATGGTAAAATCAAAGGGCGAAAATGAACCGTTGGCACAGCTTGTAGAAACCGCGATTGTAGAAGAATCACAAATTAGATCGCAGAAGTTTAAAAGTCACGAAAATAAATCGTTTCTATCACATGGTTCCATTCGAAAAGGATATCAGAATACAGGGAGCGAAAAAAGGGAACCACAAATAAAAAAGGAAGTAAATACTACTTATAATACACAGTGTTTTAAATGTAAGAGGTTTGGACATAGAGCTAATAGTTGTAGATCCCGGTCACGATCGGAAAACTTGCATTAGACTTCTTTAACAGCCGGAGAAAGTCTTTTTGCACAGGCTGTACGAAAGAGATGCGAAGCGCTGATACAAATGCCACAATTCATGATGAAGTTCGTGGCTTAGTCACAATTCAAGATGAAATTGTTGACGTAGATAAAGTTAGTGACGTGGTCGTTGTCCAAGATGAGACACATGATGGGTGGAAAGCAAACGCCGAGTCTCAAGGCTCTTGCGTCACTAGGCCAGCTTTCGAGAAGGCTAGGCGTTGCAGATTCCTGAAGCATAGACGTCTTTAACGTTAGTGGGAGCACCACGTGAAATTAGGGGCGATAGTAAATTGCCGAACGTTGGTACGGAATTCTGTGTTAAATTGTAGCACACGAGAAAAATCTCGGTGTAAGGGAAGTGTGTCCCGGGATAAGAAATTGTCACTTAAATTGTAAATTACAAGAAAATATAATTAATTCTTATGAATTAGAATTAGAAAGTCCTCTGTTAAGGAAAGGCTTTGGAAAAGCTTTGATAGATACTGGAGCTCAGATATGCTTAGTGCGAAAGAGTGCATTAAAATCGAGTGTTGTTCCGAAAGAACACGAAATAATTATTAGTGGCATTAACGGAGATAAAGTACGAACTAAAGGTATGGTTCAAATAAGATTTTCTGCTCTAGGAGAAGACAAAGTTACAAACTATCATGTAATAGATAAATTGTGATCTAGATTTAATCTTAGGTAGAAATTAGCTTTTATCTAATGGATATGTGTTAGCAAAGAAACATGTTATTTCACCCTGTAGCGGGAAACTGGTAGAATTTCCTACAACAGAAAAAGGTGTGAGATTTGTAGATAAGCAAATGTTAGATGGTGATGTATTTTGCGCAACAGGTTTAGTAAATTGTATTAATAATTCATTTCCATGTTTAGTTGTAAAATTGAGTGATAAAAATGTTATAATAAGTAAAATACCTAAATTGGTGAAACCTCCCACCCAACTAAAATTAAATTCAAATAATTCATATGTTCATGATTTTAAAAGGATTAAATCATTACATGAGAACTTAAGGTTAGGGCACATCGTAGAAGGTGCCACCGAAATTAAAAGAATTTGCGAAGAATTTGTAGATGTATTTAAATTACCTGGAGATCCATTAACAGCAACTACAGCAGCAGTTCATACTATTCCAACTCCAACTATACCTAATGGTAGAGCAATAACTTTAAAAAATTATAGATTACCCGAAAGTCAACGAGAAGAAATTAATAGGCAAATAGATCAAATGTTAGATCAAGGAATTATATCTCATAGTAATAGACCATGGAATTTTCCTCTCATTGTAGTCCAAAAGAAGATGGACGCCTCTGGAAAAAAGAAATGGAGGATTTGTATAGATTTCAGAAAATTAAACGATTGTAGCATTGGTGATAATTACCCTTTACCCAACATTCAAGATATATTAGATAGAATAGGTAAAGCTAGATATTTTTCATCGTTAGATTGCGCAAGTGGATATCTTCAAGTTCCAATTAATGAGGAAGATAAATGTTAAACAGCTTTTAGTACAATGTCAGGGTATTATCATTACAATCGTATGCCGTATGGGCTTAGATCAGCTCCCGCTACAATCCAAAGGATGATAAACGGAGTATTACAAGAATCCATAGGGGAAAGATGTTTTGTTTATATGGATGATATTTTAATTCTGGGGGAGAATTTATCCGAACATAATAAAAAATTAAAGGAAGTACTTGGACATTTAAGAAAACGCAGGTTACAACTTGAACCAGATAAATGCGAGTTTTTGAAACCAGAGTTAACATTTTTAGGTCACATTATAACAAAAGACGGAGTAAAACCTGACCCTAATAAGGTATCTGCTGTAACAAATTTTTGTCCTCCGAGAAATTGCAAAGACTTAAAATCATTTTTGGGAATTGCCTCTTATTATAGGAAGTTCGTAGAGAAATTTAGCGAAATAGCAAGACCCTTAACAAATCTGTTAAAGAAAGACATTGTTTGGAAATGGACAGAATTAGAACAAAATAGCTTCGACGTACTCAAACAAAAACTAACACAGTCACCAGTATTACAGTATCCTGATTTTACAAAAACATTTTATCTAATTACAGACGCAAGTGGTTATGCTTTGGGGGCTATATTATCACAGGGTAAAATCGGACAGGATAGGCCAGTTTCGTATGCTAGCAGAACGTTAAATGGGGCAGAATTAAGATATAGCACTGTTGAGAAAGAATGTTTAGCCATTGTGTGGGCTTGTAAACATTTTAGACCATACTTGTTAGGAAAAAAATTCACAATTGTGACAGACCACAAGGGTTTAACGTGGATATTTAATGTAAAGGATCCTAGTTCCTCCGCTGGAGATTTTTAGAAGAATATGATTATGAAATAAAGTATAGGCCTGGCAAAATTAATAGTAACGCAGATAGTTTAAGTCGTTATCCTGTAGAATGTTGTCCTATAGACGTTGAAAATCCAACTAAAGAACAAAGGTTAAAAATTATTAAAGAGTTACACGAATGTCCAATTGGTGGTCATCAAGGTGTTAATAGAACTATTGAACGAATTAAATTATATAGGTCATGGCAAGGAATAGAAAAGGATGTTGCAAAATATATAAAAAATTGTAATGTATGTCAAATTAACAAAGAATTGAATCACAAAGTTAAACAACCTCTTGAAATTACAGATACACAAGAACTACCGTGGTTAAAAATATATTTAGGTATCGTAAGTCCTCTTCCATTAAGTGAAAACGGAAATAAATTTATACTCACTTGTCAAGATAACTTAAGTAAATCTATTGTAGCAGTTCCTTTAAAATCACAAACTGTAGAAGACCTAACAGAATCTTTTGTAAATTCAATTATCTTAATATTCGGAATTCCTTTATACGTTGTTACTGATCAAGGTACAAATTTCATGTCAGAAGTATTTAAAAGAATTTGTAAACTTTTCAAAATTGAGAAAATAAATACGACCGCGTATCACTCGGAATCAAACGGAAGTTTAGAAAGGTCACACAAATCACTGATTACTTATTTGAGATGTTTTTGCAAATCATCTGATTGGGATGAATGGATTCAATTTGCAACATTCACTTATAACACAACACCTCACACTATTACCAAATATACACCGTTCGAAGTATTGTTCGGAAGAAAGTGTAACTTACCTGGAATTCTACAGTTTAAGCCTAAACCCTTATATAATTATGATGACATAGTTTTAACTATTAAAAACAAAATGCAAACATGCCAGACTATAGCGAAAGATAGGTTAGAAAAATTTAAGGAAGGCCAGCAGGTTAAATCAAACAAAGTAGAGTTTAAGATAAATGACCTTGTTTTATTAAGGGAAGAAACAAAACATAAACTAGATTATTTATTTTCTGGTCCGTTTGAGATAAAAGAAATGAAATACCCAAATGCCATTATACAGAAAATAGGTAAAAGAAAGCTCCAAGAAGTACACACAAATAGACTTAAACATTATTTTTGTTCATTACAGGAAGATAAAGAGGATAGAAACCGACAAACCAATAATGATGTTGTTGGTGGTGACAATAATTGAGTATAATTCAGTGATTAGTCAGAGTGTTGAACAATTCAAACCTGGTCCAGGATTGTATTTTGATGAAGTAGGTACCATGTTATTATATCCTATTAAGTGGAAGGTAGTAAGTTACATTAATCTAGAACCAACTTGGGAATTGTGGAAACATACTAATAATATAAACAGTATTGTAGCGCAGTAGAACCCGCGTCCAAATTTTTATTATAATTTACGGGAACTTAAATACCAAATATTCCGGAATGACAAAGTCGCTTGTCAGGAAGAAGGGGTTTTTCCGGGCGTCGTCTCGGCGGCTCGGGAAAACAACAAAGGGACTGCGACTGATACCTGGACCATAAATCTCAGACATCCCGTCGCCGATTCGGAATGTCTTAATCTGCCTGGGAATTTGGTGACCGGGTAGCGTGTGTTCCCCAAATGAAACAAGGGATATGATTGGAGGATATCCATCCCTGCCACCTGAGTGATAGGTGTCGGATAAGTGGGGACAAGGCTTTAAAGAGGCTGGCGGAGACAATTTGAGAGGAGATTGGACAGATTTGGGAGAAAGAGATTGCTGGTGATACAAGGTGGTGGTGAAAGGAGATGGTAGCAGAGTGGAGGAGAGAGGAGATTGGTGAGGTGGCAGCGGCGACCATGCTTTGATCAGTCCAGGAAGCAGTGAAGAAAAGGTCTTAGCAACGAGGGAAGGAAGACTTCGTGTTATTGTCGACCGGCCGCTTTAAGTTCCACAACACGGAAATTACAGCGAGACGCAGCGATAAAGCGATAAAAAACCTACCGAACAACGGAAAATAGAAAATTAAATATTTCATGTGTAACAATGTTATTCCTTGTTCTTGTCGAGCAGCTTTGTTTGATGATAGCGTTATATCGGTCACCGATTTGGAGAGACTTCTCTGGAGCGTTGCAGCGCCACCTTTATTAAGAAGGAGAAAGTTTGTCCTTGCCATTAGGTCCGTGAGCAATCCCCATTCCTTGGACTTTGCGTTAAAGCCGCCTGCTATTTGCAGTTACTCGCTTAAGGTATTTAAAGTTTCTCTCAAAATCCACGAGATTCGCGTTAGGAGAGAATAAACACCTGTACACCCGTATTCCGTATTCCGTCTTCCGAATACAGCCTCTATGGTCTTCCGTGGTGTTGGAGATTACGAGGTCTCTGTTATTGAGCAGTATGGCTGCCTTGCCTATCGTACCAATTTACGGTATTATTAGTGCTATGTCCACATGTCACTCCTGTAACGCGTATAAAATTTCGGATTATGTTCTGTTTTATTCAGATAAATCAATTTAACAATATGAAGCATTTTGTTTAAAATTCAGTAGAGAACAGTCCTGAGGTATTCGCAAGACAGGCACCCTTCCGTGGAAAAACCCGACAAGACAAACAAAACCATAGCTTGTAGCCTGACAGATGCAATCTTTGTCTCAAAGGTATTTGCGTCTCACCGAAAAAACCCAGGTCCCCCAGGATTGCTAGGGTGGCCTCTCCCAAAATTTTAATTTTTGGAGAAGAAGGGTAGGAACGCCAACCCCATTGGAGAACCTGGGGAGACGAATCACGCTTTAGGAGCGGTTAGTTCGAGGTGGAGAGGACCTCGGGAAAGAGAGTTGGAGGTGAGATTCTGAGCTGGGAGGACAACAACGAAACTATATCAACATTTGAGGCTTGCCGCCTGCCTCTATGCTGACCCGGAAGCCGCCAGGACTGCCGGTCAACAAGGAAACTTGCTTTGTGTATAAACACCTTATGGTGCATTATAATATAACTTATAAATATGTCATTTGTAGCCAGCACAAAGCCAAGAGTTGGAACTTTCGGGACAATGAGTGACGCTGGAAAATCCCGTAAAGGGACAAACACGTCTATTTTGGCCCCCTTTCTGAGAAAGGGCTAAGGAGGGGATATTGGGTTTAGCCATAGGCTGGCCAATAAGAGGATGAAAAAAAGTAGAGAGGAAGGGAGGAAATGTTTACCGTCGTCTCTGAGATTTTCAGAGACGGACACTGGTGGTAAAGACGGCGAGAGGGATGGTTCATTTAGCGCCTCAGAACGAGCGGCGTCCGAGAGTTCCGGAATGTTCTGGCTTTTGGTAAGTGTTGGCCACGAATGATCACGCGACCGCGGGTTAGTAACCGAAATCACCACGGTTATCCTTGGGAAAGGGAGACTCACTGTTAGCTTTTTTTTAGCAATTTTCAGGCCAGACAGATAAATATTTCGTATATATATTTTTTTGTTTTGTTTATAATAAATTCATTTTCTTAGTATATTTACTTCATTTAATTTATTCCTGCGTAAATAACCTACGTAGGTGGCGCCCAAAATCCCTCACCACGTGGTACCCGAAGTGTGCCACAACCTGATACAGCCCTCAGTGAAAGTAGATTGTATTTACTAAGTATTATTTCTGGTTACGGCTCAGCTAGGAAAATTAAATTTAAATATTGTAATCTTGTCGAATATTTTAGTTTTGTTAAGAATAAAAACTGTTAAAATTTCAAAGTAGATATTTATTGGCGCCCATCCATCTAAACATAACTAACTTTTAATATATTTATAAATAATAAAAATCCACGTGACACTCCAGAACTATTTTAAGTATGAGGATCTGGGCCTGCTTGCCTCTAAAAGGTTAATCAGTATTATTTTTAGGTTCATTTCCGGTATTTATTTTTGGTATTACACGCTAAAGTGAAATTATTGTTTATGTTAAGAAAGTGCTTGTTTTCCGTGCACACTGACTACTGCAGGTCCTTTGAGCAACCTCAGGCTTTGAGGCTGCTTTGTACGTACCTCAAGCATAGGTTTCGCATTTCTGTCCCTTTGCAGTGGATGACGAAGTGTCCATAGACATTATACTTGTAGAATTCTGTCCCGAATTACAAGCTCATTACCCACTCCTTTTGCAGGAATTAACTAGCTACATTGGATGGTAGTGTACCGGTAGCCGTCATTACAAGAGAAACGTCCAATAAAGATGCTTCCAGAAGTTCAAACGCCTGATATTTGTACACTTGTCCATAGCGGCTGAAAGCGTTTGGAGGATCATATGCTAAAAAGACCTGGAATCAGTGAGCGGCAATTGGCAGCAGCAGTATGCATGAGTCATCCTCTTGTCTGGACGATACAACATGATCAGTGCGTTCAGGCCCTAAGGCTGGAAGACCACTATAGCAGATTGAAATTCTGTCAATGGCTCTTGAATAAGTTTGCTGCAGATCAGCTGTTTTCATTGAAGATTTTATTTACTAACGAGGCAGATTCACAAGAGATGACATTGTGAACTTGAATAATCAACATTTTGTGAGCTGATAAAAATACTTATGCACTTATAGAATAAGAGCATCAACAACATTCTCTATAAACGTATGGGAGGCGTTCTTGGTGATAACTGACTAGGGCCATACATCCTATCAGGAAGATTAAATTGGGCTCATTATCATTAATTTATTGTTACTGTATAGGCGGATACGCATGTAAGCAGAGACTACAGATGTTTATTTTGTATGGAATGGATGGAAGCCAAATTTAGTCTTTCCCAGGAAAAAGAGTGCATACCTCAGAAACACTTCGTTTCCTATTACTTTGCAAAATAAATATTCGACAAGTCGTTTAACACACTACATTGTCACGTTTCGGACGGATCGTGAGATTCAATAACACACACGCGGAGGTTATATACGTTTATTCAACGGCGAAGTGCTGTACAAAGCTCGTACTGCGGAAGACTGACTCCGATTTGGAATCCAGTCCTATTTATACATACATGGAATATTCCAGAAGCAGAACATTCTCTAAACAGAAAATACTAGAAAGTAAAGACAAACAATATAGGCCATTGAGGGCCTGGGCCTACCGAGTCGACTGCGGATTCTCATCTTGCATGACACATTCCGAATTTGGAGTGACAATTGGTCAGCGTATCGGCTCTATACCCCTCTAAAATCACTGCCGGTCTTGATATGTGGCAATATATATACCTCCGGTAGTCTAGTGGCTAACAGGATTAAGGAGAATGGGATTAAGACTGCTGAAGAATCTATACGCTGACTACGTATCACTCCAAATTCAGAATATTTCAGGTAAGATGACAGTCCGCAATCGACCCGGTTGGCAAATGCCCTGAATATGCCACAGGTCCAAGGAAGTTAAATAATTAAAGAATATATATATATATATATATATATATATATATATATATTGTAGCAGATCCGCCGTTCCTCCGTATTCAAGGGTTTCTTAATTCCTTTAGGGTGCCAGGTATTTTCCATAAAAAACACCAAAAATTGATTTTAATAGTTTTAATTCCAATCAGAGCATGAGAAGAAAATTATATCTGCAGGGCGTGGTCATTCTCTTGTCGTCCCGCCGACAAAACCTGCTCCTTCCATTACCACATGACGACTCACTACCTCTCACCAGACCACATTGTTGGCCCGCCGTTGCGTCAGTTCCTCAACAATTGCATTGTTCATCGTAACTTTTCATGTATCAATATATTGTGATAAAAAACGCGGATTTTGTGATATTGTGGCGTTATGAGGCGCAGTTCGGCCAACAACAATGTCTAGCCGGCTGAAAGCGGGTGAAACCCCGAAGGGGGTGCCCCGCGGAAAACCCCCTCGGGGCGTGTGTAAAAAAACGATGGTGATCCCCCGCGGGAAACTCCCACCGTGTGTGTGTAAAAAATGATGGCGGGGAACCCCGAAATTTTATGAAATAAACTGGCGGGGAACCCCGGAATTTTATGAAGTAGACCTATGGCGGGGAATTCCCGTCGGAGAATTTAAAAGGGGAGCTGATGGGTTGCTCGGGATGAGAAGTCAGACGAGTTGAGGAGAGGACGGACAGACTCAGATGGAAGGAGATGCTGTGAGAGGTGGTCAGAGGACGGACAACGGATCTGTCAGAGGGCAGATGAGTTGCGATCAGATGGAATGAGAACAGACGTGTCCAGACGTGATCAGATGCTGTGAGAGGTGGGCAGAGACGTCAGATGTGGTGAGACGTGAGCAAACGTTGACAGAGGTTTGCAGAGGTCAGATGTTTCGAGGAAGCAGATGAGTTGCGGATGTGGTTCAAACTACCTTCATCGATAAAAATCCTGGAAGACGCGAGAGAGACGTGGAAACATTCGTGAGGTGGATGTTTGAAGGCCCAGTAATTGTGGGTAAGTTATTAATAAAGCTTTGAAACTTGCTCATTGCTCTGGTTAAATAATATTTAATGATTTTTTTCTATTTTCGGTTACTGCATACTCCATCTCACGAGAGACCCAAAATCCCCTGATATTAAGCCCATGTAATCACTTTAAATTAATAAATGAAAAATTTTAAAATTGATTATAATTTGTTGAATTGATTAATAAATGTTTTATACCCTAAAAAGTATATTACAATATATATATTAGTGACCAAGTATGTTCAAGTAAACCGCATCACATATCTAAACATAGTTTTCTGACTTTAACTTTACAAAAAAATAAAAAGACGACCAATAAATCAGAATATAAATTATTACTATTTAATATGAATGTGAGTTTGAGAAGTAACATTCAATGATTGTGTAACCGTGTGAGTGAGCTTTATCTTGTCAATTAATTTGTTTGAAATTTTAATTTCTTATTTGATTGTTAATAAACTTTCCCCCTGTCCCCTAATTAGTTAATTTAAGTGAAGACGCCTGGGAGTCTTATGGTCGGCTCAAGAACTGATGTCTCTTGGCCCGAACCGCGATTGTCGTTTCAATTCTGCATGTGCAGCGGCGCATCCGAGGGAGCTGCTAAGCTGCTAAGAGTTACAGATCAGTGTTGGCGAGAGACAGTTGTCAGAAGTGAATAAGTAGCCGGAGAGACTGAACAGTTTGGAGTGGAGAGTGTCCGCAGAGAACCGTACCAGGTGAGATGAGAAGAGGTGACAACTCGTCGTCATACCACAGGAACTTGGACACAATTCACGACAGCCCCATAGAGATCCTTTTTTAATGCGCGTAGTTGTAGCTACAATGACCGGCAATTATATTTCGGGCGTGCCGCGGAACTTTTAAATGTTTAATTAGTTCCTTAAAATTTATAATATATTTGTAGTTAAGCTTCGGAAAGTGTAAATCTTAAGCAAGTTTGAGTGTGGACGTTTTTTTGAGAAAGAACATTTATTAATTGAGGAACCGTCAATTTTGGCCGTAACTTGTAAATATTTTACTCTTGTAAATTAAATGCTTCAAAACTGTAGGACTTTCTTTGATTATCAAATAACCTCCTTCTACCCTTAATTACTTGATTAAACCCAAGACTCTCGAGAGTCTCAAGAGTTCATGTGTCTTGTCATGACTCCATCAGCTCCCTGAAAGGATCGCGTACATTCCGATTGTAATTTTCATGTAAATATTTAATTAATTCTGCACATACAGTGGCGCCATCGACAGCATTCATGTAAACTGATCCAAGCGAGCGGGCAAGCGTTACAAGTTGTCCGCTGGACCTATTGGAACAGTCGGCAAACAGCCTCTTAAGTTTCCCAAGGCACGGAAAATGAAATGTTTGGACTAGTGAGACACAAACCAAATAGTCTGAGGTATTCTACGGTTTGTCATGTATACCTTTCAGCTGAATACCGGGTTTGATCGTTAAACTATAGCACGGGAGCCGTAGTTAACCTTTGGCTGCCTTCCCCTTCCTTCCGCAGTTGCCGTAGGTTAATAATAAATAATGTAATTCTTCTTTTTCTTTCTTGGCTTTGCAGCCCATTAAGAGCCTTGGCCTACGGGGTCTACTGAGGACTGTCATCTAACATGACACATTCTGCATTAGGAGTGATACGTGATCAGCTTATTGATTCTTCTGCAATCTTAATCCCAGTCTCTGTGCCCATGACGACACAAACATCCAAGCCCATGCCAGGATTCGAACCCGGAACTTCAGTGTTGTGAGACAGCGATGCTACCCACTGCATCACAGAAGGTTGGCAAAATTGTAATTAATATTATAATTAAAAAAGAGAGTCTTAAATATTATATATATATATATATATACCATCCGATTTATTGTTCAGCTACTAACAATAACTGTGTGTAACTTACACCAGTTCTTTTACGTAAATTTTGTTATTAACAATTAAGCTAATTCGAAAGTTTTGGAAGTTTATTTTCTAACGATTGAAGTATAAGTGATGTGCTTCAATAAAAACTTAATCAAGTACAAATGAACAAATGTATGTGATTGATAATTTACCATCTCATTTAGATTTGATATATTGGAGAAGGCTGTATATTTTCAAAAATGAAGAAAAAGTAGCTGTAAAAAATATTTTAATATTCCTAAAAATGCAAATATTTAAAAAAATATCCCCGTTAATAAGGGTTTAAGATAAGGTTTACGAATTTAGAATCATTGTTTCAGATACATAAGGAAGAGATGCACTAATAGGTAAATAGAAATATTTTCCATTCGTTTAAGATAAAGGGAATATCCGTAATCACGTTACTGTTTCCTTTAGGTATCTGGATCATGTTTTCTTTGTTAAGTTACCGAGGGTATTAAGGACTCCCTTCAAGTCCCGATTTTTTAAAATTTAATTCCCTTATTGTACAAGGATTAGTTTTTAATTGTTTATGGTGCCACGTGTATTTTGTACTGTCTCTTAAGGTACCAACTGTATACTACAATACTAACTTCAGGATGATAAAAGCATAGATAATATTTTTTAATTATTATATTATAATAGATTCGTTGTCAATTGCAGGTCTGACGAAATAATTGAAGGGAGAATTCATCGAGCCTGGAGAACCGGAGGACTACTTTTAGTCTGTCACCTACCCTTTGACTTGTCTGGCTTAAGATCCCATCACTATAAGGCGTTAGTCCTTGATGAGGCATGTTTTCAATTACTGTCATATTAATTCATTTTACGAGTCAACAAAAATAAATACTACCGGTAATGACGAGAAACCAATTGTAATAATAAAATAACTCAATTTTTCCAGTGACCCTAGTTAACGCCTCACTATATTGCCAAACCTTCGCAACCCCTCTTTAAAATCTATTTCTATGCTGTTAAAGTGCAGGTGTTACTACGTCTGTTACCCTAAAGAAATAGTAGATTTTCGTTGTTGTAATTAGTGAGTTAAACATGTCACGATACGCATTTATTGACCACCTCATTGTAACTGGATTCTTCTTTTATTGAACTAATACAATTTTTGTACACATTTCCAATTCTACTAACCCTTATTTTCCAGATATTACAGCATTTTATTCATTTGATATATTTGCCATCTGTGAAGTAAGTTAAAGTTCAAATTTATTTGACAGCCGTTTTAAAATTTAATGCCTATAGTAATTTATCTCTCAACAAGAGTTGTAAATCAATGGGAATTTTCCTTTACTCTCCGTTATTCGTTTGCGAGTTCAAGTATGACTATTCCTTTAGGGAATTGTGTCTTTTCCTTTAAATTTTTAAACCGTAATAAAATTCACTTACAAAACTGCAGTGGCAAACACTGTGATAAAATAAGAATGTGATAATATGTAATACTTAAAATGTACCTTTATTTATTTTAGTTGATTGGGGCTCATGGACCAGAGGAAAGCATAGTTAGCCACTGAGGAATGCGCGACATTTAAACTGCAAATCTCCCGACGGCTAAGAGCTTAGTAAACACAAACCTCTCACAAGTCAAGGAGCCACAACAACACGATATCCAAAGAATAAGTAAATACTGACTTGAGAAAGGTTCACTTTTCATTTATCCTGACTTCAAGCTTTCTAATTTACTAGAGTCCTCTCGATCGTTTCGTCGCTGTTTAGTGGAAAAAGCGATCTATACAAATCACAAAATTAAGTTATCAATACAATATTTAACAATTACGTACGAAATGTCTACTGATATTAAAGCGGTTTGTAATACACCACAATAAGTCGACATTTTATAAATTATATTCCTGAAATATATTATTATTATTCATATAGTCTGGTGACGGCGGCAGAAAATAGCCGCAGAAACGTTGTGTGTTTTTAAAATCCCGACCCGGTTAACCGTGAAGATTTCATCCGAATTATTCACTGGGAAAGTCTACGTTCATTAATATTATTTAAGTTTAAGGAATGGTCAAAGTGGAACTCATAAAATAAATACCGACTTCAGCAGACAACTTATTTATTGGCCAGATTAATTATGTTAACCAGAGTAAAAGATCTATCGTATGAGCTAAAGCTATAAAACGCATGTTGAAACTACACACACATACATTAATGTGACTGGGTTTTTCACAATATATTCCTTTAATTGGCGATATTTCATAAATAGGCCTACTAGAGAAGAAAATTCTCAATCAACGAATTTGTTTCCACTACTTACTATAACTCTGACTATAAGATTTCTTCGTGTCTTTATACATACCTGACAACGCTGCTAACGCCGTAACCAAATTGAGATATTTCTTTTATTACGTGCAACTTTCATTTTTTGTCGTTTTCTCTGGGTAATTACAATTCAACAATGGCTTGAATCATGTTACTTCTTTGTTTTAAATACAGAACGAAAAGTAACTCAATGAAAATATAATTAAACAAATAACAAAACTGTCAATAAGTAAGAATATTTATACTACTCAACACATTACATCCGTTGCAAAGTTTCTTCCACATTTTGGGAAAAAGATGCACAATCTAATTTCTTCTGTGTTAAAATTTTTGATTCGATAACTTAATTAAAATAAGAAGACCAAATGTGAAAATTTGATTCCTGGAGTGCGTGCAATCATTCAAAAAATATAACACCAGAAGGAATTTGATTGTGTATCTTTTCCCAAAATGTGCATTCGACTATGTTGGACGCCAAAGTGGATGTCCTTAATGTCATTTTTATCAATTTCACCCGCCCAGGATGGTAGTTACTACGCCCGAGAGTTAAAATAATTCACAACGTGATATATATATAGATCAAATTTGGCCTGACTGACCTTCCTCAAAATTATACATTATGTTAGCCAGAGATGAAATCAGATATAAAACATCAACATTTAAGTAGTTATAATGACGACATTTGTAATATTCTCAACGTCTCGTCTCGTGTTTTCTCGCGCGATTGAGACACTGACAAAAGCCTTGGAACGTATCTAATCTTTTGAATAAAATACTGAAAACACAATTTATAATGTGTTCCAATATAGAATTTGCTGGCTAAATTCTTTAGTGTTCTTCAAGTATAACTGTTGCTTACAATATAATATAAATTGTAAATTATTATGTCCTTTAAATTCCATTCAATTTAAGTGAACTGCGATGATACATGATTTCTGTGACTCCACATTAACACTCTCAACACTAAAATAAAATTATATTGTTCAGTAGTTAATAGAAATTATTGATATTGATATTTAATTGATCCGTATATACCGGAAGACAATTCAAAATTCTAAAATAAATTGGTCAAAAAATTATTAAAATTATAATATGGTGCTATTGTATACCCTTCATAGTATGTGCAACTGTAATTATACGACCGTTTATGTATATTTCAAAGATTTATTCTCGTTTTTCAATAGAATGACATTTGCAGCGTGTATGAAGGAGAGTTTGGTCATAAAGAAGTACCTACATTCGTACAGAAAATTAAAAACTATTTTCCCCATAGCACGTAAAATACACGGCTGATATAAAACGTTTGCGTAGCTCAAAGTGATATTTTTCCATGAGCGTGCGCTGTAAAATAATAGACATTTAGAAAAATTGACTGCAATTACAGCAGACGGTGCACATGAGGTGAAAGGAAAGAATCTATACCTATTAATAACATTGAAGTGTCTGACTGTCTGGAAGATTGTCTCGAATAGGCTCCGAAACGTTTCAACGGATTTCAATGAAAATTTCAAGGATTGAAAAGGGAATTTTAACTTAAATTTTCGCGTATGTTTCATTTCGATTTCTCGCAGAGTTCAGTACATATTAATATAAATATTTATAAATCCACTGAATTGCCGCTGGAAAGCCGGTGTGAATACCAACTGCGAATTATAAGCCTTTTAGCCGTTCGGACTTACTGTGTTATTGTAAGCGTAATTTTGACAGCTTAAGAGAGAGACGGGGAAGGACGAACATACTCACTCCATCTATTGTTGCAGCAGGATTCGCGCCGTAATTAACGTTGGTTAATTGGTAGAGAGCTCCCTGAGAAATAATAAACTTCTTTTGATCGTCGATACGATGCATATGTAAAATAGTTTTATTTTTCGCCTCAGATAAATTTTAATGTTTAGTAATTGCTCATTTTTAAAGAAAATAAGTACTATTTATCCTAATAAATATAGTTGAAATTTGTCTGTCCGGAAGTTAGTATCGAATTGGTCCCGAAAAGTCCAAAACCAACTGCGAGTTATATGGTTTGCCCTGAAGTGATCATAACTAAATGATACCGTACTTTTTATATATTCAATTAATTCAAATTTATCAAAATTTGGTATCTGTTATTTCGTTATTAAGGTAAAATGAAAACAGCTAGTAATCCGTTATCTAAAAAATATCCCAAATTTTCACAAATAAATGTTACGCTCAAAAGTAATTTCTTTCCTTTTATTTGGAATTAAAATTATTCTATTTCTGACTCTTTTGTCAGTTACTGTATTTTATTTATAATTTCTTTCATAAAGACGATGTTTATGAACTAAAGTTAAAATTACAAGGTAGAAATGAACACATTCCTTAGACGAGCGGTAAATTATTTTCAAGCTAAATTATGAACAAATACAATCTTACGTATTTTATCAAATTTAAAAATGGTCAATAAAAGTTATTGTGACTGAAAGGCTGTAAATGATCAATTTGTCAAACATTTCGTTCATTTATCGGAGGAAAAATAATTGAATTATTTATATTTGGTCAAATTAAAAGTTGTTAACAAAATGGCCACAGACGTTAATATTTCACATAAGGATGACTTTGAATTATAAATTATCTAAATAAAAAAATGTTATTGAATTAAAGAACAACCAGTGCCAGGAAGGATTATGAAATTTGGTTAGCAAACTTAATTGTCATTTTTGAAAAAGTTTGCACTATAATTGAGCTCTCGTTGTGAATAGACATATTTTTTGGAAAGTTAGTTTTCAAACTTGAACAACATAAGATCAAAATACTGATCAACACTCATCGATGCCCACTTCGACCCTGGGAATTAAATTTCTGCGCCAAATTACAATAATTTTTGCTGAAAATTTTCAATGTCAAACATCGCATTATATTTAATTTATATGCAATATGATCGTATGAAACAAATTTAAATGGTCTTAATATATGCTATATTATTTGTTATTTTCTTATTTGAAAAATGTCATTCAATCAGGTTTCTGGCCATACTAATATAAAAGGTTTCCAACCCCTGGTGTATACCATGTTTATTTTTATGTCTCCTTCGTGAGTATGAAAATCCCACTTTACAACTGGAAGGGAATTGAATAAAACCTTACAGTAACCTACATTAATTAGTCACTCTAAAGAGAACAACCACAAAACGCAGAACAGAAAAAAATAATCACTAGTAGATTGTTTTCGGGAGTTTTTCGAATGACTCAGTTCGTGGCTGAAACGTCTAATACAAATAACATGGACGAAATAAAATAATTACCATTTGACATATATTATATATAATTGTGAAGGAGAAACAAAAATTATTTAAAATGGCATTGCCTAAGTTTTGTACAATGATATAATTATTTGCCATTTCTGTCAGACTTTACGAAAGTTGCGAGATTATCTCTTTACTACCAAAAAGAGCAATCGCCTATTATTTTAATGTGAAGTATTCAAAGTCATAAACATTCCCGCTTAAAAAACATGTTGTGATAGAAAACATAAAGGATGTGTATGCTAGTCTTTTTTTATTTGACTAAGTCAAAGTCTAACTTTGACAATTATAAATGGAGAGAAATGAACATTAAAACGACGGAAACTTTGAAAAGTTCTAGATCAATATAAAATAAAAACTATATTCCATATAATCAATAGCAAACTTCTGTGTCTGTTTCCATTATAAGTTGGCGAGTTAAAGTGCAACACGAACAAAGTATTAAAAACAGCCTAAAACGTTTCACGAAGAAATCGCAGCTACCATGTAAGTTACTTACTATCGTTACACAATTATAAACACTCAATATTTATTCAAATCATTATATGCACAAAATACATCTGTAAACCAGTGGAAATAAGTAATAAAGGAATGAGTTTATTTGCTTCTTCATCGTTTGAATTAGAAGCACGAATATGTTAAAGTAAATATTTTTTTCAGGATGGCACTTTCATGGTTTATTCGAACAGTATCCCACTATTTGTTGCTTGACGAATGATTGAATTTTCTTGGGCAAATACAAGTATTCGGGAAGAATTTTTATTCACTTAATAAAAAAATTAATAACTGACATATGATTGGCTTTTGAGGTCGAAAGATGATTTCTTTAGAGTGATAATAATAAATAGTACTACGATTTGTTACGTATATGTGGGATACTTTCCGAATGTAGGGTTACAGCAATGGAACAAGCAAAGTAACAGGGATAGTACACATTATCGAAGCACAAGTAATAATCACTTTTTTGCCTTTCGCACGATTTATTTTTCATTAATGTACTTTTCTCGTCTAATAAATAAAAAATATCCAGGTAATGTCATCAATATCATTATTAATAGTAATATTTACAATCATTTTTAAATTATAACTGCGTCAGTTTATCTGTACTTTTTCACATTCCATTTCGCAGAATTATCATTAAATATCGTTAGTAGAAATACAGAATAACCGTTCGTTATTTTTTTATCGTCGGTTCAACGAATATCTTCATTTTTTCAAACTTACACAGATTATAAATTAGTTAATAACACTCACACAATGAGCAAAATGTGTCTCTCGATTATCACAAAACAAACAGTGTACTGGAGGAGGGGGCGAAGTATTGAAAAATAATAAACCATTTACTCGAACATTAATTAATGTAAGTATTTACAATGAGGAGAGATAGTGAGAAAACAAGGGCGTCACTACCAGGCCCGGCCCTGCAGGGGCAGGTAGGCGCCCGAGTGCTGCTGCTGGTGGTGCGTGGGCGGCATCATGGCGGCGTGCCGCTGCTGGTACAGGAGACTGGCGCACTGCTGCTGCTGCTGTTGCTGGGGCGGCGGCGGGTGGCCCGGGGGCGGCTGCTGGGGGTGAACCATGCCCACGGGGCTGTGCGAGCACTGCGTGGTCGGGGGAGACACGCCGCCGCGCACGACGCCGCCCCCGTCGCCGGCCCCCGCGCAGGGCTTGCCGTCCTTCACCAGCACGGGCACCGCGACGCGCCGCGGAGAGCTCTGCGCCTGCAATATAACAATAACATACAGGTGACCTAGCCAATCACCAGCCGTCAATTCATCCAACAAATGTGCCCAAAGGCAGCAGGATAAGCTGCTCGGACTTTCATGGTTGCGGGGAAAATTAATCTGTCAGAGGCAAACTAGCGAACATAGGTTGAAGGATTGTGACGATCGTCTAATACCAGTTACTAAAAATAATTAATTTCTTGTAAATATTTGATGGTAATTCTCTGCCTTAGCGTTGTTTACATTTGTAGAGTTTTCTTGATGCCAGAGGCTCGCCCTTTTGAGATCGCAAAGTTGATGTGTTGTTTTTTTGGTGATGGATAGCGTAGCTGGTTGACAGCTGTTTCCTGCGTGGCGCTGACAGCGGCTGTCACACCTCCCCGTTTAAAACAAGGCGCGCAGTAATTAATGGCGGACAATACACGGCCGCGCAGAAAATATTGTCCATCAGGAGCAGCCACTAGAAAATTCAATAATATTACACGGCAACAAACAAACAGGCAAGCGTGTGTCGCTGACAGCAGCGGTGACCACTTGAGGAACTAAAAAATGTCCCCCTCCTTCGACACGGGCGTGGAAAAACAACAGCTTCCTTCGGGAGGACATTATTCGTCGAGTCACGATGAATAAACTCGATTTATTGATGGAATGGCATCTTTTCAAACGTCGATGTTCTTATCGCCAGGAACAAACAATACCACGTAGGTTCTTGATTCTTTCCCCGTGCCACATAAGGCTGTATCACAACTTATTTGTTCTCCGAGGAACGCCGGCAAATATTTCGCTTACACTACGTTTAATACCACTTCAATCAAGCTGTTTCTTAACGTAATCTATTATATTAATAAATAATAGGTAAATATTTCTAGTGCAGATTGACAGTCGGAGTTTCACTGAAGTATTATTCATATAATAAGCATCGATTTTAATTATTCAAACAGAAGGAATTTTTGGGGATCAGTTCACGTACTTGAGCATATGTTAAGGATGATGTACGCCCCATTGCGTGATTAAATTTGTATCACACTTGGCTCAGCTTCAATTGAAGTAATACTTCTGTCTGTTAATTTTTGTCACCTATAAGAGCTGTTTCATGGAGGATAAAATGCACTCGTTCAGTTGAGCAGTCTACGGCATAAGCTACCTCACGCACTTAGAGTCTGCGATGTTCCATTACGATATTGTGAACTGTTTCGATGTTTTCCTGACGGTTGGCCTCAATTGAGCGGCCGGAGCGAGTTTTGTCTTGTATTTCTGCGACGTCGTTAAACTCATTAATCCAGAAGTAAATGGTCTTCAATGCCTGTGCAGAGTCCGAATTTGGTTTTGATTTGTACAGTAGTCCAACCCTTCAATGAAAGCGTTTAAAGACAGCAAATTTAGTTTTTTTTAACACTAGACAAGGCTGCCAACAATAAATTACTGCTTACATATGTTTAGTACTTTGGGAATATCTTTCAAAGGATCGTGTTTACCAACAAAGAGGCGTAAGTCAAATATTTTCTTTTCTTTCATAAATAATACAACCATCGTATCTCTTTGCGTTCCTCCTGTTTTATTACCTGATTTTGCGCGTTCTGTTCCGCCATTGCTTTCTCTTTGGCCTGTCTTTTGCACTTGTAGCGATGATTCTGGAACCAAATTTTAACCTGTAACAAAAAAAAGAAATTTACTGAAAATAATTTTCATTCATTTGTTTTACTTAGTTGTTTTCGTATAACAGAATTACTGTTTTTTGAACACAAGTAAGAGAGTTAGTAACTTTTTAACTAAACAAAATTGAAATAACCAATTTTATTTCAAAATAAAGTAACAGTTACAAACTATTTTTTTGGGGGGGAGGGGGTAGTTAACAGGCTACATGAGGGTAATCCTGAAACAGGTAACTCTTTAATAGCATAGGAGGGGAATTGAAAAAGGGGGGATGCTGAAGGTAGAGCAAGGTAGCCCAGGGTTAACTAGGGCCCCCGGGCTATGGTTTCAGGATCCTACCCGGTGTTTCACCCAAAGAGATGCAGGGAAAACCCTAGAAAACCTGCATCAGGTAGGTCGGGCATTGGGCACTATTCTCACTCCCTTCCGAATGACGGGAGACGAGTGTGCTGTGGGGTCGCAGAATTCCCTTCTCCATGTCTTCACAAGGTTTAGGAGGCAGTTGGCCGACTTATCCAATGAGATCAGCGGAGTAGCATGAGTTGTACGAGTGAAGGAAATCGACATTTACTCGCACTATGAAACCACTTCCAGCATAGTCCATAATTTGACTTACGTATTATTTATTATATTTTACGATTCTGCTATAATAACGAGTAGACCCACGATTCCAACCAATATATAAATACGTCTTTACGCATTTCTATTAGAAACACTTAACGTACCAATAATTGTTCAAGATTTTCACTGTAGTTGATAACATGAAAACCCAAAGTGTTTCATTTATATACGTTAGTGTATAACAATATAACATCTTATGCTTAAATCGTATTACTATCGTGACACATTCGAATAAAGTCTATATACACTATTTAGACAAAGAAGTAGCCAAATTACAGATAAAATAAATTGTTGCTTGCGTATATGATTAAAAACCGCGAGTCGCTTTTGAGTTCGTCACCAGGTAGGTTTTGTGCGGTGTGGATGTTGCGACTCATGCGGTTTTGAATCACCTGATGAACGCAAAAATCATTACAGAAACACTGTGTCGTGTTTTCACTTAATTTACCTGCAAATTGGCTACTTGTCTGTTTAGTTACTGTATAACACTGACAGTTTACATATCATATTTTTAACTTGGTGAGTCTGTATTTGCGATGTGGCGACGAATTAAATATTCACATTCAGTTGTATCAAATTACTAGCTTGAACCATGAGTTGCACATGGAATTTATGTGTACTATTCAGCCAGATACACTATCTCTTACTCAACATGTGACAACCCGCATTTAACGCGTCTGTTTTTAATTCTGCCTTAATGGAGCTAAAACTTCTCCCGGTACACTAAGTGAGTCAGGAGGTGAAAAATATTCTCTGTACCTTAAGGAAGTGAAAATTCTCCCGGTAACTTATTGCTATCGCAAATACTTCCGGTACCTGCGCCTCTAGTCAACCGACTGTCGGTTTTCAGATATTTATCAAACTTTTCAAGACAATCAAATCGTCCTATATCTCCTATTTCCGTAAAATTGGCCAATAAATTAATAAGCCGTCCGGGCGAACACTAAATTGATCGTTGCGGGAATTTATTTAGAACGTGAACTTTAAAATCCTTGCTGGTCATAATGGACCTGCGCACCAAGCTCAATGTATGAATTATGTTTAGTGTATCAAACGTGTGTAATGTGTAATAACGAAATCCTTCAACTCTTCAATAGAAGAAATATTAATTATGTTCAATGAATTTCTTACAGGGAATGATTTCGTCAGGCTTATAGAAAATAGAAAATTCATACGTAAACTAAGATATTCGACAATTTTCACTTAAATAATTCCGTCAATAAATCTATTAATTATTATGCTTTTATGATTGTTCTAAAGTTTGTATTGCAGGACATATTTGCGCAATAATCGAGCTTTTGTGAATATATATCGTGTTTATAATTGGCAATATTTATTTTAGTAAGAAAAGCAAATTATTTTCCAGGCATTGATTATCTTTAATCTGCCACTACTGTACAAAGTCACCACCACTTATTGTATGCCTTCGTCAAACAAAGACGCCACCTGTGATCAGAGACGGTTGACCTCACCGCACTTCAGCCTGCACATTTTCGCAACCTTCCTTAAGCTGTATAATCCAATTCCTCAGCATTCCGTCACTCATTATTGCTTCCCTATACACCTCACGTAGTTGCAGGTAAATGTTTGCTGGTAAGCATTACTTGAAGATAGATCAATTGTTTTGAACATTCGAAACTCTCTAACAGAACAGCAACACAAAGTGACGATACTTTGACTATGCGGAAAATAGCGTGAGGTGTAATATAATGAAATATTTGGATAATAATATTATGTTATTTTTTAAAACAATATCAGTAATTGCATACGGAACCCTTGGGCTTCCGGTCGGGTGACGACGTCTGACTGACTGAGTCAGATATCACTTGATAACGATGACAGTGAACGTTATCGAAACGTCCTTCTCTCACCTGCTCTCACCTGCGATCTTTATTAATTTCAGTAATTTCTTTACAAACAACCTTCGTGTTTTAAAATGACTTTGGTAATGTTCTTCACGGGTATCTTCGTATTTTGTAGGATACAATTGATCAAATGTAGCACTTCACTGCAAATAAATCGCATGAAATTGAATTTGGCGTGTTTTCCAGTATTCTATGTCAACGGTCGGTGACGACAAAGACTTTCGCGGTCTGACAACTAACCACAATTCCTTCCACGTTTGTGCTAGGGGTTCCACACCCCCTCCTCCCTTCCTCCCTGCCCCTCTCGTCAATTAGTTTTACATCGGGTTTTTAAAAGTGTGTACCGAGTTTTGAAGCAATTTTCTACGTGTTTAAATATGTACAAAAAGTATGCAAGCATTCCTATTCATTATGCAGATTTGTTAAATGTGCTCCGTATAGTATTGTATAAATATTTTTATGTAAATAACACGTATTTCGAAATACACGAATTGTCTATAAGAACTGGCAGGTTTCGGAGCCCGTCAGAATCGCTTGGTGCAATACTTGCCTACGTGTACAGTGTCTGTATAATTGTTCTATTTAAGGAAACTGAATTCTTGAAAGAGATCTAAACCGTAATGTAGTGATTAGTGGTACAGAATAATTTTGATGAGTCTCCTAACAATTCAAATGGGGATCAAGTCACCGAATAAAGTCATTTTTATCGGGGTACCAGTATCGACAGGATACCGACTCAAACGAAAATATTTTCACTGAAGTAATATAGTACCTTAATTGGAATTAGAGAATTATTAAGTGTTCTCGGTTCTTCACCGTTGCAACTTAGGTGTTTCCGTAATCGTATTTTCTGGATGTATATATTTCTCCAGAGACAAATTAGGATACGATTCATCACATCTTGACTTTGATGTTAATGTGTTCGCTTCACGTAGTTTTCACATTGTGTTTCTGTCATTGTCGACATTCCCTATTTTAAGAACGTCTCCTTCACTTCACGTCGTCTGATGTTGGGAAGGTGATTGTTGTGAGAGGATTAATAAGTTGGGGGCAGCTGCGTTCGTTGGTACCTGTCAAGGACCGGAAGACAGTTGCGTCGTAAACAAGGCACCTGTTTCAGTGCTATTTGGAACGCGGGGGCGGAGAGCCATTGGGAGGTAATGGGGCGTGCGCGTGCCCTGGGGAGGAATTATGCATGCTGCAGTAATAGCCCAGCAGGTAGTCCGTCGCATTCACAGTCCCACAAACAAACGTCCCATCCTGCATATACTCAATTCATATCAAAATAATAATTACTCTCTTCAACTGCGTTTAAATTTTTTAATTCTTTATGGCACTATCTGCTGTAAGATATTTTCTTGGTTTTTCATATTACTTATGTAAAATATAATTTAATGAAATTATAAAGTAATTCGATTGCCAACCTCCAGTGGTGTAGTGGCTAGAGTCGCTGCCTCACAACCCAGAGGTACCGGGTTTTAATCCTGGCATGGCTTTGGATGTTTGTGCCGTCATCATCACGCAAAATCGGATTAAGACTCCTAGGGAATCGATTCACTGACCACGTATCTCTCCAAATTCGGAATGTGTAATTATAAGATGGCAGTCCACAGCGACCCGGTAGGTCAAGGCCCTCAATGGGCTGTAGAGCCAAGGAAAAAGAAGAATTCTATACAATCCGTGTTTTATTTCAACAATACAGCCACACGCTCACTGGTACGCCGTACTTGATCACTAGCAATAACAGTCGGCGTAGAGAGTGACTAAGCTTCTGGAATGCCTTCACGTCACGTACAAATCTGACCTGCGTTATTTTCGCAAATAGCCAGCGTAGGAAGAAACACCCAGGGAAAAAACATTTGAAATACCACTTGGTTGCCTCGGCCAATGGGGTTTCGTGGTTAAAGAGAAATATATTGCAATAAATCGATTTCGATGTTTTGGAGACAGTAGTGAAGCTGTGTAGACAAGCATTCAGCTCTGAGAACCTGGCGAAGACGGACGGGAACCACTGCTTGGTTGTCGACGCATATTTAGAAGGAGGGTGACATGTGATGAAGAAGACGACGTCATATAGAGAAGCTGGTGAGCATTCAACGCCACCCTGTAACGAAGTATGCTCCAATTTTCCAATCCATGACGTTTAGAAGGGTATCGCCCACGTTATTGAACCTGAAATAAAGTAGATCTGATTGCTTTTCCAAACCTTAAATTCCTTTGTAAACATTCCCTTAATTAATGTTTTCCTTGTTAAATTTTCGTGTGTAAATAAATTTCCTAATATTTCTCAATTACCATTTTAATTTCTCCTACAAGTTCAATTAGGGAAGATAAGAAAGAATAATATTTGGTTTAATCCCGGTATTATTGGAAAGATGGTAGTATTGTATTTCTGAAAATGTAAGATGTAAGTAGCAGAGCTGGAGATGGTGGAGTTACATGGTTGCAGAAAGAATGGAAAGTGTGCGACAGAAATCAAAAGGAGAAGAACGACAGGATAATTTGCCAGGTATGAAATAATAATTAGCAAGTTCAGTCATATTTAAGTACGCTCTTAAAATAGATCTTATTCTAAAATGTCTTATTCCATTTATAAGAAACATTACTCCTTTTCCTCAACATGCGAGTGTCCCATATTCGTTGAAATTGTAATAATTACGTACTATTTTACGGCTTTATTAAGCAGTCAATAAATATATAAAATACCATAAAAAGCTACATTTCGTGGCAACGAATATACTGAATTGTCAAACGTAAATGTCGGTTAATATAAACATTTTTCTATAATTTATGTCGTTCTTCGTTTTTAAATTCTTGAAAAAATTTAAGTTCAAGACGTTTCCAAGCAGGAACTATTCGTCGTGCTATTTTTAACATGTTCTGCATTTTATCATTACTTTTTTTTTGTCTATTTACCAGTGGCATTCCTTTACCTGACTTCATTAAAATAAATTAATAAACCAACCAAACTAATCGGGAATATATTGTATTAAAACTAATTTGGCTAGAGTATTCATGTTCTATACAAATATTCTCAATACAAACATTTAAGAATGAGAATAATCGGGAAATAGATAAATAAAAAAATATTTTAATAAATTATTTTTAAACTGATTAAACTTCTGAAGTTATATAAACAAAGTTGTCGCTATTAATGTGTAGGTGCGTTGTTTCCTCTGGAATGGGCATGTTGAGTACCGCATGTTTCAAGTCAGTCGGAGGTGACGTAAATATGTTTTTGTGCAGCAGAACGATCTCCGCGGTTTCCCGGGATGTCATGTTTGAGTCAGTGTCTTTGAGAGTCGATGTTCTTTGTGCGTATCCCGAAATAGCCTGGGGTGCTTGTAGTGGTCCCCTATTGTTGCGGACAAAGGCCGGAATACCGCGAGCGCGCAGTGTTGTTGAGACAAGGATGTGAATGCTCCTACCACCCGTCCCTTTCAAGTCCACCCCCATCCATGTCCCGAGGATAGGGAAACGAAGAAGGCGTCGTGACACTGGCGAGCCTAATCTCGCATTAACGCCACGAGGTCCGGCAAATGGCGCGGAATAACCGCAGACAATGCGGGGCAACACCCCATTCAGCAGCCCCTGCCTGCCTGGCCTAATGACATTACCTCGTCACCCCTGAATAACAGGCAATTTGCTTTCGATACTCAGGAGATTGCATTTCAACACTACACGCTAAGCGCCGCCTACTAAAGGCTTCCCCGCTTTACATACACATAAAGTTCATCCTAAGCCGATTCTTTCCTTATAAAAAAATTGCCTTAAAATATCACACACACACACACACACACACACACACACATATATATATATATATATATATATATATAAATTTATTGCTTGTATAATGGTTGCGGGACACATTTTCTTGGCTAGAGCTTTTATCCTCCAGAAAGTGTGTTTACATGATCTGCAGAAAATGATCCAAAATTAACACAAACAGAAATCTCAAACATATGGCGCCCTCCGCATTAATAACGTCGTAGCTTTATCGGGACCATCGCCGTTTTAAGTAATATACACATTTCACGATCTTCACGGGTTAATGTTAAAAAGTTAGTCACCGTTCACTTATAAACGTGTGTTAAGCACGAAAAACCATGCTTTTACAACTAATGTCGGAAAGGAAAATGGAATAATAAATTAAACATGTTGAATCAGTTTTTGGATGGAATGCTATCATTATCGAGAGAGAAATATTTCCGTATTTATTTGTGAGGTACCCAACGTCATAAAAGTCACCGATACACGAATTTCACTCTTATGAAGTCATAGCATAAAATAAGATCTTTTGTATATCCTTGATCATAATAATGTGTTACCTGCAAACAGTGACTTGTTTTAATTATGACTAGTCAGAAATAAAAATAACGTACATAATGCACTATTTTTATTGGGATGGTACCCCTCATAGTTTACTTTTCAACTATTTACTACTTACAACATTTACTGACAAAGCATTCTTTGTTCTATGGAAGTTCAAAACTTACGATAAGTCTCAGGACTACAGAACTCCGATAATCACAATTAATTGGAACTGTGGTCTGTTCAGATTCGCAAATGTTTAGATTATCCAAAAATAAAACATGTGCTGTAATTAATACAAGCAGATTTAGTTCTTTACGCAAAAAGAAGATGATCGATTAAGTAAGTTAAGTAAGAGTTATTGGTTTGATACAAATTTGTAACATACTGTACAAATACAGTACTGTATTATGTTTTTATTTTGCACTGTACAGTATTTTGATTCCATGCATTTTATTAATAATGGCTTAAAATAATAATTTAATGTACCATACCTTACTTTGATTAAATTTTTATTTTGGAGTTTCAATTTCTCTTTCATGAATTCTGTTATCCGAAATTTCGGATTGGCGGTGCTCGGATAATCTACTGTACTAATATATATCATTATCAACGTTCTATTAGTTATAGTGTCAATGTAAAATAGAAAACTTATTTGTTATATATTAAAGCTTGTTACATAATAATATGAAACAAGATATTGTTAGGGCATAGAAACAATAAACGTAACAATTATTTTATTTGTTTCATCATTATTAAGTGCCAAAATTAAAGAGAGCAATTAATAATAAAACAATAATCTTTCGATAATATTGAAATATATACATATTTTTCCATTGTGTATTTATGTAACATGTATTGAACGCCATAATATATTTACAAAGCGCTTTTAACAACTGCATCACATCGGCAAGTAAAAGTAAAGTTGTTAAATTTGGCCTCTTATTGTTTGTGAAGTCTCTTTACTTCCCAATAATTAACATTTGACTTGAAATTCATTTGGCAAAATCATACATTTCGCTATTTGCCGTGGTTGTGATCACACTACACCTTACGGCAGTAAATCAATTATTTATGCATGGCCTAAATCCTTTTTTTGAGCCAATTATTTGCCTTTATGCATGAATGAGTTGTGAGAATACAGCCTGATAGGTCGTTTTATAAATATGTATGTTGTGTTGGGAGTAATCGTGGTGGAATCTAGCTGGCATTCATAGTTTGACGCGATGTTAGCGCTGACTGGCGGTCAAATTACCTGTGTAAACAATGAAATTGGCCCGGCATGACAGACGTCGCCCCTGCACGAGACAGGCCTAATTAAGGCCCCTAGTTAAACGAAATATAAGAAAACGGACAACTTTGCAGGCGATTTCTAACGGACTGCAACTATAAATCTAATTTTAAAATTGGCTCTTACATTTAAAGTGAAACCATTAAGATATACGTAACACACGCTACGTATTGGTTAATACGTATTGGACCGCAAATTAATTTTCTATGATTAATCAATGTTCTTTTCATGAACTCAAAATATAGGAATTTCATACACATATACATATAAATATTGTACTGACAATTCTCTTCTGTGCTAATATAACATGGCGTTTTCAGGTTTAAATGACTATGTGATTACTGTTATTACAAAGCTTTACCCTATGGTTCTCTATACAGTACTCACTCTGTTCACTATTCTCATTTTCCCGATGAATAATTTACATATAAGTACATTTAAAAATTCAAAGAATAAATATGAGTTGAGTTAAGGATAGCTGTCATTGGATTAATTTTTGCGACCTGAAAGTATGATATTATGAAAGTACTGGCACAGAATGAAATAGAGAATTATGAAATGAAGCATTTGATATATGTACACATCGGGATATAATATATATATATATATATATAATTAATAAGGAAAGGAAAGAGAGACAGAAAGTAGGTGACTTACCTGAGGTTCATAGATGGTAGACACATTGTGACGTTTGGAGTTCTTTAAATATTCGGAGGCACCGCGTCCTTCATCAGAACGTTAGGAATACATTTCCAGTGATCGGCTAGCCGATGACTGAAACTGTCTAACTTTCTGATGAAGGACGCGGTGCCTCCGAAAATTTAAAGAACTCTAAACCTCACAATGTGTCTACCATCTATGAACCTCAGGTAAGTCACCTACTTCCTATCTCTCTTTCCTTTCCTTATTAATTGTTTTAATTAACATTAGAATGTCATTTCCTGACTCATATATATATAATATTTTTTCAGAAATTGCCACTTAGCGATTTTACGATCTTTACAGAAATTAAGAGCGTAAAATAAAATTACTCTGGCGTAGTGTTAAATGTATCGTGGATAAGTCATGGAGACACAGAAATAAAATTTGAAAAAATTACAGAAACTTACTTATTAAAATATAATTACTCGGAAAAACTTACCGGGGAACATTATAACAACGTATCAACCCATCGCGGCTCTCCGCTGGTAATTCATATTAATAAGAGAATAGAAGAATAGAAAGTATTAGAGAGCAAATAATGATTTTCTACTGCTCAAAGATTATTTCTAGTCATGTTTGCGTTCGAACAGTGATACTTTAGGGTTCAAGTCTAACACCAATACATAGAAATGCTCTCAGGAAACACAATTATTATGTTTGGAATGTTTTGTTACCTCATTGGTTGTGATTTTAGAGTTCACCAGACCAGTGTATGGTATGCTATATATTCAGTTATTCGCCAAAATAACAATTCTAAAAGTTGATTTGCGCAGTATACACGAAGTTGCACCGTGACAACAATATCATCAGGAAAACAGATAACGAATCAAATTTAATCACTGTTCTATAATCAGTTTACTATCCCCATAATGATTACAGATGTTTATATTAAATATGTGCTGCGTTTCCCGCTAGCTAATGGACATACTGACATCGAGTAGCCCATTTCGATGTTTTCTCTCCACAAGACGATCTCTATTTAAGTTTCTTAATTTTTATAGAAACCCCCATTTTAAATACAGAAAACATACTCCATAAAAATCATGCACCTTCCCAATAAGAAGTGATACTGTATAAAAGATGCTAATTTCGTTATTTTCAAATCTCGTGAGTTGAATCTTACCTTCTACAAGTAATCACATGTCGTGAGAGAACCAAGAATTTTTAGACTGTAACTTGTCCACTTAGTAATGTTTGGAATGATGGAATTGCTGAACGTGTTGTAGAGCCAGGCCGAGAGCATTGTGGTGGGAACAGCTCAGCTCCCCATCTGGGTACTTGAGGGGCAGCTGACTACCTTCCCCTATTCCATATCGACTCATTCATCCACGAACGTCTAGGTTTTTCATATTTATATTCCCCCAAGTTTCCTTTTCTTGTTGTTGTAATTACGTGTGCGACGTCTCCGGACTGAAGCTGGAGTCTCGTTGGTCCACGTCCAGATTTAACGTCGGCGTGTGCTGATGAAGCAGGCGCTTGTGAGGCACACAGTACTTTTCTCTCCTCTTCCACTTATGGTCGACGCCCCTGTCGCTTTTTTATTGCTGTTTTGTCATGTAACTAGGCGTCGCCGTGCCCCCTAGCGTCGAATACATGCAGCTGTACTTCATTGTATCAAAAAAGAGACCCGCCACATGCTGTAACATCTGCGCATCTCAAAATGTCCCCCGGACTCACCAGCTGTGAAGCTTAGTCCTTCTCTAACATCTTTACTTTTAAAACAAATAACTACGATACATATATATATATATATATATATATATATATATATATATATTCACAACACCAATAAAATATGTCCACAAATATCCTACAAATTTCTCATGAAAGCCATAAAGAAAGTTATAAACACGTATATTGAAACACAATTCGGGTTTGTGGAAACTAATAGCACTACACCTACATTTTAGTTTACATTTCGCACATACCTCAATTGAAAGGATTTAGTAACACTATAGACTTTCATTACTTTCTCTTATATATTAATATTTCACGGCAGTCATGCATATTAAATTACTAATACTTAAATATTGCACTTAATTTCTTCACGAGAATGTAATTTACCTCTGATCTGCTGCTGCTTTCCCATAATTAAGTGGTTTGTCTTTGACTTAAATTGATTATAACTGTGTCGCGTATGTGAGTCCATTTCCAATTAGCATAGGGAAATAACTATATTCAACCAATTTACTTTGAATTATTTTTGAATATTTTCGAGAGTATTATCGTACAGAAATCAAACTTCATAATTGTTTACATAAGAAGCTAACGGACTGTTAATTTATTTTGATATATTCTGGGTAAGAAAACCCTCACACAGCCTGTCGACTGTTTAAATGTTTATTTGAAATCGATTCTAAATACAGATTTAAATAGTCGAAAACTTGAGACTGTGTAAGGGTGTCTTACCTAATGCCCACTCGTAATTATGTAATCTGTAAAACTGGTTGATTTTCCAGCTCATGTTTACTACTTTTGCGTTATTTCATACTAAACAGAGATCGAAGTCATCGTTAATCTTAGAAAGAATATTACTTTCCAATATACAGCTTATATTATCAAATTACATGAACAACTATATTTTTGAACCAAGTAAAAATAAAATACGATATAAGAAAAATTCCTATCATATTCCATACTTTTATTTGTATGTGTTACGTCACGTTAGCAACAAAATGAAACAAACTAGTGACTAAAATATTGAGAATGATTTTCCATTTCATTATTGAAAAAAAACCAATATTTACTGATTTAATTCCTCCACTCTCCTTGAAAATAATAATTTCTCAATTTGAGTTAATGAAGGTATCTACGTATCAAATATTCTTCGATTACACATTAATTTTAAATTCATACAATAATTGTCACATGACACATTTCGTAATTACGATTAATTTTAGCATTTAGTTAGGAGATTTGACGACTATTGCATTGCTGGACAAATTTTTCTGAAAAGCTCGAGACATCGTGTTCTTCAGGAAGGGCCTAAGTTACATACTGCCAGCAAAGGGAATGACGTTTCCTTGTTTTACCCGTTTAATTCTAGACCTGCAAATAAATTAAACACTGTTTGAAAAATTATTTTCCCTTTATTTATTAAAGAAATAATTCAGTAAATAATGATGTTTTTCATTTCAGAAAATGATTAAACAAGCAATTTCGAAGTGAATTGCTTAGCCCATTGAATTGATGTGCGTGATGGAATAGTTGCAGACTCTCCCTCTCTTAGGTCGAGTTTATCGCTCGATCGTCATCTTCCTTTATTCCTTCCGATGGCACCTTCCGCTAATTGAGCTCGATTTAACAATAAGCAAAAGAGTACTGGAGGGGACGAGACTGCACTTCATTAAATACACATCCGAATCGAGTTTATTCCGTCCCTCCCCCTACCCTCCTCCTCCCCTGATCATGGCCACGGTCAGGAGTAGGGTGGGGAGCTTGAATCGCTGACACGAAGGCGTGGACCTAGCAAAACAGCCGCCTACCATGGAAACCTCAACAATATCGCAGGTATGCCATCGTAGTCCCTTCATACGCCTCAACGAATCAAGCAAAATCGCGGCAGGAAAAGCTCCCTAATCGATTATAATCTCACTTCCGCATCTGTCGCTCAAAAAGATGTCTATCTGCTTTGTGTGTTACGGGTTATTTGTTTAAGTATCTGTTTTGTTTGGCTAACAATAACAATTAGACCTATACTAAACGATCAAACACGTATTCATCATAAAAAACGACAATGAACTGACTTCCTTTCAGAAAACACTTTATAGGCTATTTAGGCAATCTCATACAAGAATCATTGACTATGGACTGGGCGACTTCAAGCTTCATAATTCCTATGGACATATTTGGAAATAATTAACCCGCACACAGTTTGTATAGTTAAACGCCCATAAAAGCCATCCTCTGACTTGCGCTCGTAGGTCTCTCTCTCTCCCTCGGGGTCACAGATCTTGGGCATCCGCGCTCATATTGAATATAAATATTCAGGTGCGAAATTGAAACAAGTGATTCTAGCTGAACAGTACATTCAATAGGCTGCCATTGCCCATTCTCCCAGTCTCTACTTTTAAATACTCATTCCCATGCCTAAAAACGGACAGAGTTCAATCAACGTACATTTTTTTACACTCATTTAAGACGTGAAAAACAAAAAAATATATATTCCTAAAACGGAGAGGCCTACGGAATACGCATCGTGAAGCAACAAATTGTTCGTTTATTGATTTTTTAAATTCTTTAAACATTATGTTAAATCTTCTCTTAATAATACAAATGAATGCGTTGTCTCTTAAAAACGTTCAACATACAAAGAAGTAGAGTTCACTTGGATTGACTGCTCTAGAAGTACTCTACATGTACGCCAAACAATGGAACGTGTACTCTTCGTCATTCTTAAAAATATCTGTTGGTGAAATACGTGTCATAGCAATGTTAGAGGCCTGCTAATTATCTAATGTTCTAGCAAGAATAAATTTCAATCTTACTTGAATATAATAAAGAAAACATTTATTACACAGGCAAAAATAAACGATGTTCATGTCTCAAAGCATACTAGCTTTGATGAATCGTAACAATACTTGCTCTAATGTCTTGCACTACTATCTCTACTGTCATAATAAACTAACATGTCCGAAAGCCACATTATGCAAATTGTAACAGTCAAATCCCATCCTGAAATTTATTTTTTATTTTTGTACTGAAATTATAAACAAGAAAATCATAAATCCAAAGCGAGGAAAACAACTGAAATTGTATTATTTTGTTTACCCTGATTTATAACACTAGATAAAACTTCCTTAATAACTTTCAAGACATTTCTTTCCACAATATCAATTTTATGATGATAAAGTTTTAAAGCTACTGCAGATTACACAGATTTACAATTAGGCCTACTTAACTTCACTTGAAGTAGGGTACTGTTGATTGCACATACTTCAGTACTTTAAAAAATGTTATTTATCTGCTGTTTTTAAGTGCTTTCCTATTGTCATGCTCTTTTATTCAAATCTGTTATATTTTTTGCTTTCTGCAAATTGTAGTGATTACTCGTTTTGATATGCAGTTTCCTGTGTTAGTATAAGGACTGTTATAATTTCAATACTAAAATATATTAACGGAATCAATTTTCTAGATGGTCTTATTATTTTCTTAATTTCATTGGTCAAGTGCCAATCGATTACTGTGCATGTATGTTGAATATCTTAACCTATAACGTACAGAACAGCATCAGTATTACAATATTCCGCAAAGTTCGTCACATTAACATGGACGCCTTTAGTGACTTGCTAATGACGTAAGTTATTTACTTTTTCTTAGTCGGGAAGTTGAATACACACAAAAAAGCAGGCCCTTGCCAGGAATCGAACCCGGAACTTATGTGGGGCGAGGTGGAGGCGCTAGCCATTGATGATATTTATTGCGGTTTTTCTATAAAGAACGGGTGTTTGACAGTGCAGTTAAGAAGAATGTGTAAAAATAAAGCCAATGATAGCATTTAAATACGAAGTCTCCTGTTTAGCTTTAGAATTTTGCAATGAAGACACGTTTTATAAAAAAAATAAAGAAATCTGTTTCTTGAGGAAACGGGAAAACAAATTGATTTCAGAATGAAAACTGTCAGCATAATAAATAATAAGTTTAATATTCTGGAATTCCCCATCATTTGTTTAGACACTATTGTTTTAAAAGGAAATTTATTTAATTTGATGTAAATATTTTTAAGTAATCGCTACTATGTCCAAAAAGACTTAATTCGTGATATCTTGGATAGTATGGAAAAGTCTATCCTTGTACATGATATTATTGTTCTACATTACAGCGTACGTTCCTACCATTGCAGCCCACCATATAAGCTATGAAGAGAATCTTTACATTCAGTTACGAAAACAGAGATGTTATATTTAATACAAGTATAAGTTTGCTTGTAAGAATGTTGGCTCTAAAGCCATAGCTTCGCCGCATTATTACCCTCTCCTTCCGCGATGGCCTCTTTCCATTTTATACCCATATCTAATGTAAAACTAGTTATATTTCTTGTTTAACCGATATTACAGATAAAACCATGAAAACAAACAGCGTACGCATATAATAAATCTGCGTGGTAGTGTATCGAAGAATCTATTAAATACGGATGGAAATCGTTAGGCCTCGAAAAATATTTTGTGGGACAAGTAAGTCAACGTACGTTTTGAATGCACGTTAATTCCGACAGCGTGTGCGAGATTTGTGTTTTAATCTCGGCACGTCAGCGGTGGCAGCGAGCTATCGACCCCCGCGTGCCGAAATTGCCAGCGCCAATATTGACCGTCGCACCGTTGGGACCCAATTAAAATAATTGAAACCGCTGGCTCGCGTGCCATTGGCGCAGCGTCCAGGGGGCGGGGCATGCCTCCGCGCCGTCGCAGTTCAGTCGCGACGATACATTTGTCCAACCGTTCCTTGCTTCTTACGTGCACCGAACTTCTCTCTACTCGCACTTAATTTCTTTCGCTTATTACGGATATGGGAAGTTACACCCATCGAAAACTCGTAAATATTACTTAAGTAAGGAGCCCTGATTATCACCCTCTTCTATAATTTTAAGATATTATGGATCCAAGGACCACACAGACAGCTCGACCTCTTGTTCCGAGAAGTTTCCTTAGCCGACTGGAGTTTTGCGGAGGACGTAGTGTGTTTCGCCAAAGAAGAAGAAATCTTCCTGGACGTTCATAACGGCGAGAAAGGATATCACGCATTATAATAATAAGAATAAAAATGTGTGCGCACCGGAAAATAATATATCGATAACTCCTAAGCAAATGCTTATTCCCGTTATTTCCACCTCTCAAAAAGATAGATACTGTGCGATTATACTATCAGTAACTTCCACTAAGTGTCTGCAGGATGGACAAAGATTTCGGAGCGTCATTAATGGATATTTTAATAACTGCCGCTGAAACGATAAATAAAAGACGTTAATGTAAGCTGTAAAATATAAAATTATATAATTGAAAATTGACAGTCTAAGCGGAAAAACAAAATAATTTACTGTAAATAATTAAAACACTGCATGGTTAATAACTCAGATAGAAAAATAATTTTTTTTGAAGTAAGTAATGTACTCAAATTAAGTAAACTGAGACAAACTTCAGTAGACGTCACTAAACCATAAAGGAGGGGATTGGTTTTTCAGTAGGTCTCTAATTTAACGTTTACCAGACATATTTCCCTCAATTTTAACACTTACTGACAACTCAAAATAAAAAGAAAATAGTTTCAGGGTATAAACCGATTTATGTTTCAAGATGAAGAAGTTATTTTTCACACTATTGACAGATTTTGTAAATTTGAATTAAATATTTAATGCGGAAAGAATTAAATTCATATATTTCTGTAAAGTAACAGTACGAATTCAAGTAGTTCAATTCACTAATTTTGCATTAGAATTTAAAATTTTCTACCTTTCTGATGATTCTATAAAATTCTAACTAATATCGTTTAGGTCAGTTAACAGACATATTAATGAATCGATTAAAATCCGTATTGTATAAATATAATTCGTGATGTATTTGCAAAAATAGAATTTCATAGATAACGGATTGTTTTACGTAATATTACAGAACAAACAAAGTATGCTAAAATTGGGTGGATAACTCAATCTGATCTTTTCTATCGTCTTCTAATACGTCGAATTATATTGCAATGGATAGAAAATCAAATTATTTACACGTCAAACTAACTGTATGTCAAAGTATACCAAGCATTTGTCAACTGAAACATGAACTGAACTGAAAAACATGTTATGCGCCAAACAAGATAAGAATGCAACAAAATTATTCGCTATGAACTCATTGAACACTATTTATTTGAATAATATTTTATAGTTTACATATGGAAATTAGCCTGCCATATATAGTAAGTTACGCAATACAAGGAACCGTGCTTCGGTATGGTATTTCATAAACAAGTTCAATCACGTCAAATGAAATGTATCTATACTTTACACAGTTCTATCTGATTCGCAAGCATCGAGTAAATATCGGAATCAAAGAGATGATTTTTTCGTATCTATTGATATGCTATTATTATTAAATTTATCTGTTGTTTAATGCTTTCAATAAAAACACTTAGGTAATCCTTAATTACAAAATATGGTTCCTCGAAAATATATTTAATGTTTAAAATATAAAAAAATTTAATATTGGAGATTCATAAAATATTATTTATATTACTCAGTATAAAATCTTTTCCTGTACATATTGAAAGTTTTTAACAGAAATGAGTATTTTACATTTTAAGCATTTACATTTTATAAGGATTTTAATATATGTAAGTAAATTATATATAACAAGAAAAGTAAGAAGAAACACTTTCCATCATTTACGTTTCCCCGAAATAAAATCTTGCGCAGTAGTTTGGGGCTCAAATGATTCCGAGCCTCTGAAAGGATTGGTCTAGCATAAGAAAATAGTCTTTCACCCATAACTCACGTTGCGGGAATAATAAAATATTGTCTTGCAAGTTTTCAAGGATAAGGACCAATTTTTTCCATATCTTCCCAAAAATACAAAATGCAGTGTTCCCTTAAAAATCAAGCGAGTTCATCACCATCGGCCCCAAAAATTATCCGGGCTCAAAAATGTTTCATGAAACCCATACTTATGACAAAAATTATGCCCTGAACCTACAAAAACAGAACTGTAAAATCATTAAATACACGGTAAAAATGAGTACCGTTTCATGCAACCGCACTCTCTCGTTTCATGATACACTGTTCTACCCAGTGTTAACACGTTTCGATAACCATTTATGATAAGCGTTTCATTAAAGTACCACACGTAATAAATAAATTAATTATATTTTACTAAGGTTTTCGGTTTTAGCACAAACCAAAATACCGGACGACGAATTGAAGAGAGAAAAAAAGCACTCGATTAGGGGAACAGTAACGAACGATTCAAAACTTATAAGAAAGGAAGCGACCGCCCTAAACCTATTGCTATCGGAAATTATTAGAAAAAAAATTATCGATACCTAAAAAAGTATCGAGCACTACAAGTACTTATATCGAAAGCTGAATACCGATATCTGTAAAGTATCGCTAGTTTTTACGGGTCTCTACGTACATCGACTGGTAAGTTTCTGTGTTTCAACATTTTGGAAACACGGGACGTCACCATTTTGGTTTGATAAAAAAATATGCGAATGTGTCAATACGCCAAAGTCTGTGAAGTCTCCATATATTAACACAGGCATAATTCAAATACCAGAAATACTTGACGATAAAAAACAATACGAAAGAATTTTTAAATTCGTATCTACGTATATTCTGGTAAGAGAATTTTAAATAATATATAGGTCTATTACTATCTAGTTTCTTGAAAATTGTCATAGTATGTTTCCCTTAGATGCACATAGATAAGGCTCTTGATGATATTTTAATAATATTGTAGTAAAAAATAGAAAGGGTTTTATAAACATTTCTATTTTTTAGCTGAATTCCCTGCATTTACCGGGCGTTGTTTAATATTTAAATAATTAAATTTAAATCGACACAATTCTCGATTGAACCATCATCGAGCCTGTTGATTTTCTGAACATTCACCTCTAACGCTTACTGACCCGATAACTCACAACACACCTACTTTAATCGAAGGGATACCTTAAAAAAGACTGATATATCTGGTGTGATAATATTCCGGTACTTTAATGGAGTTATAAACTCTCCCAGAACACTTCAGGAGTCAGAAACAGAAACGCTGAAAAATATTCCGTGTAACTTAAGAAAGAACTTTAATTGTGTCATAAATATTCCCGCTACCTAAGCCGTTAATATTTGACTACCTCGAACTTGCTACGACAATCAAAAATTGTTTTTGAAGGCAGTTGGAGTCAATTCAATTAAAATGCGTCGCGCACAATATATGAAGGCTTAGGAATGAATTATGATTTAATTTATAAGACAACTGTAAAATGTACAGAAATTTGTCAACTCTCGAATAGTAAAAGTATTAACTACGACTAATATCGTTAATTCTTTGCAATTCTCACTACATGTTATTTAGTTAGACTTACCACGTCGTCTATCAAATATACAAAATTGATTAAAATTATTTTTAGTATTTAACTGTAGTGCGTTAGAAATGTCGTAGTGCACTGGAACAGTAAAATCTGTAGTGTATCGCAACGCCCTCACACGCTTCATAACATAAAAACTCAAGTAACTGTTTACGTAAAAATTAAATCATAATCAATCAATTTGTTGATTGTTTTCCAATACAATTAAGCGGGTTAATACAGGTATAGCCAGCAGTATATGTTATTTCTAACTTATGATGTAACTGCGCAGCAACTTTCCGAACACACTGTGATAGTAAATACACAGAATTCCAAGTACGCGCTTAGCGTAATATATTTTAAAAACTCGAACCTAAATTATTTCGTTAGAGTTTACAATCGACAGCATATGTATTCAATTATAACGATTAAAAGTGATACCTTTAATTTTTATCACATTTTGATAATTCTCATTGGCCAAATTCGAGTTTAAATCGGTCGTAGTACCGTAAATAAATGTCATGGTAAAAGACGTTTCCAAAAAAAACTAAATATAAAAAGTTGCGAATTTATTGCTTTTTATCGTCATACGTTTCTAAAATTTCCATTATGCCTGTGTGAATAGATGGTGACAACAAAGACTTGATTAATGACAGATTCGCATATTCTTTTATCTGTAATTCTTTCCACTTCGTGCTATGGGTATCATCCCTTCCTACCATCCATTAGGTTTTCCATTGGTTTTTTAAAAGTGTGTTGCACATTTCCCAATCGTTTTTAATTTGTATTAAGAAAGAACAAGCAATCATACGTGCGTTTCTTATGTAGCAGATAATGTAAATTAGAAAAAGTATGAGACAAAATAAACTGAAATTTAAAAAAAATATATTATGAACAAAACACTGAATTTTATACATAAAAAATTGTGTTCGCCATTTATCTGATGCTATTGACACCACTTTCCTACCAGAAAATATACTCCCTGGCGCCTTAAAAACTAAAGATTGTACTTCAATATTTCTCTCCGGTTTCTCGCATGTGCTTTTCGAAAATTTTGCTATGCGTCAAAACGCTAAAAATAAGACCATTTACTAAATACTTGTGGAAATGTTTCGTTTGAGGAAATGAGTTTTGAAAAAACGTGGTAAAAGGTTACAGTTGGTAGTTAGATTTCAGGAAATACTGGAAAGGACCAGCACCTGACCCCGTGTATGCCATGAGGCTTCACGAGGCCAATGCGCGTATATGGCGTACAGAGCCCAGGAGGGCTCCTCGACGAAGGTGCTCAGCATCTATATAATAACAGTAATGGTATTTAGAGGCGATGGAAGAAAGGTGCACGCAAGCTAGAGCGGAGGTTACGACTGGCGGCGACTGGCGCCGCGGCGCCCCTAAGCGCCATTTATTAGCATTAAGCGCGACACCCTCCTAGTGTTACACAGGAAGGGAGCTCTGGCCACTGTTTTATTACGATCCAGGGGTCAGGGTCATCGTGGCCGCCGGAGATTTAAAGGATGTCATTTCCAGCAACGCCAGCTGCGTTGCCACATACTACCTATTAGTCGCACACGATTATACACGGTAAGTGAGGCAGCTTGGCATTACTTTGACAACAGATGGCACATATCGTTAAGAAACGTTCTACTACTGCTAAAGTGTTATTTATATATAGGATGAGAGAGATATTAAGAAGGTCTGGGAATTATTACATCAGCGGTTGATATTACAGGATAAACATGGCACGATTCATTGTGTTTCGTAGCTTACAGAAATAACTGAAATTTAAAGGAAATCTTGGAAAAGTCGTCGAGGCCAAAGTTCAGTAGGTTTGAAACGAGACGAAAGAAATAATCTTTCACATTATCCAAAAATAAGGACGTGCAAATAATAAGGAAAATGTATGTAATGAGGATCAGAAGAACTTATTTTACGATAAACTATTTTCCGGAATTATGTGTACCTCTTCTGTCAATTCATTTCACCACAATTCCTATAAATATGTGAAATGGAGAGGAAAGTAGCCAAGGGAAGCCTAGGGCCTCCGGGCTATAGATTAAGGATCCCACCCAGTATACACCGGAAAGAGATGCAGAGCAAACACTAGAAAACGTGCATCAGTTATGTCGACCTGTTGGGAATGACGGGAGGGAAGTTTGCAGTTTCTATGTGTCTCAACCACTTTAGGAGGCTGATCCAATAGGATAAGCGAGCAGAGTTCCCTTACCATATTCCCAAGTTCCGGCCCGCGACCTGAAACATACACCTCTCAAAAAATGACCGAGGCGCATCTTTAAAAGCAGAGAGAGAACCAGGCATTACCTAAGGTTAGACCCAACAGAATTCTGGGGAAAACACCTGCGAAAGCATTCCATTTGCGGATTGTTTTCACATATAATGATGTAGCACGTTCAAAAATGAGAACATTATCCTATTTCACGTGGAGGGGTCTGAATCCAGTAGTCAGCCTTACAATATGCTAACAATTGTATAAAAATTTTATTTCGAACATAAATTTGCATATTTTTTTGTGTGTTTAAGTATCCTAATAAATACTAAACATGACAGCAATATTTGTTCCGTTTTGCCTTCACAGATTGGTGCGCAGTTCATAATACTTGTTTTTTTGTATCTGTTCCTGACAGGCATGTTCATGTAGTAACATTTAATTTTCTAGAGCCTAAACTAAAACCAACAGTTTACTGGTTGTAGTATACAGTTTACTGGTTGTAGTATACAGTTACGAGAAAACCTTATCTTTTGTATCAGTACCTTACATTGACCCCAGAGGCGGCCAAAGATTTTAAATTAAAATTTTTTATACGTTTTCATGGTCCTACAAAGCTATAAAAGATATATTCTCGAGCTCATAATGAAACTTTCAGCTAACGCAATCCTGTCCTTGTTATTTATAGGAAGAAGAAAAAAAAACCTAAGGAATTTTACTCGACAGATACTGTACAAAACTAATCTGTATTAGATAGAACATACATTACAAATTAACAGTTTCGGTGCAGCGATATAAGACCGATTGCGAAATTAGTTTGAGTGGAAATGTAAGTAGGTTTTATTTTGTAGTGAAGTTTGGTTGTTGTGTACACACACATGAGCTGTGCGCAGCGCCTAGTAGCAGAAAGAAGGGAGAAGTACATTAGTCGTGAACGTTGTGGGTGAATCATTAGGGCGACACAATGCAGTGCTGATTTGCACGCCCTTCAGATACAATGAGCCCTGCCTGTAAGGGCCCGCGCGTCAAGAACACGAGCCAGCGAGCCAGCCCCAGGGAACAACCCCGACTCCCGACTCCCGACTCACCTGCGGCCATCGCTACACTGCAAAAAATTAAATCAATTGCACACTATTTCCTTATAAATGACTGCAAACATTGAAAGTAAACTATGAGTAGCGTGCTTCAAGCAAGGTACACCAATATTAAATTAGATGTAGCTAAAAGATAATATCAACTCCGATTAGATACTGATAGATATTTTGTACACGTGAAGCAGACAATGGCGTTATGTTAATGTTTTGCACAGAAACGGATCGCGTAAACAAAGGAATGTAATGTGGGATCAACTGCGATCCTGCGATCCTAGAGTAAACACTGAACCTCAGATCAAGACTGGGAGAGAAAGGCATCCCCGAAAGTAGCCCTCGAGGAAGATTCAACCTGAAAGAGCTGAGATTAACTCTTAGAGCCTTCCTTAAGTTATGTTCGCCAATCTCTTAAATACAACCTACATAAATAACAGGCAATGAATGCCGTGCGTATATTAAATACCTTGGCTCAATTGACTGCAGTGCGACTTTTAAAGTTCGGTACTTATGCTTTCTTGTACATTCATCCGATTGCCATGAATTGCTCATCTTTTGTAATGTTCAGCCCAGAGAAAGTCCTTCCCACATTTCAGACCAAAAAAGTCATCTCCTATAGACATATAGAGCTTGCAACGTTGCCTGTTAAGCGAGATGATTACATATCTGAAATTTTTATGTAAGTAATGAAACTTTGCAATTGTCATAGATGTCGCCGCCGCCACACGCACGTAGCCGCTGATGGGCTCACTAATCAAACCGAAGACATGGTTCAAGTTTTTTATAATTATTAATGTAATTGACTGAGTTTTGTGTACATATACTTATTTAATGTGCCAGTAGATTTCTTGAGTAGATTTCTTCGTTGTGGTTATGATGAAATTTATCTCTCATAAAGTAGGAAAAATGAAAAAGTAGTTTTCCAGAAACATGACGCTCTGGCTGATATTTTAATCCCGTGTTGACAAACCGTTTAATGTCGAATTAAATACTGTAATGGGGTAATATGAACGATTTCCCTGGAAACGGCGGGATTGCATGTAGGTACAAATTACATTTAGTGTTGAGAGTATTTATATTATAGAAAATGCTGACAACGTTACCATACCCGTAAAACACAATCTTGACTTTATTTAGTCTCAGACGATTCCATTACTTCTATATTCTCATTGTTGCTATGAAAAAGTATTTATACAGTATTTTAACTAAATGCCTTGAAATATGAACCGTTATACGTGACTGTCAGATTAAACCTCACAATTAAAAGGAGAAAACATTATATTCGTCACGTGTCCCAATCAAAAAATCCTTTCGTCAAGGGAACAATGGCCAGACTAAAGTAAATACGGTCGTCTCTCTCTGCTACAATATTCCAGTGACAACGATTAGATTTATCAGATCAGATTGCTAATTATTTTGGTACAGCTCCTGGTGTAATGTACGCTTTATAATGCATTTAGCGCACATTTAATGAAAAAAGATGTATGTCTTATTATGTTTGTAAATAGTGGACAAATTGGTAAACATATTCTTAAAATCCTGGAACAAATCGCTGTGGGGGTGAGAAAATCCTAAAATTACATAGAAAATGGATTAACATCTCGCTCGCACTGGTCAGTGAAGTTCGCAATACGTAATGACCTTTATATTCATTAACACGAGGATTATTTTCGTGTGCTTCAGCAACACCTTTTAAATTTCACGGAAGCACAAGCTATAATTGGACGATTTGTGACTGTCATTCACTAGAGGCTTAGCAAACGCATATATTGGAAATGGCCACGTTAATGTTATTATTTAATTAATTTTTTCTCCAGGCTAATATGAATAAATATCCTGGCAAAGCCGGGAGCTCCAGCACTAAAAAAATAATTGCTTCGGACTTGTGCAATGAAATTATAGGCGTGATAAAATTTGGTTTCTAGCCTGCTGTCAATGTGATTCATAGAGGAATAAATTCATATTTGGATTAGTAGGTTTGTCGTACCTGCGTGGGAGTGAGGTGTATGAGGCTAGCTAGATGCTCTCTTTCCGGTGCGGACAGGTACTTCTGCTGCTTGAAGCGTCGTTCCAACTCGTACACCTGCAACAGACAAGGAATCAATGTGGCTGTACGGCAGATGAACATCACCACTTAACACTAGCCATGGCCTGGGAATTCCTGTCACCTTGGACGCAGTCGATGTTTTCAAAATGAATTTGCACAATCATTAGAAAACATGAAATATCTAAAACATGGGTTAAGTTTCTCCATCCTGAGTTTTGAGAATTCTCGGTTCCGAACTTGAAGCCATAATTGGAAGATTGCATCTATTTAATTAAGCTGGAGAAAAATTTTGTGCGAGCTATCGCCTACACACCTACAATTACTTCATATGCATCGGTACATCTTCAGTTTACCATATCTTATATTAATATATTAAAACAGGAAAATATAAAAAGTCATCCTGCAATCGCCTCAATTAGAAATTTGTGAAAATATAATACGTTCTGCTAGGGGCAATTTATTCACGAGTAGAGATATTATTTTTGTGGCTAGTAAAACCGCACAACACTCCAAGACGTTTACCATTGCATAAGCTTTACATTTTCTAACAATTATTATAGATTGAAAATTTTTTTCGAATAATTGCGGATGAAATTTCGAAGGGACAATAGTTGATAATCTGTTGCGCGATAATAGACAAAGATCGAAATGAATACATGGAGGAAGCTGCGAGTCTGGACAGGAGGAGAAGCAGAAGCAGACAGAGAGATTTGTTTGGCGAACTCGGCTGACTGCTGGCTGCAGCTTCCGTTGTGTAAATACGAAGGAGTAGCAGTCGCTGACTTGCACAAACACCGCGTGCCTCTTACGCAAGTCTCCATCGTCCTACATCTTCATCTTTTTTAATATTTTCATTAGTGTCAACGTTTTCTTCTCTGGTCAATATTATTAAGGTTTAGATTCAAAATTTAATTTATAGCGAGAAACCGTTTCAGCAGATACTGACTCATTTTTAAATATGATCCTCTAGATACCTTCCGTATTCGCTTATGTTCTTATAACTACTGTCATCGACAGCTCGTCCTTAATTAACATGTACAGCAGATTAAGCTTTACTTTGAACTGTTTCAATATAAATTGAAATTAATTGTTCAGATTCCAAAATAAATATTATACTTTTCGGCTGAAGAATAATTATATCATCGAAATAACAAGCGAGAAAGAAATATTAAGCACTGCAACGAGTCAATATACGATTGTGAAACAAAATAACAAAATGTTAAGCAAACTTACATTACTTTTGAAAAATTTCCATGATTAGTCATGCTTACAATTGAAATCAAGCCAGTTTTTTGCAATGAAAACAATTAAGAGTCACAGCCGATGGTGGCTAAGTGACGTGCGAGCGAGTTTCTGTGTTGTCTATTCTAAAAATATAATTTAATTTACTGGGGTTTTATAAATATCATTTAAGCAAATTTAAAGAAAGTTTATTAAATGCTAAATATTAGTTAGCGGATTCGCAATTACATACATACTTATAATATCCACGAGACTCACTAACTTCCGGGAGTATCTTGTAACTGAATTTCTCACTACTCGTCCCAGTATGAATGATGAATGTATGCACGGACCTGTTTATATTTGACGGTCGTAATCCCTTAATCCATGCAATCTGCGTACCTTCAAATTGGTCATTGATTAAGTAGGAGGTGTATTTCATGCGCTACACTATGTATCTGCAAATATAAGCCAATTAATTGCAAAGAAGCAATGCCAAACTTCTCAAATTATTATTTAATTCCCATAGTAATTGTCGTCTATCTGTTTTTTCTTTTACAGATTTGGAAATTTATTCATTTTGTTAATTAAGAAATAATTTGTGAATGAAAAGAATTACTCTTGTTATTTGAATGTGATTCTTGAATGCAGCCCGCGTGAAAGTTTTAAATTTGTAGTTGGTCCGTTCTGATGTCCTTCATCGTTAAGACACAATCAGAAATGTCGAAGCTGGGTACAACGTTTCTGTGTTATTTCATTTGAAAGCATTCCATGTAGTTTCGAAAACTTGAGCAGGATTAGAACACTAAAGTTCGAATGCAAAGCCTTACGTCACCCAAACTTTTTTGGTGAAAATCCATTAGTGATTCTCGATCGCGAAGCCCAAATAATTTTTCGAAGATAACGACTGGGCAAACGATTCTGACAACGTACAATATCCCGCACAAACGACGAGGCATTTGAATATACGTTGATGATCAATGATTACAGTCTGAAACTGTTCGCTGCGGATGTATTTGAGCTAAATTTTGAACACAGCCTCTCCTTTTTTAGTATAAATATGTAGATGCTCTGAACTGGGAAAAACTCGAAAAAATTGTTATTGTTCACTCTTTTTGTTCGTTTCAGTCACGGAAAAGTTGCGTGAAGTTGACCTGTTATAAAAAGAGATCTTCTTGCATGCTGGAGGCTTTACTTTTAATATTTAATTCAATAATTAAAATGATTAAATACATGTCTCCAGAGAATATTGCACATATATTGATTTAATTAAAAGTTAAAATAGATATTTATTATGAAATTCCCCTCTAAATGGGCAGGAGCCAGAGACTGAATCGGGTTTAATTCACTTTTTCAGAGGAGTAACTCGTATATTGTTCTCATAGCACAGTTTTAAGGGCAATTTGTTGCTGTCTCCGTGGCTGGGCAATGGCTGTTTTCTTTCTTGCTTCCCGTCAAGTAAGCGTTTATGTTTGTCACACATCGGGTTGAACAGAAGCAGCCACTTGTCGCATGTGCTCAAAGGAATAGTCTAGACTTCCGTCAATGGGGTGCTGCGACTTCTCTAGCGATCTGCTACACGCCATTTCTAATTTCATTAGTCACCAAATTTTAATCACGATCAGCTCTACCAACGAATCGATTGAATTTTTTTCAATACAAAGATAGTCTTGAAGTGACGCTTTCCACAAGTTTCGTCAGTTAAGCAGGCGTGGAGGGATGTATCCCCTCAGACAATAAAATATACTCTACTCTTTCCCAAATTCTAGACAATTTCCATTAGCGTCGGAACATATCTCGAAATAGTATAAAATATGCAAGTATAAACATTCTCTTAAATGATACCGTAATCCTATAATCAAACCGATATATGTTAAAATATAAGTCAAATGTAATATAATACATATGAGCTAACGCGTGCTTCTAAAAATTGGAGGCTTAAGGCAAATTTGTTGGACGGTTTTTCCTCAAACAATTCTGTTGTATATTTCTGCGTACAGCATGGATGATGTCAGAGGAGCTTATGATAGCAAACATTTAAAGTTGCATACTGATTTCAGACATTATACGTGTATTCCGAATGGGGAAAATGCCCGGAGACGCCCGCAATTGAGTCGGCGACCTTGAGCACGTGACAGAACCGTCCGATGAATGTTATAGTAGTTTAAATACTTCTGAACCTGGGAGCTAGGTCCTCAAAGATTGAACAATGAAGCTGTAAAATGTTTGTTGCAAGTTCACAACGAATTATAAATGGAAGAAATATTAATTTTGTTTAAACCTCCACTTCAGTAACCATCCAAACAATAGATCTATACTAATAGCTGGTTATTAGGTAAACGTCGGAAGAGGGTACATAGACGTGGGATTTTGTAGATACGAGTATTCTTCACCTAGGAAGTAATCGGTAAGCACGCATTCTACATTATTAATTTTAATTCGTTGACTAAGTATCCAATTTCGGAGTAATTTCCCGATTTTTGCCGTGGCGAATGGTGATGAGATAATAATGCTGATGATAACCTGAGCCTGAGTGAAGAGCACCCGCCTCTTGCGGCGCTGTGCGAGGGGGAACTGCATGGGCTTGCTGTCCGCCGAGACGCTGCACGTGGACAGACCCGCCATGTTGCCCATGTTCATGTTCATGGTGGCCGTGGCTGCGGCCGTCGAGCCCATCAGCCGCGAAACTGCAACAGATACACACTAACTATTACATACAGCCACCAATCCAATGCTGTCAATGAGTCCTTAAAAATTACTTTCTCAAACATATCAATCATTCATTTCTTTGATCTAGTGTGAAAAAAGGCTACAGAGGAAATTATAACTGCTGATTGTATTTGTTGAAATAATTCATTATACTATTCAGTCCCTTTTACTATTAAACCACACATCTGATTTATTATTCCTTAAAAGAGCGGGTGATAGCCGCATTATGGTGCCTAGGTCTAAATTAACTGATCCTATCTGGGTTTGAAATACTTGTAATCCAGTTTTGAAGTCACCACTACATTTTCGGGTAGGCTAAATTGTTGAAATCTCTTATGGTGCGTTTGGCAAATGTAACGTTCAACAGAATAATTTAACAGCTCGTAAAATTGTCAACTTCTCTTCGGCTATATTGAATTCTGTAAATTTAGAAAAACTTGTCTTCTTTTTCCTTTCTACATTGTCTATATTCCTGAACGGTAGCATTTTGTTCGCAAGATTCCCTATGATCTTCAACGTATGTCTTCACGTGTGTACAATTAAAGTTTGGCCACTGAACAAGGTTCTCCCCTGAATTTAAATTATTATCTAAAGTAGCATCGAATATTATCTGTTATTTATACAAATGAAGAATTAACGAACCGTATAACAGATATTTACACAAAATTTGAAGAAATTTTAACATAAACTAGATTTTTCGACCATCCGTTGTAGTCCTTGTCAATATTTGACTTGGGGGCGTTAAGTCTTTATTTGTATACGTTATTCAAAGAAGTTAATTGCTCTTAATATCAGTTATTGGTTTAGCGGAACTTCAATTTCTCTGTCTTGTATCGTTAAAGTGATTTTTATCTTATTCGAGCCTCTCTCACACTCCTCCTCTCTGTGCATAATTCAGATTTTGTCTGTGTGACCGTGGCGTCGTTTGCACAACTTAACAATTGAAGTGGACTAGTTATAGTTCCGTGCGGCATTCACCAAAATACTTATGTACTTCGCCATTTAACTCCAAATCTTAGTCTACGACCTGCAATACGCAACTAATATTCGACTCCTAATCTTTAAATATTTTAACTTAATTAATAGAAGATTTTAATGTGATTGGAAATCAAATTAATTACTAGGTTTATAACTGCGACAATTCGAGAACTTCGGTGTGGTTGAAGATTCCACATGCCTTCGAAATGATTTTCCGCGACAAATTACAGTGTCCTGTGTGCAGGAAACACGTCAGAACGATTTAAAATATTCACCTTTAATTAGACTGTAAGACAACAACGTAAACGATTATAGCCGCCACTCACATATGACCTTTTTACTGATGTTTTTACTTGCGAAAGTGACCAGTATGAAAGACGAGAATGGAAAAATGTCGACCGGACCAGGGACTCGAAGCCCTGCCTCCCGTTTTCCTGGCCGGTGTACTACTACTGAGCTAATCCGAGTCGACGTCCAAGGACCGTTTAACATCCCTCCATCCCGTAAACCTAAGCCAGGCTCACCTACAATTCACTAGTTCTAGGAAATTCGTGAATAATGGGCATTGCGTAAATTGATCAAAGGTGTATGGAATCCAAGTAAAAGGAAATAGAAATGCTTCAATTGAAGCTTAAGTACCTCAGAATTATCAAATATATCTAGATACAAACTGCAGAGTACCGTGGAATCTAGGCAACATCGCATCGAAACTAACGAAATAAAAATGAATGTTTATTTGTACCTCATGCGTTCCTATACCGAATATACCTATCCGAATGCGAAGGTTTCTGTCAATATTTCCAAGATTTACGCCACTTATTTCTCTCTTTTCAGGCCAAAAAGAGCATCCCTCATCCAAAAATGGCGTTCTAATCGCCGTAAAGATTCCGAATTAGTTAAAGAATATTTTACTAACCGTCTAGCGAGTATACTTAATAATTGACTGTATTTCATATTGTTTTTGCTAGTGAGTGTGCACGCTTAACAGAATTTGTGTCATTTGTGTGATATATGTGCTGTTGATTGCAAAATTTCAAAAGATAATAGATATTTAACGGATCATTTTTGCTTTTTCAACTTAATTTGAAATCGGTGTCATATCAAATCAATTATGCCACCCACAGAACAAGCGATATAGTAGTGTGTGTGTATAAAAATAACTATGAAACTTTCACTATTCGTTTACTGCATTTTACACAGATATTAAAGTCTGACAGTGTTTAAAAGGTACCCGCTGAAACACTTTCAAGAATCAAGGGAACTATTGCTACAGCGAAAGTGTTTCGATATTTTTATGGAAATGCAAATCTTCAGAAGTCCGTGTGTTAAAGTAAGTACAAGATCCTATTGTATAAACCCTTAAAATATCAAGTAGTTCAGTCATATGTAAGTAAAAAGGTACACTTTATATCCCATATTTAATAAAGACAAGCAGTAATATTTTTCACTCCATAAAGGAACGGTGACAATATTTACTTGTTTTCTGTAGCGTGTTTACTGTCCCTAGGGTACCGGGAGAATTTTAACTCGTACTTAAAGTACGACGAAAATTTTTCATTCGCTTAGTGTACCGGGATTTTTTATACTGTCTTGCTTATTTAATATACCAGGAATATTCTTGGATCGGTTAATATCGTTGTTAATTGGTATTCCTTGCGCTGACCAAGAGATGTCTCTCGAATTAATGCATTTTCCGGACTAATCTATATAAATGTCCTAGCAATGTCGGACTCCCAGCTAGTTATTTATAATACAGAATTAAGAGTATACAAAAACAGTAACGAGAGTTTTATAATTATTTATACTCAAAGAGACCATTATTATAAACACTGCTCCTTGTGAAACGCAAGGAAACAGATCACTTGAAATTTTATTATGTTTATTTTCAAGTCTGATCAATTCCTGTTATTTAATAAATACTATTGCTGAATTTATAAGTTACATGATTATTTAAGGTTTTCCGCCAAGGTCCGTTGACATCAGAAATTTATTGCGCGAAAACAAAACTTAAGGTAGAATTAACAGGAATACAAAGCTAGCTCGAGGCTGTATCATAAGAATGTAATTTATTGCATACGACACCTTCATTCAAGATTATGACCTGGTTCAAACATTGTACATTTCCAATGTTCAAGTTGGTGCCTAGGTGACATATTGATTGCTCCCTTTCGTGTAGCGTTGTCTCTTGAATATATTAAGATTGCATATTGAGTGTCCCGAAGTTCCCCCGAGATGATTGCTCTCGCGCCCCGACTCCCCTACACCCCTAACACAAGTACACGCTGCCTTTGAATATTCTACGAATTGTAGTAGGACATTCCTGGTGGAAGACAAGTACAAAGCTAGCCAAAACTTTGCAACGTTTTTCTGACTCCATTCCAATGGTCAATGCTGAATGGGGGAATAAGACAATACGTCACTTCAGTAAAGCGATTTAAACTAAAGCAGAAGTAGTTTTTTTCCTTAATTTCATTTTTAGTCCCCGTAGACTGCTAATGTTCCTTATCGACTTCTTACAAATCAGGGAACTAATTTCTTTATAGTGGTTTCTAGGTATGGAAACACACACTAACATCACAAGAGGTCGGCAGTAGTAGTTCTTACTTTGCATGACAAAGAAAAATAATATGAAACGGCAGAAATATACGCGTCCTACGGCAATTCGCATCAAGCTGCTCATATCATTGTATTATATCGCAAAAAATGACAATTATTACCTATTTTTAAAAGCAAAAAATTGAACGAAATTAAAATGCTCGTGTTAAGATCGTAGAGTCATTTCTCTTTCATTATTTACTCCAAGAGTTAAGAAGGCCACGAAACGAAATGTGTCACTATTGGTATCGCAATCTTTGTTAGTACATCTCTTGGGGAATACTTTAGGACCAGAAGGTAGTAGTAGTTCTGAGTCGGACGACGGTGAAAGCTTTGTTCGGCCTTGTTTACAGAGAAAGTCAGGTCACAGCTCCTGGGTGACTCCAACTACCTGAAAAGCCTGTCAGATTTAAATTTAGTTTTGACGGCGCTCGAAACTAATAAACCTGACGAGCGTGCTTAATTACAACAAGAAATGGTAAACAATCAATCATCTGTCTGAAACGGACTAGTAAAGATAATAACGAAAATTTGTGTAGAATTATAAATATAGTCGAAAACAGTAAGAAAAAATTAATCTTGAAGGTTAGGTACTAAGAATGTGATTTCTTTCTCTGCTCTAGAAGTCCACCAGAACCAACAAAAATTGTACCAAAATAATAAAAATATTACAATATAAAGATTTGGTATTCTTCGAATATTTCATTCACCATTTTGTAGAAAATAAAATCTGTCGGACTGACAATACCGAGTTTATTTGAAGGTCGTTTGACCGAGTTTTCTTTGTTTCGATATTTCGAAATTTATGTGAACCAAGGCACGAACTTTGATGGACCGTTAGAATGTCGACGAGAGTTCGAGAATCGAATATTGACTTATGAGGGAGCAAATCCTTTCTCGTGGATTCTGTGGCCAAGTAGGACACATTTGAGAGGAGACGCTGAATCAATAGGACGGGCCTGCGTCGGAATCGATGCGAGTAGTTGAGTAGTTGGCATTCCTGAGTCGTGCGTGGGGGGGCGCAGTGACTTGCACCTGGGCGCCATACCTACCGCGCACAACAAAACAACAAAATCGGTAAATAAACCGCGTTCAAGCCGTTACGAGATTTCAGCTGCCAAACAGGCGGCAGACTCTTCACGAAAACGCTTCTCATCGCGCCTTCTCCTGCCTGCCTCTCCGCTCCAGGAACAATACTGAACGTGGAACACGTGTCACTATCAGCTCACAATTTATCTCATCTTTGTGTATCTTAAAAGTGAAACGATCAGGACATGTGTAACTACGCTTCTGCAACTTTTCTGTGCCACCCACCCTAACAAAACTACAAATGAAATCGTTCAAAATGTTTGGACTTCCATGAAACTCGAAAACAAATATTTTTTATTCCCTAGGCCCCCATCCTGTTTCCCATTGCTTCAAACCGAAAATGGCAAAGACTGTTTTGTTAACTAGACACTGTCTTTTGGGATATATATGGGAAAAGAACACAACCATAACTGGGCTCTATTATGTTACTCTGTAGAATCGTTTGAAACTAATGCTGATTGAGAAACGATTAAGAAAATGTCGATTTCACGAGGAAAACATGCTCAATGGCGAAAGTATACAATTTAGAATTTGATTCTCGTGTAATCTATTCACAAAACTTCTTCTCTGTCTCAAACTTGAACATTTGGGTTGTTGGAAAGAAATTTACATTAATTGAACACGTTTTGTATAATTCGACAAAACCTATTTTTTATGATGGGTTGAAAAACTTTGAAACTCCCTGAGCTTGGTGTATAGGGAAGATCTTTACGTTGAGAAATAAAGAAAGGCTTTTAAAAAAAATTCTTCTTCTTACATTTTTACCAGACAACCCTCTTAGCAGATCCATATCCTGTTTTTTCTGATTGTATGTATCAATTTTCTCAATTGCTTAGAATTGGACTGCCCTATCATTTCAAATAAACTGCACTGTCCAAAATGACTTTTTTCTGAGATGATCCAGCTGCTACTACTGAACGATCTGCAATGGATTGACCATACTGAAAGTATTTCAGTGATAACGGTAATACCTTCCGGAGCAGAGCATTGGACAAGGAATTTTAACTTCCATACATTACGTAAAAGTAACGCATAACACTGTAAATCTATAAATTGTAAATTTGTCACGAATTACGATATTTAAGATTGATTAGCTGGTATTATAGTTCAAACACTCTTGACTGTATTTTATATATATTTGTAAGGTTAAGTTCTAGATTATGGAGCTGATTGATAGGCTATATATCAGAGTAGGAATTTATAATTAATTTATGACTAATATTATAAAATAACAAATAAAAGAATGGCATGGTCTGTACACTAATAAGAAACCGGTCATCAGGATTTATTTATTTAACGACTGCAAGATTTCCTGCAAATAATGAATTGAGCACTTGTTCAGACATGTTCGTTGTAATGAGCTCTAATCATTTTATGGTTTGAAGTCTTACGTGAATCACTATACAGTGTTGATACATTTGAATTGTTCATCTAAATGTTCGACGTCTACGTTGAACTCTCAAGATATGTGAATAAAAACGTCAATATCATTACGCAGTTGAAAATTGAGAATTAGGGGAAATGATTCCCTACTACTCATCATATCTTAGTAATCTGAAGCAAAAAAGAGTCCATAGACAACAATGATGGCAATATTTATGTCTCTGATTGAAAATCAATAACTTGCGGGGTGCCAAGGGGTTATTTCTAGGACCTCTGCTTTTTCTTTTGTGCATAAGTGACTTTCCAGATTTCATCCAAGGAATATAATCAGTTCTTTATGAGGATGTCACCGGTGGTGGCGAATAAGCGCTTCAAAATAAAATCCACCATTAAAAGTCTTGTTCAGTACGAAAAATATTGGTTCTGAACTAAACTACTTCAATTGTCGTACTATTACAACGATAAGTTAGCGAACTAAACAACTGATTATGCTCCATTTTAGGGGGCGTTCAAGTTGACTGGAAGTTTCGATGGATTTGTAAATACTAATTAATTAATTAAATGACTACAATAAATCTATTGTTTATATGTCTGGCTGATACTTCACAATTGTTTCTTTCATGTCGATCACACGAGGTTTCTAGTTGCTGAGAAGAAGTGTTAAGAGACGACAAAATTTTGAATTTTTAAATGATCTTGTATTGATCAAAAGAAGGCGTTGGTGTACTGCAGTATTATTTCCGAAGTTACTACCATTTGTTAAGTGAAGTTTATATTACGAATAATGTTTTTAATCCTTGGTTTACTTATGTTTCTTATTTCTGTAACGTTTCTTCGTTGTAATGAGCTTTAATCATAACAAGTTCGTATTTTATTCATTTTCAGATACGTAGTTTTGCAATTTTTATAAAAATATTTGTGTATAGTTCAAATCATACATTATATATGTTATTATATTCATTTTGTAATGACTATCAAATTGAATAGTCCTATTTACTCAACATTATAATAAACTTATTCAAATTTATATCTACATGGTCTATTTGAATATATATATTTATTTTAGTTTAACGGTAGACAAAGATAAATCCTCTGTTAAAATTGCCATTCATGATTCATTTAAATAAATTACACAATTAATGCAATTTCAACAGAGGATTTATCTTTGCTATCGCGTAACTAAAATAAATGATTTTCAAATAGACCATGTAGGGATAAATTAGATAGGTTTAATAGTTGGATTAGTTTACCGCTGAGGAAATACGACTAGTGAAATGTGTTCCTCAATTTATTGAAAATTACTAATAAAAATTTATAGAATTTTCTTTGTTTCGCCGTAGCACATACATCATTGCCGTCTATTTTTTTACTATGAGAATCTTTGGCAAACGCAGACAGAAACTTTTAATTAATTACGGTGATAGTGAGCACGTTGGTTGAGTACTCCGTCCAAGAAGGGTGAGTTTAAGTTCAGAGGCGTGAGGTGGCGCTTGATACAGGATCACAGTAGTTAAGCGTTATCATCCCATATAAGCTCGGGCTCAATTAGCGGCCTACATAGTCACGTCACGCTCAAGCCAACTACGGAAATAGTCATTTCGGAGATTATATCCATACCTGTTCTATGACCTAATTCTGTTACGAGCACAATAGTCTACCTGTGGTAAGGGCTACAAACAAATCATACGATTTGAGTTAGTAGAATACATTAACGCAGCTACGTAAAAAGTAAAAAATTTAACTCAATGTATAAACCATACAAAATAACAATTTACGACGACGTGCATTGGCACTTTATTCTATTCCACTGAGCATTTCAAAAGAATAAGAAAGAAACGCGTGGCGTGTGTGTAAATGAAAGATATTGACCAGACTCGTAACATTTTTCGTGCGGTTAATATTCCTAGAAATTGTACTGCAAAAGTTCAGACCAATTTTACTGACATTTTAGTATTGACGTATTGAATATTTGACGAGTCCTGAGCTGTAGGTTTCCACGGTATCTCTAGGGAAGCGATTTTAAATTTAAAGTTGACCACAGACACTTGAAATAAAACAAAACTATGGATTGTATGTCTTAATAATAATATATCAATTATTCATGACACTTTGTGTCACTCATAGTACTGTAATATTATAAAATATTCGTACTTAAAATCGTGAGAAGGAGAAAAATACACTTATCATTCATAAAATCAATATCAAACACCGACAAAGATCGCAGACAAAAAACATTCATTGGAGCAAATTATTTTCATTTTGTGAACTAATTGAATGAATAAATATTATAAGTAATTCGTACTAATCCTATGGGGACTACATATCATATATCAGATATTCTGTAGACGTTTGCTCAGTATACATTATTTTCTTTCACGAAACTTTCGAACTTGATGTGTTCCAACCTTAACTCTTGCCTCCAAGTTAAATACTCCGTAAATTTGTTCATTTTTAATAATTTTCGAGTTGTTTTACTGTTACATCATCGACAATATTGATTCCTGTATCTAAAGGTATAGCATCCATAAAGCTAAATGCGGTAATTTAATACAGTTTCTTAACATGTCGTTCTTCATTTGAATTCCTAAAATTAAATTATAATATGAGTCCTAATGTAATGACATAATATTTTCAAGTCTGGTCGCGTATTACGTCGTAGGCGATGAATAACGGTATAACGTATACGGTATAATTACCGCATATCAGAGTTCTTTCAAAAAATGTAAAATTGATCTACGCTCGTTTACAAGTATGTATTTGTTTTACGATTACTACTCCAAGCACTTCTAATGAACCTAAATTTTCTTCCGACTATATTTTCTGTCCAAAGAAACTTTTTTCAAAGTTGATTTTCATTTACAGATATTGACAACCATTTTGAAATAGATTGCATCCCGCGTGAAAGAAAAGAAAATTAATCTGAGTAGTTCCCACGATCTTAAAATTACTCTTTCTGTACAGGTATACGAATTAGAAGAAAGACAAGAATGGAAAAATGCCAACCGGACCAGGGAATCGAACCCAGGACCTTGCGATATCGAGCCGCAAGCTCTACCAACTGGGCTCATCCGAGTCGACATCCGAGGACCGACTTAACACTTTTCCATTCCGTAAACCTAAGCTAGGCTCACCTACGAATTATTTTTATCAAATGAAGGGTTTCATGGTGTGCAATAACACGACGATTGGACGGTGGTCACTGTCATCGTCTTAAACTAAGACTTTACTTGAAACGTCGCGTTGTATAATTACATCGCGATCTTATTAATGCGATTACTGTGCACATAAAGTGGCGCGCAGTATTGCAGCAGATACAGACTTTAGTACATGGAAATGATTATTGTCCCACTTTAATAACACTGAGTTTGAATTTAAAATTAAGCTATCTAATTGAAGTGAGATTTATGCGCTTCAATACTAATCTACACCAATGCCCTTTCAATGATTCCGAACGGAGAACATATTAGCAGTTAAGATGTGCGATCGAAGACATAAACTGTAGTAACAATAAAGACGATAGACGAAAATGACACAGTTGCAGCATCCACAGAAAATTAAATGTAATTATGAAATAAACATATAGGAAAATTCATAACTTACAAAGAAAAAAAATAAACGCAAAATGCCGGAAAATGATAATATATACACAAGTGAGAAAGTATATAATACAGACATTTGCAAATGAGAAATAAATTAAAGTAGTTATACGCCAGTGAAATAAGATTATTATACAGGGTTTTCGATAAGAGTGGGTCGATGTTGAAATGAAATAAACCAGGATGTGTGTGTGGTACTAACGGTTTTTTATTTCTAAGGCCCATGTATGCCCTTTCACAGAAAAAAAGAATGTTTTTAATATCTTAAGTACACACAGATTGTATTATTCCATTTCAACGTCGACCCTATATAAAAGAGAGTCATAAAAATACATAATATAATTAGCATATACCAGTCATATTTTCAAGTTGTTTTTGCTGCAAGGTTCTTAATTTTAGTTAGTAAATTTACTTTATTTGAAAAGGAATTTAAAGTCATTCACAGTTAAACGTCTGTGACCCCTGAACGCTGGAGCAAGCAAATTACTTTTTTTTTCATGCTAACGGAATGATAATTTCTCGAATCAAAAGTTACTATTTTCAGATTATATTTGTATCTGTGATGTGTGTAGCCTATAGAAAAAATATATTCTCAATTAATAATGCAAGGTTTTTCACTTTTGGGGATATTGCAATCCATTACTTTAATAATAATAATAGTTGCTGGACGTCTTTATACTTACTTTATTTACAGTCAAGTCACACTTTGCACATATCAACTAAAATAGGAATGTGATATTATAGACAGCTTGATAATCGATATAGAGAGAAACGAATCAAATTACAAGATATGGATGTGTGAAAGTGAAATTTTTTGCAAAAATGAAGGTCTTAATACCTCAAGGCAAATAACGTAGTAAACACGAAGGAAAATGGCAAACGTCAGATAAACTGTAGAATATTCAACTGTTCAAGAAGTATGGCCTACGATCTTAAAAATCACTAATCTCCAAATTCATACATTGGAAGTGAAATTGACTACGGAAATGCAAGGAGTATTGTGGACTGTGTTGAGATTGTGTGTACATCTTAAGGCGACTGATTATGTGCAAACCGTTGGACCGGTTCTCTTATTGATTTTGCGCGATCGCAGGAGTGCGTGTTCCCTGAGAATGCGGAGACACGATCTCCCATAATGGTGCTGGTGCGCATTCTCCACACGCTCACGGATATCTCAGCTTACTTCCAACGAGAAGAAATCTCTCCAAGCATTTCCGATATGACGTTTCAATAGAAACATGAAAACACTTAACGGAGAGATACCAGTCTGTCGGAAAATGACTCCTCCAAATTGAATCAATAAATAATTGTACTTCTCAACGTAATTTCTGGATTTCTTGCATTGATTAAAAAATCGCTAATTAGTCGGCCGTAAACTAAATATTATGACGAAAACTTTCCGACACGACATCGCCCCAGGTATTTGTGAATGAAATTATGTTACAATAACGTGAGAAATATATAAATGAGACATTTGTAAATGAGAAATAAATTAAAGTAAATATAACTATGAATTTAAATTCTGGAGAAATAATTTAAAGTAAAGAAGTTAAAGACGTCTAACGAAATGGCAAAGCTGCGGTGGACGACAAGAGTCGTAAAGGAGAAAGCGGTCCTTACAAAGTCCTTGAGATTTCTCCGATCCCGAAACTTGTTCCAGAAGATCCGAAGGTTACAATACTAAAAATACTCCTAAAATAAATTTCTCTTACTCATTGGACGTACTTACGAGACGTTTGTAACCCGTATCATAAATTATTCGACGTGAATAATTTGTACTTCATTATTGGAACTGCTGAAGTAAAAATAATAATTCAAGAGAACTGGGTATTTACGCAAAGAAAATGGTTTCGTATATCTTCCATTTATTGATTATTTGTTCTTGACCCATAAATTTGAACTATTTTTATAATATAAGAACTTACTCAAATATTCTCTTCCATACAAAAATAATCTTTCGAGGAATGGATTAGTATTATGAATCAAACTATTGTCAAAACTGAACATTATTCAGTCATGATGTTGAAAAATGGTTTGGCCAAGAATGACGCCACAGTTTTCAAAAAGCTTACAGTAATTAAAATCTTAAGTAGTTAATGGAAGTAAACAGTTGAACGTATAAATGAATTCAGTTGAAAATAAGTTTAATTACGAAATTGCACAGGAAACATTTAATGTTAAAACTATTATGCTGCGATTGTAAGCGAATATTTCATACATTTAAATTAATTTTAACGGTAGATGCGGTACACAAACTCTATCAACAGAATTTGATTTTTTTTGTCTGAGGGAAACAGACGGCAGCCAACGTTCACAACAGTTTACAATGAAAATATTGAACTAATTTGAGTACACGCCAATTATTCTTGTATTTACGCACAATAGATTGCATTTGTAACGAGAAGATTTTTTTCTCATTTCTTTTGACTTTTCTAGTTAGTGTAGAATTTTTGGCACTCAGCTTGAGTGATAAGAGGAATTTTGTCACCACCCATAAATTTAGGTCAGAAAACAAACACAATAACGTAATGTATGTACGAATCTATAACTATTGCTAAATAAAAAATTGTTTGTCTATACATTTGTCCGGTTTTATTGACTACAGTTATTAAAAAATTTAGAAATAACTGTTATTGTACGCGGGTTCAATCGCTTGCGAGAAATGTGTCGGGTTTGAGGTTAGGGTTTTGATAAAGACACAGAAAGTGAGTGGTCAGACTGCGTGGCGACGACGAAGGGCCACCCACCTACCTGACTGTCATCGGCCTTTGTGCTGGTCGACGTGTTTATTTAAAGGCCTGCCAAATCCCCCTTCTTCCCCATTGAGTCCGCGACGTGCCCATCAACGCGCATTGTCCCCCTCCAAAAGTAAATACAGCAGCAGCACCGGGAATAAAAATAACCCTGCGATTGCTGCTCCTTTGTTCCGCGTCATCACAATAGGGAAGATATGGGCCTTGAAATTGTAAAGTATCTGTGCTTAAAAGCAAGAAAATCGTCTTAAAACGCCACTAAATACAGTAAATTACCTAAGTGACGGAATGGGAAGTTACCGTCATCGTCACCGCAACATCGACGACAACTCCAAAGCAACTATTTCTCTTGTTCCAATGAAAGAGTGTCGTATTGTTTTTAATTTATTTTTTGGTCAATCTTTAACTATATGCTGAAGTAAATTGATAGTACAAGAAAAAAATACTGCTGGCACATCTAAATTTTTTACTCTGAGCAAATGATAATCACTTTAATGAAGTAAAGGATCCTGGCTGTAAAATTTCTAAATTTTTTAATCATATTGGAAACATTCATAAAAATAATTTTATAGAAAAAAATTGTTTTGGTTAAGAACAATAAATATAAAAATGGAAAACATTTAATTCTATGATTTTGATGTAATATAAACAAAGAAAACGAAACCCCTAGTTTATACATATTTTATTAATACGATAAAAGTGGTATATAGATGAATGTTAATACAAATAATTATTCTGAGACTATAAGTTGTATTTTTCTTGTAAAATTATTAAGCTGCTCATAATTAATCTAACATATTGGAAATAGACAAATTTCAATTTGAAAGTTAATATTAACAATAGCTCGCGAACTGCTACTTTAAAAAGGTATAAAATCTATAAATGAGAGGTTTATGTAGTCATATATCAATTAGATGGGTGGATAGAGTAACTACCCAGGGGAATAGCGAACAATATGGAGAACGTTGACCAAGAGAAGGGATAGATTAATAGGCCACGTTTTGAGACATGAGAGTCTCGTAAAATTAGTGTTAGAGGGACGTGTGTGGCGTCAGAACAGAAGAGGGTGGCCAAAGATGGAATGCGCTAAGCAGATTAGGCAGGATGTGGCATGTGGTAGGTGTGTAGAAATGAAAACATTTCCGCAGGACAGGTTAGCATGGAGAGTTGCATCAGACCACAACAACAGTCATTTATGAGTAAGATCGGTTAATTGATTAATCTTACACTCTGCAGATTCAGCTTCTGTAAATTGTCAATTAATTATTACGTTTTTAGCATAATTTATCTTTTATAATTTAGGTTACGCTCGAATAAATAATTTTATCAGTAATAATATAGTAATTGACTTTATCTGATAACTCCTCATTTCTTTAAGTCGTTAAAAGACTGGTTAATACCAGCAGAAACTTTATTAATGCAACACTAGCTTTAATCGGCGTTTCCCCACATAACTCACCATACCACCATAAATATTCAATTTTCCTCTTTCATTGCTATTCATGGAAAGTTCCATAATCCTAGAGGAACTTGAATCTCACTGTAGGCCATTGAAAGGAAAATATAATAATGGGCTCGAATATTAGAATATGTTTATTCAAATTAGTCTTGATTATCGCATTTCTTCTCTGGTCGGAAACAGTTGCGATGTATGTTATTTTTTAGTCAGTCATTAATAAAATTACATTTAAAACAAAAAAATGTAGATCAAGAAGTTGCGTTAGTTTTATTGGAACCTGTTCAGGTATAACAACAAACTACTATAAATTAATTCAAGACAAATAAACATAAAGTTTTGTACGTACTAACTTTGCGGCCGAAAAACAAATATTTGTGCGTTTAGTGCATACTAAGTTTTTATCTGTTTCTTTGTCTTTAATTAATTTATTATTGGTGCGGGAGACAGATAAAAGAAACGGAACGTCGTGATGTATTTTTCTGATTAATTCGATTTCTGACTGAGTTTTTTTCTCCATTAAGTCATACGAACGACTACATCGTATTAAGAAAGTTGCGACGTGATTTGTTGACGCTTCCCGAGGCTTGTCGGTAGCTGCGGCGGGCCAAGAATTCGGCAAACATCCCAAGCAGTCAGCCACCTGTATGCCTTGACATGCGTGCCTTGCCCTTCCTTGCCTTGCCCTGCCCTGCCCTTCCTTGCCCTGCCGTGTGAAACCCGACTCTCAAAAGCAAACGGAATTCCTGTGCGACTGCTGGAATTGGGCCACCGCACTCAACCAAGTCATTTTTCTGTCATCAGCGTGAGGGTGAATTGTTGCCACCGTGACACGTTTGCGGACATTCGTTTCTGACAATAATCATTAAACCCGTTAATTTTACTATTATCAAACATACTTAGATTCAAATTTTGTGATAATATGCTTGTACATAAATATACAGACTATGAGCAAAAATAGTTATTTCATTAAAAAAATCTATTGACCTATCTGAAGTTCGGTCCGTTAATTTCACGCTCCAGTTGCTGAAAAGTGACGAAAATCTTTTTGTTGGTGTACCCCTTAAAATAATAGTACTGCACAAGATAGAATTACATCAGAAGCTCGTTTTACTTTAAGCACATCTTTACGTTTGCACGCCATGCATTACAGAAAACGAAATCGAAGTCATATGAATCGCTTTCTATCACACTCCAAATAATGTAAAGTAACCACGTAGAGTGTAATAAATAATGCATCTTCAAACCAAAGATTTTATGCAAGGGGAACCTGTATTCCTCAATATATTAAAAGAAGTTAAAACACATTTGCATGTTTTGTGTTCAACCATTAAATAAAATTTTGTGATTATGTTAAAACATGTAAGAACAATTACGTTCACCATCTCCTTCACAACGAGAAAAAGAGATGTCTTCATTGAATATTTGTACTAACGCAAACTAGAAGTCACATATTAAATTTAATAACGAACTTAAAATATTATGACTCAAAGAAATTAACAGTACACATGTTGAGGAATGGGAAGGAATAATAGTGGAGCCATTTCAATATATAATAAATTCGACGTTCTTAACAGTACGATTTTTTCGTTAAAATAAGTAGAGTAATTCCGATTTTTAAAAAGGGCACTATTACTAATATAATATAATATAATATAATATTACTAATATTTCCTTCCTTCCAAATTTCTCTAAAATACAAGAAATATTTTAGAAATCCGAAAATCTTCTCATAAGAACAACATTGCTTCATCAACTCTACTATGACTCTATACAATCTCTCTCGAAGATAAATTAATATTAACAAGGATGGATAAAGTTTTCTCGGAATTCCAACCGGGTTAGCGTCGTTCATTTGCCACAACCACAGCAGTTACACCGGGAAAACCTACGTTCCTTATTAACAAGGATATTTGCAGATATCTAGCATTCAACATGGTAAAATAAAAAAATTTCCCTACTTGCTTTTCTGATATCTTACTAATTTGAAGCAAAAAGTCTCCATACACAACAATCCGGTAATATGATCTAAAATCAATACATTACAGGGGTTAATTATAGGACCAGTGATTTTTCCCTTTGTAGATGAGTGACCTTCCAGATTACATCAAACCGTTAAAATCAATTCTTCACGACGATGACACGAACCTAGTAATAATCGGTTAAAAAATAAAGGCGATAAGCCTTCTAGTCGTTGACTCTCTTTTTCATCTGTAACAAATTGGTTCTGAACCTAAAAAAAGCTAAAATTGCTCAATTTTTTCATCCGCAAAATAATGCTAAATTACTGAAGCAAAGAACTGATTATGCAATATTTGTCGGAAGTTACATATTAAAAAATCACGGTATTCTCAATTCTGTTACTGTCGTCGATTGTTAATGCGACAAATGGTACTATAACTAGAAAAACAATATGTTATATATATATATATATATATATATATATATATATATATATTTCTATTCAAACACGTGCTAAGGAATTACGAGCTGTGCGGAAATGTTTGAATTACAGATACTTTATGCGAAAATTATACAGGAAGTTGAAGCTTTCTTCGAAGATCTCGGAATTTTGGCGTTACCCACGTGCATACATTTTCGAAACTTGAAATTAAAAACGCAATGTAAGTGTATTTGTTACAAACTGTAAATTCCACGCGTATACAGGAAGCAGAACGAATTTACGGTCAGACAAATATTATTTCCAACTTTTTGAATAAACTATTCATTGTTTACAAGTAATTGAAACTTTGAAAGTGCAAAAATTACAGAAGCCGCTTATTAACGGTGCGTATTACTCTGTTAATGACTTTGCAAATAGACATTGAGACTAACGCACTCAGATCCCTGGAAAATAGTGTTACAGTGTGATAACTTTTGTTTGTATGCCTAACAAATAAATCAAGAAATCAACTTTCGGATAAATTCACTCGGAAACGACACCATTTTGAATTTGTATATTATCTTGTTAGTCATGTTACTTGTGCAGTACAGTGTTCGCGAAATTTAGTGTACTTCTGAAGTGAATATTATATTACACATAATTTTTATCCTTAGTTTTCATATAAAGCTTCTTAAATACTGTAGTGTTTCTTCTGTGTAATGTGATGTAATCCTAACACATTCTTTCCTATTTAGGTGGAAAGTATTGCTTATACTAGTGACATTTTTTCATTTCATGTATTTTCAAAACTGTAATCTTGAAATTTTTTACATTACTATTTGTTTATAGTCCTAAATACGTATTGCATTTATGTATATGTTATTCTATTCATTTTTGTAATTAACGTCAATTTGACTTGTACTATTTCCTCAGCAGAGAACTAATGGAAGTAATAAATCTAATCTAATCTTACTTTGCTCACTTTCCTCGAGAAGACGGTTGGACTGATTTCGATTAAACATTATATCGTTTGTATTAGAGTAACATAGTTACTATCGTTAAAATTTTCATCTGCCAAATTGAGAGGTGGAAATGTTGACAGTTTCCAGAAAATTGCCATAAACTTGATATCGTTGTTAGATAGACGTTTTAGCTACATAACACTGTCACGATTGTCATTTTTAATCTAAATGGCAATTTCACCAAATCATTTTTACAAAAGAAGGGCCGAACGGTTTTTGTCTGAAATGGTAAATGACATTGGTATTATCGTAGGTCTATCTTGGATTTAAAAGTTATCAATCTTAAACTCTCCTTATTAACAGTTTAATTTTCTTTAAAACAGTGATGAATTGGTAAATAACAAATTTTGAATAAGAAACAAAAAAGGATTATTAAATCTAAGGATAGTCCTCAACTCTATCACACATCATAGCTAAATCTTTGTGCGAAAAGGTAAATCTAGAACGACAAATGATTTCATTCCTATATGAAAAATGAGAAACCCAACTTGCTTTATACGCAACCTTAAGTTAGACTCACTAACATCTGAAACTGTAAATTATAAACTCATTTTTGCAACTAATACTTAAATTGTTATAAATTTAACCTGAAAATATGAAATAAGTATAATTAAGTCGATTGGTTATATAACAGAGACAGAACTTTGAGGACAGAGGCGTTAACTGGTGGGGGCGGCAAACTTTCACAAAAATATAATAACTTGTAATCTGAACAAAAAAATTTCAACCGTGAACAATACACAATAAAAGGTTTTAAATTGTGGAGCATCTGGGATTTAAATGCTTAAATAATAGGGTGGCGAATTTAGCGTACGCCCCACGCTACGACACTGTTTTTAAGGATTACTACGGCTATAGAATGATCCACAACCATTCCGAGAGGAGATTCTATTCTTTCTTATTCACTTTTCGAATCACAAACTTTATCTTAATGTGACGTCCTATGAAGGGAACAAGGAAATAATTAAGGTGAATTAAACTTAATATATTAGATATGCGACTCCACAGGAAGATATGAAACGAATAACGCTTCTTCCACGGCTCTTTGTTCCTTGCCTGCGTCTCAAAATAACTAGTTAAAAAGTTTTCCACATTCTTATATCAACTATTGCTTTACATTTAAGTTCAAAGTAAACAAGTAACGTAATTAATATTTAAAGTTTATTTATTTTCAAATTAATGGAGTCCATTAAGTGAGTAATTGAAAATTTTACTTAAATACATAATTTTGTAGTCCATGAGCTTTAAACCATAATACATTGATTTTGCACACGCTATTCAATTTCACATCAATTAATAGTTTACTTTGAGGTAAGTAATCGTTAGCACGTGTACGCTGAGTAAAGTAGTAAAAGATAAAAAGGTGAAAATACTGTTTTTATTATTTGTTTCGTGAATGCGTGTTACGTTAATCTCAAAAACCTCTATTATTCAATTTTTACATATTTTAAATAAGTAGGTGTCGAGTAAAATTATTATTCATTGTAATAGAAAAATACAAATATGAATGAAATTAAAAATTTTATCTATTGGTGATGTGCCATCTCAGTAAAATAGACAAAACTTTATTAAATTGAATAATATATTACTTCCAGTTAAAGGAAATCTGCAAATTAGGTATTAAATCAACGGTAAATACGTTGGAAAGAATCCTGGTATGAGTTTACAAAGAAGAGATTTTTCTCTGCGGTTCACTGTCTCCTACCAGCTCCACCATATGGATTTCAATTTGCCCCCCAAAACAGCAAATCAAGTTCGATCGAATCGGGCTGTCGATTGAGCTAACAGATTTGCTTGAAAACAGATGGAGAGAGAGAAAGAGTGAAGGTTGAAGAAGAAAAGCGGAAGGCAAATGAGAACGAGCGACAACAAAATGTTTTTGAGAAGGGATGAAAACCGCACTTGGCTTGAATAGCGTAATTCATTCTGATATATATTTAATACCAGGTAAAATTTCACATTTTTAAATGTCGTGTCCACTAGCGATATCTACTACTACTTCCTCTTATTATTCTACTTCAGCTAAGCACTACTTCTAGTGCAACAAATAATAATTATAAATTGAAATTCAATCTATGATGGGGGTACATGAAATTGCAGTAGAAATTTTTCGTATCCTAGATCCCTTGACTAAATATATTAAATATCCACAACAAATAATAACGACAAATTTTTTCATTATTCGAATTTTTCAATGAAAAATTCTAAGTGAAAAAAAATTTAAGGTTAGAAGAAATACTAAGTAAGGAAAGGAAATTTGTGTATTCACATAGATATTTTGTATTAATGATTTTATATTTATAAGAAGCTTGGTATAAGAAGCGATTGCACGGGAAGCATTATGATTCATCACTTCCTTGTTGACACAGCCAAAGCCCTTTAACGCTGCAAAATAGGATGCAGGAGGGAACCCAGATTGTCGTGTTACTACGAGGGTTTTGTTTATAATCGCATTACAAGTTCAATAGTACTTTTCGACCTCACACAAGAGCGCTGCAGCTCTCGGAATGAGTCTCTTCAAATATTAATATTAGAACAATTTATATATAATAGATAATGAAAAACAGAAATTATAATATACTCGTAAAACTGCTGCCTTGCTTTTGCAATTTAATAATACGTTTCGTCAATTAATAATAATCATTAAAGAAACGAGTGCTGCCGGATTACGCTTTCCGGACATAAATGACAGTGAAAAGTTTCAACAGCAATGTATAATTGGAAAATTTATGCATACGCAATACACATAACAACTGCTTTAAAAGTTTCATACATTGCGTATAAACAAAGTAAACGATAGAGTAGAAACTATTCGCGTTTTTCGGTATAATGATATTAGTTCCCTAGAAGACGAGTCACAGTTTGAAGTTTTATTAATGACAACACGCTTGTAGATGGTCTGAAAATTTGAATAATTGGTGACATCTTCCTTGGACATAACAAGGGATAGGACGATAGTTGGCCACGTGGGCCAGCTCCCCTCCGAAGCTAATTGGACGCTCATGAGACTTCCGCTGTGGCCATCGTTCCTAGCTCAAAATAAAAGAAATTTCTTCAACTTCAGACTAGCTTATACAAGTATATATCATAAATCTTCCCCGGTCCAAGATCAGGAAGTCAATTAGCTCCTGAGATCAGTAACGGAACTGTAGATCCTGTGTCGTATTTCCAACTAAAAATGTATGTCCTCCTGCACGGATCTACATTGAATTTATGTATATATAATGTTTATAATAAGCCTTATAATTTCATAGTAATGTGGATCCAGATTATAATTTATAACATGATAAAATTAATCTATTCTAAGCCTATTTCATAGAGAGAAAATAGTTATTGGACACTGCGTGAAAGAAGGAGCAAATTCCTTCAGAAAATTATTTAATATTTTAGTTCTAATATTTAAACGACAAAATGAAGACGATTTGAAGGGTTTATCTAAATGTAAATAATGAAACAGTACAAAATTAATTCTGTATGAATAATAATGTGAACAAATCAGGTAAAATACTAATTCCGAGAGTAATAAGTAATAATAAAACGAACTCCATCCAATTAGGTTGGCACCTTCAATAATATTGTTGAAATATACAACGGATTGATAGTTGTGTAATACAATGTTGTAATCATTTTTCTCAGATTAATAAATTTTGTCAGTATGATTTTTTTTTGTAACTGTTATACATCCATCCATGATGTAACACTTGATCTAATATATAGCTCGTTTTCTAATGACTAAAATTAATTCCGACAGCATTCACACGATAAACATTAGTGAATTTGGAAACCTTTTATGAAAAATTTTAAGGGAAATTTAGCATTATCTTCTCAAAATATCTTCAGCGTATTTGTATGGCCCACGTTAGATACGTTGTTACTATAACAATTTACTTAGGATATTGGTTTTTATAAATTTGGTTGCTACTTACACCTAAAATGTGACATGAATAAATAGAGTTGACTTTGATTTCGGACGTACTTGAAAGAGAGATTATCTATGCGGGGAAGTTTTACCGAATGGTGATTCTTTTGAAACAGACATATTTTTTAATACAGAGATTTCGTGAATGTTTTATGAATTGAAAGGCAACATCAAATTACAAAGATAAATATTTATTCATTCATATTGACGGAAGCCTAGCCAATGTAGAATAGATGCCAGAAACTTATAATAAATTAGATCGTTTTCCAGTATCACACTGGACTATAAACAATTAAAAATGTTTTATTACGTCTGCTTCATTCTCTATTGCGTGAACAGAATAATATTATCATTAATCGGACTGTGATTATTATTACTTCAAAAATACTGTTACTCTAATTTTGAAAGTAAAATAACTTTTTGCAAATTTGTGTTGTTAATTTTATTAATATACGAAGAGATCAATGTAACTATTAATTGTTGGCTAAAATGTAAAAATATTATAGAAACCGGGAGAGAATGAGGAAATTTTCATATATATACCCTTTGTTGTTTATTTATTTATCCATAACATTTTTTTATCTCTTTATTTATGGACAACATAATTTTTACTGTTGTTATTTAAGTAATTCAGTAAAAGGAGAAAAGATAATTATCTTTTAGTTAGTTATAATTCAAATAAAGGAGGTTACTCGTCAATCTAACTGTTCTACTTCTTTCCTTATTAATGTGTAGCCGATGATGGAGTTACTTTATTCCCGTCTATGGTTTAAGATGAATAGAAACTGTAGAAGTTCCGCAGGATCACTAACACCTTCACATACCAAACGTGCTTGTTAAACTTCCGGAGCTATTATAAGGTACCGAAAATTCGAGTAAGAGCTGAGAAATTAAATTTGAAGTGTAATCACAGAAAATAAAATTAATTAATAATTATAAGATGCAAGTTATTGTTTCGGTTTGTTAATATACGTATCAAATGCTCAAAATGAACATAATTTACGTTTGTTTCCGGACATTTAAAATCTAAATGCAAATATTAACTGTTTTAAATAACAATAAATTTTATAGAAATAAATGGAATTAATATTTGTAAACTATCCCAAAGTAAAACATTTATATTCTTCTTTCCGTTAATTAGTGCTTAGAAAAATGGGACTAATATGAAACGAGTCAATAACTAAACCGATGCTTACGTTTGTAAGGAAATTGCAATTTTTTAAAATAGATTTCAATATATACAGTACAGTAGTTTTAATTAGCATTAATGGTCAGTATTGAGTTCTACCTCTGATTATAACAGTAACAGCAAACTGTAAAAAGAGAAATACACGGACGGAATTAACATTTACCTAGCGGTTCAAAGGAAGTGTGTATAGAAATGTCCGAGTTTTGTTCGTTCTTAAATTACGTTAGAAATGGTTTTACTATAATCAGATAATGTGTATTAAAGACGAACAAAAGTATCTAGAAGACATTAAAATTTACTGACGCAAATGATATAGGGCTTAGACAGAATATGGAGTATAAATTGCCAGACAACGGAATTATTTCAAAATATAAGGAAAATAAATATAGAATATGTCTCAATTTGTCTCGAACGTTCGTAAGTTTCGGCGTGTCTATGTTTTTAGTATACTGTACTTCCGTGCAATCAAGAAATCTAGGAATGCAAAACATCGTTTTCTAAATTTGAGGGATAAATAATAGTGAGATTACGTTTTGTGAAAACTGCATGTTGAAAACTTTCTCCAGTGTATACTATATACATAATATTTGAGCATAAATATTATTAAGAACTAATTATTTAACCTTAAAATCAAAATAGTTTACATTAAACAGGCATCGAACTATAAAAGCATAATCAAAATAAATATCTATCCCTAATTAAGGTATGTAACTATGAAATAGTAAATAGTAAGCATTTATGATCGTCAAGGCCGTTGAATGAAACTCAGGAAATTATATCATTGTTTCAATACAGAATTGTGATAATATATTAAAGATACACAATAAGATAATTTACGAATAAGAACGACCTTTCTTCTGGATTAAATTACTCAAGATGAGAGATATAACAGTTTTGACAATTTCGTTACAGTAATTTTTTTTTCATTTTCCTATTCTAAAATGTAACAGTAATTGATAGTCGAGCGCCATAGAATTTCGAATAGTCAGAAGTATAATACATTGCTTCATGTTCGAGGCACAAAAGTACAGGATTTACGCATGTAACAGTTGGCCGGAATAGACTACCCCGAATACCTCAAATAAACTGAGTACAGACTTTAAAAAAGTCCAATAAATTCGGGTCAAAAATGGTTACGATCACCATCACAACATTGTAAATTGAGTACTAATGGGAAAAAACTGTAACTCTAAAAAACTAGGGTGTAAAAGCAATCACATATTAAAACTTACACATCAGTTAGATATTTAAATGAGATTTTTTTTCATTTCAAACAACTTCGGTTTCAATTTCGAGTTATAATTTTCATTAGATCGCTGACTACACATTTTTAATCAAGGGGCGATGAGAGTAAAGCAAACCATTAAAATCCATACAATAACGGAATATATTAACCCGAAACAGAATGCATATCCATGTATAAAAAAGAAACGCTTATTATTGAATCACAATAGTGTGTTCAATCGTATTGCATCAGTAAATAACATATTGCGCTCAGGCCACAATTATGGCCTCATGCGGAGTTACATTATTTCAATTTCACCATAGTCACCATGATCACAGAGTTGATTCTATCGTTGGGATTTCATTCGATTGTTGATTCTTAACCATTTATCTCTCACAACGTTCCAAAATAGCAAAGAAGTTATAATTTTTAATGAGGTACATGTTAGCTGATGGAGGAGGACAACAGACACAGCACCGTGCCATCGCGGCGTCCGGTTCCGGTACTTACTTGCGAAGCGGGGATCTCCGGCCGTCGCGGCGCCGTACCAACCCGAGTTGCCGTAATGTGCGGAGATGTCGGAACCGTTGCAGTATTGCGCCGCCCCCGCGAACTGGTGATGGTGCGACAGCTGCATGTAGGCCGGTACGGGAGGAGGCGGGACCGGGGGCGGCGGGCTGTGCGTCGCTACGCCGCCGGTGCCGGCCGCACCAGAGCTGGACGACGAGCTGCGGTAGGGCGACGCCTGGGGCTGCGGCTCGTCCACGGGGCTAAGAATGTCCGATACGGAGAAGGGCGTCGTATGCTGTTGGTGGGGGTGGTGGCGGGGACTGAGCGACATGCCGGCCAGGTCCGCCGCCCCCAGCTCCGGCAGCAAGTCCGCCACGGCGGCGGCGGACCGCTGCAGGGCCTCCTGCTCCTGCTGGCTCAGGTTCGCCAGCAGCGAGAAACCGCCGGACACCGCCAGAGTCATCGCACACAGCACAGTGACGCGCCGCAGCTCCGCAAGGGGCGGCGCCCGCAATCCCCGCCCTCCTGCGCGCGCACACGCCTCCCGCTGCGGGCGCGCCGGCGGGAGAGGGGGAGGGGGATGGCAGCTTGCTACCCTGCATCAGCACTAAATATTACTTCCAAATCGGCATTTAACACTATTTTTGGCATCTTTTGTCGTACGGAGACCGCAATGATTGCTGCACCAAGCGTTCAACCATATCGACCTAAATCCTCCTAACAGATTATCAACTAACACGGATAATAAATTCAATTTTATCTGCAATTTTTGCCGGAATCGATATAGATACTTAAAAGAAAACAATTGGTTGATATCATATAGAAAAACAGATAAAATATCTTGAATAAGTTTCAGCAGATACAAAAATTGTATTTGATACCCAATATGCTGCTTGAGTTGACAGCGAAAGAGAAATAGGCTGGAAAGTTTTCACTGTTCAAACGATCAGAGATCATGTACAGTGTGGGTTTTTCAGCGTTCGAAAATTAGAGTAGTGGAACAATGAGAGAAAGCATAGAATAGACTTGGATTAAATCTAATTCTCCAGTCTTTTGCTAATAGCTCTGACAACTTCAAGGTGACATAGCTCGTAAATAATTCGTATAGTAGATTTCCGGTATCAATTCTTGGAATTAGATATGTATTCAACGTTTTTCTTCCGCTATTACGTGCGGGGCTGAGTTTAACAGAATGGCTGTAGTAGGTCCTTTTCCTATGTGATTTTGTCTCCTACTGTCGCGATTACATCAGTTATTCCATCCTTAAATAGGCCTATCATTCTTTCCTCTCTCGCGTACTGTAAATCACTTTGTCTAAATCTGTCTAACATTCTTAGAATTCTCTTAATAGTTGTACTAATTGAGTAACAGTTCTATAATAATACGAAAATAAATTATGGTGTATAAGGCGACGTACATGATGTGAAAAGTATTTTTCAGAAGATGCAACGTAGATCAAGGAAGACTGCGTTCCAGTCAAAGAAATACAGTACTTTGGTGGATGATAGAATAATAAAATATAAGGTGCCTCATAGATGATGGAACAAACTAGGGTCACAAAAGTAAATTATACTCATTGATAACAGCCGCAAGAAATATAGTGCTCATGATAAATGTAAATTCTTTGTCCCTCTGCTTCAATGAAGTGTCACCTGATTCAATACTCGATATTTCCTATTCATTGTGCCCAAGTTAGTAAGTAATGAACATGCTCAATTTTCTTCGTTACTACTTCTTCACACCCTCTTTAGATCGATACTTGTGTCAAAGTGCCGTATCTGTTTCCCTTACTGTTTAAAACGTGGGAATAAAACAAAATACATTTTAGTACGGATTACTTTCAGTTTATTTTACAGTATTGATATATACGATTTGTTGAAATAAAGTTGGACAGAATACTGGCGGAATGACAACGCTCCAGGCTAAATCCGATACGAACGATACTTTCAATCACAGTGAAATTATAACACTAATACGCATTTTGAGAAACACCAAAATAAAAACGAATAAACATTATATTTTTGGTTAAGGAAAAGTTACTATGTTCAGACTGAAATAAAGAAAGTAGAAACTCTGGCAGTATTTAGTTTTCTTATTCGTGGAAGTTGTTAAAATCTCTCTCTGACAGCGATTTGGAAAAATTCACAACATTGAACTTTATTGAACTAGTAAGGTCAAAATATTATCAAACATTACTAGGAAAAATTGACGTAAAATTTATGACTGTGTTTCTTGGCCACGGAGAACTTATCGCAGATGACCTTAAGCAATTTCGTGGCAAGTTACTCAAATTCCAGAGAGACGGAATATATATTGAGAGAAATATGTGCTGTTGTTGTTCCCGGAGAATTTGACAGCAAGAAAGTAGTTAACTACCCACTAATTAGTCCTAAAATTTATACAATAATTAATTGTTCGAGTTGCAGCAGTTTAAGTTTTTCTGAAACGAATCTGTTCTTATTATTAGGAATTATAATTTCTTCCATGAATTACATTAAAAAAGTAATTCGTCCGTTAGTAAATACTGATTTCATCATACAGAGTCCACCTGTTTCGTTGCCCGCTAGTGTTAGAGTTGTCCATGGGGGAACTCAAATTCAATAATACCATAATATTCATATAAATTAATCCTTAAACTTCATCGGAGGGCACATTAATTTTTCAGAATGTGAGTCGTCTTTTCTGTAGCAATAGCAATGAGTCTATCAAAAATTGTAAAGTAAAATGAATAAACTAAAAGCGTTTTACGTCGTGGAATTCTTTTTGTAAGCCGCGAGGCATAGCTGAAATAATTCGGTACGAAGGGTCTCTGACTAAATGACTGTGATTTGAATGAGCCAGGTGCATTGCGTGCGCCGATAAGATCTGGGGCACACAAAGCTTATCACAACACAGCTGCCACCTGGCGGGCTCGGGCCGCACTCACATTGCTGGCTAATCGATTGAAAATGACTCCAGCAGATCGCCGTAATACTCGTAGCAGAGCCAAGTTTGTTACTGTCATTTAATCAGGAATCAAAACCGCCGATGATAGTCCTCGCTCAAAACATTGGATTTCATTTCTTTCGAAATGCCACCCTCCGCCGATATTTCATGTTCTAAGAAGATTCTCGGTTCAATTAGTGTTTATAGCCAATTTCCGCAAGACTAATTTCCATCATGTTCTTATAACAGCTGCTGTGAATCAGCTGATATATGTCTTTTGCTGACACCAAGTCTGAATTAATATTTGTCGTCTTTACATTGGCCTTCGCTAATAGCGCCTCCAGTCCAGGATACTTCTTACTAACTTAGAATACGTGTTCACAATTTTTCCATATGGTTGTATCGCAAGACACCAAATTGTCTGGGTCATTTCATGTTAAGTGACCAAGGGGTTCCCGCGCGATCATTTCCGATTTTGATGAAATTTGGACAGTTTGTACTATTAATCCTATAATGAACATACGCATTTCTGGCTGAGATACGAAGAAACAAATGCATATTTCGAACTGAAGTTTTGCATATGTTCATTTAAGGCTTCATAGTACAAACTGTACAAATTTCATCAAAACCGGAAATGGTCGTGCGCTTATCCTTCTTTAATGATGGCCTCTTCTGCTGGTTTGTGGACGCTGCGTTTAAATGACAATCATAATGTAACCTACTATCGTATGTAAATGCAGCTCTGCGCGCTACATATTACTTTCTGCCCACAATTAGCAGAAAGTAGAAAGATTCAATAAGAATAAAAAACTATAGATTTTCGCTAAACGATTTTTTAAGTATTTTTTATGTTGAACCAGTTTTGATTTATTAAGCTTTCCTATGATTGAATTGATTCGTGTTAAGCTTTTTCATTGTTTTTAATTTTCTTATTTCGTGCAACGTCTCAGAAGGTTGTTTGCTAAGAGCATATGCTCCTGTTTGAGTGGAGCGCCTCGCAGGGTGAGATTGTCCCTGGCGATAGCGACTGTGTAAGTAGCCCTTGTCCAACGACTTGTAAAAGTGATACGTTTGACAAATTCGTTGGGTAGGAGTTAGCGAAGCGGCGAGAGTAGATTCCTGTGGTGCTCTCTGGGGGGCTCGTGAGAACACGTCACGTCCACCTTCCAGGCCGCTGCGCCAACAACCCACGCGAAAAATATTAACTGCTACCCGCTGAGCTACCTCCCTTCATTGTTGCCACCCCAGAATCCGTTCTAAACTTGTTATGTACTGCTTAGAAAATGTTAGCGCCCGACCATAACGTTAAGTCAGTTTCGCACCAGCCTAACTCTCACTGCAGTTTTATTTACTGTGTTCATATTCATCAAACTGTATAAAAAATTATATATCTTAAAAATCAAATTTATTCTTCTTGCTTACCTCTGCAGCCCCTATCGGGTCGACTGCAGACTGTAATCTTACATGACACATTCCGAATTTGGAGTGATGTGGTCAGCGTATCGATTCTCCAGCAGTAAAACTAAACTACTTTTTAATATTAGTATTCTTTACACAAGTAAACGTAAAATAAAGCATTCCTATGCTACTTGACTATTTAGAAAAAGAACACAAGAATAAGTCAGATTTTCTAAGAAGGCGCATAACTCTATATATTAACTCAATACGTATCTAGAAGAATATGGAAAAATGCACTCAGGACAAAATGGTGGATATAGTTTTCTTATGTAAATTTGTTTCTCAATTTCTGGAGTAGCTCTTATAAAAAGGAAATAAATCCACCTTGCTCAAGATTGTGTTCAAGAAGTCTACATCCAATGGTGACAATTCGCATATATGGAAAAATGATCTTATGATTGGTGGAGGTCTCTTTTCTGTTAAGTGAAGATTACTTAGTTTTATGTGCCCAGTCCTAATCCTTGAGATGACGATTTGACCTACGCGATATAGCTTCGGATTTGTAGTCAATTTGAAAAAAATTGTAACGGTTAAGATTGGAGGATAATTTATTTTGAAATCTGATTTGGCAAATTGATTGACAGTTGTATTTTCTGTTATGCCTTGTTGTGAGGGTATCCACGCTACTGTCATTTTCATTACAGGTTTGGTTAATTGATGGTATATTTCACTAATCATGGTAATAATTTCAGATATCGTTTTCTTGTCTGCAATCGTCTGGATAACCATGATTTACCTTCTTTGTTTACACAATGTGTTCCAGTGTCATCAGTAAGGAATACAATTCTGCGCTTTGAATTGAGGAATGTGTGTTGAGGGTTTTCTTTGAACTTTTATTATTTTCAAAGTATACGACAATGCTAGTAGCATTAGAGTTTTTAGCCCTGTCTAATATCTATATCATTGTGGTTTCTGTATTTCTGTCTCATTACTTGAAATTAATTTCTCCATTCTTCTGAGTACAGCCATTGTTTTTGAAATATTGCCGAGGAGATGTCTGTTTCTACAGTAGTTAGTGAACATGGTGGAATTTGGAAGGTACGATTCAGATAAGGGGGTAATAGATTATTATTTTAGGATGAATAATTATTATAAATATTACATTTAAAATTTATTAATGGTAATATCGCTAAGCAGATTATGGAGGATGTAAGTTATGCTACTTATAAGGAATGGAAAAGCTTGCTCAAGATAGGTTAGCATGAAGGGTTGCATCAGACAGGTCGTAGGACTGAATACCACAACAACAACAACAATGGCAATATACATGAAGATTTTGGTAAAAACATAATTATACCCATTCCGAAGCAGACTGGGGCTGATAGATGCGAACAGCACGGGAGAATTAATTTAGTATCTAATACATGCAAAATAATTATTTTCTTCGTCTAAAATTTCCAGATTTTGCCAATCGAAATTGTGATTATTAATATTTATGTGTTTGTACAAAAGTGTGTGATAAATTTATATCCTGACTTATTTGCCGTCTTTTTATTTATATTCTGTATTATTAAATATGCTTCCAAAAATCAGGTTCAGCTTCTAAAATGCGACGTTTATTTATTCAAGCAACCAAGCCTCTTTCAAAACAATCTCATCTCAACGATGCTCCTCCTCTCTCTCCACACATCCTCTCCCCAAAAATGTACCTCTTCTTCGCGTGCGCCCAAAGACAATTTCCTCTTCTTCTTATTAGATAAAACAATAAACTAGTTAATTTACAAGATTTATTCCAGCGATTATTGCATGTAATCATGTAATAGAAGAGGTGAAGGACACCGTTCAGTAGTAACGCGGAAGCAGTCGCTGGGTGGATAAATGTTAGGATGAATGGGTTTGTGGTTTTAGTCTTGAAGACTTTCACAGTTTCCCCCTTAAGAAAATAGCACGGTTCGGAGCGTGACTGTTATCCCGCTCCTTTAGGACCAAGTTACTCGTCGCTCCATAAGCGGCACTATAAAAACAACACTATTAGTAAAATAAAGGCCGGAAAAGCAAAAGGTTTAGTTGGATGATGTAGAGTGTATAGCACAGAAGAGAATAGAGGGAATACAGGTGAAGGTCATGTAACGAATAAAAGGCAGGGGCAGCAAATAAGTTATTATAAACAATATAATGAAGCGTTACTTACCGTAAAGTAAGACATAAAATCACAGCCAACGACAATAATAATTTTTTATATTCCAACAAGTGCCGCAGAGGAATAAGATAATGATAAAATCTAGGAAGGAAAGGAGGAAATACTGACATTTGTCTAAGAAAACAAGAATTTGATAATAATTGGTTAATGGAAATTTGTAATAGGACAGAGAATAGAAAGTTATGTAGTTGGGGACTATGGACTTGGTGAAATGAATGAAAGGAGAGACAGGCTAGTAGAATTTTGCATGGAGCACAAAGTAGTAATGACAAATGCCTAGTTAAAGAATCATGAAAAAAAGCTCCACACTTGGAAGAAGCCGGAGGATACGGGAAGGAACCAATTGAACTACATAATGGTGAGACACAGATATATGAATCAGGTTCTGGAATGTAAACCTATGCAGGAACAGATGTGAACTCGGACCATAATCTGTTGAAGGAATTAAAACAAAGTGATGGGAATTAGAGAAACTGAAACAAGAAAAGGTGTTTCAGAGTTTGAAATCAAGAGAAGATTAATAGAGAAAGGAGAAAGAAACAATATAGAATAGAAATGGGCACGATTGAAGGAAGAAATGACTAGAGCAGCCGACGAAAAATTTGGAAAAATTTGGAAGAATAGCTCAGGAAATGATAACACAAGAAATAATAAATATGGTTCATGAAAGGCGTAAATATAAAAACACGATAGATTAAAATGATAAAGTGCAGTACAGGCACCTGATGAAAGATATAGTTCATGCCTGTTCCGTAAACAGAATACCAGAAGATTTTAGGAACAATATAATTATCCCTATACTGAAGGAGACTGGGGCTGATAGATGCGAACAGCACAGGGCAAATTATTAACGAAATTAATGTATAGGAAGATGGAACAACAAATAGAACGAGAATTAGGAGATCAGTTTGGTTTTAGGAAGAATGTAGGGACAAGAGAAGCTATATTGACTTTACGGCTAATTTTAGAAGACAAGATAAGAAAAAAACGGCCAACGTTCATGGCATTTGTAGATATAGAAAAAGAGTTTGATAATATAAAGTGTAATACACTATTAAAGATTTTGAAGAGCACGGGAATAAAATGTCGAGAAAGGAGGCTTATACATAACCTTTACAGAAGACAGGCAGCAGTAATTAGAATAGAAGATCATGAAAAGAAAGCCGTAATTAAGAAAGGAGTATGACAAGAATGCAGTCTGTCACCCTTGATGTTTAACTTAAATAGAACAGCCGATGAGGAAAGTTAAAAATGAGTATGGAAAAGGAATCAAACTTCAAGGAGAATAAATAGAAACCCGAAAGTTTGCAGATGATATTATAGTATAGGGGAGATTTGGGAAACAATAAATGCTATGAACGTGATTCTAGAGGAAGAGCATAACATGAGGATTAATTGTGGGAAAACCAAGGTAATGGAGTATAGTATGGGAAACAGTGGAATAACAAATGGTGTTAGATTGGGAAGGGATATTTTGACGGAAGTTAAGGAATTATGTTACTTGGGAAGCGTTATAACTTGAGTAGGATAGCTCGGGCAAGAAAGGCCTACGCGGAAGAGAGGAATTTACTTACGGGTAATACAAGTGTGAATATTAGGAAATCGTTGCTAAAAATGTCCGTATGGAGCGTGGTTTTATATGGGTGCGAAATGTGGACAATAGGAGTGGCGGAAAGGAAAAGAATAGAAGGTTTTGAAATGTGGTGCTATATGAGAATGCTGAAAAGCAGATGAGTGGATAGAATAACTAACGAAGAAGTTCTTACCAGTATAAAGGAAGAGCGAACATTATGGAGGGCGTTGACCAAGAGAAGGGATAGATTAATAGGCCACGTTTTAAGACATGAGGGTCTTGTAAAATTAGCATTAGAGGGAAGTGTGTAGGGTAAGAACAGGAGAGGGAAGACAAGGATAGAATTCGCTAAGAATATTAGGCAGGATGTGGGATGTGCTACCTATGCGGAAATTAAAAGGGTTGAGCCCAGTATATGCAAATACTATTACGCTAATTATAAGCCTGAATAAATTAAGTTAAGCAATTTCCCTTCTTCTGTCCCTAAATAATTTTACACTCTTCGGAAAAGTCGCTAGTAGACTTGTAGGCAAGGCTTTTACGGTCATATTTACGAAAGAGTATTTACCCACGTCCGTTCGTTGTCTTCTCTGATTAATTTTAAATGGATGATCATTTCTCGCTACATAAGTCGGTAAATGAATACGAGTTTTGATATGACTCCAGGCCGGTTCGTCTGTATACGCTTTGTACACTGGCCAAAGCCTGGCCCTTTTTCTACTCCATGCCTCTAGAAATATTTGCTTTTGCTGTCCGGTTTTGAAGCCGGTCCAACGCGTGTATCTGATTCCAACACACCGCCCCATACTCAAGGATAGGCCCGCAGTTATCTCCGAGTCCCCCTCCCGGCGCCGGGAAAACCCCCCTTTTCCTGCCCAGAGAGACCTTCTTACTGAAATTTTAAATCATTTAAAACTACATAAATTGAAATTAAAATTGGCGTTACATCATATAATAAGACAGTTAGTAAATATAATAATACACTATATATTTACTAAAATATTAATATAGTAACTTAAGAAAATACTGTATTATAAATATTGCTTAATTTAATGGTGTCATTCTGAGAGTTAACGGTGCTCTCATTTGTTTTAATATATAACATTTCCGATAAATTGATTTGTATAAATTTATTTCTATGTCTAAAATTTTAACGTTTTCCAATTTAAATCATGATTCTCCTCGAGTCTATATGTTGTGATCACATTATGGTTACAAGTTTTATAGTTTTTTTTGTATTATTTTAGTCTGGTTTCCAAAGCCCGTTTATTCTGTCCTATGTAACATTTCTTGCAATTATACTCGGATCAATTAATTTGGAAAATAACATTGTTGCTTTTCTTTATCAATTTTTTATTTCCCTTTTTTAATAATACCCCTAAGTTTATTATTAATTTTGAATACAATTTTGAAACCGAAATTCGTTAACATTCTTTTTAATTTTTCACTTACGTAACCATAACATGGCAACATAATATACATTTATTTGGGATCTCATTAATACTATTGTTCCGATGTTTGTATTTTTGTTCGGATAATGTTTTAGTTATATATTTGTTAATAAACTGTTGAGGATAGGCATTATTGATTGTTTTTTACTGTTGTGATGTTTTCTTTGTGTAATTTACGGTTGGATGATAAAAGATCTTTATCTATGAGATCATATACCATAGCTTTCTTTTGATGTATGGGATGGTTGGATCAAAAATTTAATACTCTTCCGGAATAAGTTGGTTTTTGGAACCAATTTGTTTCAATAATGCCATTATTATTGATGACATTAACATCTAAAAAATTTATTTTATCATTGGTTTCCAATTCATTTGTGAACTGGAGTTTATATTGGTATTCATTAAAAATTTGGATGATATTTTTAATTTCACTTTTTTTAACAATGCAGAAAATATCATTAACATGTCTGTGGTATGAAATCAGTTTGCTATCCAGTAAGTTTAAACAATGAGTTTCAAGGTCCCTCATAACCAATTCAGGAAAGACAGATGACAATGGTGAGTCCATTGGAGAACCATCGATCTGTTGGTAACATTTATTGATGAATTTGAAAATGGTTGAGTGTAGAATTAAATTAAGAGCAGATTCCATTTCCTTTCCACGGAATGCCACTACAGTTTTTTATTGTATTCCCCAACGAGATTCAATGCTACGGCATTTTGGTAAAAAGAGCTGTATATCATAACATATCCATTGGGAATATGTGAATTCTTCGCTTTATTTATAAAATCTAGACTGCTATTTACGGTGTGATTTTTTCCGTTAGATCGTGTGTTAAAATTTCCAATAAAAATTTTGAAAAATTGTGTAATGGGCTACCATTAGATGACACTGTTAGTCTGTAGTTAGTTTGTGAATTTTTGGTTAAGCATATGCTTGAGACAAATTAGTTGAAGTTAGAAATAACCGGTAGTATTCAACGTCTCAGATGTAATTTTTGTTCTTCCAACGTTTTAGCAAGTCTTTAAAACAAATGATAATGTTTTTAGTGGGTCTAAAGAAATAAATTTGTAAATAGTGTCATCTGTTAGTAAGCTATTAACGTTGTTGACATATTCCAATTTTTCACCAAAACTGTTACATTTCCTTATCAGCTTTGGTGAACATTAAATTTGGATTATCTCTTAAAATTTGTTAGTCTGACTGATATCTTCGAATAGTTCTTGGCGAATGATGTATGTATATATCTTTTAGAACATTTTTGGGTATTGTAAATACATTCTACTGTTAATTTCCGGATTGTGTTTTAATATTATTTGGAAAAAAATATAATTTAACCTCTATTTCTTTTATATTTCATATTATGTCATTTTTACAAATTTTGTTTTACTCAATATTGAATTTTTCACCTAATGAAACAACCTTTCTTACTGCTAGTGGTACTGCATTATCAGTGAGATTAACAAACCACTTATCATTACTGGAATTCCCATAAGAAAACATAAATACAACCTTTCAATGTTTACCTCTGACTACAAAAATAAGGTATATTTATCTTAGTATATGGATAACACTATTTTTAAATTTGCGAAAAACATTCTACTACCTTTATAAATTGCAACATTTTATTTGATTGCAGATTGGTAGTCTCTTATCTATTAGATGAAGATGAGTTAGTTTGCTGTGGCCAGTCCTAATTATTGACATGACAAATTGCTCTCTTCCATTTCGGTTCAGTCTTGTATTTAATTTGTTGAACTTTGTGATAAAATGTCAGTGTGAGTTTTCTCTCGCAAGTATTTTCCTTCAGATTGACTGCGGGGCTCACCTGATGATGTCGGGAATGCCTCGTACTCTCTCTGGGGTTTTTATCACCTATGTTACTGGGGGCGTAGACCTTGGGCTTACGGTAAGAGTTGTCCGCTGATCCCATTGGATCAGTCGTCCAACTGCCTCCTGAAACTGGTGTAGACACGGAGAACGGAATGCTGCGAATCCACAGCAAACTCATCCCCCGTCATTCGGAAAGGCGTGAGAATAGTACCCAATTTCCCGACCTACGTAAGCAGGTTTTCTAGGGGTTTTCCCTGCATCTCTTTCAGGTGAAACACCGGATAGGATCCTTAAATTACAACCCGGGGGCCCTAGTCAATCCTTGGCTACCTTGCTCGACCATCCACATCCTTCCTTTTAAAATCCCTTCCTATGGTATTAAAGGGGAGTTGCCTGTTTCAGGATCACCCTCATGTAACCTGATAACCAAAAAGAAGTGATGGTTCGATGTGTTGATCGAATTTTTAATTTTTTGTAGTTTTCGTCCCATTATTTTTCCAATTTCTCTTTAATTACATTCCAGACGTCTTGTAAAGTGTTGGTGTTTGTAGGAAATTTACTGTGGATCGTGTGGAGGCTGATTTGGCTAATCCATCGGCTGTTGTATTTGCTGTTATGCCTTGGTGTGAGGGTATCCATGCTACAGCAATTTGGAATCTAGATTTGGTTTCTTGATGGTATAGTCCACGAATCTTATTAATAATTTCAGATGTTGTGTTTTTGTCTGTTACCTTCCGGATAAGTGTTATATTAGTTATCTTTATTATTTTTATAAAAACTGATATCCTCTTCAAAACTATTTCACATTCCTCTCTACACAAAAAGAAAATGAAAATAATAAATCGTGAAAATGAGAGATATAAAACGAATATTTCGGATAATACTTAATTCGGGAGAAAATTTATTATAAAGTAAGTTATATTTTATTTTAGTATTTGGATAGCACTGTTTTTAAATTTGCAACATTTTAACTGATTGCAGGTTGTTGGATGTCACATATCTATTGGATGAAGATGAGTTCGTTAGCTTGATGAGAAACGGTGCTTATTGTACGTCTTGTGAGCTTTTTAAGTATTGTAGAACCAATCGTACTTTCTTCTGATCATTAAAGTATCTATGGTTTGCTGAATATTTTGTAATTATTGTGGTTTATATTTGGAATAATATTGGATTATCCCACGTTGATGAAGCTCCAGGTGTAGAAGTTGTTTTCAGCTCCTGCTCGGATGTTGGGGGAATGGGATGCCGACTTTCTTATTCTGACGCTGACGGTGTCACAGATGTCAGTTTTCGCAAGCTTAAGTTTGATAGCGACGAGGGCTCTAATCTATAGCCAATAAAAGGAGAGCTGTGATGGTAGCTTCCCGATCAATTAGGGATGCGTGGGAAGAGCCGCAGTTTACCCTCAGTGTAAGGGTGCAATGGAGCAGGAGGAGGCACAACAAGCTAATGAGGCGTGGCGGGGCACAACTGCGCCGCAGGGAACAGCCTCCATTCAAACTGATCGCTCATGTCATTCCTATTCATGTACACTATAAACAACATGCTGCCTATACCTTACGAACGGAGGCGGACACAATTCTTTCTTCTTTACGTACACGTTTCATTTTTTTTCTCAAAGATCGTTGCTCCCCAAGTATCTTTGGTCAGAGTTGTCCTTAATGCTTCTAATAGAGACGCATAGCTGTAATAATTGTAACCACAGAACATAGAATAGAATAGAAGCGGCAGCCCCCTCTGAAGGCTAAGTAAGCGAGTGTCGGCATCCCCCCGCCCCCCACACTACAATACCCGCTAGCCACTGTTGTGCTGCAAGCAAAGAATTTTCTACGTTTATGGGCAAAAATGAATAATGCATCACTTCTTTTTTGTAATAACTGGTTTACTTACATTATGTGGTAATACATTTATGAGACTAAGACGAATTACGAAACAATTCCGAAACAGAATTAAATTATTGTTCGTTGAATATAACGATTTTATTTCTTGCTCTGATTCGTTCTCTGTGCAATTCGTCATTAAGAGTTCTCACATGATGGTGCATTTGAATTTTCAAGTAAAGCTGTCCAATTTTCTTGATAAGTGACGAATAATGAGTTTATTAATCTGAAAAGTGATTAGTCTTGTTTTATGCTTTGTTTTATCAAAAATGATCATATAAGCCGCAGAGTCTGCTGTGAATTCGTTTCTTTTTCGAAGTAAATATATTTTCAGCAGCTGTGGTGTGACAAGAACAGAAAGGATAAGAAACGAATACAATTAGGAAGGAATGGGTGTTACATCACTAAATATCTTAGATACAATACGAGGTAGGAGGTTGAATTGGTATGGACATTTGAGACGAACGCCAGAGGTACGGTGGCCATTAAGAATATTTCACTGCCAACCCCCAAAACGAAAGAGAAAAGGAAGACCTAAACTTAAATGCTATGATGCAATGGAGGACTGATGTATTCGAGATGAAGATTGGAAAGATAATAGTAGGTGGAAGCTTGGATGTGAGAGACTCCGTATGGTGTACTTCCCACTCGCATTTATATATATATTTATTTTATATATATTGTAACATGAAACGTTACGAAGAACGATGCAGGCCAGCTTGCGAGTTGCAATTGTTGAGGAACTGACGCAACCCGGGCCAACAATGTGGTCTGGCGAGACGTTGAGTCGTCATGGGGTAATGGGAGAAGCGGGACGACGAGAGAATGACCACGCCCTGCAGATATAATGTTTTTCATGCTCTGATTGAAATTAAAACTATTAAAATCAATTTTTGGTGTTTTTATGAAAAATACCTGGCACCCTAAAGGAAGTAAGAAATCCTCGAATACGGAGGAACGACGGATATGCTACAATATATATATTGTCACAAACTTTACAAATATTAATAACTCACACATCTGGTAATATCAATCCTATACGGTCCTTTATTGTATGTAGGCCTTTCTCATTAGTAATGACGTTTTTCTCGATAGTTTTCAAACAGGTTTCACATTTCACCATCATTTTTAGTTTTCTGACTATGAATAGAGTAATTCAAGAAAATACATCACCTTAAAAAGTAATTGGTAGGAGATATGGTATAAATAATTTCATTATAATGTAATTGTTTATTGAATATAGACAGTTCCTATTTTATTATTAATTTATATTATACTCCATTCTTTAACCTGATATACATGCGAAAATATCTTACGTTAAATATCTCATAGATGCAAAATAGTATATAGGGGAATCGAACGTGAAATAAAATGCGTATTACGAGAAGATTTCTTTGTTTTACGAAGAGAAGCAATATTGACCCTTTGTCTAACTTTAGAAGACAGAATAAGAAAAAACAGGCGTACGTTAATGGCATTTGTATATTTAGCTATTTTGAAGACGACAGGAGAAACATATCGAAGAGTCATCCACAACTTCTACAGATAACAGTCAGAAGTAATTAGAATTGAAGGGCAAGAAAGGAGTAAGACAAGGATGCATGCTGTTTAACTCATTTATAGAACAGACGATGAAGAAAGTTAAAAATGAATATGAAAAGGGAATCAAACTACTAGGAGAAGAAATAAAAACCCTAATGTTTGCATATGATATGTAGTAGTAGGGGAGTCAGAAGAAGACTTGGAAAACATACTAAACGGCATGAACGTGATCCTGGAGGATGAGTGCAACATGAGGATTAATAGAGGGAAAACGAAGTGTGGTGATTCATGACCCCTACAGTCGGGTAAAGCAAAAATAATTTACTTTTTGTTATTTACGTATACAGGACGGAAGACGAGAATGGCTTGGTGGGGCCGAGTAGGCGGGAAATGTCGGCGGGAAAACGTCACCGTCTGCAACATTGTTGGCTGCAACATTGTTGATGGCCTGGAGTAGATTAGATTGGACAGTTGTTGCAGAGAGGCTGCCGGAGAGAGACGCTACGGAGAGACGAAGCAGTGGCAGAACAAGGCGACATGTATAAAATTTAGTTTCTGCACGTTTCGAGAAAGGAGATTCATTTGGTGGGAGTACAGAATATAAAAAGACAACATTTGATCTGAAGGAGAGGCGCTAAAGAATCTTAATATGAAGAAGACGTGACCCAGCAAAGGAACAACCGGCATACGAACAAAAACGAAGAACGACGTCATCAGGCGTTAACATCCGGTAACGGCAATTTGCCTCGGTTTTTCCACACAACCATTCTCGTCTGATTCGCGAATTTAATTTTCAACTATATCGTTCGTCATCCGCGTTCCCGGGAGCAGCCATTTAAGAAGCTGCGTAGATTATTATTTTTGCTTTTACCGACTGAGCTAATGATTAAATTGATATCGTAAATTTATATGTTGAGTTATATTTTTATTCAAATTAAATACATTATTATTATTATTGTTCGTTTGATTGTACAACAATATTTTTGATGGTGTAACCAATGAACACCACAGAAGGTAAGGGAGTGTAGTATGGGAAACAGTGGAATAACAAAGGTATAAATAGAGTAGGTTAGAATGCTTTCGCAGAGAAGGAAATTTACTTACTAATATAAATATAAATTGTGTATGTCAAATAATTTATTAATTACCTTCTAAAAATTAAACAAGCCTTTAGATTGATGAATAATTCAGTGTGAAGGGCTATGCGGGGAATAACTGTTTTGTCTCATTCCTTTGTGCTGCATCCGAATGCGGCGCAGCATGGCATGATTTAATAGCTTCACTAAGGCCTGGTACTGATAGTCGCGCGACAGAAGCGCGGCAGCAGCGTACGCATGGGAAGCGACTTGAATCATTGTTGACAGTCTGAACAAGGCAGACTGCTGGATTTTCAGTATTAATAAGATTTCTCTTTATACCAAACATGGAACTAGAAGATAATGTCGTTGGTTCTCTTTTGTATTTTAGCAACTTTACTCAAAATTGTGGTATCGAGGCACGAATTGTTTAGCTAAATATTATTATTTTCATTTACAAATTATGTTACGTATAAATCTTTTTCCGGTGAGTATTTGGCCTCAAAATGAAGACAAAATTTGCCGCGACAGATTTTTGTGGCGACTTTGGCTTGAACAGATATCGAAACGACCAGCTGCCATACTATATTGATCATAACACTACGTTCTGGGTTAGAAGTTGTATCGATAAGCCAAATTATCGCCACTAAAACTGATTTCACAAGGGCTAAAAGTTAACCTTTGCAGCGGCGCGTACGAGTTATCCAGGTGTCAGCCAGACCATTGAAGACGATCTTCTAAATTCTGAACCAGTGTACAATGAGATTTAATATTTTTCAAAAATTTCAGTTGGGGTCTGGGTTTACTTCCTTACAAAACCTATGAGATTTAGAAAGAGTCGCGTGCGAGTCATAAGCTGTTTTTGATCGAATTAACTTCATTTCATTTTCCCAATGGAATTTACTATTATTTCGTGCTGGAGGATAAAGTACAGTGACAAAATAGAATTGTATAAATTCTAGTATTAGTGAGTTCATTTATCAATATTATTCTTTCCAATAAAAATAATATGACACTTAAAAACTAAAAATAAATAACTTACGATGTAGCGCAGTAGAAGCCGCGTCCAATTTTTTACTGTTTATGGAAATTTTTATCTGACCGGATATGTAAATTAGAAATAGATAGGGTAGAAGTAGAGCGGTGTGCAGATACGAATTGGGGTATCATAGAAAGGAACAGGATAGTAATTTTAGAGAAATCGTTAGAAAACTTATATGACCAGTGGAAGGCAATTTCAGTAAGTAACATGAATGTGACCCCTAAGTGAGGAATCGAACTGCAAATGCCCCGTTTCGATAATGAAGAAAGACAAAATCTTAAGAAGTTTATAAATGAATTACAGGAGTACTTTGTAATTGTTAATATCCCAGAACATAAGAAAGCAAGAGTGATGAGACAGTGCTTAGGAGAGAAAATTGTGAATTGGTTAGATGTAGTGGTAGGGGAGGAGCAGAGATTTGATGTGCTTAAAAGAATATTTTTGGAAAGATTTTGGGATCAGAACAGAGGGTGATTGTAGAAACCTTGCATAATGGGAAATACAGAGGCAGTAAGGATGGGACGGATACCCCGTTGGGTGGTGAAGAACTTGTAAACAGAATCAAGTTCCATTTTGAGATGGAAATAATTAAAGCCATTGGCGAGGGGCAGAAATCTGTAATAGATATGCTGAAATTACTCAAATTCCTGGATGATGTAGAACAGGAAGAGAGGAGGAGGTCATATGTGGGAAAGACTTGGGATAGGGGACGGACGAAATGAATAGATATAGAAATCCCAGAGAAAATGTGAGTAATGAGGATAGGGATAATAATCGGATTACATGGAGACGTAATAACCAGCACATAGGAGAAAGGGGAAATTATAGATCTCAGCAGGCTAGAGAAGACAATCCTAGATCGAAGAAAAACTAAAACCTTCTTCAATGGCGAGTCCCGTGGTTGAGGAAGAAAAGAATAGGGACTACAAAAAAGTCAAATAATACCAATTTTTCTGAATGGGAAAGAGTTATTAGAAGAAATTGAGGATGAAGGAGAGGAGAAATCATCTGACCTTGAATTGTTATCTGTTGATATTGACATTGAGGAAGATGGGAAAAGAAGAGCCATTATTGACACTGGAGCTACATCTACGTTTATCAGTGAACAATTATATCTTGAGCTGATGGAAAGGAAAGCAATTCTAGAAGGCTTGCCAATAACTGGGATGAGAGTGTATGGAGCCACTTGGAAGAAATTTGAGAAAAGCAGTAAACAGATTCTTTTGAAGGTTAGAATTCAAGGTCAGGAGATGTTTATTAGATATATAGTAGTTAAGTCTTTGTACCTTTTGTATTGGGCTTGGATTGGATTATCAAGCATAAAGTAGTTTTGGATTTTAGTAAAAAGAGTGTCATATGGCTTTACCAAATGAGATAGCCAAGGAAATAGAAATAAAACTTGTATTTTTACTTGAAGAAGTGAATATGTCAAAGAAAATTGTAATTAGTTCCATGTGAATTTTTGTAAATATTTTGTAATTTTGATTAAGGACGTTGGTCAGTCAAATTGTTTACGACTGTGGTTCAGTGAGTGTCATATTATAAATTTGTACACTTTTTTAAATTCATTGGGGGCGGGGAAAATGTAACATGAAAAGTTACGAAGAACAATGCAGGCCAGCTTGCGAGTTGCAATTCTTGAGGAACTGACGCAACCTGGGCCAACAATGTGGTCTGGCGAGACGTTGGGTGGTCCGCAAAGAGACGTGGGAGTCGTCTTGGGGTGATTGGAGAAGCAGGTTGTGTCGGCGGGATGACGAGAGAATGACCACGCCCTGCAGATATAATTCTTTTTCGTTCTCTGATTGAAATTAAAACTATTTAAATCAATTTTTGGTGTTTTTATGAAAAATACCTGGCGCCCTAAAGGAATAAGAAATCATCGAATACGGAGGAACGGCTATATATATATATATATATATATATATATACATATATATATATATATTGTAACGACTCGTTACTTTTGTACACACATTTTGTTTCTTGTAATTTTATTGTGATGTGTCTCGCAGCTGCTACCTACTTCGATTGACATCTTACGTTACGTAGATGATGAGCGATAAAAATTCTAGTTAAAATTAATAAAAATGGTGATTCTTATTTCATTTATATTTGTTCCTTATCACAAAAATATTATTGAAAATATAATTTAACTATTATTTTCCCTGGAGGTTACGTAGTACGTGTATTGACAATGCTTAGTAAGGTTATATTATATATTATATTATTCGATTCGATATTAATAAATTTTGGTTAGGTCACAAATTTTGTGTTAGCTAACTCAGTGAAGAAAATAATAGGTTGTAACGCCCAACTCCCCCTTGGATGAATTAATTGATGGGGGGATTTATTCAAGAATTAACAAGGGTTTAAAACAATTTAATTTAATATTTAAAACCCGGCCAAAGCCCACTCTGACTCCACAATCACTGAATGTTGCGGACAGTAAACGCTCAACTATTAATAACCTAATCTAAAATATGACTACATAGATTTTGAAAGTTCATCTAAATACGAGACTTTTCACCGTCACTGGCGAAATGCTATATTATCGGTCGTTGCCCACACGCAGTAAAAAAGGGGAAGGGAGGGCTTACTGTTTGCAGGTCTCGGTGCGGCAGCCAAGATGTCCACGTTCCGCCTGGGTCCATGCATTCCGGCTCATCGGGGTCTCTGCTCTCCAACAATCGCTGTCCTCCCACCGTTCACAACACAATCTCCGTCTCCTTTGCTGCCTCAATCTGAACTCCTATTCTCCAAAAACTCCTGTCTACCTTGCCGTTCTCAGCATCAATCAATAATAATCTCCACACCGCCTTCCACAGCTAACATAGAAACCTCCAAAACCACACCAGTCCACTCTATTTTATAGGTCCCAGGCTTGCCCACTTCCTGAGGTTTTACAAATCCAGCTTCCTGTCCAGATGCCTTCAGACCGCTCCCAGGTCAACGACCGTCCACGATCAAAACATCTGACCTGACAAACACAATGGTCCTTACCCGTAGATTGCTGCAACGACAGACCGTGCACTTACCTCAGTTTCGTGAAAGTTATAACACGCCTAAAGGGCAAAATCACTTATTAAAAGGTATACATCAGTAAAAAGTGTTTAGTATATATGATCTTCGAAATAAGCAATTAGGAACCGAACTTAATTTAATAAATTCAGTCTTTATAGTACTGTCATAGTAATAAGAGTAAAAGTATATAAATAACTATGATTTTTTATTCTAGAAGAATTAAACGGATTTGTACAACTACAAATATTAAAAAATTTTCAAGAATTCTAAAATATGGAAAAAAGGAAACCAACAATTAGGTAAAAATATAGGCAATGTGTAATATTAATACATTCTTGGTCAAAAATTTAACTTTCAATTATAAAAAAAGAGATATCACATTATTGATTTATTGAATATAATTTTAGTCAAGACGTATCATTAATAATTTTAAAGAACATTTTTAAAAGGCTTAAAATAAAATTTTAATATAAATAGGATATTATAAGAAAACAATTAAAAGTTCAATTTTTTGTAAATGTTTTTTAATAAAACATAGTAGCATTTATAAACTGATATCTCATAAAGATAATTCACATCATAGTTGGGTAATAAATTACTTAAAAATCCGTAAAGTTTAATGTTTTTCACCGTGTACTTCCTCGCTGGAAAATTATTTTCCATAACTATCCAAAACACATAAAACTCACTTTCTAACATTTTTAGTCTCATTTATGGAGTAGATTAAGATTGTCGATAAAAATTAACAATTAATGGATGATATAAGGGGCGTGAACGTAGTTTTAAAGATCAGAGAAAAAATAAAATAATCCAAATAGCCAACTTTCGTAGAATGACAATAGTGAGGATAAAATAAATAATAGTGATAATAAAAAATAATAAAAGATAAGATTTATTATTAAAGGGAGTGCTATAATATGAAATTCAGTACATAACTTATATAGTATAGTCAATCCAAGTTGTACGTAACCATGACAAAATAAGAAGTAAAATTATTTATTTATAAAATATAATAGTAATTATAAATTCATATTAGTTTTTGAAATGTTATGCATTGTTTATTCACTTAATATTAAAAGCAAGACAGTTTATTTTCCCAATATTAACAGTTTTATAATTCAGGATATATGATCTTCTAGCTTTAAAAATTAATCTCCAACTATTTTTGTTCAGACAGCTTAGTTTTAAAATTTAATTAACTTCAACCTTACTCAGTAAAATATATATTAATTTTATTTCTCAAGTGACTAAATTAATAGATTAGATTTTATATGCCTGTTGAAGGTCTGCATCAGAACCGATATTTGTTGTATTTTAATTAAAGTTTACTTAAATGCTTGTATGTTTCTTGGGCTGTCCAATTTTGCACATTTTTTTATTTCGCAGTTTAGGTTAGTTAGCAATGGATTTCCCTTCATTTCAGCCTACATTTTCAACTTCAACAGAAGATCATTTGCGGCGTGACAAGGCAGTATTGTTTACGAAGTTCCTACTACCTGATTCACGAAGGGGAATGGGGAAAGGGGGATGCGTCCGACTTTGTCCGCTACGGACCACGTCCGCTCCACGAACGTCCGCTGGAAGCACGACGCCGGGCTCTAAACATGTGTATTCCGAGATGCTGAGTTTGATTCTGACATTAAAAAATGGAATAAAGTTATACTTCATCCCCTATGAGGAGTTGGAAGGGGGTAAAGCAAACTTCCGCATAAGTGTTGGAATAATTTCGACCAAATTTTGAACAGGTGTTCTTGGTGAACGAAAGAACACAATTAGTGTAATATACGACTACTACCACTTTGGACGGGGGTGGAGGGGCGGTTATTTTTTTTAAATCCGTGAACTGCCTTTATTTCCTTCTAATATATATTTTTGGGTCACATAATTCCATAGCTGAATTTCTTTGCCTGTAATTTCATCGTCGAAGGGCATTCACAGGGGTGGGGTTGTAGGAGGCGTCATATGAAAATAAAAATAAAAGTCAAGTTTGGTGTCGAATTCGGCGCCATGATAGTCTTTGAGTTTGATTCTGACATTCAGATTGTGACTTAAACTACAGTTAATACCCAAAACAGGGTGTGGGGCGTTGTAAAACACACATCTGCATAGTTCATTTAAAACACAGAACAATTTTGATAAGATTTTGTTTTAATATTACTCGCGACCCAAAATCTCCATATGGAGTGTAATTAACGTAATTTTTAAATATAATGAAAGCTCATATGTTCTTGAGGTCAATTACTTTTATAGTGTTCCGCCTACAATATTTGTGTATAATTTCCACCTCTTGTAGACGGTGAGGGGTGGGGATGGAAATGAGTCTTGTGAAAATAACAAGGAAACTATCGAGTTTGGTGTCGAAACCGGTTTCATGTGAGTCGTAGTGTTTCATTGTGACATTTAATATGCGATTTTAATAAAAATTCATCCCTTGAGGTGGGGGAGAATTTTTATTCTGTTACAGTACAAAAATTTTTTGTTGCCCTGATATTGTGCCGGGAGTATTTTTGCGTCTCTCTTGATACGTGGAGTATATTTAAAGATCGTATTGTAACATTTTCGATGCGGGTTAAATCATTTGATGACGAATAATTAAATAATAATATAAATAAATGCACGGGCAATGCCGATTTCCCATATAGTTAAATAAAGCAATATTTCAAGAACAGTTCAATTTGGTTAAACCTGTGGGAGCCAGCCGAATTCCACCTCTACGCAGAACGAGAGACGACTTCAATTACACCACATGTTACGTCATCGTCATCGAGACGCACACTCTGCTACATCGCTGACTACTTATCTCTGCACTTCGGGAGAAGACCAAGAAGAGAAAACGTCACGTAGCAGCAAAACCAATACACCCTAGCTTTTATATTCTATAATGTTCTTGGTTAGTAATACGCAACACAGTCGTTCGCAATTCTTCAACGCTAACGCATCGCATGGTTATCGTGACCGCATCTAAACGCAATATCGCTTAGCCAATAGTATTCACTATACATATTACCAGTTAAATAAAGCATATCTTGTTTATTCGTCATATTTGATCACAAAAAATTATTTATTTATTTTTCCTCTTTACATCAACGAAGTCGTGCTGCCACAAACCAAATTATTTTCAAAATTAACAACTGATAAAATTAGAATTAATTGTTTCAATCCAACTTCAAGGGACCCAGAAAAGGCCCCTCAGTTAAGAATCCCTGAAACTGCTCAATTTTTATTTCAAAATTTGTTTTTATGCAGTTCTGTGGTGTCTATGCAAATAAATCTATTTTAATGTTAAAATGTTCTGCATTAATTTTAACCTATTCAATTTGCTCATTTTATTTTCCTATATCTTCTGTGAAAATAATGTTTATTATAGTTACCATTTCTATATATCTGCTAGGGTAACTCCGAAAGCAAAGAACACTATTTTAATTTTTAATTCTATATCATTACTATTTTTACATCGCTTAGGAACAAAATTTCATATTTCAGAATAATCCCCTCCCTCCATATCAATTTCCTTAGGTCCCATTGGGCCTATATAGCCGCAAACATGGGGAATGTCTGGACCAGCACATTTGAGCGCCTATTTGGCGGCGTTCACTAAGGAGATATTATCTTCAAATCTTGTCCCACGTTCGGATTCCTTCAGTTTACCTCAAAGTAGGTAATCGCATGTAGGCAGATCATTAACCCTCTCCATATTCTTACGATTTAGTGCAATGTGGAGTCTGCGCTACGAAGAGTATCCCGAATATTGGCATGCTTCTTTCACAAAAACTCCTTACATCCTTTTCACCTCATGTGGATATTGCCCAACTTCCCGTTCTCACACCCCAGGAATTCTAAAACAACTTTTGACGAATATTCAGTGCAGCAACCACGCTATCACAGCGCCACTCACGAGTTAAAATAAATTTCAACGCAAGTGGGGAGGATGAATCTGTTTGTTGTTGAAGTAATCAGTCCTTAGACGGATCTGATGTACTCTCCATACTAACCTATTTCCGCACAACTAGCATCTCCCACCGTACATACTTACCTCTAATGCCAATTTTTCCAAGACGTTCATGTCTCAAAACGTAGCCTATTAATCTATCCCTTCTCTTGGCCAACGTCCTACATATTGTCCGCTCTTCCTCTATTCTTCTTAGAACTTCCTCATGAGTGATTCTATCCACCCAACTCATTCTCCTCTAACATCACATTTCAAAAACTTCTATTCTTTTCCTATCTGCAAGTCCTACCGCCCACGTTTCGCGCCACACTCCATACTAACATTTTTAGCAATGATTTCCTAATATTCACACTTATATTACCGGTAAGTAACTTCATTGTCTGTATCCTACTCTAGTTATTAAACTGCCCAAGCAGCAGAATTCCTTAACTTCCTTCAAAATATCCCTTCACAATCTAATACCCTTCGTTATTCCACTATTTCCCACGTTACATTCCATTACATTGGTTTTCCCTCTATTAATCCTCATATTGTACTCTTTCTTGAGGACCACGTTCGTGTCATTTGTTGTTTTCCATGTCCCCTATTATGTTTATTTATTCTCCTTGCAGTATGATTCCTTTTCCATGTTTTCTTTTATCTTCGCCGCCTGTTCTATATGTAAGTTAAAGTGCATGTCGACAAACTGCATCATTGTCGTACTCCTTTCTTGATTTGTGCTTCATTTTCTTGCCCTTTAATTCCAATTACTATTCACTGCCTCCTGTAGAAATTACGGATAACTCTTCGTTCTCGATATTTTATTCATGTTCTCTTCAAAATCCTTTGTAGTGTTTTCCAGTTTACATTATTAATGGCTTTTTCTAAATCTACAAATGTCACGAGCGTGGGCCTGTTTTTATTATTGTCTTCTAAAATTAGACGCAGAGTCAATATTGCTTCTTCTTAAAACCAAATTGATCTTCTCCTAACTCGTACCTATATCAAGTTCCACCCTGCTATATTGTATTTTCGTAAATATTTTGCACACGTGGGATACTAAACTAATAGCCCTGTTCTGTTCGCATCTGTCAGCCTCAGCTTCTCCGGTATAGGGATAATTACATTGTTACTAAATACATTCGGTATTCTTCCTGTTTCGTAGATTTCGTAATCTGTCCTGAATCGCCATGATACTGTTTCTCCGTCCGATGATCTTATCAACACCGCTGGCGCTTTTCCGTTGCTCAGATCTGTCAGCTCCCCGTCAAACTACGACCTCAATATTTTGTCCCCCAAATCTTTATCATCAACTTCCTATTCTTCTATTACTAACTCATCGAGGTTTCTATCGTGTACAGCTCTTCTAGATATTCCTTCCATTTTTCCGCCGTTTCTTCTTTATCCCAGGATTGGCTTTTAATTTACTCTTCTCCGAATGTTTGTTTTATTTTTCTATAAGCTGCGTCTTTTTTCTTTTCACCATGAAATCATCAATTTTATTTTGTATGTCTTTGCATCGAGAACTGTTTTGAGTTGTGACGGAGACGTTTTTTTCTGTACCACAGTGATATGCAGGGTGTAGCTACTCCAAGCGGGAACATCCACGAATGTAGCGTGTGCGAACCGTAGCGCCCGACCACTTCCTGTTACCGTTAGCAAATTATATTTCAAGCCTTAGGTTCAAGTAACGTTTAAGCCAGAATCTGTATCGCAGACGCTCCTTAACGTCTACCAGCAGTACCTTCTGTTATGTAATATAAAAGAAATAGGCTATTGAAACACTAAATTGCAATTTTTATGTACTAAATGAAGCATTTAATTGGGGAATGGTTGTGAAGCAATTGAAAGCTAAAATCAAATGTCTACAGACAAGGACTATACAAAATTGATAGAGAGTATTGTAGATATTTGAAAGAATCACCAGTTACTAGATAACGTATAGTAACTTGAAGTGTTGTTGCTACTGAGATTGCCATTTTCATTTCTTTGTCTTTTTTTAGAATTGCATCTACTGTCTGCAGTAAAACATCATGATGGCTACAGTTTAAACCAAATGATGTTCCTTCTCTCGGTAAGCTGCTCACGTCTTTCTGTCCATGATTATACTTACGATTTGCTTTGCCTTAGTTTAAGCTTTCCTCTTTTTTTATAGCAAAAACTAAAATAACGAGTCCCGCGAGACATTTTGTAGGAACAAAATAAGACTGAGATACTGGTAACTAGCTCACTAGCAACTGTTTCTTTACGGTGACAATCTATATGAGAATAGTCTAATAAATGGCAACTCCAACAGGAAGGGAATATGACAGGAAAATTGAGAAAGGGAAAAGAATGAATTAAGCTTTAGTTTAATAATACCTGGTATTCATCTGAAATTTAGGCCAAAGCCAAAAAAACATGCATCAATTATGTCGGGCCTCACGCCCTTCCGAATGACAATAGAGAAGTTTTCAATGTTGTCGCATTCGTGCCTCCAATTTTTGAGGCACAAGGTCTGTGACCCCAGACCAGACACCGCCAAAAACAGACAAGAATGCCTCGTCAACTCATAAACTTAAAAACAGAGAAAGAACGAGCCATCCCAGAAAGTAAGATCCATCATCTCTTCGCGGAGAAGCCATTGCGACACCTGTTCAGCTCTCAAAGGTGTTCCTCGATCAAATAGGATCAGAGAAAGTAACCACTATAGAGTCTCCACACAGAGACAGTTGTGATATTGAAGATCAGACAACCATTTCGGAATTTATGAGGGTGATCCTGAAACAGGCAACTCCCCTTTAATAGAATAGGAAGGGACTTGAAAAGGGGGGATGTGGAAGGTAGAGCAAGGTAGCCCAGGGTTGACTAGGGCCCCCAGGCTATAGTGTAAGGATCCTACCCGGTGTTTCACCTAAATGTGATTCAGGGAAAATCCCTAGAAAACCTGCATCAGGTAGGTCGTGCTAGTGGGTACTACTCCTGCGTCCTTCTGATGACGGGAGACTGGATTGCTGCGGGAACACAACAAACCCGCCTCCGTGCCTTGTTCAGTATTGAGAGGCAGTTGGCCTACTGGTCCAATAGGATCAGTGAACAACTCTTACCGTATGCCGAAGGTCTTCGACCCCCGTACATACACCTCTCAAACTGCCCAAGGTCGTCTCAGCCTGCAGGAGTCTTAAATTAGCTACCTTGGCCATGGACCAAAGGGGGAGGGAAAGAGGAAAACCAGGAAGGAGGAAGTCAACCTCCACCTGGCTCTCACTCATTTTCCAGCAGGATATCTTCCTGCCCATATTGATGCGTTTAGGAGGCAGTTTTTTTTTATGGTTAACAGGCTACATGAGGGTGATCATGAAACAGGCAACTCCCCTTTAATAGCATAGGAAGGGAATTGAAAAGGGGGGATGCGGAAGGTAGAGCAAGGTAGCCAAGGGTTAACTAGGGCCCCCGGGCTATGGTTTAAGGATCCTACCCGGTGTTTCACCTAAAGAGATGCAGGGAAAACCCTAGAAAGCCTGCATCAGGTAGGTCGGGCATTGGGTACTATTCTCAGCCCTTCCGAATGACGGGAGACGAGTTTGCTGTGGGACGCATTCCCTTCTCCGTGTCTCCACCAATTTCAGGAGGCAATTGGCCGACTGGTCCAATGGGGTCAGCGGACAACTGTCAAGATCTGCAACTCCAGTAGATACACCTCTCAAAAGAGTCATAGGTGCCTCGGCACTCTGGGGAGAAATGCCTACGAGAGAAAGCTCTCGCAGGTATCCCCTCTTCAATCACTAGCAACTATGATGCACATGGCATGTAATGTGACCCGACTTTCAACTTAATTCGCAAATTATGTACAATATGGTATTAGCTAGTGAGCGTGATTACACTATCAGATAGTAGATAATAAACTCACTCAATGTAATCGACCACTTAGGATTGAGTTCATTGATTGGCTTCATCCCTCTTCCCTAACTTTCGCTTGGGGATGAAGATATTTTCGAGGGAGTGTATTTTGATTAAGGTTTGGACGTTTAATATTTGCGTTTTGCATCCATTAGCAATATTACATGGTAGCTTTAATGACGGTTTGACGAGCTGTCACTAGAGGGATGGCAAACATTGACACAGGTCGCGTGGCGGGAGTGGTGCTTGCTCGAGGGATAATAACGGGCTTACTCCTTAAACGCCCAGCACACAGTCAATACGACGCAGCCACCCTAATAACACAAGCCCGATTTACAATTCTATTCTAAAATTATATGAAATCATCGAAGACCTTTACCTGGCTTATTTTTTCTTTGTTCTGTGAATATTCCGGAATGAAGGCTATCCTCCGATCGGTTCAAAAAAGTTTTGTCAAGATGAAAAACTTAGTAAATGATGTTAATTTAAATATTCATGGGAATAACTATGTTGACGTAAATAGCAGTTCATTTTTCTGTAAATATTGTAACTTTTGTGTCATATCAGAAACAGTAAATTCACTTTCATCTTATTCTACAGAATTTTGTAACAGTCCTGATTAACCTAATAATGTTAACATTTATTAAAACTAAACAGAAATATTTGTGAAAGACATCTTTAAATGTATTAAAAATTTGGTTATAGACAAGAGTGCTTTCCATTTCCTTTACAAATATAATAAAATTAGGATGAGTGAGACTAAATATGTTCAATGTGTTTTATGTTATGTAAATAGTAGAATTAGGAATTCTTTGGTAACTTTTCATATTTATGTATTATTTGTATATTATGTGACGATTATAATGGAGATGGGATTCTTTGACATATGAGAATTTTTTTAATGTTTTCCGGGCGGGCGCTTTACCACCGAGATAATCCGAGTCGACGTTCAAGCACCGATTCAACATCCCTCCATTCTCGTAAACCTAATCACATTCTTCACGCCCAATTTGTGAAGAATCAACACAGCGTAAATTGATCACAGGTGCATGGAATTCAAGCTAAAGAAAGTAGAAATGTTTCTTTGAATCTCAAGAAGGATTTTGTTTAAGTAATGATACTCTTTAATTAGTGAATAAAAATGCTAAATTCGCGGGGTGAATGATTGAGAAACGTTATATATATCTACACACATTATTTCACGATAATCAGCATGAAGAGATACTTCAAGCATATTATTATAAATATAATTGATTGTTTGTGTGAGGCTAACAAATTAAACAATAACAGACATGTATCAATTAGTATAACTTTATACGTGTCCATTCACAACTGTTTTCATAAAAAGCTTCATTATATTATATTATTTTAAAAAATTGGGCAAATATCGTTGATTTTATTTATCAAATATTACACAAATTTAATGCAATGAAAATTACGTTCATCAGAACGATAAGTTAGTTGACACAATTAAGTGAAAAATATAAAATAGAGCAAGGTTCGCAATCAAGAGGGGGCAACTGGGCCCTCTCAAGAAAACCCTCAGTTCTTTAATATGTCTGTTACGGTCAATAAAATTATCTCACTTATCCATAATCACACACAAATAGTCAGCATATTAACAATCAAATCGAATTTACAGCCGCAAAACAATGGGCAACTTGAAACTTTAAAGAAATAACACAATACAACCAATAATATTTTCTTTGACTTTGTCAATTTTTAAAAGAAATATGAATGTATTTTCAGACCTTCACGAAATAGGCCAATGGAGGCCCTGTTTTCAAGTTTTGTGAAGTGTAATACGGTTTCAAGTGACTAACCTAGACCTTCCTGAGTATTACTCTCGAACTGGGACGGGATAATACACTATAACCGGAGACAGAAATCGTTCAATTGTAATTGGAGTTGACCATTTAAATTATAATTTGGCAGAAATCTGTTTTAATTTAGCACATTAAGAGAATTGTTTAATCATCATCGTCTACCTATAAGGAGTGATCTTTTCTATCACAATTCAATCTAGCGACTACCTTACTGCGCGCATTTTGAAAATTATTTACACTTTCATTCCAAATATTTCATATTTCCATTTTGCCATTTTATTCGTATTCTTTAATTTCCAAAATAATTCAAGAGTAGAATTGAACTCTACATAGAAAAAACTTTAGCCAAGTGCTATTTGCTCTTTCATGGCATGCAGTGTTAAACCAATATTTAATAAGATATAAATCCAGATCACATTTATTGTGTAGATTATTATTATTATAGAAAACCAAAGTCGCCTTTAAAATCCTATGGAATCTTTCAACTTGTGATCCTTTCGGATGATATTGAGAATTGCATATTCCTCTTATACCGCACACAAATGAACAATCCTTAATTATTTTGGAAGCATAGCATCCTCCGTTATCAGTCAAAATTTCTTCTGGAAAATCGAACTATATTTACTTGAAATCTTTTTATGACGGCTCTAGATTATTCTTTTCTCATGGGAAAAACCATACACATTTCGAGAATGAATCCAATACTGATAATATAACTGTATTTTCTAATGCCATTCTGGTCATGGTTCTTTGAAGGGGTGTAACGAATAACGTGAACTGAGTGTAACCCCACGTCGTAGTTGTGAGTAGGTTCTGTCTTTTGGCAGATATCACAAATCTTTACTTATGACTTTACGTACTTATACATCCCAGACCAGTAGAAATGTTTTGTCAGCTTGTTACAGGTTTTGGATACCCCTAAATGGGTGCCAATAATACCATAATGAAAATAATACAACAACATTTCCCGCATCGCCTAGGGTACAAATACACTTTTCTTTTTAACCCTTCTTAGACAAACAACTAGCAATCACTTGCAATGGTAAAATACAAATAAATACGAGGCCTGGTCCCAAACATCGGTGAGAAGTGCGGTGAACAGCTCCACTCAAAGTCTAAAGTTAAATACTTTTAATTGAAGAGGATTTTTCCCCACCACTGAAGGAAATTAAATAATGGAGTGGGGAAAAATAATTAAAAAACGTACAGAAAGTGATTCACATTAAGAATTTGGTGATTGCAATTGGCAATGGGCTTTATGATTTTGGTGATAGATGGAGAGAGAGAGTGTGTGGTGAAAGCACGATCAATGTGTTGACTGATCGTGAATTTGATGATCAAGAGTTGAATGTTCTTGATCGTGACTGCGGATATGCAGCTTAAATGAGCAAGGTGTTAATTTTACAAGACAGAAGTTTGAAGGAATGTAGTGGAGACCGGTACGAGATCTGAAGACGGGTGGCTAGCAACAGGTAAAGCAGAAGATATAATTACTGTTTGTAACCTTTCTTCCGATTCCCTTGTACTGCCAATTCCGAGTAAGGTTATGTTTTTAAATCTGCTTCTTTGAGAAGGTCTTTAAATACGAACCCAGAATAGATCCTCTAAACGTTAGTTTGTTTGCAGTTAATTATTGTAAATATTATATAACGTGCATGTTGTTATACTTGAAAAAGGATGCTTCACAATAAAAATTTGAATAGTAAATATTTGGTATATCATCATTAAATAATGTAAATTTTATGTATTCCCATCCATCTATGGATAATACTCATTATTTAAAATTATTATTGACCCTACATATTCAATTCGCCCTGTTATATTCGATATCCCTTAACCAAAGTATCTCGTATCTGAATTTTTGTATGTATTTTCTGCCAATTATTATTTCCTCTTTGATGGTGTGAGATGTTTTATATATTTTTGCACTAATTAACGAAGATAGAGCGTATATTTAAATAGGCGGGCGCCAATAAATCTCCAATTTGACATTTAAAACAGTTTTATTATTAACATATGTAAAATATCAACAAATCACCAATATTTAGAGATAAATGAATTTTATTTGCCCAGCTGAACCATAATCAAAGACATAACACAGCAAAAAACTTTCGTAATTTTAAACTGACGTGTTTTATGCATAGCATAGCGTGAGCTTATTGCTATTTTCTTACTTTGCATTCATCCTCCCCTAGTTGCCTCGTTGACCGACAATCCTGGATTCAACGCACAAGCAGCTTCAGACTCTACGTGTGAAGCAAGCAGGCGTCTGATGTTCGGGATGGGACCATAGGACGAGGAAGGATTGGGCGCAGCCGATTCGGCCCAGCAGTTACGGCGCACTAACATTATTAGACGTAAAGCGGTCGTTTCGGCGTGAAACTCACTCAACATTACTAGACACATAAATTAATATTTATCTAAATTATTAAATGTATTCCTTAATACAAATGTGTTCCAATTATAATTTACATGATGAATTCCATAAATATGGACGAAACGTAAGTTTATTTAAATAAATATTAGGCTACGTTTTTATGAAAAATTAGCTGGCCTTTTCATTAATATTTGAAGATTACAAATTATTTATTCATTGTACAATTAGTAACAATAACTCATGAGAGTTTTGTTGTGTTCAGAATAAAAATAGAAATATTTATCCATGAGTGAGAAATTTTTTAAAAGTAGCGATTTAAATTTATTTAAATTACTTGTCTTTTTTAATAATAATAATAATAATAATAATAAATAATAATAATAATAATAATAATAATAATAATAATAATAATAGCCGAATTGTTCTGCTGTGATTCACCTCACTCATCAGTCTAAAATAAATATTATATTTTACATCTGAAATTATAATATTTTTCTAATAAATTTTATGGTTGTTTCAATATATATGTTTCCACAAAAATGAATAATTTTTTTACATTGATTTTTATTTTATTCAAGTCCCATTATGCGGATATTAAATGTGCGATAGTTTGACCAATATAACTGTAATTGCAATCAAAACAGATAATTTGGTATATAGCCTTATGTTTACCGAAGTTATAATGTTATTTTTAAGTATTTAAGATAGCTAAAATTAATGCATGATTTTAAGGTAATTCGGATATCATAATCTTAACAGTTAGTTTGGTATATGACCTTATTAATTTTATTTTAATATATCAACATAGCTTAAATTATTGCAAGATTTAAAGGTAATTCTGATATAATAATTTTTAAACAAGTCATTAAGCTTGTATTTATTTCAAAATGGGAGAGAGCTATATAAATAAATAAATTTCTTACTGGGTAATTTTACAGGTAATTTATTACTTTCATATTTAATCTTAGCGAACCTAATTTTAATATATTTGTAAATGAAATGCAAAGGATAAGTATTAAGAAGAATACTATCTACAATTTCGCCAGATTAAATTTGTGATAGCGTTGACGAGATATTTTGACATCCCTATTTACTAGATTATAAACCATAGTTTCTTATTGGATAATGGGTGATTTGACATGAAATAAAGAATTATTCCTGAGTAAGTACATCTTTTAATAGCAAATTGCTAATTATCTTATAGATAGGAACAATAACCAAAACATCAAGAAAGTTGACAGAGCGATATTTTTCATTTCGATTGTAAAGTTCATTTCAGGGTTGTAATTATTAAAAGTATTAAGTTAATGGTTTATGTGGAATCTGAAGATAATCCAAAAAGAGGCCATATATTTGAAATATCTTAGTGGTTTTAAATCTAAAGATGTTTTAATACATAAGGCTTCCAAATCTCTCATAATTTGCGCGAAGAAAGGACAAAGAAAAATTCCCACTAATTTCGTGATAGTAAATGTTATTGAATGAAAAATAAGTATAATTTATAACTACATTTAATAAGATAAGATTTTTTGTCAATTTAGAAAAGTAAGTATCCCATCTATTTTTAAAACTTGGTATAATTAATATATGGGGTAAAATTTATATATATTTAAAAAATGGTAAAAAAACTTTTAAGACGTTTTGACTGCAAAATTATTTTCCCATATTGAAGAGATTATATAAAAATATAGTGTAACATGAAAAGTTACGATGAACAATGCAGGCCAGCTTGCGAGTTGCAATTGTTGAGGAACTGACGCGACGCGGGCCAACAATGTGGTCTGGGAGTCGTCATGGGGTGATTGGAGAAGCATGTTGTGTCGGCGGGACGACAAGAGAATGACCACACCCTGCAGATATAATTTTTTTTTCATGCTCTGAGTGAAATTAAAACTATTAAAACAATTTTGGTGTTTTTATGAAAAATACCTGGGCCCTAAAGGAATTTAGAATTCCTCGAATACGGAGGACGACGGATCCGCTACAATAGATATGTTATGAAGAGTGATGGCAGTAGAAGAAACGAAAATTCTGAAAGATATATGAGGTTTATGTATTTTTGCTAGAGCATAGGCTCTAGCAATATTAGCAGAAGTTAAAAGCTAGGGGTGAAAAGTGCTGCTATCCACCCTCTTATTCAATAAGTCCCGTACATAACGTCTTAGTATCTCTAATGTGGGAGACATAGATACGGAGCTGATCTGACAACCAATTTATCTGCCAGTTCGATTTCGCAATACCGTTAGTTCACGTTGCTTAATTTGTTGTCAAATAACTTTGAACATTCGGGGTTTAGCTATTTCTCCCAACACCGAATCCCTTTCTTTATTTCCTCCTTTTTAAAGTTAACGTCGGAGGAGTTTTTCCAAGATCAGAGCTCACAATCTCTTTCTATATCAGACCCAAATTTATATCTTTGATTCCTACTTAATATTTACATGTAAGTATTATTAATGAAATTCATGCCTAATATAAGTGCCACAACTAATTCATTCACCGCATAGAAACATTGATTACACTTATCAATTTTTACACGAAGCTTTATTCCGAGAGCCGTACCAATATCAAATTCCTAATTAATTAAGTTTAAAAGCTTCAAATTTGAAACACTTTTCCATCCATTACAGACAGTCTAGCCCCGCTATTGACAATGGTAGGCACTTTATGATCCTCTATCCAACGATCCTCTTTACACTTACGAAACCTACCAACAAAATTAATCTGCGCCCAAGACAGTCCCTCGCTATTGCACCTTACCAATTTTCAGACTGCCCATTTTGACTATTGTTGAATTCATGACATCTTGCTCTCATATATCCTACCCGTTTACATTTATAACAAGGAATTCCCCCGATGAACTGAAATCTCTGAAATCCGGTGAACAGAATTACCAGGAGGAAACTTCTCAAACTCCTGGCGTCCACAATTCTCAACAATTCCTGAAAGGATTTAGGCCTTTCGGTAAACTAAAAGTGATCCCTTACATTAGTCTGCAGATTCTGAACAATGACTTTAATAAGCGGGGTCTCTTGCGAAAAATATCTGAATATTTTATTTGCCTTATATATGTCATTAACATAAGCCGAGAATGATTCTCGTTGCAGATTCCCTTACTCCTTCCTTACGTCTATTGGGGATAAAAATGGGCGATCTGGTCGACATCTGATTCAAATAACTAAATCCCCCATTGCAGAGTGAGTGATCTTTGAATCTTAAGAAAAGAGCGGGGACCGCAAACTCAGAGCTAAGTAGTATTCAAATCACTCACTCATGACTGATCAGCCTAGTGTTTGAATCACTTATTCATGAATCAGATCGCGCGCGCTTTGATGACAGAGTTACCCGCAGTTTAATGAGTGAACCAGAATCTCTTTGTTTGTGCGATTGAACCCTAATAAGGAAAGGATGGAGGGAGGCGCTGCGGGAGTTTCTCGTAGACGCTTCAGCCCAGAGTGACTGCGGGGCTTACCTGATCATGTCGGGGATGCCTCGCACTCTCTCTGGGTATTTTTTATCATGCCGAGACACCTTCACCTATTTTAGGAGGTATATGTACTGGGGTCAAAGACCTTGGGCATATGGCAAGAGCTGTCCGCTGATCCCATTGGATCAGTCGGCCAACTGCCTCCTGAAATTGGTGGAGACACGGAGAAGGGAATGCTGCGTCCCCACAGCAGACTCGTCTCCCGTCATTCGGAAGGGCGTGAGAATAGTACCCAATGCCCGACCTACCTGATGCAGGTTTTCTAGGGTTTTCCCTGCATCTCTTTAGGTGAAACACCAGGTAGGATCCTATAACCATAGCCCGGGGGCCCTAGTTAACCCTTGGCTACCTTGCTCTACCTTCCGCATCCCCCCTTTTCAATTCCCTTCCTATGCTATTAAAGGGGAGTTGCCTGTTTCAGGATCACCCTCATGTAGCCTGTTAACCAAAAAAAACCTAATAAGGTGAAAGTCATAATGTTTCCAAGAAAATTCGTGGCGATCAAACCTCCTTTAAAAGTATACAGAAAAAATATTATGTAAAAACATACCATCATTTTATAATATATGACGAAAGGTTAACATATAAGAAATACACTGAGAATCTGAAAATATAATGTAAGAAAAGACTCAACATCTCAAAAATCCTTGCAGCTAAAAACTGGGGAGCCCATCAGAAAATATCAACTGTCACAATATGATAATCCAAGGCAAAATGGACTACGGTTCCCATATCGGCAAGCAAGAGTACATATAAAAGGTCAATATAATTCAAAACAACGCAATAAGACTAATAATGAGATGACTGAGGTCTATCTCCAGTGCTAGAAGTGAAAACCATGCTCAGGAATGTCACTTATGACGGGTTCTTGCGAATGAAACTCCCTGACGGAGTATTTATGGTGGGCTTCGCAGACGGCGCCATCATAGTGGCTTCGGCAGATTCCACTACTGTACTGGAGATAGTAGTGAATCACACTGCAAAGGATCCAGAAGTGGCTGACGAGCAAGGGTCTAGAGATGGCAGAGGAAAAAACAGAAGCCCTGCTCATAACAGACAGGAGAAGCTATAACGACCCCATATTTAAAATAGGAAAAACAGACGTGCGCTGCCAAAAAACCATCAATTATCTGGGAATGCAGCTGGACAGAAGGCTTAGCTTCTGGCCGCACTTAATCAAGGCTGCGGAAAAGGCGCAGTCGACGGCAGCGGCGTTCGTTCGTCTAATTCCAAACGCCCAAGGACCATAAGAGAAGAAGAGAAGACTCCCGATGAGCGTCATCCGCTCCCAGATGCGCCCGTGTGGACCGACGCGGCAAGAAGGAACTGTCCAGTAACACAGAAACTGGAGGGTGTCAAAAGGAGAGGCGCCTTAAGAGCGACCAGATCATACAGGACCATGTCGAAGTGTGCATTTCTCGTCTTAGCTGGAGTGCCACCAATAGACCTACTAGCCAAAGAGCGCGAAGAGGTACACCTTGGGAAAACAGATAGGACTGCAGCGGAAGCCAGGGATGTTGCAAAGACAGCATTAATGGAAACATGGCAAAGAAAAGGAAAAGATTACTCCTAAAACTTTCAAAATAGGTAACCCGCAAACACGGGACATTAAACTAGTATCTGATCCGGGCATGGTTGCAAGAGGTGAGAGAATGTTAATTGCGATCATTGGCTAAGCACACTCGACGATGTAGAGCATACTCTGTTCCACTGCAACGCTTGGAGGAGACAAAATGAGAACTAAATGAGGACCTCTCACCCGAAAATTTAGTTAACCACCTGACCACATCCGAGATCACCTGGAGAACTTGTGATAGTTGCATAAGAGAAATATTAAAAAAATACATGTTTAATAGTAGATATATTTTCATAGTTAGGTAACGTTAATAAAACAGAATAAATGTAGTGTAGGTAAAAACATTAAATAGTAGTTTTAGTATTGTTTTATATTTGTATACAGTGTACATATAGAAATGGAGATAGGTAAGTGTATATAGTAGTGTACAAACGAAAGGGCACAAAGTGACGAACATTAATTGTCTGACAGTAGAAAATCATAACACTCCGACTGCTTCCTGCGACGATATTCTCAATGACGGTTTCGTTGGAAGATAAACCCAGTCATCGTCGGAAAGGGACGTGCTTTTGTGGGTACAATCCCACAGTACGTCCCAGTGCGGACTCTGGGATAGTGTCTGCGAAAGATTTTCACATGCTTTCGTAAAAAAAATTGCTAAGCTAGGGAGTCATTGCATGAAGAGAGATTATTAACTTTCCCCCAGCGTTCTTCTTAGTGATGTTGTAGACAAATACAATATAACCTTAATCACACTTATAGCTCGTTATCATTGGTCTCAACATAGAAAATGGCAAACTACGATTGGACTCCTCACTACATGATGAAGTTATTAAGAAACGGAAAGTAATAAACTGGAGAGATGAATTATGTAAGAAACTTGATTACCCTGCAAAATCTACTGCATAGGGTACTTAAAGGAAAATGGGGCAGCATACGGGGTTATTACTCCAGAAGGGAAACTTTCTGAAAAGATTTTCCCAATCGCAAATAACGCATCAGGCAACATAATAGCACTAAAATTAGCAACCAGCGTGTGTGTGTGTGTGTGTGTGTGTGTGTGTAGACGTGAATGTGCCAAACTGCATTAAACTGAATAATTCAAAGTAAACCATAAACGGATTGGAAATATTATATATAAAAATGAAGCAATTAATGAAATAGGAAATAATTTAATGAAGAAAAGTAACGATTGTGTGGTCCCCCCAATGATAAGGAACTCATGTGGAATGGAAGCTGCAGAAAATATGGTAAATGAAGAAATCAATAAAATAGGTCCGTACAATAATCAACTATTTCAGGAGAAAAGAAACAAATCTAAAATATACATCGACTAACAACAGAATGCCACAACAAAGTGAAGTTTTCCTAAAAGAACAGAGAATAATAAGGAGATGGTAAATATTGGGAATCTCTCTAGGAACAACTAATAGTTATTAACTGAATTCGAACCTCTATAGACATCTAACAACTCCTACTTGTTAACAGGCGCAGAAAAGCCAGTATGCAGTAATTGTAATGTTGACCTTACCTATTCCACACGTAATAATTGAAACGTCACTGATAATCTGACCTGGTTGGAAACCCGAGAGGAATTTATACATTGAATGTAAATATTAAATAAAATAAAGGAATAATTTCCTGGGACAAGTCAACCCAAAGACAGTAGCAACAAATGAAGCCGCCTTAATAAAAATACTAAGATTCATTTGAGCAATGGAATATTAAGAAGTTTTTGTTGTCGGACAAATGTCGGCAAGCTAATTTATCAAATATAATTGAATGTTTATTCTTATTTTGTTTAAAAATGTATATAGTTCATTCTAATTTTAACAGTCAAAAGTATAATAAGAAACAAGTATTGAACTCTTGCAAGTTCCATGGTTTTCAGAAATTATTTTAACGTACTATGAAGAAAATATAATTGGAGGTCGCTAATAACCCTCGGTTTGACGACAGTAAGCCTAAATAAAAAAAGACATTCTATGTTGATTCCAGAGGAGTAGAGCGTGTGTTATTACATCCAGAAACACTAGACAGAGATCTGGAATCTGGGAGGACGAAGCAGTAATTCCAGTAATTATATCACGGGATCCAGGGGGCATGTTTAATTCCCGCGGTATAGCGAAAGTTCTGTTCTCGAGCACTCGTTTAATATAAACCTGATATTTAACGTACCTTTAATTATTACTTTCACAGTTATATTAAAATAAATTTTAAATTTTACGATGTCTTCACTTGTGTGAAGAAAAAAAATATTTCTTGACGCTTGTGCAACGTCCTGTATTATTTACATTACAGAAATGCGGCCGACCCTAAATTCCTGAGTTTCGGCCACCAACTTGTATTACTTATTCTGTCTTCTCAAATTAGACGCAAAGTCAGTGTTCCTGCTCTTGACTCCACATGGTCGTATCTTAAATCGTATCGTATTTGTCGTTTGAAACATAAGCAAGTTCAAGTACGTTGCGAGTTCTTGCTGGAGAATTTGTTAAAGTTAAACCTCCACAGTTGACGGAACATGACTGGTTAGGGTCGAAAGGAATAATATTGCAGGCGCTTCAACCCGGGCTGACTGCGGGGCTCACCTGATCATGTCGGGAATGCCTCGTACTCTCTTTGTTTTTTTTATCAAATTTCTCACATGCCGAGACACCTTCACCTATTTTAGGAGGTATATGTACTGGGGTCAAAGATCGTAGGGCATATGGCAAGAGGTGTCCTCTGATACCATTCGATCAGTCGGCCAACTGCCTCCTGAAACTGGTGAAGACACTAAGAAGGGAATGCTGCGACCCCACAGCAAACTCGTCTTCCCGTCATTCGGAAGCGCGTGAGAATAGAAAACCTGATGCAGGTTTCCTAGGGTTTTCCCTGAATCACTTTAGGTGAAACACCGTGTAGGATCCATAAACCATAGGCGGGAGGGGGGGGGTTACTAAACCCTTGGCTACCTTCCGCATACCCCCTTTTCAATTCCCTTCCTATGCTATTAAAGGAGAGTTACCTGATTCAGGATCACCCTCATTAACGAGTGAAACGGATGAAAGGCAAACGTTTGAGTTTGTCATTAAAAAGATTTGAGACGTGTATCGCGAGTGCCGAGTTTATTAGTATACAACAATGTAGTTTATATACATCATTATATTTTTCTTAGATTAATTATTATTATTCAATCTATTCGCCCTCGGTTGAGGAAATGGGATACTTAAAATGTACTCTTACCAGAAATATACTCAATTTGACATGAAAGATTTGATTGACAGAAAGATGAAAAGAAATAATCAATTTTTATAAATAATTGTTGAACCTTTCTAGCTCTTATTCCTTCCGGGAGCATATAGATTTATACCGGAATAATTAATATCTATTTGAAAAAGACTTAGGCGATGTTTTTCAAGACTGATCTGAGAGGGATTTCTTCTGTTGTACGAATTGCATATCGATTAATGTTGCTCCATCCAATGTTTAAAATTGCTAGAATATACGTACTAGTTAAGGTTAAAATTCAAAGTCTGCAAAACAACGGTTAGCAAGTGGTAATCAACTCCGAACCGGGCATCTTCTGTAGTTTTAAAATGTGAAGCTCATTATGCGATAGACCCCAGTTTGCAATACCGTAAAACATGATATAATGCACGGTACATCGAATTTTTCCGGATAGCATTTTAATGTGGTAACGCCATATGAAATTAATGTCAATCAACAGACGAAGAATAGGCGCGTGCTCTGAAACATTAATTATGTAATTATTGTGTTACAGCGTTAAGAGACGGATTGCTTAATGTCATTAAATTTTTAGATTTTGAAGTGTTCAGCATAATATTGCAATTCGATTACCAGGTACAAAGGGAAGGAGAGTTTTTTCCTGGCGCCTGGGTGCCGTGTTGGAATGTGCCCGTTTGCAGATTAGGCTTATTTGTGGAAGGTACGTTAACCTGTCCAAAAATTCTCAAGGTCTCTGGTGTCTTTATATCCATTAAATAATCGAGGAGGACACTGAAGATCGGAGACGAAGAAGTTAATATTAATTCGTCACTTTGCAACAGTCCTCTTCTTATTTTACTCATAACATGACGTCATTTTTACATAATTACTTCATTTACATACTCATGTCATGTATGACGTTTTACCGTCTATTGAATTTTTTTATTAACCATATAAAACTAGTTACAGAAGTGTCCCTTACGTACTCCTATAGAGCATAAAATATGTACGTAACAGGAGGTTGTATTTAATAATTAATTTGTTGTTCATCATTCCTGAAATGTAATGAAATATACAGAAACATTAGTGCTGTCATTGTGATGCATTGTAAGTAACCGAAAGCACACCGTCAGCTGTATACGATACGAGCGTGTAAGGAAAGTTGTATAGCCGCTATGTATTAAGCCAGTATGGGTAACGAATATAATGCGTCAACAATGTTATTTCAAAATGATTTCCGATAAAATGAATGAGTACGCGGAAGATTGAAACATTACAAGTGACTTGAACATCGAGAAATATGGAAATCATTAGTGACATTTACAAGTACCTCTCAATGATGGATGACGCGTGTAACCTTTCGCGGTCATGCTGGGAAGGGCAGTAACCATGTCACCCCCCCCCCCCCGTCAGGTTAATCCCACTGCGGGCAACGTGATGTCAAGTTTTTTTTTGGGGGGGGGGGGTAACAGGCTACATGAGGGTGATCCTGAATCAGGTAACTCCCCTTTAATATCATAGGAAGGGACTTTAAAAGGGGGGATGCGGAAGGTAGAGCAAGGTAGCCCAGGGTTGACTAGGGCCCCCAGGCTATAGTGTAAGGATCCTACCCGGTGTTTCACCTAAATGTGATTCAGGGAAAAGCCCTAGAAAACCTGCATCAGGTAGGTCGTGCTAGTGGGTACTACTCCTGCGTCCTTCTGATGACGGGAGACTGGATTGCTGTGGGAACACAACAAACCCGCCTCCGTGCCTTGTTCAGTATTGAGAGGCAGTTGGCCGACTGGTCCAATAGGATCAGCGAATAACTCTTACCGTATGCCGAAGGTCTTCGACCCCCGTACATACACCTCTCAAACTGCCCAAGGTCGTCTCAGCTTGCAGGAGTCTTAATTTAGCTACCTTAGCATGGACCAAGGGGGGAGGGAAAGAGGAAAACCAGGAAGGAGGAAGTCTCCTAACAATGAGACTGAACATATTACCCATTAAAAACATAGTTTTTGTATGCAACTGGTAATTTACATATTTTTATAAGTATTTTCAACTGTTCTTTAGCAGTTTTTACAGTCACTCTTCTAACCATCAATAAATTCATTCATTCAACCACATTGTCACTTCCTGGATAAAACCTAATTTCAACTGAAGCGGGAGCCTATGGTCTTCACAAAGAACTATAGGATCACCATACTATAGGTTTTCGGATGTTCAGGTCCATTTATTAAGCTGTTTGAGGGATTGCAGTTAAGTCTGTTTACCATTTCTGCCATATTTGTTGCAAGAACTTTTGTATCATCTAATACCTTATATTCGTATTCTTAGTGTGATATGTAACATATTATTTGACTTGTCCTATTTCCTCAATAGAGGACTAATGGATCCAATAAATCTTATCTTATCTTATCTTACCTTGACAGCCTCGGTAAAGTGGTAAGGGTTAACCAATGAGAAAATGTCAAGGGTAGAGAAAGGAATATTGATTAAAATTGTCAGCAAGTATACATATGGGTCTAGAATTAATGCAAGCCTCTATCCCTCAAAGTGAAGTAAGTAGTTTTAGTATTGTTACAATACTTTTCTTTCCTTCGATACGTCATAAATGGTATTTCATGCTGTTTACGCCAGATTCCCATAGCCTTCGAAAATGTGGAGCATGTGACGAAATAAAGTTCCACTCACATTTTTCAGTAGCGTGTTAGGATTTCATTTCTTCCTTATTTGAACTTGGCAGTAGAAGTTCTCAAATTTCCTTTCATTCTCTTGCTACACCATCGAAATTAGTACCATTGTCTGACCATATCTGAGATGGATTTCCTCTTCTGACTGCGAATCACCTGACAGCTGCAATAATTGCTTCTGTTCTAATTCTAGATGTACAGTATTTGTTGTAAAGCAAATAAATACAGTTACATAAATCTTTGTAATTGTTTTGTTTCTTTATATCCTTGTCGTACATTAATAGGTCCTGTCAGTCAGGCTGACTCTTTCCGAAGGTAGAGATCCCATTATTTGCTTCTTATGGTAGGAACAGACTGCAAGCCGTCACGTCACGTCCTTTCATGTGAGGTCCCAAATTGTGCGAGGCTCCCAACAATGCTGTCTTCTGGGCAACAGCCACACTGCCGCAGCCGCTATCTGACAAGTAACGGGTCTTCACGTTCCTCTCATCTCAGCTCGCACGCATTGCTGATCTCACGTCGGGTCTCGTTTATAAGTTATAACTGCCGATATCTTCAAACTAATTTGTCTTTGAAGAAAATTTGTTCAGAATTTGATTCTCTTTTTAATGCAATATCTGGTTTTACAAAATCGTCGTTTATTTTCCACAAATGTACCTACATTAATGAGAAAAGGATAAAATGCCGTATAATCACTGTTTGTTCCAAACTTTTCAAATTAGTTTTATTTTCATAATTAATTATTCGATTAAATTAAAAATGTATGTACCGGACATTCTTAGTTAGGTCCTTTTATTATTATTTTATCGCGGATACATAAGTTTCCGAATCTCTTTCATAGGTAACGAATTTAGAAAAACACGCAAGATTGAAAATATATATTATTCTAATATAAAACCATCTTCAATAGTACTGTGACGCCTGTCGTAATAAAGTATATGTGTAAAACAGTGTATTCATTAAAACAACATGGTGGCAGCGGTAAACTAGTGAAATTACCGAATATTGTATCGTTACTAAGGAATCATGGCACACCACATCGGCGACTGGCCTAAATGGAAAAGGACTTGCTTCGAAGCTAAACGCTTTATCAGAAGAGGAACAAGTAAGTGGGAGAAAAAGCTGATGAAGTGATGCTTACTTTTGGGTTAACGGAAGCCGAAGAAAAGGCGTATCAAACTGAGATGACGAAATTTAACAATCACTTCGCGCCAAAAACTAATATAATTTATGAAAGGGCACGTTTGAATACCCAAGTTTAAAACCCTAGGGAATCAGCCAGTGATTTTGTCTCCGCGTTACATAACAACGCTATAAATTGCAATTATGGCAATTTGAAAGACGAATTTATTCGAGACAGGATTGTCGTAGCGTATGCAGTCAAGACGATTCGCTCACGCTTGTTAAATCTGTCAAGATGATCACGCAGTCTAAAGGTGTCACAAAACAAGTCGAGCAATTGCACTAACCGAGCATAAGTAGGGTCGCGGGATCTAAGAGAAACGACGAAGGCCCTAAATTCTCGTTACGGAAGAAATAGGATAAGCAATCAAATTTGCGTTCTAAACAGTGGAATATCTGCCTATGGTGCGGCCGCGACAAACACGAACGCAAACAATGCGTAACAATTTTCATAAGAAATGAGATTTTTCGAAAAGTTGCAGACCTAAGAGAGATGAGGGCAACCTAGATGCCGACGTGTGATTTCACATCGAGGCAAAGAGCGGGGACAATACATACTGGACGGCAACAATCCAAGTCAACGGGAAGAACGTTCGATTTAAAATCGATACGGGGAGCGGCATCACGGTTCTTTCACAAAGATATGCAGGCAACAGAGAAGTTTCAAGATCAGTGAAACGATCAACAAGTCCTAAATATTCGTCAAAAAATTTATTATATTCGAAACCTTCAGCAGCTTATATTGGGGAGATCGGATACAGTGAAATTTGGCGCGGTGAAAGGGATCGACGCTATTTTCAATTCAAAGGCTATATCTTTGGATGATGTTTAAGTCGAAATATCCCGAATTGTTCAAGGGAATCGTAAAAATTCCTGGTAAGTGTAAATTAGCTGTCAAATCGGATGCAATACCGGTTGCCGTGACATCTCCAAGGAGAATTGCGATCCCCCTGTTAGACAAAGGGAAAGAGGCAATAGAGAAGATGGTAGAAGAAAAGATAATTTCGTCAGTCAATTTACCTACGTTCTGGTGTTCTCCAATGGTTGTCGCGTTCAAGAAGACGGCAACCCGAGGATTTTTCGTGGATCTCAGAGAGCTGAATAAAGCCGTTCAACGAGAATACCATCCTATACCTGATGTTCATCATACTCTGAACTTTATAAAAGATCCCAGATATATTTACATGCTAGATGCGGCTTTGGAATTTTACCAAATGGTCTTGGACGAAGGATCACGTCTATTCACCGCACGTGTGTTTTGGGAGATCCTGCTTTATTCGTTTAGCATTTGGAATCACTTGTGCTCCTGTTCGTTTCCAGACAAAAGTGCAAGAAACACTGGTAGGCTGTGACTGCATAGTGTGTTTGATGGACGATATTTTAGAATACGGAGCTACTCAAGAAGAACATAACAGTAGACTAGAGAGGTTTTTACAAAACTACCTGAAGCTAAAATGACGCCCAACGAGAATAAGTTGGTCATCAGCAGCCGATCTATTGAATTCCTGGGACACATCATCGACGAGGCGGGTACTCGTATACATCCGGAGAAGGTAGAAGCCATCGTCGAAATGGTAATTCCAAATGACAAGAAGGGACTAAAAAGGCTGATGGGTATGCTTAACTTCTTAGCGAAGGACATGCCACATAAAGCAACCATCATGGCTCCACTTCAAACAATGCAAAAAAGGATTCGGCATTTGTATGGGGACCAAGTCAAGAAGCAGCTTTTGCCAGAGTGAAGGCTCTGGTATTAGCCCGTTTCGATCCTAGGAAGGAAACGATCGTGACGGCAGACGCGTCATATTTCGGGAATGGAGGAGCGCTACTCCAGATTCAAGAAGGCGGAGACATCAAACCTGTAGCGTACACGTCAAGGCTACTTACAGACGCCGAGAAAAGGTACGCCCAGTTCGAGAAAGAGGCACTAGCACTGTGAGAAATTTGCCGATTGTATAATGGTCATACAAATCATAGTGCAAACCGACCATAAACCATTCATCCCGATTCTTACGATCAAAGCTATGGATAATTTGTCTCCTAGACTTTAGAGATATCGTATCCGTCTTATGCGTTTTGATTACACTGTGGTCCACGTACCAGGTAAAGAATTGGAAACAGGTGATGCCCTATCTCGAAAACCAATTGTTCGGACCATACACGACGCATTCCAGAAGGACGAGGAAAATCGTGTGATCGGGGTGATTCCAAATCTTCCAGCGTCCACTCCGAAGCTCATACAAATCATCGGGGAACAGAAACAGGACTCAGAACTAGCACCTGTTAGAGTCTACATCTGCAGTGGATGGCCAAGATAAGAATCTCTACCCACCTATTGTCAGGATGAATTGCTGATGTACGGATCGAGAATCATCATCCCAAAGAAAACGCAAGCAGAAATGTCAGACAAGATCCAGGAGGTACACCTCGGTATTACGATATTCAGAGCTTGAGCCAATCAAACTGTTTGGTGGCCTGGAATGTCTACGCAGATTCATCAAAAACTGAAAGATCTGCGCACAACACCGAACGATTAGACATGAACCATTCATTCAGGTTCAACCAGCAAACCGTCCGTGACACAAAGCTGGCATGAATCTATTTAAAGTAAACAATGAACGGTACCAAATCATTTTTGATAGATATTCCCTATACTCGGCAGTAGTGAAAGTTCCTATCACGAGAATGGAAACTATCATCGAAAAAATGTAAGACAAGCATCCCGGAAGAGATCTTTACAGACAACGGGACTCAGTTCAACCCGTTTCGGGAATCCTAAAGGTTCAAGGAATTCCAGGAAGAATATGGCTTTAAATTAGTTACAATAAGTCCTGGCTACTTACAGTTCAATGGACTCGCCGAAGAGGAAGTCAAAATTGTTAAGAGAATTTTTGCGAAGGAAAAAGACTCTACAAAAGGCCTGCTGGCATACCGCAACACGCCTTTGGAAAACGGACACTCACCAGCGGAACTATCGACGAGTGCAGACTGAAAGATTTCTTTCCTGATATTCCAGTCAACTTGGAACCGAGGGTGGTGAATAGAGGAAAGGTAATGGAAAAAGAAGACCATCGAAGAGCAAGGCTCGAGAAGATCTATAAATCGACAAAAGGGACAAGAAGACTACCTGAGTTGACTTCATGGAGTCGAGTCTTCGTCAAAGATATAAAGATGTTCGGCACAGTCATAAGAAAGGCGGACCAACCGATAATGACTAATGACATATGATATGTCCGACGCTATCGTCAGGAGGCAACACTCTAACTAATCCTCCTAATGTGTCTGCTACACCCGAGAACATCGAGTAGTCGATGGACGAGATCCGGCCCAGTATTAAGAACACCACAGTGACTATATCTTAAGCTTTGAGAGGGAGGTGATGTATGAGTAGTGTGTGTGGCGGCACGACTCCGTTGGTTATAGGGGGGAAAAATAATTAAATATTATTTATGATGGAATACTGTAATAAGTGATAATTTTAACGACCCTGAGATTATTAGTGCACAGTCGGTCGTTGCAGTAATCTACGGGTAAGGACCATTGTGTTTGTCAGGTCTGATGTTTTGATCGTGGACGGTCGTTGACCTGGGAGCTGTCTGAGGGCCTATGGACAGGAAGCTGGATTTTGAAAATCTCAGGAAGTGGGGGCAGGCCTGAGGACCTATAAAATAGAGTCGGCTGCGGTGTGGTTTTTATTATTATTATTGATGTGACTGTGGACGGCGGTGTTAAGATTACTGTGATTGATGTTAGCTGTGGACGTTGGTGTGGAGACTACGATTATGATTGATTTTGGAGGTGAAGAGCGGTGTGGTGGTGGATATTTTTGCTGAGGACGTCGAGATGGACGAATAGGATTGCAGATTGAAGCAGCAAAGGAGGTAGAGATTGCCGTGTCCAGCAGGGAGAACAGAGACACCATGGAACCAGGAATGTGGACATCTTGGCTGCCGCACTGTAAGCCCTCCCCTTCCCCTTTCTTACTGTGTGGTGCAACTACCGACAATATAGCATTTCGCCAGTGACGGTGAACAGTCTCGTACAGACTACATTATTGTAGTCATATTTTATGTTAGGTTTTAGAGTTTAAGTGAGCGGATGACTGTGCGCAACATTCCATGATTGTGGAGTCAGAGTGGACTTTGGCCGGGTTTTAAATATAAAATTTAATTATTTCAACCCCATGTTTAATTATTGGATAAATTATTCCCCCCGTTTAATTATTTCATGAAAGCCAAGACCCCTGAGAGTGTCATGCTCGACTAGAAACTCAGGTGTCTTGGCTCGACGCTGGTCATCTCCCTCGGGATCTCGCGGTTCGCGATTGCTGTCTTATTTATTTGATAAATATATATTTTATTTCTGCATATGCAGTGGCTACCGGGCCGGCATTGCGGCGAGAAAAGACCCAAGAGGGATGGGAGCGTTACAATACGACGAAAGAACAAGAAATGTTTTATTAAACTTGTAAGTATAATGTTGATATGCAATTTAAATGTTAAGTACTTGTATACGTAGAGGTGAATAATATGGCTAAGCGATATGCGCTAAGATGCGGTCACGATAACATCTGTATATAAGTGCAATGTGTTAGTCTTGAAGGCTTGTGAACAACTGTTGCGTATTAATAGCAAATAACATTATATAATTGCGTGACGTTTTCTCTTCTTTGTCTTCTCCCGTAGTCAGCGATATAACCGAGTGTATATTCTTCGTCCCCATTATCTGTAGCTGCGATGATGTAGAACGCGGTATAGCTGAAGTCATCTCGTGTGCTGCGTTGAGGTGAAATTTGGCTGGCTCCCACACCAGCCCGCTATTAGCAACGATGTTACGATATTATGAAAAAGAAAGTGTATGGACACGCGGAAAGGAAATTTCGAGCCCTTCGCGAACGAAACACGTTTGCTTGGTCTAGGAGAATCGGGCGATCTGGCATTCTGGGTCGAATCAGCGACCCGTTCTTCCGAAATTAGACATGCTGGTTTAAAACGAGAAATGTTAATGTTTGTTTCCTTTCCGTTTACGTCGACAGCGAAATTATAATCATAAATGTGTCGAATAACACGGAAAGGACCCTCGTAAGGTGGTTCTAGTGGTCTGCGTGAAAACCGATGGCGGGGAAATCCCGGGGTGAGAACTTAAAAGGGAATCGTTGGGAGGCTGAGACATTCAGATGAGTCGGGGGAGAGAGAGGAATAATAATAATAATCATATTCCGTAGATCCTGTAAAGAATCTAAGCTTCAAAAATGTGGAATGAGTCAGGGTGTACATTTATTACATTATTTTATTATATAAAAGATAAATATACTGTAATGAGCGTAATTTTCGTTCTGGCGGTCAAGCAAGCGAGAGTCCGTAGGGCTGCATTCCAACGTAAATCGTGATGTTTTCACCCCGGGAGGATTAGTAAGTTGACCTGAGTCTGCAGGGAAAGTCATCGACCTCAGAACCTTCTAGGAACCCTGGAAATGGCGGCAAATGATCCGACATGCAATTGGATGTCACGTGGCATACCAAAAGGAGGGTCCTAGAAGCAACGTCAGGAGAAATTAAGAGAGAAAGAGGAGAGTCTGCGATGAGCTGAGTTAGGAGAAGGATCAACGAGGAAGACGGTCGACGATCGATCGCTTGCCACGCAAAGGTGCGACTAGGAGTAAGGGTGTCCTCGAACAGGAATCGAACTACGAGTTCCGAGGGGCGAACCTGCGGACTCCAGCTGCTTGCTCCACCTCCGCGGACGAGACAAAAAAAAATGAGAAACTGTATGTATTTACGCGCCTGGACTATTTTCTCTGCTCCACGGCCCGCAATTAAACCCTGTAGATGCTCTTTTAAATATAAATAAAACTTTTTTAAATAAAATTTTATTTAATAAGTCAAACTGGCTTTATAAATTCAAGAAACTCAAAATATAATTTTACAATACTTATAACAATTTTTGTAACCAAATAGAAAGGCGATTCCAACATTATAAACTAATTACTCGTCTCTAATTCTTCTATAAATTCCTTTACTGAATAGGAGTGGCTAAGCAAAAATGAGGATAATTCATACTTAAATTAACCTTGGTTACCGGACAACTGTTTAATTTTATGCGGCAGTCTGTTGAAGATGGATATCCCACAATAATGCACACCTTTCTGTGCAATTGACAATGTTTTACATTTTTTGTAGAGATTATTTTTGTTCCTTGTATTGAAGGGATGAATATCAGAATTCTTAAAAAATAAGTGCCTATTTGTGATTACAAATAACATCAATGAATAAATGTATTGGCACGTCAAAATAAACATACCTAACATTTTGAACAGAGTTCTGCAAGAAGTTCGTGAGGTAACCTGACATATTGCTCTAATAACACGGTTTTGACTAATAAAAATCTTATCTATGCCAAAATATATTGCCATATGATAAAACAGAATGGAAATATGCAAAGTATACTAATTTTCTTGTTTTTAAATCACTGCAGATGGGCATTGCTCTTACAGCATATGCAGCTGAGCTGAATTTCTTAAGTAATTGATTAATCTGATCAGTCCAATTTAATTTATTATTTACTAAGAGACCTAAGAATTTAACAGAGGAAGTTTCATTCACATTTTTGTTTTCGTATTTAATTGTTATAGATTGTAAAGTTGTGTTGTGTGTGTGAAATTGCATGCAATGTGTTTTGTCACAGTTATTTGTTAGTCCGTTCACATTAAACCATGTTAGCAGGTTAGTTAAATTATTGTTACTTGCCTCTTCTAGTGTGTCTTTGTTACTTTTTACTATTACACTAGCATCGTCTGCAAAGAGGATAGCTTTAGAAGTTGAATCTATGGTATTAGGAAGATCATTTATATATATAAGGAATAAAAATGCCCCTAATTCTGATCCCTGTGGGACCACAGTTTTAATAATTCCCCAATCTGATTTATGTATTTCACCTGTGCACGAGTCTTTTAATACTACTCTTTGCATTCTATTCTGTAAGTATGAATTAAACCAAAAAATGAAGTTCCTGTTATTCCATAGTACCTCAGATGGTCTACGCAATCAAATGCTTTACTTAGGTCACAGAATATACCTAATGGGTGATTTTTTAAAAATTTAATTCTTCTACTATGTCGTCTAAATGAGTATAGATTTCTTTCTCAGTTGAATATCCTTTTCTAAACCCAAACTGTGAATCAGTGAGTAAATTATGTTTGTTCAGATGTTTTATAACTCTGTTGTAACTGGCAACAGTGATATGGGACAATAATTTGATATATCTTCTTTATTCCCTTGTTTGTACAGTGGAGTGACTATAGCACATTTGAGCTTATCTGGGAAGACTTCAGAAAGAAGTGAATGATTACAAATGTAACTAATTACTGAACTAATGCTTCCTGTTATTTGTTTGAGTATTATGTTTGAGATACCATCATTCCTGATGAATGTTTGTTTTTTAAAGTGTTTATTATTGTTTAAATTTCGGTTGGAGATGTCAAAGAAAAGTTCAAATTACTTTCCTGGACTGGATAGTTTTCTTTCAAAAGTTGTAAGGCATTTTCCATTGATTTATTTGTATTCATCCCAATTTTCTCTGCAATGATTAAAAAGTGATCATTAAATTTATTTGTAAATTCATCTGTTTTGAGTTTACCTAACTGTGGCTGTATCAGTTCTTTATTTCCTTTATTTGTTTCTTTTTTAATTATTTTCCAAATAGTTTTAATCTTATTAGCAGAATTGCCTACTGATTTCTTAATATGCACACATTTTGCAGCTTTTATGACCTTGTTCAATATTTTTCAGTATTTCTTATAAGGGTCACTCATATGATGATTAGGATTATCCCTTATTATCAAGTACAGTTACCTTTAGTGTTTACATGAAACTTTAATTCCATTATCTGTTTTATTAGCCAAACTTCTGATATTTTGATGATAAACTGATATGCTTTGTTTATTAATTACATTGTGATTATTTTTATTGAGATTTAATTTATGATTATGATTTGTGACTAATTGAATTTGTACTTCCTTACGTTACTTAAATTTACAGATTTGCTTATCCTAAAAAAGAACGAGTAAACACATCTGTTACCACAGAAATTGGTTGTACCTCAGAAATTGGTTGTACCTCTGTACACTGGTCAAACCTAATACTGTAAGCAATATGGTGTGCAAGACCCTGTTTGCCTCCAGCATTTAAGTGCAAACTATGTCGTGTATGATGATGACGCCTAATACACTGTGTATCAATCACTTTCAAGAGAGACAGCCCAGCAGATCCAAGCAGCCCTCCCAGCCCTGCATTAACCTACCAGACTGCACAATCCATGCAGGGCTGAACAAACCGCCTGAACATTTGTGTGTCTGGTACACTCTGCAATGTTGTTATTGTCTTCCTCAATTTTATAATTGAGGTTGCAGCTTAAACTATTACCTGCACCCCCCCCCCCACTACTATTACATGATCCTCTTTGGTCATATCTTCCCCTAATAATTTTAGGTCACTAACATCATCACAAAGCTGTGTACTAGGCTTACAAATACCAAAAACATCATAATCATTTCCTAGGGAATTTTTCAACAATTCTGCCATACCCCGCCCATAACTACTTCCAAGAATCAGAACCTTCCTTTATTGCTTATTTTAGCTTTATTTTTATTCCCCAATTTTTTTGCTTGCACTTTTGGTGAAGATTGGGCAGTTTTTTCTACTCTTCCATATATAGACATTTGGCACTCAACTTGACTATCCAATAAATCAAATCTATTGGACATTACAAGTGAGTCCAGAGCCTCTGCTTGGCTTAACAGTAATCCGACTGTTTTCACTAACTTTAGTTTGGCTGCAATTTTCAGCTTTAAGAGTTCTTTAGCAACAACAAGCTCAGACTTTAGCTTCAGAATAAGATCATCCTTTTCCCTTACAATTTTCTAGCGCTTACAAAAAACACAATGCCACAATCGTCCTCCACTAACCTATTACTATTATTATTGGGCAATGGCTACGGACAATGGGACTGCAACTGGCGGAAGAAAAAACAGAGGCAGTTCTTGTCACTGGGAGAAAATCTAGAGAATCCATCACCCTTACGGTCGGAAACTGCGAAATCTATTCGAAATCGTCTATCAGATATCTTGGTATAATGATAGATGATAGGATGTCTTTTAAACACCACCTTGATTATGTAAGACGTAAAGTATCCGGGACAGTATCTGCACTGTCACGAATTATGCCAAATGTTGCAGGTCCAAGACAATACCGGCGACTTCTTTTCACGAATGTTGTGCGATCAGTGATCTTGTATGGTGCTTCGATATGGTGTACTGCTTTGACAGTAAAATCAAACAGGAGAAAGGTTAGTTCCGTCCACAGCTATGTGCACTACGCGTTACCTGTGCCTACAGGACAGTATCGGACGATGCTGTCTGTGTGGTGGCAGGAATGCCTCCGGTAGACATTCTGGCCGATGAGTGCCGCAGACTACAAACAAACAGAGGTCTGGAAGGCAAGAGAATTGAGAGGAACAAAACACATGAAGAATGGCAACGCCGTTGGGATGAGTCCAATAAAGGCCGATGGACCCATAGGTTAATAAGATCAATTAAAGACTGGATTGATGGGAAACACGGAGAAGTGAATTATTATCTTACTCAACTCTTGACCGGTCACGGCTGCTTCAGGGCATACTTCTACAGGTTTGCCATAGATAATTCACCTGCATGCCCTGAATGTGGAGTTAATGAGACACCAGAACACGTATTTTTCAGTTGCTCAAGATTTTCATATGGGAGACGAGCATTAGAAAGTGATATTGGAACCCAATATGCTGCTCTCACCTAATACCTGGAATAAAGTAAGCGCATATGCCTCTACAGTAATTCAAAGATTAAGAAATTACGAAAAAGAGAGAAATAATAGTGTTTAAAGGAGACAGAGAGAGCTTGACGCTACGACTGCTTCCTGTGAAGTAATGTCTAACGACGGTCCCACAGGAAGATACACAGTCATCGTTGGAAAGGGAGGTGTTTTTAGTGGGTAGAATACCACACTACTATCCAGTGCGGACCCTGAGATAGTGTCTTTAGAAGATTTTCACCTGCCCTCGCAAAAAAAAACCTATTACGTGTGACGTTGCAGCAACGCATATGAAATCGGCGGCGACATTCATTGCACTGTACACCAATCTTAACAGGTCTAAGACATATACATTTGGTATCCATTCTGATACTTATACAACTACAATTCTTTGACCGAAGCTTTAATAGATGTAATTACAAGAAATGTGTACACAAGGCTCAAGAGAATGTATATATGTCGTTTATCTAATTAAGATAAGATTAACACTCAGTTTCTGTTAATTAGTACACCAATTTGTTAAGTTAAATATTTCTTACAAATTTATACTGATATTAAATTAGGAATTAATAAGTTTCTTCATTACAAATATTATAATATGGTACATACAAAAACCCAACGAGACGCCTCGGACTTGCTCGCTAAAAATATATAACTATAATAGACTTTGGGTCCTTGAATTACAATATATTTGCAATGATTCCTTTATTTAACTTACTTTATAGTAACTGAATACAATTATTAAACACACACTTTTAAGCCTAACGTTCACTAAACTGTATCTTATTTTAGGTTATGTTAGCACTAAAAACGAAATCACTTAGTTTTAATATTAATCTAAGAGACCGGCAGCTACCTTTATTATATGAAGTACAGTGTTGATTACTTAACTAATTAAACGCAGAATTATGTTAAATATTACAATAAGAAACACTTTTTAATTAATTTTTATATCACACAATCTACTGACTCGTACTCAGCTCGCTAATCGATATATCAGTCAATCAGATCAGTTTGAGGAGAGAGAGGAGAAGCAATCAGTCAGTCGGAGAGAAAGAGGGCAGTCGGACGAGATCAGATCAGTTACGGAGAGAAGGGACGACGAATCAGTCAGTTCGGGAGAAGGGACGACGAAGTCAGTCCGACGGATCAGTAGAGGAGGAGAGACCTGCAAGACACCCAAAAACCAGAGAAACGCGGAAACATTCGTAGGGTTGAATGTTTGTAGGCCCAGTAATTGTAAGTTCATAAAGGCTGTGAAACTTGCTCATTGTGCTGATTGTATAAATTTAAATGATCCTTTTCTATTTTTCAGTAACTGCGTACTCCACTTCTCGAGAGACCCAAAATCCCCTAAGATATTGTTTCATGTAAGCACTGTAAAGTTGATAAATATAAAATTAAAAAACCGATTAAAATTTGTTCATTAGATAAATTAAATAATTATATATATATATATGCGTCAGGAAATGACATTGTCATATTAATTAAAACAATTAATAAGAAAAGGAAAGAAAGATAGAAAACTGCCTTACCTGAGGTTCATAGATGATAGACACCTTATGAGGTTTGGAGTTCTTTAAATTTTCAGAGGCACCACCCCCTTTATCAGAAAGTTAGGAAGACATTTCCAGTGATCGGTTAGCCAACGACTGAACAGCGAAAATTTGCTGTGCTTCTAGCTTAGGTCTAAACAATTGGCCTCTATCACATAACAACGACACGAACTTTCTCCTTCTTCCGGTATCTTTATCCCTTAAAAGCCTTTTTAATGCATAGATTGTAGTCCAACAACTCTCGTTAAACGACAATATATGCTTTATTTTTTTATGAAACTGTTTCCTTTACGTTAATTTGATACATTCATTGCATATTTAAATTCATATGAGAAATCCATAAAAGAAACCACTACCTCTTTACAATTATTTATCACATTAGATATATAATAATCACTCTTAAACAATATACATCAAGGAAGAGAAAATTAGTTCGACTGTCACAACTTTACCTAAATCTAGTTCTAATTATGACTACAGGTTATATTTCCTGGTTTTGTAAATGGTGAGGTGGAACATGCTTTGTTTCGGCAAAAGCCAAGGCGGCTCTTTTATCCTAGGATTAACTTCTGCCTCCGTTAATCCCGGAAACCTGTTTTATGAATACTGTTCAGGACAAATAAAACTTGTTGGCATCTTAGTGTAAGAATATTGCCCCCTTATACTCTGAGTACTGACCGAAAACATCTTTAATTTTAAGATAACTTTATTTGAGCCACCTAATTCCATAATCTGGATAACTTCAAGCCTCGCACATACAATTTCATGATTATTTTCTGACTTATTAGTTAAATCATTACTGCATACAGACAATTCATCTGTCGACCTTCCGGATTCATGAAGTTTTGCAGCAACAATGCGAGATGTGTGTGACGGTGCATTATCGTGATGGAAGAGAACTCTTTTCTTTGCAAGATGTGGGCGTTTAACCTGAATAGCGACTTTTAGTTGGTCCAGAAGTGAAGCGTAGTACTCTCCGGTGATAGATTTGTCCTTCTGTAAGTAGTCTACTAGTACGACTTCATGAGAATCCCAAAATATCGTAGCCATAATTTTCCCTGCAGACGGAGTCAGTTTTGCTTTCTTTGGTGCTCTTTCACCTGGGCCCACCCTCTGTTTGGACTGTTCCTTTCTCTCTGACATATGACGGTGAATCCATGTTTCATCTACTGTTATGAAACATCGAAAAAACTCACCGGGATTGAGTTTAAACAACTCTAAACACTCTTTAGAAATGTTCATTTTTGTCGCGGCACCCATCCCACTGAAAGCTTTGACATACCCAAAACTTTGTGTAGAATGTAGTGCACACGGCCTGTCGAGATCTTTTCAATGTAGGTTAGCTAACGTACCTTCAATCGGCGATCATTGAGTACGGCTTTTTGAATTTTTTCCACAATTTTGTTGGTGGTTAAGGTTTTTGGACGTCCTGAGCGATCATCATCTTCAATGGATGAACGGCCACGTTTAAATTCCGCTGACCATTTTTTGACTGTTGAAAACGAAGAAGATGAATCCTCCAATGTAAAATCAAACTCATTTTTTATGTCCGTTGGGGTTAAACCTTTCAAAACGGAGTACTTTATCACTGCTCGTATTTCAGTTTTCTCCATTTTGTACACAACTGACACCCTTCGCACGTTAAAACAACACAGGAAGAAAACAAATGAATATATGCGTTTCAAACTTTACAGCACTCCATTTAATGAATCAAACAAAAAAAAATAATACTGAATATTAGCGATCCTCACACCATTTATGAGTCAGGCCGAGAACTTTTAGAACTCGTACTTATCTATGAACATCCTATAGATACAGTTCCGCACATTCATTTTAAGAGCAAATCTTATTCGATTCCTTACTCTTTGAGAGAACAAGTTCAGGAATCAATAGACCAACTATTAGCAGGAGGTATCATAGAGAGAGAGCAGAAGAAGGATCAAACTTTGCGGCTATGTTTAGATGCTCGCAGAGTTAACGGACAGATTCGAGAGCGGTGAGAGGAGAGATGTTTAGCAGATGTTACAGGTAGGAGATTGGTGGTGCAGAGTTTTGAGATTTCCTAAGATTGTTCGAGAGAAGTGAGACGGGAGAGCTGGAGCTGAACTTCTCACTCATGACTGTGGTTGGAATTGCGGCAAGGGAAGATTTTGAAATTCTTCCTGAAAAGGGAAGAATAGGTGGTCGGCAGCTTTGATCTGGAGGGAGGAAGAACCAGGAAGAAGCTTGAACCTGCATTAAGCTGACACGGTAAGTGCATCTGTAACCCTTTTTGCTGATTTCCTGTACTGCCAGGTCCGAGTAGATAAGTGTAAAATATTTCTGTTCAATGAGAAGGTCCATAAATGCGACCCTTCGATTAGAGTTAAAATTGTTAGTTTTAAAAATTTAATGTAAATCATTTTTGTAAATATATATGTTTTGTAACTGACGAAAGAAGTGCCGGCATAAATTTCTAAATTGTAATTCTTAATGTAAATGTTTTTTTGTTAAAATTAAATTGTTGTCTTGTTTTTATTACAAAATCTTTTCATTTATTTAATTATTAATTAATATTGCCACATTTGTGACCTCCAAAGGACCCGACGATATGGTGTAGTGGTTAAGACGCTGCTCTGCGGTCCAGAGGGCTAGGGATCGATTCCCGTCACCCGCTAATATTTTTAGTCACTTTTCATTACTTCATTTAATTTGTTCCAGATTGTTCTATGTTAACAATGAGTGTTACCTCATTTCCTGTTCTGTGCCTATATAAAGCTGTGATCTGCTATGCAGCGGGCAGTTGACTTGTGAGCGAGCATCGGGTCACATCGTGTATAACTTGTATGACTAAATAAACGTGTTCTACAAATAACCTGATTCATTATTCCAACGTTCCGATTTCTACGTGACAATATCAACCCCCCTATATTCATTATAATTTGGCTACGATTTCTCCTCATAGAGCAGAATTAGGAAGTGGCAGGAATGAGTATTTTCTAATGCAGCTTTCCAGCTTTTATCAGTAAAATCGTATTTTAATATCTATGTTATATTGCGCGTGTGATTCGTTCGTCAGTGTCGGTCGTCAAATTAATGATTTCATTAAATGTAACTATGTGTGCAACGATACGGATTGTTAGAATTTAGATGTAGAAAGGGTAATGTAATTTAAGAATTTTGTTTTGTTTGAAGAAATGTACAGGTAGTAACAAGATGGATATAAGGTTTATGCGCACGTCACTATACCAACTTGCAAGTCCATGGAGCTACAATCCACCACAAAAGTGTCTCATTGTAACCCCACTCCACTTATTCTAACATCATCCATCCCACAAAAAATATTTTTCCGCACTTTATTTTAATTAAGTAAGGCTGCTAATATTAGTTTAATATTAATTTATTATTTAAATTTTCTAATTAAGTGTGTTTATTATTGCAAGTAATATACGGCTATGAAATGTGTGCAGGGATTGTACCACCGTCCTAACAAAGGGCGCTGACGGTGTTATAAGCACAATGTATATTTTACGTTTTTGCATCAGTGCGCAGATAAGCTCTGAACAAAAACACGTGATACGGGAGTGGGTTACACGTGACATTTGCTCTTGCAACTCTTGCAACTCTATAAACAGAGTTTTACAATTAGTCAAAAGAGGGTAACCCAAGCTCTCAACACCGATTGGCTTGTTAGGTCACATGACCCAGTTTTGGCAAGATGGTCGGAAGGTGGTTTTTGGAGTAAGAAAGCAGAGCGGGCCCAGAGGGCAGAGGGGAAAGTTGTGTTTGAGAGCGGGTTGAGGTATTGAGTAGTGAAGTTGTGTTTTATGAGAGTGGGGTCACACAGAGAGGCGGACAGATGTGTTGGCTGTTCGACCTCGGAATACGGTCGTAAAACTATTTACTTAGAGAGCGGTGGTGGATGTTGAAGGGAGAACACGCACTTTCCGAGAGCTGATGTGTTTGGAGAACGGTAGTGGCCGTTGGAGGAAATTGACGTGTTTTTAGAGAGGAGAGTGGTTGATGTGCTATCCTGTGTTTTAGGAGAGCGAGTTCGGCGATCAAAGTCGCAAGTACTCTTTGGAAGGTGTCGTCAGTGTGTGGTGTGATATAGAGGACAGCGGCCGTGTGGTATTTCTACCTCAGAGTGTGGTCGTAGACACACCTACTTTATGGAGAGCGGCTTTATTGTTTCAGGGTACGGAGACGTAGGCAGAGGAACAGCGTGGATTTTATAACACGTGCTTATCAGGAGAAGGGCAAAACCTGTATATAGTGAAGGCACAAGACAGAGTCTGAAGTACAAAATAAGCAGCCAAATTATATTGGTGAGTGAAAAGAAAACGTGTAAAAACTTGCTCTTTTTTGGTATTATTTCCTTCTATTTTCAAGTTAATTAATATACTTCGTATTTTCATTTTTAGGATTCAGCCGACCATTCTCTAGAGGCCTCAAATATCCCACTGAGATTAGGATCTTTTTTTTGTAATTTCTTTATAATATATCTTTGTTTAATTTGATTAAAGAGTAATTATTTAATTAACCCTTTCCCGACAAATATTACTATATATATAGACATTATTAAGCCTGTATGGACATTCGGAATCGAGCTCTGAACACTGTCATAATACACAGAGCACAATCAAATATTCTCAGAGCAATGGTTGATACTCCATGCTATGTGAGCAATCAAACTCCACACAAGGACTTAGGCATACCATCCAGGATATTATTTAAGAGAAAGGTAATAAAGACCACATCCATACCAACCCTCTTATATAACCACTGCAGCAATACAGAATCCACAGAAGACTAAAACGTTGCTGGCCAATTGACCTCAAAGTGTGAATACCTGGAGTCTAATCACTGGACGCTTCGAAGGCATAAGAAATCGCTTATAGAACCTATTATTCTGATTTATATTTTAATAAGTAATCTGTTGTCTATCATTCACCAAACTGTTCGGTTTAGAGTTCCTGAATTCCTTTGAAAATTATTGTGAAAGCTATCTGGGGAGTAATTTTAATATTAGATGATTTTAATATTAATTATATGGATAATTAGGCATTTGCCAAAAGTATAGAAATGTTTAAATAATTGTGGCATGTCTCAACATACAAATGTACTTATATATGTATCAATTAAGGGCATCAATCTCTTATATACTTTATAGTAACAATATTTATCTTAGTTTTGTAATTATGGCACCCTATGTGGGAAATCATTCTTCAATAGATGTTAAAATTACAGGAAATAATAGTGTTGATAAAGATGTCATTGTTTGCCATAAAAAATAGCTGATGTTGTTTCAAATTATCATTCAATACTGAGAATAGTTCAAATTATAACTATAAAATAAATGGAATTGATAACAAATACCAATACTTCCAAAGTAAAATTAAATAAATTAAATAAAAATGCACCTATGTGTGAGGTAATTTTAATAAATTAAATTAAATTGTGGTTTAATAGTGAAATTTAGAAAACCTGTAAGAATCAGAGACATTTCCTTTAAAAGGTTTAAACTTACAGACAGAAAAAGTGATTGGTTACATTATAAAATGAGAAATTTTGTACTGAAAGCTATTAGAAGAGAAAATGTGAGTACTTTGAAAGTCGGGTAGACAGTTATGAAACTGAACCCAAACTAATGTGGAAATCATTTAAATGTTTCTCTCTTCATAAACCAATGAGCAGTCTAATGCAATAGTATTTGGAGAATATTATTGCACAATACTATAATAAGTATTATGTAAACAGTATACAGGAAACAATTTACAGCTGTGTAAAAGATCTCAATATTAGGCATATATTTACTAATAAGTTTAGTGACTTTGAATTACTGAATTATGATATATAGTGCGTTATTAAGAATAGGAGCAATTATTTGAAAGCTGCGATTTTTGCCATTGTTTATTTGAGTGATTAATCATAAATACTAAGCATTACCATGTTTGAGAATGTTAGAAATGTCCTAGGCTGATGGTGAAGGGTGTTATTGTCTATTGTCCAACCAGGAGGAGGGCCAATTTGCAGAAAATGATGATTTATTACTCATAATAATTACAGCTGCCCAAAAAATGTTTAAAAGGAGCATAGAAGGAGACTGACAGAACTTGGAAGTCGTTGGTCATTATACGAATACCTCAAAGTCGACTAACCCCGAGGACCTGCAGGTAAGTTCAATTAACAGTAGCTCTCACATCTCATGGTTATGAGGCAACATAAATTTGTTTTTCCTGTGCCAAATTTATCTCGTGGACAACCTGAGACCAAAGATTTTCACATCTAGCTATTCATTAGAAACATAATTTGTAATTACGAAACAGGAAGAATAACAGAAGATTTTAGTAAAAACATAATTATACCCATACCGAAGAGGAATGGCGCTGATAGATCCGAACAGCAAAGGACAATTAGTTAAGTATCCCATACATGCAAAATATTAACTAAAATAGTATACAGGAGGATAGAACGTCAAATAGAATGTGAGTTAGGAGAAGATCAGTTTGGCAATATAAGTGTGAATATTGTAACGTTTCTGAGGGATAACACACACGTAGAGGTTATATGCGTTTTTTCAACAGCGAAGTGCTGTACAAAGCTCGTACTGCGTAAGACTGACTCCGATTTTGAATCCAGTCCAATTTATACATACATGGAATATTCCAGAAGCAGAACATTCTCTAAACATAAAATACTAGAAAGTAAAGGCAAACAATGTAAATAAAGTAAACAAATAAAAATGTTTGCGTCGGGTAGGACTCGAAGCCGAGTCTACGTTTTTGCAGTCCGGCTCTATACCCCTCGGCCATCACTGCAGGTCTAGAGATGTGGCAATATTAGCAAATCGTTGCTAAAAATGATCGTAATGGTGTGTAGCTGTATATGAGTGGAAAATGTGAACAGTAGAAGTTGCAAAAAGGAAAAAAATAGAAGCCTTTGAAATGTGGTTCTGTAGGAGAACGAGGCAGTTCTAAACAGTATAGGGGAAGAGCAAACAATATGGAAGACGATGACCAAGAGAAGGGATAGATTTATAGGCTACATTCAGAACACAGGGTCTCATAAAATTAGTATTAAAAGGAAGAAGTGGGAAAGTGAGGATGGAATACACTAAGCAGATTAGGGAGAATGTAGGATTGCTCGTTATGCGGAAGTGAAAAGGCTTGCACAAGATAGGTTAGCATGGAGGGTGTGGTAATGGTTTTAATTTTACGTAGGTGGGAGAGATGTATTTAAATTATGACGATTATTATTATTATTATTATTATTATCAATATAAGGGATAAAAAACTATAACTTTTAAACTTAAATTAACGAAAGGGGAAATAATTATTATTAATATAAATTTAACAAAGGAATTTATTGGACTTGAATTAAATTTGACCCTCACTGACTTAGTCTTGAAGATGAATATATTTTTCACAGGGAAAGTTCCATGGGTTTAATTTCAAATATATGGGAGGAAAACGAGAAATTTAAATAGCTGCAACCAGAGGCGAGAAACAATTAAGGTCAGTACGTAACAAAGGCGCCGTCGATGCTCCAGGGCATCACCGCTGGCTGCTGGTGATGGTTGGTGGTGACTGCGCGTCATCCCGTGACTGCTCGTTGGAGAATTTTTTCTAACTTCTGAGGTACTCAGCTCGTCGCCCAAAGATGCTCGTTGATTTACGAATGGAATGTTGGAATGTTTCTCACTGACGAAATGTTCTTCCCTTCTCTCTCTCCAAGACCCCGCTGTTTTTTTTTCAGAAAGCCACGCCCTGGTCTAATAATTCTCATGGACGTGCGATTTCTAAGCTCCCGTAATGGAGGAGTAGCTTGTCATGTGTTTTCTTTCCAGTGGGTGTCCTTCGGGTCCTTGGGCACTGCATAACAAATTGTTGTTTTGAAGTCACTTGCCAGCGTGGTTCCGGTTTTCGAAGGCTAGGGATAAAATACATACCTTGTTTATCCGGTAACAATATGTACCCGCTGAAGTCCAGGTGTCAGGTCAATTCTCTTGTTCCCACGGGATGATCAGATGGATATCTGCTAAATATCATCTGCCATCCCATGTCTTCCGCAGTCTAGCCTTTCAAACTATCTGGTCCAATCAGATCGTACCAAACCTTAATGTTTCCGTTTTTTGGCTGAGAAGATTCGTCATTTAAATAACCAATCACGTTCATTCATGTTCCCAGGAGGATAGAGAAATGAGTGAGAGCCAGGTGGAGTTCTGGTAAGTCCGTCTGGGCTGACTTCCTCCTTCCTGGTTTTCCATGGTCCATTAATTTAATTTAAGACTCCTTCAGGCTGAGACGACCTTGAGTAGTTTGAAAGGTGTATGTACGGGGGTCAAAGACCTTCGGCATACGGTAAGTTGTTCTCAGATCCCATTGGACCAGTCGTCCAACTGCCTCTCAATACTGATCAAGGCACGGAGGCGGGTTTGTTGCGTTCCTATAACAATCCAGTCTTCCGTCATCATAGGGAGGAGGAGTAGTATCCATTAGCCCGACCTACCTGACGCAGGTTTTCCCTGAATCACCTCTAGATGAAATACCGGGTAGGATCCTTTCACTTCAAGATTATTTAAAATTTTGTGTGATAACATGGCTAGTGAACACAAGACACTTAAATTGCATAGTGAAGTGAGATGGATATCCACAGGAAAAGAACTATTAATACTTTTTGAACTTCGAAATGAGTTGTTGGTCTTCTTGTTGACACAAAATAATTACGGACAACATTTTGTTGATGTTTCACCAAATCCTTCGTGGTTGATTAACATCGCATACATGCCAGCTATTTTTATAATGTGCAATTAACTTATCATTATAAGGAAAAATTATTATCAATTTTAATAGAAGATATGAAATAGGAACTTTTGATTTTAAAAAATACAATTTTGGATTTCATGATTTGAATTTAACCATATTAATTGGTTGCCTACCATTCATGACTGTTTGAATGAATTAAATATTAAAGTAGATGAAGAAGTATCCAAAATGTTATTAGAACATCTACATAGCTTGAAATCAACTCTTTTGCAATATTTCCCGAAAACTAGTAAGGACGATTCCTGCGTCCAGAATCCATTTTCTGTGACAGCTAAGCCTGTACGTTTAAGTGTCAGTGACTATGAAAATCTAATTGATTAAATCAGTGAAAGAAAAATACAATGATCAGTCTTTATGTGATTTCTGGGCGAGTTTGTCAATCTGTTTATATGAACCTGGATTTTATTATTATGCTACAATGAAGTCAAAGTGCAGAAACAGGCTAGACGCCACGCTGGATATTATAATTCAATTTACAAATATTGGGGGCCTGGGGGCTCTAGTCAACCCTTGGTTACCTTGCTCTACCTTCCACATCCCCCCTTTTCAACTCCCTTCCTATGCTATTAAAGGATCCTGCTTCAGGATCACCCTCATGTAGCCTGTTACCCGCCAAAAAAATCATGTTCCCGACTTCGTCTAGCTTAGGTCTAAATATTTAAATATCATATAATACTCAAAATAAAATAAGAATTAACTTCATTCTTTGGATACGAACAATCGCGTACCACAAGGGTCACATCAGACCACACTTGGGAGTGAATACTACAACAACAACAAGCTAATATTTTTAAATAAATTATTATTATTATACGCGTTTCATGCTCCAAATCAGATCGAATTATAAAACTTGTAGTTTGTGGCATATAATCCATTTTGTGGCCTTATTCACCTAACTTTCAGCTAATCGGACAGTATTTGAAATAATCACGCAGGACTGTAAGGTTCACCTAAAATGGTCCCTTTGTCCTAAAAGGTTACCGATTTGTGAATGATAAGAATATCAGTAGTTGGCCTAAATATTTGAAACAATTGTAACAATTTAAGTACATCTCTACAACATAAATTTTATTTGATATTTAAGATCAAATTAATGGGATTTAACTTCTTTTAAGTAATTTTAATTTCTTTGCGTTTCTTCTCTCACTCCTCCAACTGTGTGGGTGAGTTACATAATAGGCCTTGCCTGTTTCGATTGAGAAACCTAAATTTTTGCTAGTATAAGTAATTATAACTTGAAAGTATAACCCGCCTGGGATTTTTTTGTTAATTCCACACGGGAATTTAATTTTCTGTCATATCCTATCTTCTTCTAGGCCTTGAAACCATCCTAATTTAACAATTGCAACTACTTTCCTCAAATTATTAACTACCTACAAACTTTTCTACCGTCATTCGACAGGGCGTGAGAATAATATCAAAAAGCCCAACCTATGTGATGCAAGTTTTCTAGGGTTTACCCTGCACTAGATGAATCACTGGGTAACATCTTCAATCTTGGGGCCCTAGTCATAGTGGAAAAATAAATTTCCACCATGGCCGTAGTCATCCCTTAGCTACCTTTCTCTACCTTTAACATTAAAAATTGACGATTTAATTTGTTCCCTGATTAGGTTTATGTTGTAGTTATCATAGTGAACTCTAAATTATGACATAGGCATCAAATAAACACACATCGTCCATGTTGAAACAACACATTATCTTTAATACTGATGGAACACTACATTCAACAATAGAAAAGAATGTACACAACATTCCGTTTTCTTTAACAAAAGTATAAGAGTTCAATTAACAATAACATTTGGGTCTCGCAATTTGGCTGGCAATTGACGAACACTTGTTCTATGAACTCTTGCATGCTAAACTGGTGGCATTGGTGGAGGCACCAGAGATGCAGGCACAGATGCATCAGGAGACTCGAAGTAGAGTTCATAATCTTCATATGCATCCTGTATTGGAGGTGATGTAGCAACATGAATTCTATTGCGACGTAATTCATGGCGTATCTGATTTACAACCACGTGTGTGTTATGCGGTAGAACGTCTGAGACAATGGCGCGCTTCCATTCTCTGCCTGTCCCATAACGGACTTTCTCTCCTTGTTGGCATTGACTAAGACGTAAACCTTTCTGACGCATGTAGTTTTTCAGTGATAGGAATCTAATGGTGGACCATTGTCGGTAATAAGTTCTTCGGGGATACCAAATCTCGCGTATATTTTATAAAAAAAACAGTAATAACGTCACTAGATGTTGTAGTTTTCATAGCTATCGCTTCGGGGTACTTGGAGAAATAGTCGATGTACAGCACATAATTTTTAACATGTACTGTAAAGATATGCTGTTTGATGTTCTGGACATAAATCACAGTGCTTGACAATATTTTCAATATCAACAGTTAGGCCTGGCCAGTAAGCTGCTGACTTAGCACGTGATTCATTGATGTGACACGTGTAAAACATCCAGTATATGGCGTCTTTCGGCTAATGGTATTACTATTCGTTGACCGCGGCAGATTAATCCCGATGAAATGTATAATTCTGTTTGAAATAACCAATAAGAATACAAACTGCAAGGCAATTGTTTCCTTGATGCTGGAAAACCCTTTTGTATGAACTGCATTAGCTGACTTAAGTCCTTATCAGCAGCAGTTGCTTTTGAAGCTTTATAATCCTCGAGTCACACATTGCTGCTATCGCACAAACTTGTAATGCATCTTTACCATCGGAGTGTATAACTCGTGGATCATCGGTGACAGGTAAAGGTGCTCGAGATAACATGTCGGGAATTGTTAGTTGCTTCCTTGGAACATGAAGTGTGAAGTCATATCGAAGGAGTATTAGTTGTAAGCGTTGAAATTTCGGTGAGATATCCTGTAGTGGCTTGTGGTCTGTCTCGATTGTGAAATGTTGGCCATAGATGTAAAAATGAAATTCTTCATAGGCAAATACAATAGACAAGATCTCTTTCTCCATTTGAGCATATTTTTGTTGACGGTAGTAGCGTCTCAGACTTGAAAGCAATTGGCTGTCCTCGATGGTGGATTACAGCTCCTAAACCAAAACTGCTAGCATCTGCAGAAATTATTATGTTTTCCTTTCGATCAAAGAATCGAAGAACAGGTGCAGTTGTCACAAGTTCTTTGAGTTCATTAAAAATTAAGTCAGACTGACTATCCCAAAACCATGTTGTGTTATTGTGTGTTAATTGACGTAGTGGCTGTGCTATGGTAGCCAGGTTTGGCAAAAATTGTCTGTAAGTTCGTAATCATACCCAGGAAAAGAGTTACTTGCCCCACGTCCGTAGGAGGTGGCATGTCGATAATGGCTTCTATTTCAGCTGGATAATGGCTAATTGACTTGGTTGTTGTATTGCGTCGGTGACCTAAATACTTAAATGATGTCTGAGCTATTTGAATTTTCTGCGGATGCAGTTTTAAATTGTTGCAACGTGCTGTTTCTAAAACTTGTTGCAATTGTTTATTATGGTCATCATTCGGTAATTTACCTTTCCCCTTGATCGCAATGTCATCAACTGACGGTGTCCATGGCTCGCTGAAAATCTTCAGGTGCTGACTTCAAATCATATGGGAAGACCAAGAAGCGAAATCGTCCCCACGGTGTAGCGAAAGTGTAGAGGAATGATGCTTTGTTGACAGCTACATCTGGCAAAAAGCTTCGGGAGCGTCGAGTAGTGTGACTAACTGAACATCAGCTATATCAGCGGTAAGCTCGTCAAATGTAGGTAGATGATAGTGACGACGAACGATTGCGTCGTTCAGGTAGACAGGATCAAGGCATATACGCCACTGACCATTTGGCTTATTAACAATGACAATCCGGTTCACCCAGTCGGTTGGCTCAGTCACTTTACAGATGATCTGTTCTGCTCGGCTTTGACTTAAGGTATTAGAGCGACTGGGATACGACGTACAGGTAACAGTCCCGGAACCGCATCAGGCTTAAGGTGTAGGTCAAACTCTAACGATAAGCAACCTCGACCACTAAACACATCAGAATATTGTCTAAGAATTTCTTTAGTTTCAGTTCCAATTTTAGCAATTTATTGGTCAGTTTCTGTAAGTGTTCACAGATGGAGTTATTCGTTGAATAAACCCAAACTTAAGACACGCAAACTCGGAAAGTATTATACGACGACGATTAACGATAATGAACAGAAGTTCATGCATTATGCCATTGGAGTTACATTTAAGTCTTTTTTTTTTCAAGACTTGTAGAGGATGATCGGTATAACTCATTACATACGTTTTGAATTGATTGAGTTTGGTGTGCGGAATTCAGTTGAAAATCATTTTTGGTAACACATTGACCAGCTTGAATACTACTGGTAACCCATTACTGTAGAAGGTTTCGAACATAGACGTTAATGATGCAGTAAATAGAGCAAGTCGAGGAAAAGAGAGTTTACTGCATCAATTAGCTCTTCAGACGAAATTAAGTTTGTCTTCCTAGAATTTCGCTTTCTTAAGCAAACACTCTTAGTGATTTTGACGTTTGCGGAAGTTACATTGTCGTGCAAATACTGGGCAGACACGCGGTGCGTGGCGCGATCCACAGTTGTTGCAGTTGAAAGACTTCGTTGAACTCGCAGAATTTGGTGACTGTGTAGGTGTTCTAGCTCCAGTCGTATGTGTCGATGATTTTCGATCCATCTTCTGTGGTTTTAATCTAGGCTTTGTTTGGTTTAACCGTACAGAGTTTACGTTCCGGTTAGCCTCGGTAGACTCCACGTCTCTGGCGAACTATGCTGAAGTATCAGCCGTTACACATTTTTGAATCATCCTTTCAAGCGTGAGATCAGAGCTTCACTACGAATGCCACGTATTATCTGGTATTTCATGCATATTGCGTGTCAAACTCGCAGGTTTTAGCAATTTTCTCGACTCCCGTTGCTTGTGGGATGTGAATTTGTATGCAGAGTGTTCTATGTTAGAGAATTGCAGGAATGCAACAGTGAATTTGTCTAACACATTCTTCAATGTTTGTTGCTGTTCTCTGTTGAGCAGTTTTTTAGGAGGGGTTAACAGACTAGATGAGGGTGATACTGAAACAGGCAACTCCCCTTTAATAGCATAGGAAGGGAATTGAAAAGGGGGATGCGGAAGGTAGAGCAAGGTAGCCAAGGGTTAACTAGGGCCCCCAGGCTATGGTTTAAGGATCCTACCCGGTGTTTCACCTAAAGGGATGCAGGGTAAACCCTATAAAACTTGCATCAGGTAGGTAGGGCATTAGGTACTATTCTCACGCCCTTCCGAATGACGGGAGACGAGTTTGCAGTGGGGTCGCAGCATTCCCTTCTCCGTGTCTTCACCAGTTTCAGGAGGCAGTTGGATGACTGATCCAATGGGATCAGCGGACAACTCTTGCCATATGCCCAAGGTCTTTGACCCCAGTACATATACCTCCTAAAATAGGTGAAGGTGCCTCGGCATGTGAGAACTTTGATAAAAAATACCGAGAGAGAGTACGAGGCATTCCCGACATAATGAGGTGAGCCCCGCAGTAACTCTGGGGTGAAGCGCCTGCGAGAAAACTCCCGCAATGCCCGTATCCTGTTGTGCAGTTGGAAACTCAATGTTATTATACATACTTCTCATTGATGCACCTGCAATATAGAGGAATGTAGCGATACGCCTCTGCTCTGTGTTCGTTGAATAACTCGAAGATTCTTCATAGAAAGCGTATTCTTCCATATAAGCTTTCCAATTCTCTGGTAGGTTAGCTGTCTTGTTAAATGGACCCGGCTGCCTTAAAAATGATGGCGGCGATTGAGCGGTTACGTTATCTCACATCGTTAATGCAAACGCGTGTGAGCACACTAAAATTTCAGTGCTTCCACAGGGTAAGACGCCGCTACGTAGTGTACCATACAAATTCTACGAGGCCAACGGCTCCACTATTGAGACATACGGCACCACAACGGTTTCCGCGAATTTACGTTGATGTTTGTCATCGCTGATGTGATCAATCCGATCATAGGCGCTGATTTTCTACGCCGCCACGAGATAATCGTGGATTTACGCCGCCAGAGACTCGTTAACGGTACCACGACAATCTTCGTCAACGGGATTCAACGCGAGTCGGACCCGATAACAAAAACAATTTCACCTACACTCGATCCACGCTGTGCGGCACTACTGCAATATTACATGAGTCAATAAGACCAGCACCATTCTCCGCAGCAACCAAGCATGAGGTGCATCATCACATAGTGACACGTGGTCCACCATGTCACTCGAAACCTCGGCGACTCGACCCAGCACGCCTGAAGATCGCAAAACGCGAATTTGAAGAAATGATTGCGAGCGGAACGTGCCGTGGGCATCTCCATTACACATGGTCCCGAAACCCGATGGAGGTTGGCGACCACGTAGTGACTACGTCCGGTTGAACGCACAGACATTACCAGACCGCTACCCAGTTCCGAACATCCTGGTATTTTCGTACAACCTTGCTGGAAAGCGAGTATTCACGCAACTAGACCTAGTTCGCGCTTTCCACCAAATTCCTGTCGCACCAAAAAATGTCCCAAACTCCGCAGTTATGACACCATTTGGCCTCTTCGAATTCACTTCGATGCCATTTGGACTCAGCAACGCGGCCCAAACTTACAAGGGATTCATGGACAGAATTTTTCGAGGCCTCCCCCTACGTCGAAGTGCACATAGACAATGGGTGATCACACACGAGCCGATATTATTGGCAGATCTGATCACCCGACCATTTACCAGATTGGAGCGCAGACAGTAAGCAAATCCGCTGGTTGCGGGCAAATTTATTGCGCATACGAGAATCTGCACAGATCTCGATCGTAACGTGTAAACGACCTTCAGATTCCGCGGCAGATTTGTTAAATCTGCCAGATATCTGCCGTAATATCTGCTCGTGTGTGGTCACCCAATATCCTGATTGCATCGGAAACAGAGGACGACGACATTCAACACACTAGGACAATGCATTCAATCCTCCGCGAATGAGATTTAGTAACCAACTCCGATAAGTGCGAGTTCGGCCAGACCGAGTTAAAGTACATCGGTTTCGTAATCAATGTCGATGGTGCACGACCGGTTTCAAGATAAAGTCGAAGCTATTCGCAACTTTCCGTTGCCCGTGACGTTTAAAAAACCTTCGCCAATTTAACGGAATCGTAAATTTCTACCGTCGTTTCGTCTCAATCATCGCCAAAATTACAAAACCCCTGGACGCACAGTTAGTTGGCAAGAAAACAGTAGGACGCCTACCTGTCCGGTGGAACGATTAGGCTCGACACGAATTCATATCTGTGAAAGAGGCCCTCGACAACGCGACATTCTTAGTGCACCTAGACCCGAAGCTACCACTGTCATTGACGGTAGACGCGTCGGATATTGCCTACGGTGCAATAATACCTGAAATCCACTGGGTTTCTTTTCAAAACGATTATCCAGTGCGCACACCAAATACTCGGTATATGATCGTGAACTACTAGCGATATATGCCGGTATAAAATACTTCCACCACATGCTCGAGGGCCGTCAATTTATCATCTATACCGATCATAAACCAATCACCTTTGCTCTGAAGCAGAAGGCGGACAAGTTCACTCCACGGCAAACGCGACAACTCGATTTTATCACACAGTTTTCGACGGACATTCGCCACGTGTCTGGAAAGGACAATATCGTTGCTGACGCGCTTTGTAGAATGAAAACTGTTGACAATATCGAAGAAATCGCAAAATCGATACATTTTCATGATCTAGCACAGTCACAATCAACAGCGAGATTCAATAATACATCTCTGGCTACCGCAGTCTCCGCCTGACGGAAGTTTTCATCCTCCGACAAAGACGTCTCTTTTTTGTGATATATCCACTGGTTCACCGCGGCCTTTCGTCACTTCATCGTTCAGAGTCCAAGCATTTCAGAGTTTGCAATCAATTGCGCATCGAGAAGCGAATGCATCCGTCAAGCTCGTTGGCCAAAAATACGTCTGGCCAGGCATGGATCGTGATATTCGAATATGGGTGCAACGATACCTCGCTTGCTCCGTGTCGAAAGTCCGCCGACACACAAAGTCATCTCTGTAATAATTCCTGCCTCCCGATCGTCGTTTCGACACCGTACACATCGACATCTTATGGTAACTCGTACATTCTGGCAATGATAGATCATTTCACCAGATGGGCCGAGGCAACCACAATGTCGGACAGGTCTGCGGAAACCGTAGCCAAAGCTACACCGATACGGCTGTCCATCAACAAATCATCTCCGCCCGGGGACGTCTATTCGAATCGTGCCTACTGCAAGAAACTCCCGCTCGAATGTATCAGCCATCACTCTCAGTGTAACAGAATGGTAGAACGCGTGCACCGACAGATTAAAGCAGGCTCAATCATGGCCCAGTCAGCATCCACTTATACCTCTATTGAATATTCATTTGTGTAATGAATTCCTTAGTTCTTACTTCTCTTCATATATTTCAATAGGTTTACTACGTTTTCCAATTTTCGTTTGTTCAGCATTATAAATATTGACAACCGTGAATTATACTTCCAGCGTGTATTTTGTTTTATCAAATTTGTTCTATGCATTTAGAGGCTCACCTTTCTCTGATGTGCTTTGTAGAAGAACTGGATGACCATAGGAATCCTTCATTTCATTATATTTAAAATTTTGTTCACATATTGACTGAAATCAATTTTAAAACTTGCATCTTCAACATCTTAATACTCTCACTGACAATATAAATGATGAATAAACAATTCTTGGGTTTCCACCCGGGTTAAATGGAGTTTAAGCCACGACGTTTCGATGGCGTACTCTGCCATCGTTCTCAAGTGAGTACGCCATCGAAACGTCGTGGCTTAAACTCCATTTAACCCGGGTGGAAACCCAAGAATTGTTTATTCAGAATATACGCCGGGAAAACCTTCGATCTTTAATAATATAAATGATGCTAGTCCAAGATCATTTACTTTGATTTCCTCTGATATCAGTGATTTGAAGTTTTTTATCTGAGCATACCTGCTAAAAAATAACTTCATCAACATGGATACGTACAATAATTTTAATTTTGAAAGTAAACACTTTCTCACTGAATTGGTAATATATTCTGTAGCAACTCCTGTAAATATCCATTCCAATTTCTACTAGGATTGTTTTAATCTAAATATATTCTACTTTAATTTGCAGATATAAATAACTATTTTTCTCTTCGTAATGTTAGGGTTGATCAATAAAACTGTCATGTAAGTAGCAATTACATTCATCAATTATTCTCTATCACTATGTCATTGGATACCTTATGACTAAGTCTCCTCATTACTGGGCAATACATTTAATATAAATCAACACCGGCAATTCTGAAACCATGGACTACATGTCTTCCTTTGTATTTAAAAATCTTCCCGTGCTGATTCCTTTTTACAACAAAAACCCATTTATATTCGTTGATACTAATTTGAGGTCTTCTCTTGAAAATTTTCAAGGTTTCTCTCTCAGAGCATTTATTTCCTCATGCATAGCATTTCCCCTTCCTTTATTTATGGACTCTTCAAAGCTTCTTCAATTTCAGTTGGGATACATACTTGTTGATAACTACTGCAACCAGCTTACTTCACTATTACTTTCTTCCTCTGTGGGCTTCATAGCTTGTATCCTTTTTGTCACAACTTCACATATTATTTTGCAACATCTTCTAGTTTTCCTCTTTCAAATACTGCAGCCCCTACATGTTTCACTTCCAAAACCTCCTAGATGTTTGACATCCTTCCAAGTGAATGGTCTGCTATGACAAATTTAAAATAGGGATTCTATGACATAAAACTTCCTGTATCCAAAGTTATGCCCAAAACTGGCTGGACACCCTGAAAATTAACGAACACCTTACAGAATTTATAAGTGATAGATTTAATCTTTCAGTTTTTCAACTTTGAGGAGTTCCATGAAGATTTTCTTTACGTATAATTCCACAATGTTCAAGATAGTCATAAAATCTTTGTTGACATATTCAGAACCAGTATCTGATTGAAATTCAACAAATTTCATGTTGAGCTGTAATTCAACTCTCTTCTCATGTATTTTTTTAAATAAATCCAATACTTCCTCTTTCTTTTTCACGACATAAATATAAATAAAATTCAAAGAGAGAAGAATTGCTTCAATAGAAACAGCCAAAGGCCATGAAACTAAATTTAGGAGATGAGAATGGGAAAATGTCGACCGGATCAGGGAATCGAAACTCCCGCTTTCCGGGAGCAGCTATAATCAACTAAGCTACTATACTGTATGTAAACAGCTATAGAACATAATGGAATATGCAACTGTAAAGCGGCAAATAGTCTAAGTTGATAACACATTAGTATGGACCAGAGGAGAAATTTCTGATTATTTTTCAGCGATATATATTGAATATAAAAATTTTGCTTCAACTTTCAATATTTGAACACAAAATAATAATTATTTTTATTAATTTTGCTTTAAGTACACATTTATTTAATAGAATGTGATGTGAGTAAAATACGAAGTTTAACCATTAAAAACATGACATCATTTATTCTATTTCAATACTGTATTGGCACTACAAAACTTACGAAGATTGGCAGAAAAATAATATGCAAACTTCCGTTAATGATTTATTTGCCCAAATCAGCTATTTCCTACCTAAGAGAGCGTAGGTTTTCCCGGCATATCTGTGGATGACGTTTTCTCGGGATTCTAGCCGGATGGCGACGTTTGTTTGCCACAACGATTCAATTGTTGTTAACGCCAGTTTCTTCAGTTGATGTGTCGTCCAGATTTTTTTATGGGGCAAAGACGGTGCAATCGCCAAAGCACGCATCGCTGCATGGGGGCCTACGACTTTATACACACATCTACACGTGCTGTTAGTATTTATGAAAGAATAAAAGAGCATAATAGACATCTACGATTAAAACAACCCAATAAGTCAGCTATTGCCGAACATGCCTTGTTCACGGGCCATAAAATAGCTTTCGATAAGACGCGTATTCTGGACCGAGCTAATTGCTATTGGGATAGCGTTATTTTGGAGGCAATAAACATCAGGTCCAGTGAGAATTTACTGAATAGAGATTCTGGATTCCAATTGAGCCTGGCTTGGAACCCATTGTTTCACCGGAGGAACGCGGAGCTGAGACACGGGACCCCAGATGCAGCGGAGACGGGCCGCGTGACCGCAGCCACGGGAGACTAGAGCATGACTAAGCAAGTGGACCAATGGGAGACGCCCTCACTCCCGCGTCCACATCTAGCCAATCACAGGCGGTATGTGCTTGCACAGACTTGCCTCAGACTATATAAATGCTTACACTCACCGAATTTGACACTTCAGTCTGAAGATGATGGAAGAGCAAGCCATCGAAACATCACTGTTAAAATCTTTGACCCGGTTGGAAACTCGAGAGGATTTTATACAGGAGACATACTGTTTGTGTTTGCTGTGAAGTTAACGATTTTGGTTTTCTCTAGGTTAAGAGAAAATTTGTTTGCAGTGAACCAAAGATTGAGACGGCACATTGCAGTATCAACTTTCTCGCATAAAGTTACCGAGTCGCTGTCCGTGATTACCAAATTTGTGTCGTCAGCGTAGAGGACAGATTTTAAGGGATCTAAATAATTAGGTAAATCGTTAATGTAAAGGATGAAAAGTAAAGGTCCCAAAATTGAGCCCTGAGTGACACCGCAGGTAATTGTTTCCCATTCTGACAGATACTCATTTCCATCCGTGTTTTCAATCGCAACGTTTTGGCGTCTGTTTTGCAAGTACGATGCCAATAAAGAATAGGGAACTCCTCTGATTCCGTAGAATTCTAATTTTTTGAGTAGAATATTATGATCTACTAAATCAAACGCTTTCGAGAGGTCAGCAAAAATGCCAGTCACTTTGAGTCTTTCATCAAGTGCGTCATGAATACTTTGAACGAAGTCATATGAAGCCGTGTTGGTATATTTTCCACTAATAAAACCATGTTGCGATGTGGAAATAAGTTTGAATTTTGTAAGAAAATCTGTAATTCTCATAAGTAATGCTTTCTCAATATTTTTGGAGAATATTGGTAAGAGGGAAATAGGGCGATAGTTGGAGACGTCCGTTGTAGAACCCTTCTTGTGTAACGGTATAACTTTCGCGTATTTTAGAGCATCTGGAAATATACCAGAGGAAAAGCACAAGTTAATTATGAACTGCATTGGAATTACAATTTCATGACAACAATGTTTAATGAGCTTACTGTTGATTCCGTATAAGTCACAAGCATTCGAAGTTTTCAGATTTTTTATTATATTAAAAATCTCATTTTTATTGATCGGGAGTAGAAAGAAAGACTTCGTAACCGGGTTTCTGAACTTGTGCAGAATTTCGCTAAAGTTTGGCGTGTTACGTTTCTCTATAGCTTGCTTTTCTAACATATCACGGGAAACGTTAATAAAATACGAGTTAAATTCACATGCTCCTTCTTTACGTGATATAGGCTGTTCGTTCTTTATTAGTTGTATATCGTTACGATCTTTAGAATTACCGGAAGTCACTTTGATAACGTTCCATGTCGCTATTATTTTATTTTTCGAATTAGCAATATATTTTGCATTACCTTTTTTTTGCGGCAGTGATAACCAGTGATCTCTTTTAATTTATGAAGGCGACATAGATTTTCACGTGATATTCTAATACCTTCAGTTATCCACGTATTTCGTTTAGTACGTTTCTTTTTACTTAATTTTAGTGGTGCAACAGCGTCGACGACCGACAAGAAGTAATTAATAAATTTACGAAACATATTATTTGGGTTCAACTCGTTTTCTGTCTCAAGAATTGTATTCCATGAAGTTCCACCGAGCTTAGCTTTGATTTTGTTCAAATTTAATTGACAAAGTTTTCTTCTGCGCGTAGTTGTTACAGGTGATTTGCAATGGAACAGATTAGTATATATGTGCATAACTTGGCCCTTGTGATCTGATAATGCAGAATTAATGGTACATACTTTGTAATTTTGGAGGTCCAAGTTACATACGAGGAAGTCAATACACGTTGAGGCAGTTCCGAAAACCCTGGTAGGATTACTATTAGTAACAGGAAACCCGTTACAGGAAAGGATTTGTTCAAGGTCTCGCTTTTTCCTTGTGTCCGACAGAAAGTCAATGTTAAAATCACCACAGATAATTATATCTTTCCCTTCTTTATGAACTTTTAAAATAATAGAATCCAAAATTTCGAGAAATATGTCTACATTACTAGCTGGATTTTGATAAATGCATAAGACTACTAAATTTTTTATGCCTTTACCAGTTGTGATTTCAATTGAGCTGCATTCGAAAACCTGTTCTTTACTATAAGACTGTATATCAAATCTCGCATTACAATAGGAGGAATGCTGGTTTTTTACATAAATACATGAACCTCCATTTTTAAGTGTACTTCTATTAAAGTTCGCTAATCTTGTATAACCCATGATTGGAAAATTTTCAGCTTCAGCACTAGATTGCCAATTTTTAGTTAGCGCTAAGATGTCAACTGCGATACTTTGCAGTGTTAAAAATGTTTCTACCTCGAGTTTTTTACTTCTAAGGCTCTGAATATTTTGGTTAAATATACAAAATTTTACGTCTGAGTCAGCCACATACATGCATTCACTATTTTTTGAACTGAAGTCTGAAACAGTTTGCTCGTTTCCGTGAAGGTTAAATACACGAAAAAAGAGCAGAAATATTTTTTACAAATTGTTCCTTCCCAGAATAGTTCATGTGAAGACCATAACCTGTGAAATAAATTAGTAACACTTACATTTTTAATGTTGTGGAAGTTCTTTTGCTGAAGGCGCATATTATCGCAGCTGGTCCTGTAGTTTGCCACAGCGTCGTCGAATCTCGAGGGCAGTTCACTCACGATAACGTGCCGTTGAGTTTTGGAAGCACTTCGTCGAGCTTGGACCAGTTCACGAGACTTCCAGCAATAATGTCATTTGTACCGCCTACAATAACGACAAGATCAGCGTCCCTGGTTAAACCAGGAGCATCCTTCACCACTTCCCGCAATGGTGCGCCCGGCTTGACGATGCCACACACGTTAAACTTTTCTCCTAGTTCACTTTTTAAAAGTTCACTGCAACCTCTGCCGTGACTGGACATTAGTAACATAATGTTTTTCTTTTTCTTCGTCTTCACTGTTACTTTCTCTGGGTGGTTGCTTGTCCGTGACGTTAGTATCTTCGTCTTGAACTTGGTCACTCAGTACAGAAAATCTGTTCGATGTAACCACTGGTTGTACTGGAGGTAAAATAATTGGGTTAACCGTCACTGTTTCGACAGTCTGAACCTGCTTACATGCAGCTTCACGCGGTCGGAGTGTTTCGATGAGTTTTTCCAGTTCATCGATTTTCTTCTCTAGCAATTTGCAATTGGAACACGAAGTACACGTCTTCTGCTCAAGTCTTTTCAAAAGTGTCTGTTTTTTGCCTGTAGTAGGTAGTCCCAATGATTTCAGGCGACGCTTGAGTTCCGCCACGGTTAAGGTATCTGCTGGCATGGGCATCTTTGAATTTTCTTTCAGCTATTTCCTTAACACGTCCTTCCTGTACGGCTGCTAACTGCGAACTTAGAGGTAGACAATGGTTGACTAGGGACCTGGGATTTAGTTTAAGTATATTACCTGGTGCAGGGAACCCCTCGTAAAAATCCCACATTGAAATCCCATATTAAAGGGAATGGTTTAAGAAATCGATTCTGAATGCCATTCGGGAAAGCCACCGCACTGGAGAAAGTTTGTCGTATAGCCCACCTGATATCGTCTATTTTATTATACCACAGTACAGGGTTTTCTGCAGTGGAATACTTCGCAAATTCGGATATTTAAACGGATCACTTGGTTTATTTTTTTGCTAGGTTCGGTAATTCCTACTTGTAAAAGTTAAAGTTTTAATTTATATTTAGTAATTATATTTAAACATAGATCTGCAATATAATATAAACATAAAATATTAATAATTGAAGCACTTAATTACTTTGCAGAAGTTGTTGTCGAGTTTCCTCTCCAGCTGCGATTAAGAGTAGAAACTCGAGAACAATTTCTGCAGCAACTACACCAGAAAAATTTCCGTTCACTAACTTAATCATTTTGATGATTTTGGATCCTTTAATTGCATACTTTTTTTTATATCACGCACAATATTTGTAAGTTGAATTCTGAGTCTCGCATAGAGTCGAGATTATTTCTGCACTTTGACTTCATTGCAGAACAATAAGATGATCCCGCTTCACATAAACATGTTGTAGACAACGGAAATAAACAATAATTGATTGTATTGAAATATTAGAGTACTCTTATGACAAACTCGCCCAGAAATCTCTTAAAAGTTGTTCTTTGTATTTTTGTTTCAATTTAGAATCACTGATTAAATCATAGTCACTTTCACTTGAACGTATTGGTTTAGCTGTCACGGAAAATGGATTCTGAACACAGGAATTGTTTGTAAGGATAGTTTGGGAATAATACTAAAGGGTGATTAATTAAATATGGGGAACCTATTAAAAAATTAACTAGAAAAATATTTACAAATTTCAGATCTGATCTCTTAATACTTGGGTTCAATCCGTGGATAATAATCCTCCCTAGGTATCAAGGATTGGGAAAGTTCACAGCATATATTGTTGAAACAGTTTCTCCGTATGACGCTCTCCTCAACGTCGACAAGCTAATCTTCAACGTCCGAGACCAAACAAAGCATCCATTTCCGTCCCCTTCAACTTCAGAGAGAAGAATGTGAACTCACACAGCCTCATCGCCGTGTGAATAAGCACCGAAAATCGACATTTATTATCGATTTTCTTTAGACCACGAAATCTCATTGGTTGAGGTCAACACGTGGGATTATAAATATATTGTTGTTTTCCTGGTACTCGATTCCCACGCGCGTTTACGGAAATTCCCTGCTCAAATCCCAACGTGCCTAAATGACATCCCTGAGAATTACTGGCAGCCTTGGGTCTGTTTGGACGTACTGACGCCAATTACAGTTTCCAATCCTCGCTAAAATTATGTTATAAATAATGAAATATTAACTATCGCGCTACAGAATCGTCCTTACTAGTTTTCGGAAACTATTGCCAATGCGTTAGTTTCAAGTTATGTAGGTTTCCATTTGAAAATTCATATGTTTTAAAATTTAATTAATTCAAATTCATGTAAGGTAGTAAAATAATTAAAATCAACTGATGAAATCCAAAATTGCTTTTTATTCAAAAAAAATTATAATTCTTGTATTATAAATTGTAATACTTTTCCCTTGTAATGGTAAGTTAAGTTCATTGCACTTTATAAAAATCAGGTATGTAAGTTTTATCAACCATGATTGATATGTTAAATTTCAACAAAATTTGGTCTTAACATCATCAAAATTTAACAGCTCATACAAGAAGACATGTTTTGAATGTATGAATATGACAATACGTCGAAATCTTTCGAAGTGTCTATAAATTATCACAGATATTTTTGTGACCAGAGATGTTTTTTGCAGAAATAGTTCTCGGGTTTCCACTCGGGTGCAGGTGCGATGAAAACGCGACGTTTCGACGACCAAGTGCTCTGTCGTCATCTTCAGGCTGATATGTTTTTTGTTTGTCAACAAAACTGTAATATTATTAGTCGTCTTTCGCGGACCACTAAATTTTTTCTGCGGACTTCCGGCTGAGAAACGCTGCACTGGATTCTCCTGACAATGCAATTATGCGCTGTTTAAGTACATTCTACAAACAAAGGATTTATTTGTTGGCCATAGTTGCTGATTGTTAAGTTAAATAAAATGTTATCTGCATAATTCTGGACTAGGGCAATCTGCCTTATTCCTTGTATCAGGAAACAAGGAACAGGGTTTATTTGTTTCGCAACGTTGTTGCATCGGTTTCTGAAAAAGTTAGAAACAAATTTGAGCTGTTGAGAAACATCGAGAACATTGTTCATAGACACCATTCCGAAACATGTTTCAGTGTGTATTATACCGTTGATCTGGGTGCGGGGCCGAAACATGCCTGTTTTACCTGACAACGTAAAAGTAATATACGGGATGGGTTCATTAGGCGCGGCCGATTGGGCGCAGCCGTTTCGGCGCGAAACTCGCATAACATTACTGGCCGAAAAGCTCAACATTACTAGACACAAAACTTAATATTTAACTAAATTATAATATGTTTTCCTTAAACTTTAAAGTAAGAAAATAAAAGAGACTAAGAAAAATGGATTAATTATAGTGTTTGCATAACATTACTAGATATAAAGCAGCCGTTTCGGCGCAAAATTCACTTAACATTACAAGACATATAAATTAATATTTATCAAAGTTTTTAAATATATTCCTAAACACTTATATCATCAGTTGCATTACCCGAGAGTTTGTAAATCATTAATAATAAAACAAGCTACAAGTAAGAAAAATTTAAGATAATGTTTAATAACAGCAGTTCGTATAAGACGTTTCGTTCCTAAATTTGGAACCTTATCTAAAGTGAATAAAACGAAAAATACAAAATAATTAATTACAATATAATTTCTTATAAAATGAAAATTTACTCACGGAATCAGGGAATTAAAACGGATGAAAATTCATGTCTCACAAGGGAAGAGGCAGAAATAACAGAAACATAGATACAAGTCCAGCCAAGTCGTCAGCACAAAGTTAATATGTATTAAATACATTTACGACCATCACGTTGTAAGCGTTGCTGGACGGAGAACACCACACTAAATCATCTGCATTTAAATGTGTTCCAATTATAATTTACATGATAAATTCCACAAATATGGACGAAGCGCGTAAGTTTATTTAAATAAATATTAGACTACGTTTTTATGACAAATTAGCTGGACTTTTCATTAATATTTGAAGATTCCAAAGTATTTATTCATTATACAATTAGTAACAATAACTCATGAGAGTTTTGTTGTGTACAGAATAAAAATAGAAATATTTATCCATGAGTGAGAAATTTTATAAAAGTAGCGATTTAAATTTATTTAAATTACTTGTCTTTTTTAATAATAATAATAATAGACGAATTGTTCTGCTGTGATGCACCTCACTCATCAGTCTAAAATAAATATTATATTTTACATCTGAAATTATAATATTTTTCTAATACATTTTATGGTTGTTTCAATATATATGCTTCCACAAAACTGAATAATTTTTTCAATTGAATTTTATTTTTTTCAAGCCCCATTAATGCGGATATTTAATGTGCATATAGTTTGACCAATATAACTGTTATTTCTATCTAAACAGATAATTTGGTATATAGCCTTATGTTTACCGAAATTATTAATTTTATTTTTAATATTTTACCATAGCTTAAATTATTGCAAGATTTTAAGGCAATTAGGATATCATAATTCATATTAAGTTTGTATTATTATTTTTAAATGGGGAGAGCTATATATATATATATATATATATATATATATATATATATATTGTAAGATCCTCTTCTTCAGATAGGGTTAAAATTATTTAATGAACAAATTTTAAACGGTGTGACAACTTTATTTTTATCTTTACAATGATTACATAAAACAACATCTCAGGGGAGTTTTGGTCTCTCGAGCAATGAAGTACGCAGTTACTGAAAAATAGAAAAAAATATCATTTAAATTTATATATTCAACAAAATGAGCAAGTTTCACGTCTATGTTGAACTTACCCAAAATTCCTGGGCCTACAAACATTCAACCTCACGAATGATTCCGCGTCTCTGTCTTTAGGTTCGCCTTGCAGAGCTTTACATTGAGGAATGTAGTGTGATCCAGGTTCAACTTCTCTCACATCACCGTCCATTCTATTCATCTGCATCGTTCCCCTCGGGATTTCACACACGCCCGCGGGATTTTCCCTACGGGGATTTTTTTACACACATCCCGCGGGAGTTTCGCGCGGGACTTTCCTTGCGGGGTTACACCCACTTTTAACCAATTTAAGTCTTCATTTTTGTTGGGCTCTATTGTCGTCGCACAAAACTTTCTTCATTGTAGGCCCAACTGCACTTCACAATGACAATTATCGAGAATTGCTCCCGAATCCCCTTCACATTACAACTTTAAATTAATCATTCATATACCTTAAAACTAAATTATGTATCCAAAATCAGCAGGCATCTGCGTTCTTACATTAGAATATATATATTTGTGTGTATGTATATAAATTTCTTACTGCGTAATTTTACGGGTAAATTATTAATTTCATATTAAACTTAGTCAACCCACTTTTGATGTATTTGTAAATTAATGAAGAACACTATTTATGTTTTTCTCAGATTAAATTTGTATTAGCGCTGATGATATAATTTGACGTCCCTATTTACTAAATTATATCTAATGGAAAAAAGGCATGTAATTAAGAAGTAGATCTTTTGATAGCATTTGGTAACTATCTTTTTGATAGAAACAATAACCAAAATACTATGAAAAGCGATCTTTTTCAATTTCAGTTGTAAAGTTTCTTTCAGGGCTGTAATTATTAAAAGTATTGAGCAAATGGTTTATGTGGAATATGAGGATGATAAATAAAAGTCATCATACTTTAAATATCTCAGTGGTTTTAAATGTAAAGATGTAATACATAAGGCTTCTCATAAGGTTCTCATAATTTTCGCGAAAAAACGATGAAGATAAATTCCCTAGGTAGAAACAATGATTTCGTGTAGTAAATGTTATTGACTGAAAAATAAGTTGAAATTATAATTACATTTATTAAGATAAGAATTCTTGATAGAATAATTTTCGTTATTTTGGAAAAGTAGTTATCCCACCTATTGTTAAAACTTGGTATAATTGAGGCATGTGGTAGAAATTAAATAAGAACACTGCATCTAATGATAATAAAACATGATTATTAGGGACGTTTAAATGGTCAAAAAACTTAAAAGACGTTTTCCTCATTAAGACCTTAATTGAAGAGATTATATAAAAATATAGAAATGTTATGAAGAGGGCTGCTACTAGAAGAAACGATAATTCTGAAAGATAAATTCGGTTTATGTATTTTAGCTAGAGCATTGGCTCTGGCAATATTATCATAAGTTAAAAACTAGGAGTTATAAGTGTTTCTGTCCACCTAATTTTCTTCTTTAAGTCTTTTCAAATTAATTTCCAAATGATCAATAATTCAAGTAATGGATTTAATTTATATTGCAAATTTCATATATTTATGTCTGATAATAGCGTTTCAACTTCATAAAACAATTCAGTCATGTTCCTTTGACAGATTCAGTAAAGATAACATCAGGATTATTAGAAATATACATTTGGTAATAATAATATTGCACAACTTATGATAATATTAAGTATTTACTTACTCTAAACAGAATTAACTAATTGTTGAATTTTTCCATTGTAATTCTGAAACGAACAATTTATGAGTTATTCTTTGTAACTGCTATCTCGGTATCGTTGCTTTTGTGAAATGCACAATAAATTTTTTTTATCAATTTTATTTTCTTGTCTTCGTGAAAAAACTTTCATTTTATAGCGTAACTGTATTATACATATTATATTGTAAATATTTATTTTCATTTTTATTATAATCATACAAGATGAGGTAAGGTTCTAAAATTTAGGAACGAAACGTAGTGTACGAACTACTGTTAATAAAGTTTATATCACTTTTTTTATGAAATATAGGCTGTTTTACAATTTATTATTATTAATATGAGATGTGTATTTTATAAAATAACTTGTTTGAAACAAATGTCCGCCATATTGTCGTTTATTTTCACGTAATGTCCCTGCGCCCCACCCCGCGCCGAAATGGCCTGCGCCGAAACGGCTGCGCCCAATTGACGTTGACCCGAAGTGGCTGCGCCGAATCGTCCTAGACTCAACAATTTACTCCATCTCTTTCATGCACATAGTATGAAAAAATGTGTAAAAAGATTATTGGAATCGTTGCTAAAAATGTTCGGATGGAGTGTGGCGTTATATGGGTGCGAAAAGTGGACGATTGGAGTTGCAGACAGAAAAATAATATAAGTTTTCGAAATGTGGTGCTATAGGAGAATGCTGAAAATCAGATGGGTGGATAAAGTAAATAACCAGGAAGTTATAAGCAGAATAGAGGAAGAGAGAGCAACTTGGAGGAGTTTGACCAAGAGAAGGGCTCGATTAATAGGCTATGTTTTTTGAGACATTAGGCTCTTGTACAATTAGCATTAGAGTGAAGTTTGTGGGGTAAGAACAGAAGAGGGATTCCAAGGATAGAATACGCTAAGCAGATTAGGGATGAAGTAGTAGTTATGTGGAAATTAAAAGACTTGTGCAACATAGGTTAGCATGGAGGATTGCAACAGACCAGTCTTTAGGACTGAATACAACAACTGGAGTTTTTTTGGAGGCCACGGTATTGTTATTGAGACAATTGTTAGTTCAGACATAGGACTGTCAACATATGTTCCTTTTTAGTTTCAGCTGCGCGCAAGTTTGTAAATCACTAATCAGATCAAATTCATGGTTTTTATAATAGATTGTTACACATATCCATCTTTAAAGATTTCCCGGGCATCCAAGTTCCGCGCGGACTAAATCGTAATATTGTAATATTTTATACAATGAATATGACCGAAAGCTAACCATAACTTATGAAGGAAAATATGTAATGAGACTGTATAAATTTTTATCTTTCACAATACATGAAGTTTATATGTAAACGACATTAAGAGATTATTGTATTTTATTTGTTCCATAATAATAGAAGGCAAATTAAGGAAAAAGTAGAAGTATTTATTTGATCAGTTTTCCTCACTCGAAGAAGACATCTTTCACCGTTGTTCCGCTCCCTCTTCACTTCTGGGTAACTTCTGATAATAATAATAGTAAAAAAGCAAGATTATACTTCTAAGAATTTATTTTTCGTACATTATTAATTACATATATACATTTTTCCCTCGGCATTTATATTAAGTTCTTTCTCTCAGGGTGTTCGTGGCTTGAGGGAATAAATGACTAGCATCTTGGCTCGTCCTAGGAATTTACAATAGCTCAGATTAACCTTGGCGGAAGTGGTGTTGTCTCTGCTGAAGGCAGCATGCGATCCGGTCCTTGTTATGCCTGAGTCACACCCAAGCCGTGATTCTGGGTTTTATCTGGCCCAGCATAAGTCTCGTGCCGTTGAGCCAAGGAAGTACTTGCTGCTTCTTCTCCTGCTGGATCAAGAATGCCAACTTCTGCTCCTGTCAGCCATTTCGACACCTCGGATTCCCCCTTCAGAGCCGTAGTGTACCAATCGTAGGGCAGTTCTCATGGGAAAATATTCCCTATATTTTTCGGCCGACGCTGCTCACTTTGGGCCTTTGTACTCTGGTAATCCGACTGGCGTTCGACACACTGATGTCCCTTTTGTCGGCGTCCACTTTCCACTCCAAGGTTAATCCCCGGAAAACCCCACAATTTAGGCGTTCTCCCCCATTAAATATAGTTATAATTTTGAAACATTACACCGTGTAAGGTTTAATAATACTTGGCTGAACTCCAGGTTTCTACCTGTGCACCCTAACCGTTAGCAAGCGTCGGAAATATGCTCTGAAATATGAAATATGCGTTCGACATGTCCTTATCATTATCGCTCAGTAAAATTTTTATCTAATTCCGCCAACAATTATAGAAACAAGACGTAAGTAAATTTGCCAACAATTCAAACAATCGCGCCTGGAAGATGCTTCGGCGCGTCTAATTGTCGCCAGCCTTCTGGATTTCAGCAATCCACACACAAAAAATTTATACAAATTGCAAGCAGCAAAAACGAAAAAAATGAAATTACTCAGTTTCACTGTTTTATATAGGTAAATCAGTTACATAATTATATGTTCCAAGGTTCCCGTAATAACTTCCCCATCTTATCTTAGTATATCGTGTTAAAATCTGATATGTTATCTAACCCAATTTCACTTGAAAGTGCCTTTCTGTAATTAAGACTTCTTCAGAAACATTGTTCTATGATGATAACTGGTAACTGTTGACAACCTCACGGCTTAATCAATTATAAACTTTTATTGGGCATTCAGTCCTCAGACTGGTCTGATAATGCTCTCAATGTTAACCTATCCTGTGCAAGCATTTTTTTCTACATAGTTTCCACATTCCTCGTCATCCCTAATCTGCTTAGCGTATTACATCCTTGGCATCCCTCTTCTGATCTTACACAACACACTTCCCTTTACTGCTAATTTAACAAGAGCCTAATGTCTTACAACGTGGCCTATTAATTTATTCCTTCTCTTGGTCATAGTCCTCTAAATTGTTCTCTCTTCCCCTATTCTTCTTAAAACTTCCTGGTTACGTACTTTCGCCGCCCATATCATTTTCAGCATTCTTCTGTAGCACCACATTTCGAAAGCTTATATTTTTTTCTTCTTTGCAACTCCTACCGTCCACGTTTCGCACCCATATAATGCCACATTCCATGCAAACAGTTTTAATAGTAGCATAATTGCTTAACATCCTTCAAAATATACCTTCCCACTTTAGTTATTTAGCTATTTCCCATACTACACTCCATCACTTCGGTTTTTCCCTCTATTAATCGTCATGCTCTGCCCTTTTTCCAGGACCACATTCATGCCATTTATTATGGTTTCCAACTCTTCTAATACCACAATATCATCAGTACACCTTAGAGTTTTTATTTCTTCTCCTTTCATTTTGATTCCATTTCCATATTCATTTTTAACTTTCTTTGTCGCTGGTTCTATATATAACTTAAAGAGCATGAGCGACATCCCGCATCTTGCTTTCTTTTCTTGCCATTCAGCTATAATTACTGATGACTGCCATCTGTAGAAGTTATGGATAACTATTTTCTCTCGATATTTTATTCCTGTCACCTTCAGAATCCTTAATAGTTTGTTTCAGTTTACATTATCAAATGCTTTGCTAAATCTACAATTACCTTGAACGTATGCCTATTTTTCTTATCCTGCCTTATAACACTAGTTTCTTGTTTATTCATTCTTTCTAAAAGGAAACTGATTTTCTCCTAAAACGTATTCTATTTGACGTTACATCCTCCTATAAACTAATTTTGTTAATATTTTGCACGCCATGAGATGCTGAACTAATTGTCATATGTTGTTCGCATCAATCTGCCCCAGTTGTCTTCTGTATAAGAATTATGTTGCTCCTAAAATCTTCTGGTATTCTTCCTGTACGTAGATTTTGCGAACTATCCTGAACACTCATGATATTGTTTCTCCGCCCGATCCTTTTATCAACTCCGCTGAAATGTTATTTTCTGGCGCTTTGCCATTGGTCAGCATTCTGTCAAACTCCGACATAAAGATGGGCCCCCTAACACTTCAACATCCACCTCCTCAGCTTTTTCTATTACACCGAGATACAGCTCTTCTAGATATTCCTCCCATCCACCTTTTCCAGAATTGGCTTCCCATCCGCTCTTAAGTGGTTATTGGTAATATGTTTCCTCTCTCCAAATGATTATTTGATTACCTTATAAGTTTCGTCGCCGGAATTGCGACGTGAATGGATCCGAAGGGGAGGGAAGCTTAACATTACATCTCTTGAGTTTTTATATTTACACCTTTCATCAATCATTTTCATTATTTCTGGTGTTATCCAAGCTTTCTTATTGGTCTGAACTATTCTTCCTATTTATTCTTCGGCTACTCTAGTCATTTGTTCCTTCAAGAATGCCCATTTCTCATCTATATTGTTTCTTTCTCCATTAATCTACTCTTTATTTCTTCTTTGAAACTTTGAAACACTACCTGTTGTCTCTGTTTTTCTAATTCCCATTTGCTCCCGGAAACGGTGGCGGGAAAGTCCCGCTGGCGTGTGTGAAAATCCTGAGGGGAACCCCGGGATTTTGTGGTGAAATCGGGCGGCGGGTTACTCCCGGGACGAGAAGTTGAAAATGAGACGTTGGGAGGCTGAAACATTAAGTCGGGGAGAGAGAGAAGACCAAGTCAGTCGGAGAGGAGACGAGAGCAGTCCGGGAGATAGAAGAGAAGAGGGCAGTCGGACAAATCAGTTGGAGAAAGATCAGAGGACGAGAGACAGCCAGAAGGGACGACGAGATAATTCGGAGGAGAGAGAGTAGACGAGGAATTGGACCTGGTTCACATTATATTGTCACGTTTCGTAGGGATCGTGAGATTCAATAACACACACACGTAGAGGTTATAGGCGTTTAATCAACGGTGAAGTGCAGTACAAAGCTCGTACTGCTTCAGACTGACTCCGATTTGGAATTCAGTCCTATTTATACATACATGGAAAATTCTAGAAACAGAACATTCTAGAAACAGAAAATACTAGAAACTAAAGGCAAACAATGTAAATAAATTAAACAAATAAAAATGGTTGCGTCGGCTGGGACTCGAACCCGAGTCTGCAAATCCGCAGTCCGGCTCGCTACCGCTCTGCCATCACTGCAGGTCTTGACATGTGGCATTGCTCCCTCCTTTGAAAACAGCGTCTCGCTGTTAGTTCTGAGCTGCCTTGAGTCCTCTGGATCTCGTCGTTGGCCCGACGTAAGTAGGTCCAGTCCTTCCTGTTCTTGGGCTGGCAGTCGTCATTCCTACGTCTTCATCCGCGTCGTCGTCGGGTCGTGTTTGGTCTTCAACCTCCCTTCGAGCGTCGGGTTCATGGTATGGCTTCATCCTCAGTACGTGGACGGTGTCGCGACTCTTTCTGCGTCTCGAATTAGGATCATAATCCTCGACCTCATATGTGACGTCGGATAAACGTTTTAGCACACGGTACGGACCAAAGTACCGTTTGAGGAGCTTTTCTGAGAGGCCGACTTTGCGAATGGGAGTAAAGATCCAGACTAGATCCCCTGGCTGGTACAAAACTGGACGATGTCTTGCGTCGTATCGTTGTCGGTCCTTCTCTTGAGCTTGGAGCGTACGTATTCGGGCTAGTTGTCGGGATTCTTCGGCCCTCGTTACTAAGTGACCAATGTAAGGGTCATTCACATCGTCGGGATTGAAAGGTAATATCGTGTCCATTGTCGTTTCTGCCTCGCGACCGTGAACCAGGAAAAATGGTGTGAATCCCGTTGTTTCTTGCTTAGCGGTGTTGTAGGCGAACGTCACGAATGGAAGTACGGCGACCCAGTTCTTCTGATCGACGTCGGTGTACATGGACAACATGTCGGCCAATGTTTTGTTTAACCTCTCGGTAAGCCCGTTTGTTTGAGGATGGTAAGCAGTCGTCATTCGGTGCGTTATTTCACACAGTCTATTGACCTCATGTACTAGTCTAGACTGAAATACCGTCCCCCGGTCCGTGATTATGGTTCTTGGAGCTCCATGCCTAAGTATTATTTCTTCGACGACGAAGGTGGCGATCTCGGAAGCTTCCGCCGATGCTACGGCTTTTGTGACGGCAAACCGAGTTAAGTAATCGGTGCAGACAATAATCCACTTGTTTCCCCAGGATGATGTTGGAAATCTTCCGAGCAGGTCAATTCCGATGCGTTGAAATGGTGCGTCGGCCGGAGGAATAGGCAGTAGTCGCCCAGGTGGTCGTTGGGGAATCGTCTTTCTTCTCTGACACTCTCTGCAGTGGCTTACATAGTGTCTGACGTCTTTAAGTTGTCGCGGCCAATAAAATCGCCGACGGATTCTGTCATACGTCCTGACGACTCCTAGATGACCAGCGGTGGGTGCGTCGTGGAACTCCCGCAGAATTTCTATACGCAGTTGCTTGGGGATGACTACCAACCATCTTCTTCCCAAGGAGTCGTAATTCTTCTTGTGTAGTACGTCATTAATTATTTCGGAGTCCCCTTTCACACCTTGGGAAGAGTTCAAAGCTTGTATAATCTCATTCAGCTTCGGATCCTTTCTCTGCTCCACCGAAATATTAGTCAGAGAGTTAAGACAATCCAGGATCTCATTCTTCGGTTCTTCGTCGTCGACAGGGTTTCGGGAGAGACAGTCTGCATCCTGATGCTTTCGTCCACTCTTGTACTTTATCGTGACGTCGTATTCCTGAAGTCGTAAAGCCCACCTAGCGAGTCGTCCAGAAGGATCCTTGAGTCCGGTTAGCCAGCAGAGGGAATGGTGGTCCGTCACAACCGTGAACGGTTTGCCAAAGAGATACGGCCGGAATTTATTTATGGCCCAAACAACAGCAAGGGATTCTCTCTCTGTCGTCGAATAATTCCTCTCTGCTTTGCTAAGTGTTCTCGACGCATAGGCTATGACCTTCTCTTTTTTGCCGAACATCTGAACGAGTACAGCACCAAGTCCGTGGCCGCTGGCGTCAGTATGCAATTCAGTCGGTGCATTTTGGTCGAACAACCCCAGAACGGGGTCGGAAACAAGGGCTCGTCGCAGCGTGTCGAAAGACTCCTGTTGTTCTCTGCTCCAGATAAATTTGGCGTCTCCTTGTAACAATTTGTGTAGTGGCCGTGCCTTTCCACTAAAGTCTCGGACAAAACGCCTATAATAAGAGCAGAGCCCAAGAAAACTCTTAACGTCGTGTAGATTTCTTGGCCGGGGAAAGTTTGTTATTGACCTGACTTTCTCCGGATCTGGTCGTACGCTTTCCCGTGAGACTAGATGGCCAAGGATCTTTATTTCCTTTGCACCGAATAGGCACTTCTTTGGATTCAGTCTCAGCCCTGCTGTTCTCAGACACTCGAGAACAGTTCGCAGTCTATGCCGATGTTCGCTGAACGTTTCCAAGAAAACTATTATGTCGTCCAAATAGCAGAGGCACATAGTCTATTTCAAGTGGCGCAGCAAGTTGTCCATCATTCGTTCGAATGTTGCAGGTGCATTACACAACCCAAACGGCATAACTTTGAAATCGTAGAGTCCGTCTGGTGTAATGAAAGCGGTTTTCTCTCGGTCAGCTTCGTCCACTTCTATCTGCCAGTACCCTGAGTGCAAGTCCATGATGGAGAAAAACTTTGCCCCATTTAGACAATCCAGAGTATCGTCAATTCTTGGTAGTGGATAAACGTCCTTCTTCGTGATCTTGTTAAGTCTCCTATAATCGACGCAGAATCGCCAGGTTCCATCCTTCTTTGTGACTAGTACGACGGGTGATGACCACGGGCTCTGTGATGGTTGGACGATTCCTCGGCCAAGCATCTTATCCACTTCTTCTTTAATAATGCGTCGTTCTGCTGGTGATACTCTGTATGCCCTCTGACTGATAGGTGAGTAGCTTCCTGTGTTAATCTTATGTTTCACCTTCACAGACGTTGATTTTTCCCTGATTACTACGTCGAAGCACGCAGAATATTTCTGAAGCAATTCAAGAAATTTCGTCTGCTGATCGATGGTTAACTGCGGCGCCAGTAACTTATGAAGCTCGAATTCGTTGTTTTTCGTCAGTGTAGGAATTCTGCGGCTGGGTAGATTTTCTTCCATAACTGTCAGATGTTGTTGTGTTATTAGCTCAGCCCTTGCTAAGCACATATGTCTCGGAAGAAACTGAGGTTCGTTCTGCCCATTAACTACCCATAAATCTCCAGTGCCATTCTTGAAGGATATGACCGACGCAGGAATAATGACTTGTGATAACTTCTTCTTCGCTTCAATTATAAGATCTACGTGGCCATTTAACTTAGGGCATGGGACTGTAACCTTGGTGGCGCTCGACGCAGGAATGGTCACATCGTCGAGAACAAATAACCGCCACGAATCCTTATTTCCTATTTCTTCGGTAGCTTGTAATTCGTCTGACAGAATTTCAGAACGTCCACAGTCAATTACGGCTTGCGAGCTCTTCAAAAAGTCCCATCCGAGGATAACGTCGTGGCTACATTGCGGCAGGACGATGAATTCGAACGGCTGAATTCTGTTATTAATTTTCAGCCTGATGGTGCATCTTCCGGCTGGTTGCACATATTTGCCATCCGCGACCCTTAAAATAGTATTCCTGTTATCAGCGATCTTGGTCTTCTTCAGCTGTCGTCGAAACGTCTCGGAGATAACAGAGAAAGATGCACCGGAATCTATTAGGGCTCGTACCGACTTGTGGTCCAACATTACTTCTGTATAATTTCCAGACATCTTGGCGACGGTCGTCGACGGAGGATTTTCTTCTTCCGCGGCCTCACCTCCAGGGAAGGTCGCGTTATCTAGTTTTCCAGGTTAAGTCGGCTAGGGGAGCGACCGAATGGCGACGGAGATCTGGAGCGACGTGACGGAGAGCGTCCTCTCCTTGCGGCGGGATGCGGCGACGACAACCTCGAAACAACTCCGTCTGTTCAGGTTCGTCATATTGGCGTCCATGGTCATATGCGTCCTGTTCTCGCCTAGTTCTTGCTTCAGCGAATACACGTCTCCTGTCCTTGCAGTATCTAACCACATGTCCAGGACGGCCACAATGGAAACACACAGGTCTATTATCCCGTGTCCTCCAGACGTCTGTCTTCCTTGGGGAGTAGGTTGCCTCTTCCTCCCGTGCAACTACTTTCGCATAGGTCGGCTTCCGCTTTGGAACGACCTTTCGCCAGGAGGACGTCGGGGTGGAAATTGGCGCCAAAACGCTTTCCACTTCCTCCCGGATGGTCTCTTGGATGGCCTCTGGTTCTGCCACGTCGTTTCTAAGGGATAGAGCACGCTGAATTTCTTCCCTTACTATCTGTCGAACGAGAGACGACAAATCATTCGCCTCTCCTACTGAGGCAATCGGCACAACGTTGGGAAGCCTCTCGAACCTTCGTCGAATTCTTTTTTGGTTCATCTCTTCGATGAACTGGCAGTGCTTTACGAACTCGTCTGTCGATTTTACGTCCTTTAGTAGGAGGGCCTGATATAAGTCCTCCGCGACACCTTTCATCAGATGTGCCAGCTTTTCGTCTTCCCCCATATTTGGGTTTACCGTTCGGCACAATGCGAGAACGTTCTGGATGTAAGACTGGGCGTTCTCGCCACTTTTCTGAGCCCTGTATTTTAACTCTTCGGTGGCCTGCCGAACATGACGCTCAGAATCGCCGAATACATTTTGTATCTCGGCCTTGAAAGTTTCCCAGCTGGTCAACTTTTCTTCAACATTTTCGAACCACTGTCTTGCGGTTCCGTCCAAATAAAAGTATGCATTTGCTAAGCAAATCGTGTCGTCCCACTTATTGAATTTGGCGACCCTTTGGTAGCCCTTGAGCCATCTGCCTGGGTCTTGTCCGGCGTCTCCTGTGAAGATGGCAGGATACCTTATCTGCTGCTGAACAGCAGCATAGGCCGGTGAGCCCCTTTCTTGGCGATCCATCACAGTGCTTGTTGGTTTCGTGTATGGTACGTACTCCGGATTCAAGCCTTGGAGTCTCCTGCTTTGTCGAGGTCTAATGGGAGCCACTGTGTGTTACGTTTAGATGTACCTGTCGTCTCCACCAAAAATGTCACGTTTCGTAGGGATCGTGAGATTCAATAACACACACACGTAGAGGTTATAGGCGTTTAATCAACGGCGAAGTGCTGTACAAAGCTCGTACTGCTTCAGACTGACTCCGATTTGGAATTCAGTCCTATTTATACATACATGGAAAATTCTAGAAACAGAACATTCTAGAAACAGAAAATACTAGAAACTAAAGGCAAACAATGTAAATAAATTAAACAAATAAAAATGGTTGCGTCGGCTGGGACTCGAACCCGAGTCTGCAAATCGCTACTGCTCTGCCATCACTGCAGGTCTTGACATGTGGCAATATTCCTCGATGTAAAACACTTGCAAGACGCACTAAAGACAGAGAAAAGCGAAAAAATTCGTGAGGTTGAATGTTTGTAGACCCAGTAATTTTGGGGAAGTTCATCAAAGCTGTGAAACTTGCTCATTGTGCTGATTGTATAAATTTAAATGATTTATTTCTATTTTTCAGTAACTGCGTACTTCATTTCTCGAGATACCTAAAATCCCCTCAGATATTGTATCATGTAAGAATTGTACAGTTGATAAATATAAAATTTTCAAAACGTTTAAACTTTGTTCATTAAATAAATTTTTATCCTATCTCATGAAAAAGATATTACAATATATATATATATATATATATATATATATATATATATATATATATATATATATATATATTGTAATATACACTAAAGTTTAGGCATCTACCGGCCACCTCTCTCAATATGAACGTCTTTCTTCCTCTGCGTACACCACACTTCAAAACTGTATGCCTGTTCTCTACAACGATCGTCACTCCGCTCTCTAAAAGTACCACACTCCTCCACCTCCTTCGCCGCTCTGCCAACTTCCACTCTAATTAAGACCTCGGCCACATAAGTCACATGAACTAACTAACCAATCAGTACTGGTCGATCACAATTCCATCTCTTGTTTGAGATCTGAACTTTCCGATTCAATAGTTCTGGAAACCCTTTTCTGGCGTGTTTCAACTTGCACTCCACGTGACCATCTCGTGACACGCGCTTCGCGGTGGGACCAAGCATTCACACAACAATCGAGACATTTACTTGGTCGGCTGCCTATTATCGCCGAACATGAATCATTTGTCTGAAGCACAGGTACACTCCACCTAATAATAAATGGCACCAATCCTTCATATTGGAGAATTATGACGGAGTGTCTATTTTCACGTTTTAATACAAAATAAATAAAATTTTCTATTTACATTAAAAAACACGTTAAAACACTAAACCAATTCAATTAACAAACTCAGTTCAAGGAAACAAATTAATAATTTTAATTTAACAGCCCTACCTAAATATAAAAACGGGATGTCAAGATTTAGTATATATATATATATATATATATATATTGTAATATACTTTTTTGTGTATAAAACATTTATTAATTTAAAGTACAAATATGATCAATTTTAATATTTTTCATTTATTAATTTAAAGTGAAGACACGGGCTTAATCTCAGGGGATTTTGGGTCTCTCAAGAAATGGAGTATGCAGTAGCTGAAAATAGAAAGAAAATCATTGAATATTATTTATCCAGAGCAATGAGCAAGTTTCACAATTATTTTTATCGCTTACCCACAATTACTGGGCCAACAAACATCCACCTCTCGAATGTTTGTGCGTCTCTCTGGCGTCTTGCAGGATTTGATCACGTCTGCTCACGTCCGTCCACTCGTCTGCCTTCTGCGGGGTCGGACCACCTCTGTCCTCTGCTCCACTCGCCTGCCTTCTGGGGTCGAGCCACGTCCTCTCCTCTCCTTGTTTCACTTCTGCTCGGTCCACGTCCGTTCTCTGCTACACTCGCCCGCCTTCTGCCCTCTGGTCCACTCGCCTGCCTTCTGCCCTCTGGTCCACTCGCCTGCCTTCTGCCCTCTGGTCCACTCGCCTACCTTCTGCCCTCTGGTCGGTCCACGTCCGTTCTCTGCTCCACTCTCCTGCCTTCTGGGGCTGCTCGGACTACGTCAGTCCTTTCATCCACTCGCCGGCCCTCTGCCCTCTGGTCGCGAGCCACCCATCCGCTTCCCTTTTAAACCTTCCGACGGGAATTCCCCTATTTTACAACATTTCGGGGTTCCCCGTCCTCATTTTTTAAACTCGTTCGGCGGGGTTTTCCCGCGGGGGTTCACCATCGTCATTTTTTATACACGCTCGGCGGGCCTCCCCCGCGGGGAACCACCATCTTTCGGCCGACTAGCCATTGTTGTTGGCCGAACTGCGCCTCATAACGCCACAACCTTACAAAATCCGCCTTTTTTATCACTATCTATTGTAATATTCTTTTTTGTGTATAAAAACACTTATTAATTTAAAGTACAAATGTGATCAATTTTAATATTTTTGTTTATTAGTTTAAGTGAAGACACGGGCTTAATCTCAGGGGATTTTGGGTCTCTCAAGAGATGGAGTATGCATTAGCTGAAAATAGAAAGAAAAATCATTGAATGTTATTTATCCAGAGCAATGAGCAAGTTTCACAATTTTTTTATCGCTTACCCACAATTACTGGGCCAACAGACATCCACCTCTTGAATGTTTGTGCGTCTCTCTGGCGTCTTGCAGGATTTGATCACGTCTGCTCACGTCCGTCCACTCGTCTGCCTTCTGGGGTCGAGCCACGTCCTCTCCTCTCCTTGTTTCACTTCTGCTCGGTCCACGTTCTTTCTCTTTTCCACTCGCCCGCCTTCTGCCCTCTGGATATCTGCTCTCTGGTTATCTGCTCTCTGCCCCACTCGCGTGCCTTCTGGGGTCTGGCCGCGAGCCACCCATCGGCTTCCCTTTTAAACCTTCCGACGGGAATTCCCCTATTTCTCAACATTTCGGGGTTCCCCGCCCTCATTTTTCCCGCGGGGGTTCACCATCGTCATTTTTTATACACGCTCGGCGGGCCTCCCCCGCGGGGAACCACCATCTTTCGGCCGACTAGCCATTGTTGTTGGCCTCATAACGCCACAACGTTACAAAATCCGCCTTTTTATCACAATATATATATATATGTAACCAGAGTATCCTATGCTTTTTTTATTATTTTATTTTTTATAATTGAATAAGGCTGTTATTATTAGTTTAAGTGTGTATAATATTGTTATTTGGTAGGATGTTGTTGTAAAAAGTGAAGTGGGGCTACAATGAGACGTTTGCACGGATTGTGGCGGAACAGACTTCATTGTTAGGGTCATGACGTCACTGGCTGACGTTATTAGGCAGGCCGTGCGCAAAAATGACTTAGTGAATTTTCTCGAAGCAATTTCGACATTTTAACGAAAGAGAGTGCTGGGGTGCTTGGTCTTAATTGGCTAAACGAGATCACATGGCCTAGTTTCGGCAAGATGGCCGGAACGAGGGTTTAAGGCGAACAGAGAAGTCGGGTGTGGGACGTCAAAAGTGAATGACGTTATCACTCAGATGTTGGTGGGACACGGATGTGTTGTGTGTTCAACGCGTATTTCTGTATAATACAGCATAATTGTGCAATGGGAAGTGGGCGAAAGTAGCAGTCAAACCAGATTTTGGGTGAGTGGAAGGCACCATTGTGAAAATTGCTCATTTTTATTACCTTATCAATTTAAAACAAATTTGATTCTAGGTATTTCTTTTCTTTTCCAATTGTTGCAATGTCTACTAATGAGAGGCCCAAATAAATCCTGCAGATATCGAGTTTTTTGTTAATTGATCGTGTATATGTATTTTTTGTGTTGTTTTTTAATTATAATAGAAATTTTAAATTAATTCAATTACCCTCCCGTGTATATTAATATATATATATATATATATATATATATATATATATATATATATATATTGTGATAAAAAAGGGGATTTTGGTAAGGTTGTGGCGTTATGAGGCGCAGTTCGGCCAACAACAATGGATAGTCGGCCGAAAGATGTTTTTCCCCGCGGGGAAGGCCCGGCTTGCCTGAACGATGGTGAACCCCCGCGGGAGAAATGAGGGCGGGGAACCCCGAAATGTTAAGAAATAGGGGAAGTCCCGCCCGAAGCTTTATAAGGGAAGCCGATGGGTGGCTCGTGATCAGACGGCGTCAGAGTGGAGAGAGGAGACATCAGAGACATCAGATCAGAGTGCGTCAGAGAGGGGCAGACGAGACCCGAGAAGGGAGGCGAGCAGAGAGGGGCAGTCCAGACCCAAGATCAGACGGCAGTAGAGACCCGAGAGGACGTGGCTCGACCCCGAGAAGGGAGGCGAGTAGAGCAGAGCAGACCAGAGCAGAGTGGGGCAGACCAGACCAGATCAGACCCGAGAGGACGTGGCTCGACCCCGAGAAGGGAGGCGAGTAGAGCAGAGATCCAGAGACGCACAAACATTGGAGAGGTGGATGTTTGTTGGGCCAGTAATTGTGGCTGATGCATACTCCATCTCTTGAGAGACCCAAAATCCCCTGGGATTAAGCCCGTGTCTTCACGTAAATTAATAAACAAAATTGTTAAAATTGATCAGATTTGTAATTTTAATTAATAAATGTTTTATACACAAAAAAGTATATTACAATATATATATATATATATATATATATATTGTAACATGAAAAGTTACACTCAACAATGCAGGCCTGCTTGCGAGTTGCAATTGTTGAGGAACGACGCAGTCCGGGCCAACAATGTAGTCTGGCGAGACTTTAGTGAGTCGTCATGGGGTTATGGAAGCAGTAGGTTGTGTCGGCAGGACGACGAGGAATGACCACGTCCTGCAGATATAATTATTTTTCATGCTCTGATTGGAATTAAAGATATTAAAATCTATTTTTGGTATTTTTTATGAAAAATACCTGGCGCCCTAAAAGAATTATAAATCCTCGAATATGGAGGAACGACGGATCGTCTACAATATATATATATATATATATATATATATATATATATACAACGGGAGGGCAAAGGTTAATTAAACATTCAAACAACAATTATTAAAATGATCTCAGGGGATTTTGGGTCTCTCGAGTGTGAAGTAAGCAGGTGCTGTAAAAATAAAAAATCACTTAAATTTTACGTAGAATAATAAAAAATGAGCATATTTCACAGGTGCTTTCAACTTACCCAAAATTATTGGGCCTATACACTTTCATCTCTGCAATTCGTCTGATGTGTCCCATTTGCTGCCTTTCACGATATGCTTTGTACAAAATGGCACTTTAGTTCCCGTCCACGTGCTGCAAGGTCCACGCCTTTCCTTGTCTCTTGGTATCAGCCGTCCGCCTAGATGGACGCCAAAAATCACTCTTTCTGAAAACAACTAAATTTGTGGACTCGATTTGCCACCTTTCTTAATATACACGTCTTTCTGCCTCAGTAGATATCACACATTTAAAATGTACAGAAATGACAGAATTGTAGTGTGCTAGCTGTTTCTTGTTGTACAGCCTCACGCCAAGATACACATTAGAAAACATTGTTGGCTGCTCGGCACGCGAGGTGGGCACGTGTGCAGAAAGAATTTGAGATTATTCTAGGAGTAATTTAGATGTTTTCACTGAAGCGAGAACTGATGAGCTAGAATGTGATTAGCCGACAAGGTCACATGACCTAGTTTTGGCAAGATAGCCGGAACGAAGTTTTAGGGTGAGTGGGACAGACGGTGTCTGGACGGGAAGCGGAGTGGATGTGCACCGTGTTTTAAGACGGGTGATGGACGGGAAGGAGTAACGACGTACTTTGAGAGAGCTGAGCTGGAGGTCAGAGTGGAAGTTCGATAGAGCGGGTGCGACGATTGGAGGGATCGGATGCATCTGGGCAAAGTGCTTCCGGCGTTTGAGTAAGGCGGATGCGCCACCGTGTGTTAAGGTGAGAGAGCAGGGTCAGACAGAGTCGATCAAACGTGGTTGCCGTTCAACCTAGAAATACGGTCTTAAAAGTTGTGTTTGGAGAGCCTTGGTGGATATTGAAGGGAGAACGTGTACTTTCCGAGAGCTGTAGTGTTAGGACAACGGCAGTGGCCGTTGGTAAAAATTTCTGTGTTACAGGAGAGAAAGTCCGGCAATAAGAGTCGCCAGTATTTTTTGGAGGGTGTCGTCAGTGTGATGTGATATAGAGGAGAGCAGCCGTGTGGTATTTCTACCTCAAAGAGTGGAATCTGTAACACGTTCTTACCAGAAGATAGTGAGGGCACATGGCACAGTCTGAAATACTATATTAGCACATATTGGGTGAGTGATAGACATGGTGTAAAGCTTGCTCATTTCTTTTTTGTATTCTTTCATTGTCTTGTAAATTATTAATCCACTTCGTTTTTTTTATTTTTGGACTCAACCAACTACATTCTCGAGAGACCCAAAATATCCCCCTGAGAATAGAATCTCTTGTGTTTGTAATTTCTTAAAAATTATATACTTTTTGTTTTATTTGATGACCATGTATTATTTAATTAACCCCTCCAACATAATAAATATTACAGTATATATATTGTTATAAAAATAGCTTATAAAGATTTTTTATTTTTAACTTAATATCTAATTAAAATGATGGGATTAGTCAAATAAACAAATCCAATTTTCAGACAAAACTATTAAAAGTTAATAACACATTTCAGTAATCATTTTCCGGTTACACATGTACTCCTTTTCTTAGGGGATTTTGGGCCAAGTAGCAGAGAACACTTAATTAATACATTGGGTCCGACAATGCATGGTAAAATTGTTTTAACGATGGGTGGGTCTCACCAGTGTCGCGATCTTTTTTGTCTCTCGAAGATTCCCCACGGCCAGCAATGAGAGGCGTCGACGTTGGTCACGTGCCAGTGGTGATGATGCGGGTCTCGATGAAGGTCGACGTCTCTTCACTCACACCTATAGGAATCCCAAAACAATTCCAATTCGTCACCATTTTGCGACGTCCTACAAGTCAACGTGTCGCCGCCATCTCTCTCCAAGGACTGCCTCAAATCCTCGTGGCCTTTCGTATTTACTTAGTAGCCCCTTTTTTGTGCTGCCTGACCAGGCAAGCCGCCTTTGCCACCCCCACCTCTCACATCTGGCCGCTGGCCCTGCCAAATATTTAAAAATATTTTGTAAATGGGATAATGCACACTACAATATATATATATATATATATATATATATATATATATATATATATATATCTGAATATGAAGATTTATTATTTGAATTTAAATCACTGCAGTGCGGCGCAGGATATAATGTCGCAAAAAGTGAGAGAAAAATCAACTGATATTGCTGTAATCAGTGAACCATATAGAATTCCTTGTGATACGACCTGTGTACCTGATGAAACGGAGAGAGCAGCCATCTGGGCTTGTGTAAGACGACTCTTTCCAGAAGGTAAAACAAGGAAGGAAGACGGTTTTACTTAGGCAAAGATGGAAGGCATCTATGTGTTCATCTTGCGCCGAATAATAGGCCAAACGAGTGGAATTATATAAAATATAACTGAGAATATGTAATTAGTTTTAAAATAATTTCAAAAAATAAATAATAAAAAGAAAATAATATGTTGAAAAACCGGTAATGGGTTCGTTCTCGCATTTACTTCCATACAACGTCCGTCTGCTGTTCTAAAATCCAATCCAATTGAGTACCATTGGAATAATAGAGTCTAATGCTGTGTATACTGTTTATTACAACATTGTTTTCTGACTAAAAATTTACAATAAATAAAATAACGGCCAAAAAGTCAGCATATAAATTTGTTTTATTCAAAAGCGACGTTTCGCCTCCTTTTTGTGACTTCCTCAGGCGTACTAAAAATCTAATATTGTTGTTGTTGTGGTATTCAGTCCTAAAACTGGTTTGATGCAACCCTTCATGCTAACCTATCTTGCGCAAACCTTTACATTTCCTTATAACAGTATTAATAAGACTTGACTTTATTTCAAACAAGGAACTAGAAGAAAATAAATGTATTTGGTTCGTAAAAACCGGAAAAAGTGACAGGTTATCTCGTATTTTAGCAACACTACACAATATTGTGGTATTGAGACACGAATCTTTTAACTAAACATTTACAAATTATGTTGCGTATAGATCTTTTGCTGCTGAGTATTTGGCCTCAAAATGAAGTCAAAATTTGCCGTGACAAATTTTTGTGGCTACTTTGGCTTGAAGAGATATCAGATCGATCAATTGCAATACTATATTAATCACTACATTCTAGGTTAGAAGTTGTATCGATAAGCCAAATTATCGCCGCTAAAACTGATTTCACAAGGGATAAAAGTGATCTTCTAGATTCTGAACCAGTGTATAATTAGATTTAATATTTTTCACGCTTTCAGTTGGGGTCTTGGTTTACTTCCTTACAAAACCTATGAGATTTAGAGAGAGTCGAGTGTGAGTCATACGTTGTTTTTGATCCAGTTTACTTCATCTCATTTTCCTAGAGGAATTCACAATTATTTCGTGCCGGAGGATAAAGTACAGTGACAAAATAGAATTGTATAAATTCTACTATTAGTGTGTTCATTTGTCAATATTTTTCTTTCCAATAAAAAATATGACTCTTTAAAACTAAAAATAAATAACTTACGTAGACTTCTTTTCATTTGTGTAGAAATTTTCAAAAAAATTTCGATCATTTATTCAATTTCACCACACTACAGTATGGTCAAATGGCTCACTTTATAAAGATGGATTTATAATGTATAACTGGTGTACGACGGAACTCAGAATGAGTATGAATAGATTTTAATCCAGAGAATCGATTAATATCATCTGAATAGTGATCGAAATCTCCGTTCTGTTCAAAGTTTAGAAATAATTGAGATTCTACAAATGTTAACTTATTTTTTGTTTTACAAAATATTCTGTCCTCGATAAATATAAGCGGCAACAAACATTGCTGTCAGGATTCCTTATATTCCTTACATTTTCCTAGTGGAATTCACATGTTACGACAACATTTATTAATCAGAAGAATTGGTTTGTATATATTCAATTTTGTCAGCAACATCATTGTCAGTATAATATCCTGAAAATACCCTTAGAGGACCGCCGATAGTGAGATAGAAACTGGGCTGTGGTATTTCGTCGTTAAACAAACCGAGAGGTAAAACGCGCGACACATGTGTAATGCTCCATTAGAAACAATGTACTTGGAGTCTGTAGCGGGGCAGAGGTTCGGAGCGTGACTGTTATCCCGCTCCATAAGCGGCAATATAAAAACAATACTATTTGAGTCACGTAAAATAAATCATATTGCAACGAAACCGAATTTAAAACGAATTATTTATTCCCACGTAATAGACATTTTAAATATGAAATGTACAAATATAAATTTATACGGAAGATTGATACGAAACACGCGTATTTATGACGGACGTGAAGTTTAGCAAACGAACTGTAATAAGTGGAAGTTTAAGTATAATATTAATTTGAATCTTAAATAAAGTAGCTCAAACTTTTATAGGCCGTAATAAATAAATAGATTATACTGCGGTTAACACAGAAAGAAGTATTGTTATGACAATACGACCTGTGTTTGGCAATCATTTGGGATTATTTTATGTTTTATTAGAAAAAGAGCAATGTTATAGGATTCTAGAGGTAGTAATATGACATACGTTGGTAAAATAATGTATAACAGTTGCTTTATCATGTTCAAATGAAAATGAAACGAATTTTATTCCTAACTTAGGTGATATCGATATATCGAAGGCTTTAAATAGTTCAAATGTGACATTCTTAAAGTAAAATAGTAAATCTTTATCAATAAAAACCGAGGTTTTAAATATAAGCAATCTTAATGGCCCGTAAGTAATGAACGAACTGTACGTCAAGACGATCGATACGAAAAATGAAGATGATATTTTATGGAATAGAGGGTAGAGGTATATATATATTAGTTGGATGATATAGGGTGAATAGCACAAAAGAGAATAGAGGGAGTCAGTGGCGGCTGGTGATTATGTGCTCATGAGCTACAGCACATAAATTAATTTAAGAGGAATTATTTATTTTCTTCATTTTATGAACCTTTACAATAAATAACTGTGTCTTTAACAGTGAGAATTTCTGCTTGGAATTGTCCGGTGCGATCGCTACCGCTAAAGCAGCCAATGGCCATGGTGAGAGCTACAGAGCCGGAAGCGCACATAATCTGTCCGAAACGAGAAATACGCATGCGCAGCACTCGGTTTCATATCCCCGTCCCACCCACAAGCTTAGTTGCGCTGTGTCTGAAATAGCTCACTAAAGTCCCATGCTATGACCTAAAGGTGACTGCATAAACAGCGAAATGAAAATAAATTGAAACCATTCAGGAATTAAAAGTCTTATTTTAAAGTAGCTTATATTTAAGATATCCCATATGAATTTAAGTTTAATAGATTTTAATGAAATGAAATGTAAACATGTTAACAACTCAAGTTACGGGTCGAATAAAATATTTGACAGGATATGACTAGGACTATTTTAGCTCAAAGCTGAGTTTAAATCATATTATTTGCTCAAATGAAATATACGGCAGAATTTTTAGAAACGATATTTTATTATATTAAAATACCTATCACGTACGTTGTACATAATATGTTTTTAAAAAAATCATAATCAAATAATATTTTAATGGGAAATCATTTAAAGGACTGTCTTTGGAGGACTATCTCACGACTGCATATAAATACCGCATTCACGCGTGAGTTGGTATTAAACATAACTACATTTCAATAAGAACGAAGGAAAAATACTTTAGAATTACAAATGTGTATTAACTTGGAATTTAATTATTCCGCCTTTAAAATTACACACTATCGGAAACTAAGTGGACAGAATTAGAAATGTAACATATTTCGGTTGATTTCACGTGCCGCAGTGTTGGTAACACTGTCGCTATTGTTGGAATTCGTGTTTAAATTTGTTGCATTACGTTGTCTTTTCTCTCGTTATCGTTCGTGTTACTTTAATTAGTGTTATTTAACTGAGGTGAGAGGTGGCACTGTACTTTTAAAGATGAATGCCGTTGAAAATTTATTGAAAAAGTCATTTTCCTTAAAAAGCTTTCAAGAGAAGTTAAAAATTAAAACACAGTGCTGGCCTATGCCTGACGTTAACATAAAAAAAGGAAAATGGGGCGGGAATAGAGAATACACTAGACGTTTTCATAGTAAAATTTATAACTGCAACTGGTTTTGTGGTTGTGAAGTTATAAATACGCTCTTCTGCTTTCCCTGTCTTATTTTTGGCAACGACGACGCATTCAGTAAGTCAGGCCCGTGTTAAAGATGTTGCCCATCTCAATTCATTAATAAAAGCACACACTGCAAATAAGACACACATCAATAATGTCTTAGATCTTTCCTTTACTATTGCAACAAATCTAAGTAGAGCCTATCAAGACAATATTATTAAGCACAAACAACAAGTAAAATAAAATAGGCACATATTATCTAGAATAATTGACTGCATACAATTTTGTGGCGCCTTTGGACTCGCACAGCGAGGACATCGAGGACATCGACAATCTGAAGTTTCAGTTAAACCTGCCTGGCGTGTCTTAGGACTCGTAGCTTTTGTTGGCAGCATTGATACTTATGTAAAAAAAACATGAAAAGTAATCATATTTTCAAAGTAACTTCCAATACAATTCAGAACGAACTGTTGGACTTTATGCTCGAGGTTTGTCGAGAAGAAATTGTGGCAGAAACATATAAATCTGAATATGTGTCCCTTATGTCAGACGAGGCAACAGATGTTTCGGAACACACTCAGTTAGTTTTAATGTTCAGATATGCATTTAAATGGTACTCCATAAGAACGATTCTGGGGATTTTTTAATCCTTTCAAAATGTATATTAAATGAGTTGGATACACTAGATTCACTAGAGGTAATTGTTGCCAAACGGATGTCGAGTGGTTTATCAACTTAATTTAAAAATTTTAACGGAATTTTAAATCAAGAACAGTTAATGTGATTTATGAAAACAAAGACGGTCTTAAGACTAAGAGAGTTAAGTGTTTTATATTCTCGGCCTGACTTCCGAAATACCGCAGGCGCGGTTGCACTGCTACCACTTATTATAAGCCAAAATTTAGCTGCAGACGCTTTAAACAAAATTTAGCAAACTTCTGAATATTCTGGTAACGACACCTATGACGACAAGTGAACCGGAGAGGTGGTTCTCAACCCTGAAAAGAATAAAAAAAATTGAGGAATTCTATGACTCAAGAACGTCTGACAGCCCTAGCAAAGTTATCAATAGAAAAGAGATTAATCCTACAAACGTAACGATTTAACATGAATGTAATTGAGAAGTTCGCCAGCAGGAAAGAAAGAAGAATGGGCTTTCATTTCAGACATTAAGTTGAGTAATTATTGCTAGCAGTAGTATTATTAGTATTTTCCATAGCTATCCTTGTAAATTTTCCTTCTGTTTCTTACGGTAATGTAGCACATAACTTTAAAACCTCACGAGCCGCCACTGGAGGGAATGCAGAAGGTCATATAACAAATAAAAGCCAGGGGCAACAAATAAGTTATTATGAACAATATAGTAAAACGTAAGACATAAAACCACAGCTGACGACCATAATACCTTTTTATATGCCCGCAAGCGCCACTGAGGAAGAAGATAATGAGGAAATCTACGAAGAAATGGAAGAAATACTGACATATGTCAGAGAAAACAATAATTTCATAATAATGGGTGAATGGAAATTAGTAATAGAACAGAGAATAGAAAGTTATGTAGTTGGGGACTATGGATTGATTTGGTGAAAGGAATGAAAGGAGAGACAGGTTAGTAGAATTTTGCATGGCACCCAAAGTAGTAATGACAAATTCCGGGTTCAAGAACCATGAAATAAGGTTTACACTTGGAAGAAGTCGGAGGATACGGTAAGGAACCAGTTGGACTACATAATGTTGAGAGACAGATATAGTAATGTAAACCTACCCAGGAACAGATGTGAACTCGGACCATAATCTGTTGATTATGAAATGTAGGCTGAAAATGAAGAAACTCATGAAATGAATTTAAAAAAAGTGATGGGAATTAGAGAAACTGAAACAAGAAGAGGTGGTTCAGAGTTTTAAAGGAGAAATCAAGTGAAGATTAATAGAGAAAAGAAGAAAGAAACAATATAGAATGAAGAAATGACTAGAGCAGCCGACGAAAAATTTGGAAGAATAACTCAGACCATCAGGAAAGCATGGATTACACAAGAAATAATAAATATGGTTCATGAAAGGCGTAAATATAAAGACGCAAGACATTAAAATGATAAAGTGCAGTACAGGCACCTGATGAATGATATAGATCATGTCTGTTCAGTAAAAAGAATACCAGACGATTTTAGGAAGGAGACTGGGGCTGATATCCCCAGCCATCGTCAACTATATAGAGTTTTTTGAAGAAGAAGCTTTATTTTCAGCACCATTAAAAATTAGTTATTTCTTCAGGTATGTTGTCGATACTTTTGTTATGTGGCTACACGGTTTCCGTCACCTCCGTCACTTCCTTCAAGATTTAAATGGAAGGCATCCAAACATAAAATTCACAATAGAGGTAAAAATATTCGAGTGAAAATATGAAAATTTAGGATAATTTAGATAATATTACATGCAGAACATATTTTTAGTACAGTGTTTGTATCACACAAAGAACGTGAAATATTTTATTTTTAAACACTCATAAAGCTTCGATAATTAAGGTCTAGTAATAAAACTCAAGAATTTTGAATTATCTGCAAAATCCACAAAAATTTGCAGTAACGTATTACATTTCTGCTAACACTTAAAATTGATCTGTTTTGAGTAAAAAATTTATATAAATTTAAGACATCGTGAAACTAATTTGACTATTTTGAGGGGTGCTTCCATTCCTTGATGTTTTGATAAGGAGGAAAACCGATAGAACGCTAGGTCACGTGGTTTATAGAAAATCCACACATACTAACCTATCTTTGAATGCAATGAGTTGCCATTTGCCGTTCCAGAAAGAGTAGGTTCTGAAAACTTGAGTTCACCGGGCACGGCCCATTTCCGACGCACAAAGTCTTCTGGCTGAGATGAAACATTTGGAGCAAATGGGTATTCGTAAACTCAAATCAATCGGGCTTTTAAGAAAAACAAGAATGGTAGAAATGGTATTAATTCTCAAGAAATAAGAACAGCGTTTCTCCCTTAAGCCAATCACGTAACTGCGAAGATTAACAGGATGCTATTAAAATACAATTATAAGACGTTCTTCAGTACTCACGAAAAAATCCGTGACCTACTGAGCCCCCGTCAAATCTCATAACCACGGGGGTATACGATATGGCTTGTAAGTGCGAAACAGGTTATTTGTAGGAAAGACAGAACACCAGAAACATATAAGACTCATAAGCGAGTGGATGTCCCCGAGGTCCCGGGGCAATGCGCAGGATACTGCGTCCGTCGTGGCAGACGGACTGGAGAGGAGGAAGTACGCTATTGGTTGAGGACCAGAGCCAATCAGCGCGCGACACGCTATTCGATGCCTGGCGACGGGCATAAAGGACTCAAACCCCCGGACAGACAGTCAGTAAACACTTGATAACGATAGCGGTGAACGCCATCGAAACGTCGTGGCCAATGCCTACTTTCACCCGGTTGGAAGTCCAAGAACTATTGAGGCAGCCTTTTCTAAGGCTATCATTACTTACTACTTGTTTATTAATAGTTCTGTTATAATCCAGCCCCATATGCCTGGTCTGTAGCAGGTTGGAGCATGGCGCCTCCTACTAGACAACGCGTGTTCCCGAGAAGAGGACTCAGCGGCCGCCACAGCCAGTAACTTATACGCAGACCCAGACGCTGGACGTCTCAGGAACGGCGAGAGAAGTTCAGTCTCAGTGGAAGACCTATACCTCCTATTGTTCAATATTGCCAATATTTCACCAAGGAATTGGGCAGATTATTTAAAACTATTCCTTATTTTAAAATTATTTTACGTGAGATACGCATCCGGACGAAGTTATCTGAGGACAATGTAACCATTTTCAATGAGCTCGTGAAGCGGAAAATATAGTACTATGCTTATTCCACCCTAAAGAACTTGATAGTGTAGATTAGTTGTATTCCTCAGGCTATACCCGTGCGCGACATCAGCGAAGATCTCCAAGAGATGTCATTCGACGTAGAGTAGGTCCTCAAGATGAAATTCCCGCACAAGGAGAGCCGTTGCTCATGGTATTGCAGAGTAAGCCACAAAATGTGAAAATATAGATGTAATTTGTATTCTTAGGATAACGGTGGAGAAGATTCGAGCAAGTCGCGGGCCCCTACAGTGCTTCAAGTGCCAGCTGTTCAGACACGTGTCCAAACACTGCACTCGACGGCCGGTCTGCAGACCACCATACGAAGGACTGCACGATGCGAAAGACTGAGGATCCAGCAGATTTGAAGGGCGTGAACTGCGCGAGTCCGGATACTCGGGCCATTGGAAAGGATGTACTAAGTACCAAAAATATATTAAACATTTTCAGGATACAGTAGACAGACGTTTCCTAGGACTGCACATTTGCCGACATCCTCAGCGAAAGAACCACGAAGGAAATCCGCCACCACCCGCCCTCCAGGACAAGACGCCAAGGAAGACAACACCATAGAAGCCGAGCCAGAAACCCACAGAACATAGAATAGAGTAAAAGCGTCAGGCGGAGTGGCGCGATATCTCCTACCACTTACTTTTTAAGGTGATGTATTTTCTTGAATTACATTATTCATAGTAAGAAAACTAAAAAGGATGGTTAAATGTATAAATTCCTCTCGGGTTTAGCCTGTTTGAAAGCTATTGATAAAAACGCCATTACTAAGGAGGAAGGCCTACTTACAATAAAGGACCGTGTAGGATTGATATTACCAGATGTGTGTGTTATTAATATTTGTAGTTTTTTGGGGGGTTAACAGCCTCATGAGTTTGTGACAATTGCGAGTGGGAAGTACACCATACGGAGTCTCTCGCATCCAAGCTTCCACATCGTTTTATCTTTCCTATCTTCATCACGAATACATCTGTCCTCCATTGCTTGCATCATTCCATTTAAGTTTAGGTCTTCCTTTTTTCTTTCGTTTTGGGTGGTTTCCAGTGAAATATTCTTAATGGCCACCGTTCCTCTGGCATTCGTCTCAAATGTCCATACCAATACAACCTCCTACCTCGAGTTGCATCTAAGATGTAACCCCCATTACTTCCCGAATGTATTCATTTCTTATCCTTTCTGTTTTTGTCACACCATAGCTGCTGAAAAAATATTTACTTGCAAATAGAAACGAACTCACAGCAGACTCTGTGGCTTATATGATCATTTTTGATAAAACAAAGCATAAAACAAGACTAATCACTTTTCAGAAGAATAAACTCATTAATCGTCACTTATCGAGGACATTGAACAGCTTTACTTGAAAATTCGAATGCACCATCATGTGAGAACTCTTAATGACGAATTGCACAGAGAACGAATCGGAACAATAAATAATAAAGCCGACTAGGCAAAGACTACGTCGTGAGGATCTTATAACTAAGGAGAAATGTCGTTATAGGTGACCGCAACGCAAAGCACACCCAGCAGGGTGTACAATCCCAATGGTATCGCGTTAAAGCGAGTTGTCAAGCAGGAAGTGAAAGTCTGGGTTACCACCTGGCGGACGAGCCTCAGACGTCCTAGGCATATCCGTAACGGAAAACATGACAGGTATCTGGGAATCTCGTACTCTGTAAGCCTCATCTCCTGACCACGTTCCTTTCATTTTCAGATTACAGACTTCCGTCGAAATCGAAGCTCGACCCAGGAATTTCCAGAACGTCAAATGGGATACATTCGAAAAGGGACTGTGCAACTCCATCTCCAAAGGACCGGACCCAGAAGAAACCGAGGAAGCGGTTGAATTCATAATGGAGATGACAATGAAGTGCGCCAACGGGAGGGTGAGGCCTCTGATAACCGTCCTCCCTGCAACTCATCAGAGAGAATAATATAGCCTGGAAGTTCTCACAGGATACATTGGACAAGCTGGCCAATACTCTGATCAATCGGTTAATCCGAGAAATTAGGGCTGCAAATCAGAAACACAGAGATGAGCAGTGGGAAGCACGGCTGGTAAATCGCTGTCAGGTCACGAGACTGTCCGTCAAGAAGAGGATTCGAATACCACCACTGAACGGACACATGGAAAAAGATTGAAGCACTAGCAGACGCTGTCTAGGGAAACTTTCGCCCTGTCGATATTCCTAGTGATATTGAACACGTGTGAATATGTAAACAAATACTTACGTAATTACTATGCCATGACTATGAAATCGAGAAAGCACGACAGAGGAAGTAGGAAGGCTCTTTTGGAAGCTGTCGGCCAACAAAACTTCTGGGTGTGTTGGGCTGCCTAACATCCTTCTTTTCATCAACGTACGACGTCTTGAACGCAGTCATGCGCCAACGGAGTTTTCCACGAGCTTGGCGGCACGCTGTCCTTGCTGCCATTTCGAAGCCAGGAAACGATTGGAAAGATCCGTTTAACTATCGGCTGATCTTGCTTTTGCCGATGCTTTCAAAAGCTTTCGTTAAAAGCATTAATAAGATTACAGGTACGCATAGGAGACCTTAAACTAATTCCTTCGTTTCAGTTTGGTTTCAGGAAGAACCTCTTCACAACGCGGCTAGGTCGTCGAGACTGTTTTACTCGTCCTGAACAGACGGCAATGCTGCGGTGTGGTGTTCTTCTACGTCGCTAAGACCTTCGACTCCTTATAGCACTCGGGGCTTATGTTCAAATTGGCTCCCTCTGCGTTAAAAAAATGTTACGTGCGCATCATCATACCTGCAGAAGGACGATCCGGTTTACCGCAAGGCAGTGTCCTCGGACCTGTCTTGTACAATACGTCGGACATTCAGAAGCAAGAAATGGGAGCAGCCATCGCCAATTTTCATCGCGGGACCAATATATCGTGGTAACCTGGAGAAGATCCGTTCTGGACCAAGATCTAGAAAATCTCCGACACTGAGGAAACCATTCTGTGGACCTATCGGGCCATATACTTAGAGGTAACCCCGGATAGGCGTCTACGTTGGAGAGACCACGTCAAGGATATCGAAAAGAAGGTATTGTCTAGGTTAGGTCCACTAAATCCAATTTTTAATTCTAGGTTGAAGCTGTCACCGAGAGTAGGGCTGTCAATCTACATCTCCCTTATCCGGCCAATCATGAACACCTGCCATCCATGAACAACCATCGCAGAAACCCATTTGAGGAAGCTCATGAATTCTACAGCAGTGACACAACTTCAGGCTTCCTGTCCTGCCGGTGACACCATCTGAAATCGACTACAAGGCGGTCATCGAGTCATCCGTGACTAAGGTGTCGGAAGTATGGGGGCTGGTGTGGTATCCGGGGTCCCGGGCTTGGTGTTGGCTTTCGCTGCCTCTAGGTCTCGGGTCTCCTGGGCCGTGCAGGCCCTCGTACTTCTAGTTATCCGATGATGAAACCTGTTCAACGAAACGGTAAGCAGAAGGGTCTATAATTCAAACAGTACTCGTTATTGTTAAGTAAAGTTGATTTATTAGAAAAAATAATTAAAAATTTCATTTGATTAAAGTAATAGTGAATTCCATTCACTTCACTTTAAAGAGAAGGTAATTAAATTTATCTGGGTCGGTCTCAATCACACCTCACTGCCCCTTCTATTGTCCGTGGTTCGGCCACTTTCCAGTTTTAACCTCCACTCTTCGTCTTCCAAATCTGTCTGTAATATAATATGATCATCTTCTCTCGTCCCCTCAATATGAGTGTCCATCCCATGAGTGTTCATATTCCGAAGGTAGCGGGGCTGGATATTAACCAATCAAATTTATTGTCACTCCTCTCTGGGAGGAATCGGTCGCCACATTTCAGAAGTCGTGAGACAAGCTTCGCAGGCGCCTAAATATCTGGCTTTTATTAGCCCTGTTTGTTATATAATGTAACTTGCCTTTGACTCGGTACAGCCGAAGTCCGAGTAGACGTGTTACAACTTTTAATTGTATTTTAACTCCGTAAAATATGAGTGAACGAAAAAAAATTATATATGGCCAATAATTAATTTTTTGAAACAATTTGTTGTATTATTTGCAATATATTTTTGTGCGGTTCTTCCAGATATTAACACCATGGTAGGTAAAGAAACATTATAACCAAATTCATTAAATTAGAAAAACTTAAATACTCCAGTTTGGAGTAATACTAGCAATAAATATGTCTCAATACTTTGCTTAAAAAATAATTTACCAATGATAAGCATGTATTGAAATATTATTTGAGGAAACATTAACAGCCTGTGATATTCATATCCCGGAACACGATTCACTGTTACAGTAAGGCTATTCAGCAAAAAAATAATTAATATAATTCGAGAAGAAAATTAAAATCCGAAATTAAAAAGTTTTCAATGTAAAATAAATTATACCCTGTAAACTATAGGGTTTTTCAAGAAAGGCGCGTCGGTGATGAAATTGATGAAACAAGCTGCGTGCGAAGTATTAACGAAAATTATTTGAAATGTCCATGATAGCTCTTTCAAATATAAAATCGTTAGTATCTCACACACAGCTTTCTTTATTTCATTTCAACATCGACCCGCCCTTAATTGAAAACTCCTATATAACTGAATGACATTTTTCTTATATATTATTTCCCTGACTTATAGCATAGAGGAATACGCCCCACCCTCTCCAATTAATTTATTAATTAAAATTATTATTTCTACAAATATATAAATGTATGTATACAGCAAGAGATAGGTCTGTGGAATTTTCAGTCCCGAGCTGTCGCTGAGATGGTGACTTGTTTAAAATCCTCAGTCCGTTACTGTAGACAAAGCTTATGGATTAAGGTAGTCAATCATCAGAGAACGATGACCTGCGATGATTTTCTGGGGGGACCGCGGAGCCCCCACGCTTAGACCTGTGATGGTCACGAGGACGCAAGTACGATTGAGTTCCGGGCAGGAGCCCTTGCCTCTGTTTGATTATAAACTTTTTTATTTTACTTGCCTACGTGTCTTATTGGGCCCAGGCATGCCCTAAACTTTAATATTACAGTTATCTATGTTAAAGTAATTACATATCCTAAGTTGCCTATTCTACGCTATATCTACAGGCCCTATCTCTTAATAAACTGTTTCTATTTGAAATTAACCTAATGTCATCATAGGGGGACAAGTTTGATTTTTCATAGAACGTGTCCGCCCTATGCTCTACTAAATTCCTAACTGTTTCTAATCCTAAACTACTATGTACGTCTATTAGCCTAGTAAATCTTGGCGCATCCGTGATTAATCGGATGCACCAATTCTGTATTTCCTGGGACTTCTTGACATTTGTATCTGCTGCTACACCCCAGACCTCGCAACCGTACATGAGTACAGGACGCACAATTGTCTTGTAAAGTATGAGCTTAGTTTTTAGGCTAAGACCACGGCTTTTAAACATCGGGGACAAGCTTCTTATTGCTGAGTAGCATTTCGCTTTGGTTTCTTTAATGTGCTCCCCAAAGGTCAGTCGCTTGTCCAGTCTTAGTCCTAAGTACTTTACATATTTAGTCCATTGGACTTTGGTTCCCCGGCAACAATGTCTAAAATGGGGGGTTTTCTAGTTCTAGTGAGCATTATGGCCTGGGTCTTTTCCCCATTGATTTTCGTCCTCCAGCGGTTTGCCCAGGATTGGAAGCTCTGTACGGACCGCTGAAGCTTTTTCGCGACGTAATTTTGATTGTGTCCTGTGGCGAAGTAAGCTGCGTCATCCGCGTATAGCGCTAGTTCGGTTTCCGGACTCTGGGACGTCATTAATATATATGTTAAACAAGGTTGGCCCAAGGCAGCTTCCTTGGCGAACCCAGCTTTGTATTTTCCTAATAGGGCTGGCCTTTCCATCCCAGTAGACATAAAAGTGTCTGTTACTCAGATATAAGTGTAACAAATGTGTTAAATAGTCCGGACATCCTAATTGATCTAACTTGTAGAGCAGTCCATCAAGCCATAGCCTATCGAACGCTTGTGTTTGATCTAGGAGTACTGCGCCTGTCATGTACGTTTTGTTGGCATATCCTTCGTATGCAAGGTGTGCCAACATAACTGCTAGATGGACTGTACTGTGACCGTGCCTGAAACCAAACTGTTATGGGATGAGAACAGAGTTCCTTTCTAAAAAGTCATTGACAGTGTCGAGAGAAGGGAGATCGGACGATAATTTTGGGGGAAGAGAGGGTTCTTTCCTTGTTTTTTTAAATACAATGACTTTTGCCGTTTTTCAGGACGAGGGGAAATGGTGTAGTTTCAGGCAGCTATTGAATAATTTTGTTATATATGTGAGCCCGGATGGAGGGAGGTTCTTTAGGGACTTTAGTGTTATCTTATCATGTCCCAGGGCCTTTTTTGACTTTGCATGTTTGATCTTGCTCGCTACCTCATCTTTAGAGCATAGAGGCGCTTCTATAACGGGGGCTCGTGCCATCATAGATTCTACGTGGTTTTCGACTTCCTCGTAGAATTCATCAAGATCATCATCATCGTCATCGGTAGGGTCTATTGGCTGAAACTGGCGCTCAAGGGTATCCGCCATTGCGTTTGCTTTGTCTTCAGCATCATACACTACTCCGTTAGGACCGTGTATGGGCTGAATTGCGCCTCGTGGGCAGCGGAGTGACTTGCTGAGAGCCCATATTCCATTTGAATTTGGTTCAGAGTCTATATCTCTGAGGGTGTTATCCCAGCAATTCTCCCTAAAGGTGATTAACCTTTGGCTGAATTGCGCCTCGTGGGCAGCGGAGTGACTTGCTGAGAGCCCATATTCCATTTGAATTTGGTTCAGAGTCTATATCTCTGAGGGCGTTATCCCAGCAATTCTCCCTAAAGGTGATTAACCTTTGGCGGATCTCAGCGGACAGCCTATCCGAGGATCGTCTGTCCGCAATATCGCGCCATCTCTTACTATATCGGTTTTTCTCCCTAATAAGGGCTCGAATATCGTCCGGTATTTCGCTATGGTTGCTAGGAATATTCTCTCTGGTTGTGGCGTGGTCCAGAGAGACGGTAATTGCATCGCTAATGTGTTTGATTCCTAGCTCTATGTCCTCTACAGAATTTAATGGGGGGGCATTGTTCAGCCAATATTGAAATGAAATAAAGAAAGCTGTGTGTGAGATACTAACGATTTTATATTTGAAAGAGCTATCATGGACATTTCAAATAATCTTATCTGAAACGATTCCAGTCTACAGATGTACGAACTGATGTCCTCGATGGGGCTAGGAAGTTATCATTTACTGATATTGTCGTGAGTACCGGGTTATGATCACTACTCAAATCTGCCAGTACTGTCGTATTTGTGTATACGTTAAGGTTACGCAAGAGCATAATGACTAGAATGTCAGGCCGGTGTCCTTGCGTAGAGTAGTGGGTGGGGGCATCGGGGGCGACGATTGAAATATCATTAGATATTATGTAATTAAACAGTGAATTTCCGTTTCTATTGGAAGCTCTACAATTCCAGGCTGTGTTTTTAGAGTTTAGATCCCCGCCTAGAAAGATAGCATCGATTGTGCCAAATATGGCGTCTAGGTCCGCCCCCAGCAGTCTTTTCTGTGGAGATAAGTATGCTGCTATGAACCTGACAACTTGATTGTCTATTCTTGTCTCGACTATTGTGATACGTGCAGACACGTTTTATACCCCGTAGTGTGTTAAAGGTGAGGTGAGCTGGGAAGTCGCAAAGGGACGAGAAGTTCGGTTCTTATCACTTCTCGGAATGAGAAGGCGGTCGGGGAAGAGAAGAGGAGTAGGAACATTATCAGATAGAGCAGTTCGATTCAAGACTTAGAGAAATAAGGAAGTCTGGGATAGGATAAGGAAGGAGATTGAAGATATTAAGATAGAACAGTTAAATTCATATTCTGAAAAAAAAAGGAGATCCGCAGAAAAGAGAATAAGATTATTTCGATTATTATTTTATCGAAAGCACAAGCCCACACCAGAAATTATAATTCACTTGTAAGGTATCCTCTCACAGAAAACAGGTTTTCTATTACGCATGATAGTGCCAAATCCACTGTTTTCCGCCGGAAGAAACTTGTACAAGTCATGATGTAAAGTTCAAGCCTGAAGTTGTTTTCAGTTTGCTCATGAACTTTGCAGAATTTGAAGCTGCACATGAAGAAACCGTAGCTGATGTGAAGACTAAGAAAGAAGCAGCTTGCTACGATGAGAGGACAGAAGGCATCGTCGTGATATGTTGTCCCCTGACTGCACGTAAAGGCTCCGAATGTCCGAGCTTAGAACAGTTTAACAGGTCATGGGGCCCAGGGCATGCGTGATTGACTGAAAAACTCTGAATACGAAGATTTACTCATTACATACGAAGATTTAATCATTAAAAGTGTATATATAAGTTGTCAATTGGAATTTGTGTGAGGTACAAAAATGGCAACGGGCAGTGATTATACAATACAAATTGAAAAAGTCGAAGGACCTGAAGACTGGGCACATGTGTCTTTGTTGCTTCGGGTAAATACACTTAGACATTGTTTACGGTACACGCGACCGTGGAACACAGGGCGGCCTATAAGCAGTAGATGATGCGAGGTCTGCAAGCTTGCTAGCAAATGCGCTAGAAAAATCGGTTGCAGAGGTCGTATTAACATGCACACAAGCATGTGAAATTTGGGAGAAATTATATGCGCGATTCTAATGGAGGAGTACACAGAGACTAAACGTGTTGATTTTTCATGTACATCGTGACGACAAAGAAAATATTATCATGTTGCGAAGTTACAGAAGCTTTTCATGGATTTAAACGACGAATTGAAAAATCACAAGAAAAATGTTTTGTCCGAAAGAATTCTTAAGGGAAAAATATTATCAACGCTCGGTAAATAATTGTGGGACACGATTTAGTCGGAAAATCGAAGTGTGAATTTGTTGATTGAAATACGTGACCAAAGCAAAAAAGTGAAGTACTTAAATGAAGCTAAGAAAAATGACCATCTTATTAAACAGTCCGGGTGCGATGGAGGAAAAGAGTTTGATAATAAGAAATTTTCTGAATTGCTTGCAATAAGAGGTATAGAACATGGCATTACTCCATCTTATACACAAATCATTGTGGAATATGTACGTTATATGTTGTATTCCAGGAAACTTCCAAAAGAACTATGGGCAGAAGCATGTAATACTGCCACAAATCTTTTGAATTGCACTAAAAAGTCTTACATTCAGAACACTGTGGTATGGACGATCAGTAAGAAGCTTAAATCACCTAAGAATCTTTAGTACTGAATGCTATAGCACATGAACAAGATTTTTCGTTCGAAGTTCGACGACAAGGCTGTTCATGGAAATCTGGTTGGGTATGTCAATGACAGAGATGGATTTAGATTTCTTCTCAGAAGAAACTTGTACAAGTCATTATGTAAAGTTCAAGCCTGAAGTTGTTTCCAGTTTGCTCATTAACTTTGCAGAATTTGAAGCTGCACATGAAGAAACCATATCTGATGTGAAGACTAAGAAAGAAGCAGCTTGCTACGATGAGAGGAAAGAAGGCATCTGTGGAAAAGGAGGATTTTATACGGCATGAAGTTCTGAAGAAAGTAAAATGTCAATTGAATAAGAAAAAGAAGCATGAGGAAATGAAGCAGGATGGAAAAGCAGACGAAGAAAGAAGAAACCAGGATGGATGGCTAGTGGGGGAATTCCTATGATCCAAGTCCATATGCTGAAGCATTGCAATGTAGCGATTAATAGCATGGCTGAAGGCTTTCAATGAAGAATTGCAGTCTCTGAAAGAGAATAATATTTGGGTGTTAGTAAAACGTCCTAATGATGCAAAAGTTTTGAAAAATCGGTAGGTATTATGTTAGAAAGTCACAGGTGATGGAAATGTTCTCTTCAAGGGCTGAATGATAGCCAGATACAAGGAATTGACTATAGCGAAACATTTAGCCCTGTTGCACGATATGATACCATTCGTGCTTTATTTGCTGTAGATGCTGTAGATGGTGCAGAAAAATTGCTGCTATATCAGTTTGATATCAAAACAGTCTTCTAGAATAGGGTGCTCGCAGAAGCATCAACAACTGTCTTTACATTGCAATCTATGTTGATGATGGTCTCGTTGTGGGTAGCGACAGAGAAGAAGTTGAATATTTCATGGAAATGTTGCAGCTGGAATTTCATACTACTAGAGGGTCTCTCAACAGGTATTGTTGCTACTCTCACCCACGGAGCTGTATCGTGGACAAGTTAATTATAGAAGACAGTGGCAACATTTACCATGAAAGTAGAATTAATATTCGCAAGTGAAGGAGAAAAGGAGTTGATTTGGTTGGAAAGACTGCTGAATGAATTAACTGGAGCTTCCAGTCACGGTAAACCTCCTATGCTCTACATCGACATTGCATGCACTGTTAAGTTGTCCAAGAATCCAACATATCACCAAAAATCCAAACACGTAGAGGTCTGGCACTTCTACGTTAGGCAGAGATTTTTAAACGGAGATCTTGGGTTGGAGCACATAGATGGAACTAACCAATTAACAGATATACTTACAGAACCACTGGAAAGAGTTAGATTTGAGATGATGCGAGAAAATAAATGTGAATAACATTACATCTGAACAATAATTAAGTGTGACTAAGTATTTTTTGAGGGAAGTGTTGATATTAAAAAGAAAAAAAAGGAAAGTAATAAATCAATTATAAGCGCAGAGAATGTTTGGTTTATCCTCTTGTATATGCAACCAGGGCTGCGAATTTCCTGTCAACCCTCTGAATAAAAAATTTTTCCTCCAATATATTCATTGCTTAAACCTGATTTATATGAACTTACTTGCCTTGAAACTGTCTAGCAATAAATTAACAGAAAATTACATAAAATCTTAAATATTCTCTTATTAATTCAGCACACGAACTTGAGCAGTGAGGATGGTGCTCTTTCTTCTTCCTACTTCTTAGCAGGACTGCTTCTGTCTTGTGGTCCGCCAGTTGCAGTCCAGCCGAGTTGAGCCACTCCCGGATGTTGTGGATGGCTTCATTTGCTTTCAGAGCTGCCTCTTCGAGCAGTTTGCTGACCACTGCAGCATCGTCGGCGAAGCCTACAAATTTATTACCTTCGGTAGCGGTAGTCATACATGATGTTCAAGAGAGTTGGGCCTAGTCAGTATCTTCATCTGGCGGAAGAGTTCTGCAGGACTCTCAAAGACCCACTCTAGCCATCAGTCAGAGTGCTGTCTTCTGGAAAGAAAACTGAATACTGATCTATATTTTTAGTTCTATTTATTCAATAACCATTATAAGATACATAGAATGGCCCAATCACATCAGTGCGGGAATCCCGCTTGAGGTGCGGGATAGAGTATCGCAGGGTCTCCACACTGTAACGGAACTGGATTTCATTTTATAGGCTCTTCCTGCATACCCAGTCGGGTTTGGTTTTAAATAATAAAGTTTTTTTATTGGAGTTTATTGTGTTTTATGTCTTCAGATGAAGAAGAGACTCTCTTTACTACTAGCTCTAGCCGAAGAGCATCATCGTGCTACGTGAGTAGAATGAGAAGCAATAAAACACTTAATTACCAGGCTATACCATGTTTCCTCTAAATTATATATTGTTTAGAAAACGAAGAACATGGATTCATGGATTTAATACAACTTACGTCCTTAATGTCCGAGATTCGTAGATATATTCAAATATTTTACATTTACTTCAGAATGACACCAGACTGTTTTGTTGAAATTTGTAATTTAATTGAAGATGACATTAAAAGCAATTTACCAACTATCGTGATCTAATACATCATGAACAACGACTTGCAATTGATATAATGTATGTGAAAAAAATATACATTTATTAAGATATATATTGTAATATACTACGTTGTGAGGGGTGAATAAATAATTACAAAATGGTTACATTAAATAAAAATTAAAAATATTATATAGAAATAACAATTAATACAAGAGTGATTCTAATCTCAGGGGGTATTGAGGTCGGTCCCTTGAGAATGAAGTCAGCTGAATCTAAGTTTGCGGGCCTCGACCGACCACCACTCTCAATATGTACGCCTTTCTTCCTCAGCGTACGTACTCACACCATCACTCTGCAAATGCACGTCCCCAACCTTTCTTAATTATTTTCACAATAAATAAGTATTTTCATATTTAATGTACGAATATGTTCCATAATCAATATTGCTAGTTAAATACAATGTTAATCAACGCATTCCTCTATGAAAGGTTAAGAATATATATTTTTCTTTCATCCGAAAATTTATAGGAAAAGAAAATCTTTTTTTGTGTCTTTGGGGACACCGAACACCAAATCTGCTGTGACAAAACTCAGTAGCCAGAAAATATAAATACTGCAGGAGAGGAATGCAGAGGCATTCGAAAACGGCCCATCTGCCTATAGAATCCTCTTCCCAGCGTTTCTGCCAACGCTCCAGGCATCGGGTACACGCTTCCTGTTTGGCACAATGTGATCTAAGGAGTTCGCGATCACGCCAGGCCTCGTCGATCGGGCTACTGACGCAACCACAAACACCGCGAGCTCCGAAACTGTTCGATAGGCGCACGTTCCCCTCAGAGCACCTCGCGTTTGTACAACTACTATCTGCATAGTCTACTTCTAAGGACGGCTGTGGATTTAGCTGCCTTATCAGCCACGCTCTTTGTGTGACCAGAAGGTTAGCTTTGTGTCCACGATCACTCATAAGTATTTCAGGTGCGATGCTGACTGTACTGAAACGTCCCCCACTTGAAATAACTCAAAGTTGTTAGTTATTTTTCTTTTAAGCATCACTATTTCTTTTTTCGTATCCACAGTCAGTTTGTGAGGTTTCATACATTGACAAACTCGTCTCATGACCTCATTCGTTCTGAGCTGTCACCAGGTCACGGGCGTTTTGAGCACAGCCACATCGTCTGTGTAGCCAACGAGCCCTCTGGCATATAGATTTTGAAGAGACTATCATAAGCGAGGTATCCAGGGGTATTGAACGTAAACCGGAGGGAAATTAAAGTGTCTTGCCAATTCCTGTTGTTGAAGGCGTGACGTTTCTGGAATGGTGGTTTCCAGTTTGTGCATTCTTGGTTGTGTCTATCACCTCGCGTATTAGATCAATTATCGAGTGTTTTTTGCGTCCGGAAAGAGTGGGATTAATGTGAGAAATTTCATAAGATGCATTTTAACTCAGAACACAAGTTTATTATCAACAACTCTGTACATACCCGTCTCAGACATCAGACCTATACAACACCAGAAGCATACAACAATACAGGCTATCAGTAAAAACAAAACACTCTATAAGAGTAAATATTAAAGCCTTAGAGAATAAATATCAGAGAATAAATTAAACATTCTCACAACACTTCATGCCCGGCCGTGCAACGTTACGCATCTAACTTAACAACAAGTCGAACACGTAGTTGTTTACTTCCTGCTATCAGTCGCAGACAGCTACCCAGGCCGTTCGGACCCGCATCACATCGCCAAGAATCACCGAGAATCACATCTTCACCAGCAAGAATCTACCAACTTCAACAACCATCGAGACAGCCACACGACAATGGACGTCGCCTCTACTCATCTTAGCATCAACCACCGTCCTACAGCCACGAACGAAACAGCTCACCTAGAAGACGACGAGTACAACCAGCAAACGAGCAAGCTAAACGCACCTACCCATTTCTTCGCAGGCCAACAAACGGAAAACATGGACCACTCCGATGAAGATAGTGTATGTGTAATAAGTGCCTAATCAAACAAATCTACATGCACTCCTACCTCTCCAATAATCAAAACCAGTGTCAAAAAGCGGAAAACTATAAACAATCAATCCAGGCCGCATGTATCAACACCAATTTCATCCACAACAACCACTACCAACTCTCCCTTCTCCACGACAAACAGATTACAAATCTTACAAATTCTTGATGATGTACCTACAAAAAACCAAACCCCTCCAGACTCCCCCAAAAAACTTCCTCCGATATATATCAGCAACACAGATAATGTCAACATTATGCTACAACAACTGAAATCCATCTGCTCTTCACCCTTCTACTATACCATGCAAGATCAAAAGCACAAGCTAAAAACCATCACCATACCAGATTTCAGAAACGTTATATCCTATCTTCAAAACAACAAAGCAGAATTCTATACTTTCCAAATCAAATCTGAGAGAAACCTCCGAGTAGTCCTGAGGGGCATACATCCCAAAGCCGACATAAATATAATCCTCACATAACTGAAAGAGTTAAGCTATTCCTCAGTTCAACTTCTCCCAACAAGGCACCCCATCACGAAAATCGACCTTCCCTTATTCTTCCTCGACCTTCTCCCGGACCCCAAAAACTATACCATCTACGACCTCACCCACCTTTACCATTGCCAAATAAAAGTCGAAACTCCAAAACCAAAAAAAATATATCCCTCAACGTATCCGTTGCCAAAACTACGGTCATATCAAAAACTACTGCTCCAATCCACCACGTTGCGTTCCATGTGACATCCCACACCCGACCAACAAATGCCCTATCCCAAAACCCCTCCTACCAGTATGCACAAACTGCCATGGTAACCATACAGAAAATTGCAAAGGCTGCCCAGTATTCAAATCTTTACAATCATCCTACTCAAAACCCATCCAATTCAAACCGGCTCCACTCCAAAAACCCCAACAACCACAAATTCCACCCCCAACTCAAACACTACAAAACAACTCAAACTCTACATCCTATGTGAACATCGTCAAACAAACCCACGCCACCCCGCAAATCCCCCATCAACCCTACACTGATTCGTCAAACCAAAACAACCTCCTCAACTCCTTCTGCTGCAAAATAGACAACCTGATCTCCATCGTCACACCACTAATCCACGTCCTAGCTACGATAATCCCCAAGCTAATAGACTCGCAAAAATGATCCACACTCCCTCTAATATTTATCCATATGCACTTGGAACGCCCGAGGGGCTACCAATAAATATCACGAAATCAATCTATTCATACAAAAGAACAACATCGACCTTCTGCTTTTAACTGAAACTAAACTTATCCCCACCCAACCCTATAACTTCCCGAAATACAAAACCTATAGAATCGATCATCCAAATTTCACTAGAAAAGGCGGCTCCGCCATCCTAATCAAAAGCTCAATAGATCACTATCAACTCCCCTCCATAACTCTCCCTGAACTCCCAATTAACTCAAATAACACTATACACATCCACAAACACTCCCATAAACATTTCCTCGTTCTATTCTGCCCCAACAAACCAAATCTCACCTGACACCAGAAGAAAGCTTATCTTATCCCGCCCTTTCCCATACATAATGGGAGGTGACTACAACGCCAAACACCCTGATTTCGGATCCAGAACATCCAATCCTAGAGGCAACGACCTAAACCTTATACTCTCCAAATCCCATATTATGATAATTTACCCTACTGAACCAACACATTACCCAGACAGCCTCAAATCACCAGTTTATTGGACTTTTTCATCTGCCACAAAACCTCACATTACCTCCACATCCCAAAAGTTCTGCACGAACTCAATTCCGATCATCTACCACTAATAGCACACCTTAATCTCACCCTCCCACCCCACTCCACTAATCGCACCCCAAATGTCACTCTCACAAATTGGAACAACTTCTCCCAACTAATAGAAAAGCTAACAGTCCTCAACATCCCACTAAAATCACCCATAGATATTGACTCGGCCTTCAATCACCTACAATCCATCATCCTCACATCTGCTGCCATAGCCTCCTACCAAAAACCAACTAAACTACATCCACCAAACGCTCACCAAAACCAAATAGATAAACTACTCCTCGAGAAGAAATCTCTACGAAGACAATGGAATAATTACAAAAATCCCGCAGAAAGCGCAAATACAGTGACATCACTAGAAGACTTCACAAATTCCTAAAAAGACTCCAGTGACTTCAGACACTTCAATTTTTTTCAGGAACTTAATGCAACTGACAAATCACTATGGCAAAAAACAAACCACCTGACTAAGAAAAAAACCGATATCCCTCCACTTAAATAATACAATAATTGGTTTACCACTCCCTCCCAAACAGCTAACATCTTCGCCCAACTACTGACCAAGCAATTCTCCTCCAACAACTGCTTCTACAACAATCACAACCAGGCCACAACAGCAAAACTCCTACAACCCCTACAATTATCAACCCTCCCAAAACTATTTACCCCTCCCAAATATCAACCGTAATAAAAAACCTAAAAAACAAAGCCTCCCCAGGTCACGATCTCATCACAAACCGCCACCTAAAACACCTCCCCAAAAAACAATAATCTTAATTACCTATATCTTCAACGCTATCCTCAGAACCACTTATTTTCCAACCATAATAATGATACCGAAACCAAATAAACCAAAAATACACCCTGAGATTTATCGTCCAATAAGTCTCCTTCCCACATTATCCTAATTGTTCGAAAAACTACTACTAACCCAACTAATTAATTAACTCTCCTCTCTGATTCCTGACACTCAATACGGTTTTCGCCCAAAACACTCCTAAATCCCTCATCACCACCTTCATTGACATCGAAAAAGCGTTTGATAAAATCCACTACCCTTCCCTACTATCCAAAATTAAAGACGTCCTTAACGACACCACTACAAGATGCTCTTAAACTACCTTTCAAACAGAACCTTCTCTGTTAAAATAAATAACCATCTCTCCCAACCTCACTCAATCGCGGCGGTATATACTATATCGAAATTGGCACAACTGAGAATCTGTAAAGATAATAGTTTTTATATATATATAAAAAAACATTCTTACAGATAACACTCGCGTCCCGAGCCCTCCTATTGCCACTATAACAATCAACATCAATATTGATCTAGTATTCATATTAAATCTGTGATTATTTTGCTCAATTTTATAACAGTTCTTTGGTAAGAAACATTGACTAAACTCTTTGTAAAGATATAACTTGCCTAATGACGTAATGACAAGTATGGCAGAAGATATATCTTGCGAAAATTGTACAAAGTTTACTTTTAATTAGTTTCAACTAAAAAGGAAGCAAAAATTCAGATTTAAATGGTTGCGTAACGGAATTTAATACAACCTATTTTTTAAGAATGATAATATCGAGAATCGTCCCATAATTTTCTTTCTAGAGGGTTAATTGGTTGTTGCAATCAAGAGATTTTTGTGACTTATGAAGTTATATGATCGGTAAATACTGTATATTTTATTTTCTGATATTACTACATGTTACATTAAGAATGACATAAGTTGTATCCGCAGTTTTCTCTGCTATGTTCGCCAGTTTAAAAAATAAAATTAAGGAGGAAACGGGCAGTGACCTGGCAAAACTAGCTCCAATTTTAAGTAGTCCACCACAGAAATCCAGTGCTAGTTATAAGCATTCAAGGCGAGGCTCGGGTTCCAGCATAGGAAGTTTATCTGTTGATAGTTTTCATGAAGATATCGCTGCATCCAGCAATTCATTGTGTTCACAAGTAAGAATCTCATAGTCTTACCATAGTTTAGGCTGATGATTGTTTAAATGTTAATTTGAAATAATTGCTTCTGTGCCTTACACAATGCTATCACAGAGATTGTGTTATATTTAAAGAACAATAAATATGTACAATATCATTCCCAGCTATTTCTCCCCTTCTTACACTTTCACTGCAACTTACTGTCCTCTTCATTGAGTTCGTGTAATCCAGTCAGTTTCTTATTCCCATTCACCTGAAATCAATTCTCCATACTTTGTGCCTTTCCTTTCTGCAATTTCATGGTCATGCATCTCACAAAGTTATTACTTCAAAGAGCTTTTTCATAACCTGACTTGTTCTGACTTTCGTGTTATTTTAGTCACTTGTGCATTCCCATTTTTTAAATCTATTTCTTAAATAAAAGTTAAAAATATATAATATTTTGTGCATATTGTTGGAGTTGCTGGTAGATTGTTTTTTCTTTGGATCCAAATTCTGAAAATAAGATATACCTGTGCACTTCATATTTCTTTTTACTGAAGACATTTTTTATATACTCGTTTATGTTGGTTTATATTAATATATTTGGAAAAATTATGATACAAACATTATTTAATATACTTTCACACAGAATCCTGTCACATCTCTTAGACGCTCTGATAAGAGAGATGAGGACTGGAAAAGGCTTTTGCAGAGAAAGGAAGATGAACATCGAAAACAGTTGGAGAAGATGGAAGACGAGTGGAAAAAACAGATAGAATGCAAACAAGAGGAATGGAAAGTGTCACTGGAGCTGTTGCAAAATGAAAAAAGTGTCCTTGAGGAGGAGAAGATGGAGGTGGTGAAACAGAAATTAGCTTTAGAGGAATCATTAAAAGCAGCTGAAGGTAAGGTAGAAATAATAATTACTTTTTCATTTTTTTGGCGATATTGAGTTATTTTTGCCAGTTTGTAGGATCCCTTACAAATTTCTGGTCTGTACCCATTCACTACTGTATGACATTTTAATTATTTTCATCAATGGTATGTCAATAATTAATAATTAAAGTAAATATTCCAAAAGAGAAAATACAAAACAATTTGACTTCATTGAAAATGAATTAGTTACCAGCATAATTAGTCCAAAATTAAGTTCAATTTAATAAGAATAATTTATTACATTATGGCATTGTGTACCTATCATTGTAACATCTTCATAAAAAATTTCTGAGCTTATTGGTAGTAGGATGCCTTTTTGCTATGAACTTTATCATTCAATGTAATGAATGTATAACATAGGAATAGAAAATTTTTTTTATCAGCCCGAAGCAAATCTGAGCCTACCGCTTTATGGACAGGTACTGTGACCACTGTGTTAGTCTGAATCATTGCCTTTCGCCGAGATTCAATCAGAAGCAATACTTCTGTCTTTGATTGTAATAAATTTTTTAGTTGTTAAATTTTTAATGTCTGCTACACACTTCACAGCAGTATGGTTATTTTTGGTGGCAATGTTTTTGTGTTGAGTACATTAAAATTTTTATCAATGTTTCATAAAGTTTTTATTATAAAATTATACAATTTTGTATTATATATGTCATATTTGAAACTTCTGGTTTTATTTGTATTTTTAGGTTTAATATTGCACCTGAATAAGTCTCAATGATAGAAATGCAATGTTATGATTTAAATTATTCTTATTAGATTTAGTTTTCTTTCTGGCTAATTTGGCTTTTTACTCATAAGAAATGTTGTATTTGACTCTATCTGTATTGGAAAAAACCTTAAGATGAATGGTAATTTTAAACATTTAAATCATCATAGAATAAGGTGGACGAGACTTTATTTAGTGTATTAATAGTCCAACTTTTTGAATTCCTGTCATTGTCTTTCTTACCTTTTGTCATGTACAGTATTTGAGTTTGCATTTTATTATGATTAATAAAATACTAAATATATGTATCTATATAACCAAAACCCTTTTTCAGTTTATCAGTATGTATGCACCAGCTATAGGCATCCAAATTACTGGTGAGAATTAGACAAAAATTGGCACATGTGTTCCTGAGGCCCCAAAAAAACACATCCACCATCAAATACCTTGATGTGTGTTTGAGGGGTGGTTGTATGTATGAGTGTGTGTGTGTTATTATTTAAATATATATATATATATATGGGATAAGTGACAAAGTCACGCATTTGATAATTGGATAGAAAGAAAGATAGAAATATTTGGGAGAAAGGCAGGAAATTCGCTCATTAAATCATATGTACGGCATGGAATCATGCACAAGGAAATACATATGTCGACGCTTGACATATGTATTTCCTTGTGCATGATTCCATGCCGTACATATGATTTAATGAGCGAATTTCCTGCCTTTCTCCCAAATATTTCTATCTTTCTTTCTATCCTATATATATATATATATATATATATATATATATACACACACACACATGTGTGTTATAAATATTAGGCACTTATATTTAATAAGCAAGATGATAATGAAACTGATTGTTGGTGGGGTAGTTAATCTGTTTATTGTATTAATTTGATTGTATGTTATTAATTATATGCTGAAGTACTTGAATTATAGTAATAATTGTTGTGTCCATTTCAAACCCAGCCACTTAAATATTATTTTAAAGAATCCACAGGAGCAAAATGGGTGAAATAAAATTTAGAGCATCAAAGGTAAGATTATTGAGTCATCACTAAAACAATGCCAACAGCTTTTGAAAGAGCAGAGCATTTTATTCACATGCCTTACAATATGAAACTGTTGAAACACTGTGAGCAAAGTTCACCTCAAGTCTGACCTGGAGCATGAGGGGCAGCTGATGCTCAGAGTCATAAATGCCAACATCTCTAGCTCAATCATAGTGCTCCATTTCAGTACTGAGAACTCCTGATTAGTCACAGTGCTGCAGTTGTTTGTTCAGAGCGAATGGGAGCGAGTGCAGTGGATGAGCGGAGCAGTTATTTTACTCAGTCCAACTCCTTGGGAGTGGGAGTCATAAAGAGAGTCATTAGCTCTAGAGTTCAGAGCTAGCGGGAGGTTACACCTTATAAAGTCGTTTTAAACGACTCACTCCCGAGAGACCCATCTCTAATATATCTTATGATGAAGGGGGTGGGGCCTCCAAAAACTCAAACATGTGCTACTCTGCATGGTGCCTGCCATCTGTATATGTGAGGTAAGCCACCAATTTTCTATCTCTCTCTCCTGTCCTCTCCATTGTTTTTATTAGCCAGACAATGTCATTTTATGACTTGTATATAGGGACAGGAAAAAGAGAGAGAAATTTGGTGGCTTACCAGAAGTGAAAAGTTGGCAGGCACAATGTTCATCATTCAGCATTCTGAGTGATGGCCAACAGGTGGTTAATTGCTTATCTGTAAATGAGGGTCAGTGCGACTGTTGCTCAGGAAGAATTTTAAATTTCTTGAGGTGCTAGGATTCTTTGAATGAGAGAGCTTGTATTACACTTGACTGCCAATATCTTGTTTATTATATTTTCATTTTTTGTCAGTCTGTAATGGCTAATGTTTTCTACTAACTCATTTTAATTTATTGAGCTGAAAATGTATTAAAAGTCGGAACATCCTATATCATGTATAATTATGAATACTTGGTAGTGTTGACCATATCATGCTTTAGAATATATTACAATACAATTTCTTTTTTTATATCCATTCAGCATTTGTATTAAAAATAAAATTAATTGTTAGCCATCACTACTGGGGGCTAAGGAAATTTTAAAACAAATGAAAGTACAATTGAACACTTATAGAAAATACTATCAGAACATTTGTTTTGTAGTAGCAAGTTTAGGAGTGTAAGAAAATGAAATTGTAGCAGAGGTAAAAAATATTCAATTAAATAATTGTAGAATGCCTTTATGTATTACAGAATATAAGAAGAGGATCTACCAATATCAAGAAGATCTTGATCAGTTAGAAGGATTCCAAGCACAGGAAATGGCCAAAATAAAGCACCTGGTGTGTAGTTTTTATAAATAATTCATTGTTTTAGATTAATATAATCATCTTAGGTTCTACACTTATTTTTTCTATTATATCTCCATTCTTGAAACACTCCAAATAGTCATAAGAATATAAATAATATTTTACTTTGTCTTTTTATAACTTGCATAAAGATAAATTAAATTACCATTTTTCAGAAAATGTAAAAAGTTTCATTCAACTATGATGATGATTTGCACACAAATTTAGGACTTTATCAGGTAGAAAAGACATTTCTTCAAGTTTTAAATCTTTGTATGTATGCAAGTGTGTGTGTATATATATATATATATATGGGATAAGTGACGAAGTCACGCATTTGATAATTGGATAGAAAGAAAGATAGAAATATTTGGGAGAAAGGCAGGAAAATCGCTCTTTAAATCATATGTACGGCATGGAATCATGCACAAGGAAATACATATGTCAAGCGTAGAAGGGAATGGAAGAAGGAAGAAAGACTGAAAAAATTCGATGTGGCCAGGACTCGGCGGCGCCGAATATTTTCAGTCTTTCATCCTTCTTCCTTTCTTCTCTACGCTTGACCTATATCTTTCCCTGAGCATTATTCTGTGCCAATCATATGTTTCAAAGCGTATTTCCTATCTTTCTCCCTCATTTACTATCCTTACTTACTATCCTAATATCCAAAAACCTGTGACTTCGTCATGTTACAAACGTTTCATTAATTTATATATATATATATATATATATATGGTAGGCACCTTGTGAGGTTTGAAGTTCTTTAAATTTTCGGAGGTACCACCCCCTTCTCAGAAAGTTAGGAAGATATTTCCAGTAATCAGTTAGCCGAATTGTCCAAATTTGACAACTACTTCCTATGTCAGCATATTAGCCCATAGAAATGTATATACCTATACAACAACACCAGAAGCATACAACAATACAGGTTATCAATAAAAACAAAACACTATCTCTAAGAGTAAGTGTGAAAGCCTTACTGAATCAATTAAATACAGTCGCATTCCATGCTCTGATTCGTAGAGCGTCGCTCTTTGTGTTTCTGATGACTTCCTCCTGAGTAGTCTCAGCCTGGAGATCCAAATGGGGGTCTATTTTTCCTCCTGAATTTTTTCCCAAGATGCTGCCATCATATTTGTATGCGTACGTGGGAAATTTAAGACACTGCTTTAGTTTTCCCTTGGTTCTGCCGTTCATGAGTAACACAACTATTAAAGCTGTTCCAGTCATGCTTGTGTTTGTCCAACATTGAGCCATTCCAAGATCACTATCCTTATACGTCAAGTTGGTAATATTGAGTCCTGTTGCCCCGAAAAATCGTTACCATTCATATCTGAGCCGTGGTCCCCACTTCGCAACCTGGGGAGACGTCCGATGGAGGACTAGCATCCCCACATGGTTATAATCTTTATTTATTATGGCCTATAAAAGTTTGAGTTAATTTATTTAAATCCACAATTAAAAGATTTGAATTGATATACCTAAATTTCAAATCAATACAGTTTGTTTGCTAATAATCACTTCCGTTATGAATATGTGACGCTGGTAATAGAAAGGAAAGATTTAATATTGTCAAGGTTAAACAGAATATAAATTAACATATCTTTTTCACAATAATTATAGATCATAAAGTTTTATTCAACTAATCCAATGTAATGAGACAGATGGTGACAACATGCCTTTAGACGCCAGTGAGGCAGTGAAGAGTAACTCGAATCGTTCCAAATTCTAAGTGTAGGAGGGGTGAATTAAACTACAAGGTGATTAAAAATCTTAGGAAATTTATTTACATTGGGGAATAAAACAGGGAGTACATTATTTAGGAAATATGTACTAGGAAATTAGGGGTTTGGTGAAGCAATCTGATCTCTTTAAAACAGGGTAAATACCTGGATTGGAAAGCCTGGCAAAGTACGTCTTTACAGCTTCTGTTATCTTCAGCATCTGCAAAGTCCAGCACAAGTCATCAGTTACGACCATCTTCTCTTAATGTCTAGAACCGAATGAATCTGCACAGTCTCACCGCTGTGTCCTTCACATCAATAAATCAAACTTTTTCACTCAAATCCACAAAATCCCATTGGCCGAGGCCACACTGTAGTAAATTAAAAATATTGTTTGTTTTGTTGATGTTTGGTATTTCTGAGAATAGGGCAGGTCATTTCTGTACGTGACCTGACAGCATCCCATAGGATTACAGCCTTCTTTCCCTGCTGACTTCGAGGGGCCACTTAACCTTCCAATCCTTTGCTAGTTTATACATTCCAACTTAATAAAATAAATATCACACTACATAAGCACAGGGGATTAGTGGATGTTTATCTGCCTCAGGTCCTTTGAAATTTCAAAGAACATTTCTCTGTCCACGAGCCAACCTTAAAATTTGATTGGTTCAGGAGAGTCTTGATCTGGCACCCACTCTCATGGTAGGGATGAGGAGGAGGAGGGTGAGAGGAGAGTAGTCAGTTGGGAATGTATTTTTGAAGAAGGAGAATGAGAGGAAACGAAGTGGAGAGAAGCAGTTAGAAATCGATTTTTGAAAGAGGACAATGTGAGCAGATAGTTTGGGAGTTGGACCACAGGAGCTGACAAGTTAGTCTGGTCTTAGCATTGGAGAGAGAGAGAATTGTTGGTTGCCATTGAATCATATGTGAGAGAACTTTGTCTTTAATCTCTTGAGACAAACTGACTGGAGGAAAGAAGAGAAAGCAGCTGCAGGAGGCATCACCCGTCCACGTAATTGCTAGAGACCAGGAAGAAAGCTTGGGGTGTGACAAAAATTCTGAGATGGAAGTCTGCCAAGGTAGCTGTGCTGACAAAGGACGCAGCTGCTTATGAACACGAAAATAAATCAAGCGTGTCAGTACCGTTCCAGCAAAATGTGTATGACAAATAACTGCTGCACAACAATTCCCACATATTCATAACCCTGTAAATAGATAGAGTTCCTTGCTAAATTTTAAATCTGATCTAACCTTGGAATTTGTTGGACCCTAAATTTGATTTTCTAATGTTAATGTTAAAAAATTTGTCCAAATTTTAATTAAAAATTAAATTCCTCCCAGTAGTATACTGTTTACAGCTCATTTATATGCAAGGCACTGTCTTGTTGTTCCTGGAACCTGGGTTGCTAGTACCAGCTCTTTGCAAATACTGGATCTGACTGTCAAGGATCTGCTGAAATATATTTTCCATTACATGTAGTTTCTTAACCTAAAAACAAAATTAATAACCGCAGGGTGTTTACAATACACAGTTTTATGAATCTAATAGTTAATCTTCATTAATTACCTCAGATTTAAATTCTATGACTTTAGTTCCTGTGAGTTGGCACAATACTATTGTGTTAAAGTTGGTTGTATGTGTATTTATGTATTCTTTCCAACCGCACTCTGCAAAAATTACAGTGAGATAATAACAGGTCATAACCTGCCCAGAGTGTCAGCAAGTATTATTTTGTTCTCAAACATTGAAGATGGTGCAACACATATTGACTCGAGCAAAGTTTTTTGAAACATGTAACAAATGGCCGAAAATAATGACAGTTATTTCTTGTCCAAATCTAGACAGTACAAATTTCTATAAATGGTGTTAAACATTTGATGCTTTATATTTAAAGAACTTTTGCTTGGAGGTTGTCAATAGTTTTAATGAACAACATACCTAAGAAGTGAAAAAGGAGAACAAGTGTTTTGATTTGCTCATTAATTCAGTAACTGACACACACTACATCATAGAACAATGTAACAATGCTAAGGAACCATTCAAGAAACTGACCTCTAAGTGCAATAATTGTACAGCTCTTCACATAGCAGAATTATTAAATGGTTTAGTTGGTGTAAAGAAGACAGACACTGCTGCCGTGCAAGAATACATAACCAAATAATAGAGAATCAGACAAATACCATATTTAAGTGTGTGTGTGTGTGTGTGTGTATGCCACAATTAAATGATTGCTGACAAATTTGGCTGTATTTCAATTATTGTTCCTGGAAGTCTTCAGAATGAAAAACTGAAAGATTAAATGTCACTTTTGAATTCAATCAGGTTGTCCAGCCAGTTTTTGGGTTTAAGCATTGGATACAGGAAGTTATCTAAGCAACTTTTGCTAATTATTGAGCAAGAAAAATAGAATCATTTTTGAAATGAGGTGTAACAGACCATTGGTTTGAAATGATGTGAAACATCCAAGAGGTTTTGGAGATTAAGCATGGGCTGCAGTATTTGAAAGAGGAAAACTAGAAGAATGTGTGATGCTAGGGTATCCTAAAGGACAGAAAGTATACAAGCTGTGTAACCTGCAGAGGAAGAAAGTCATGTTAATTTGAAATGTATTTTTTAACAAGAAGGAATTGCCATTTGAGAAGAAGAAGGCTGCAGCCATAAGAAGAATATATGGGATGGCTATGAATATAACTGAAGTTCTGAAGATGAAAATTTTGTATATCAAGTCAGTGTAGAAGAAGAATCTGAAGATGAAAATGAGCATTATTTGAGTTCATAAAATGAGGAAGAAAATTCTGAATCAGAAACTACTTGGTCAGCTGACCATGACATTCAGCAAGTGAGAGGAAGGAAATGCGTCCATGTACACCAGGGTGTTGTACGCTGGTTGTAGTAGTTCTGAAGAAGTATTTATCTCAACTGCAGCGGAGGAAGCTTTGAAGAGATCATAAGCCAAGCAATTAGCATGGGATGATTGTTAAATACCAAGGAAAACTTGTAGTCCAGGGTTTCAGAGAGATTGATGGTGTTGTATAGTCCAGACATTGCCATAGGATACAGAATTATTGGTGAATGTAATTCCTGTTTATCTGACTAGCCCTTCGGATGTTGCAATTTTAATGGAATAAGAATAAGAAAAATATTCATTTTTCTGTGAATTATTGTGCTAATCCCGTGTAATTTTTTGATCTCATATTTGTGAAGCAAGATCAAAGATGACGGAAGAAATATTTTCCTGAGGAGGTGTTTATTGGTGAAGAAAGTTATTTTATAGATGCTGGGTTGTAAGAAAGTTGTATTTTTAAATGGAATAGTATACTGTATGATGTTTAATGGATAAAGTTTATGTATTTTTTTCAACCACGCTCTGCAAAAATTACAAGACTTAAGTTTAATAATACCAAAATATAATTCAAAAAATTAGGAAAGTAAAAGATTAAAAAATTAATCAATATTTCCCATTTATTAATAATTTTAGTAAAGATAATGAAACTTACAATTTTGAAGTACTTGGTTATAAATTTTGATAAACAAATAGAGGTCTAAATGTATAAAAATTAAACAGGACTGCCTCTCAGGTTGTTGCAGCCAAATTGTGATCCAATAATACAGAGTAAATTATGCCATTAAACCTAACTGTGTAGAAGTGAAAAGTTACAAATTGAATCATTGAACAGTTAAACTAGACAATATACCTAGGAGGGAAATTAAATATAGAAAATATAAAAAAATATATCAGGAAACAACCTCACATCTGAACAATCAGCGTTACCAATCATAATATAATTAAATTGAAAATTCTGAAATTTATAACAATTTTTAAGTAAAATTAAAAAAAGCAAGAGTTAAAAAATTTTAAGCTGGTTTAGTGTGTCAACAGTTGTTTTAATAAATAACTTTTTTAATTTTTACTTTATCTAACTTTGTACATTTATCTACCCTACATTTGATCTGACAGAACCTTTAGTTTGATAAAACCTATTTGTTAATTTTTTGATCCCCATTGAGTTTTAAGTATGTTATTAAATGCTTGGGATATCATAAAGAATTTGTTTGAAAACATTAATTTCCTTTACATTTAATTGAATATAGTTAATTTTTCCATTATAAGAAACAAAATAATTGACTCTGATATTTTACAAATAAAATTATCTAATATCTATAATTGCAGCTTTTGCAAGTGGAACAAGAGAATGCTGAAAAGTCTGAAGCTTTAAAAGAAAGTACAAGTCAAGTAGAATCATTAAAACTGGAGGTGAATCGTTTGCAACGTTTTGAGGAACAACTTAGTAGTATGCAGGTAAGTTTGTAGTTTAAGCTGGTTTTGGTTTGATAATGTATTTATTATTTGTGCACAAAGTAGGAATCTATTTATTTTTTGTGTCAATTATTATAATTAGGATATACAATGGTTTGTTATCAAATTTTCCTCTCATTTAATAGTGCAAAATTTGTTGCTTTCATTATTTGATACATTCATTTAGGAATGATTTAACCCTTTAAAAAGTGAATATCGTTGGAAATAATTAAACCAAAATTACTCTGATGTTTGTTTAATTTAAAATTACCATTAATACAAATATTAAACAATTTTATTTTCATTTTCTTAATAGTCTATTTTCAACTCTCCATTTAGTGGGGATGGATGATTAAACAAAGAAAGTATTAATGATGGGGACGGAATGAAAAATTGTGACAAGACCAAGAGTTGGACATGGGACGTTTACTTGGTACTTGGCAATCTGAGTCAACTCCATTTCAGGTACCAGATACTGTAAGAGCACCATTTACCATGTGGATGCCCTGAGTACAATACCTGGTCTAGTCCATATATTTTCATCCTGATAATTGAATTCAGTTTAATGGTCTTCAGAGATGAGCTTATATACCATAAATATGGTGCTCATATTGGTAAAAGTTAAGTATCAAACACCAAGTTATTAAATGACTTGGCATGACACTCAAATTTATTATGTCAAGAGTCATGGCTTTGATTAAATGACAGAGATTTAGTTAATAGTAATGGTACCTCATCATTAGAAAATACAATTTAATTTACAAAAATTTTACTTCAAAATATTCCCAGCAGCTCAGCCACAAGGCTTCCCAATCATCGAATATTCTTACCATACTTGCAATCTCAGTCATTTTTACTTAACTCTATATCATCGTTTGGAAAACTAACTACAACAGGTAAATTTAAATATTTGACCAAAAACTCTTATTAAATTTAGTATGTTGAGCATTGTCCACCATTTAATGGAAATATAAGCCTCCTAATGTGATGAGAACTTGTCACACATAAGATGATAAAGAGAAAGGGAGTGTTTTTATTTCAAGGTTTGAAGATATCAAGACAACATTCTCAGTGTATTCTGATGATCACATACTCGTGCCATTTCAGGCTGCTGGTTCCGTGACCTGCACGACTGGCACCTCAAAGACGCATATAACTATCTCCAAAATTTTGTGATAAAATAGTATGTGCTTTTTTACTGCACTTTGCAGCCTTCAAAACTGTTCCCACCTCAGAATTTATATATATATATATATATATATATATAATTAATTAATGGGGAAAGGACAGAGAGATAGAAAGAAGATGACTTACAGGTTCATAGATGGTAGACACCTTGTGAGGTTTAGAGAACTTGAATTTTCGGAGGCACCACTCCCTTCATCAGAAAGTTAGGAAGACATTTCCAGTGATTGGCATATATATGATATATATAGCTATATTATATTTGACACATTTCCCTTACCATTTCTATCACCTGAAAATTTCAGTGTTCCTTAATTCACTAGAAACCTATGATTCCATCCCTATTATAACATCCAGATTGTGCATGTCCAGAATTATATGGTTTTGTTTACTATACTTCTACAATTTACCTGAAGAATTACTAATGACTTATGTGAGCACTCCTTCAGTTGAACGCTGTCCAACATGAAGTCTCTATCTTGTAGCCAGGAATTCGTATCCACGAAGTTTACGTCGAGCACCTAGGCAATCCACTCAAACACCGCGTTGATCTGTCCGACCAGTGAACGCTGCTTATTGTTATTACACTCATCAGAAAATGACATTATCAGAATAATTAAAACAATTAATCAGGGCAGATTAATAAGGGACATAAAACTGGTGGCTTACCTGAAGTGTGCAGATGGCAGGCACTATGTAGAGTTTAGAATTCTAACTCAGTCTACCTTTTCTTGAAGGTGGCCGGCGCCTCCGAAAATTCAAGAATTATTTATATATATGATAATTGGAAACTGACAAAAGTTAGAAATATGGGAGGAAGGCAGGAATGTGCTGTAAGGCATAGTGTTATGGTCAGAGACGGCATGTTGTGAGACAAGGAAGATGGGACTGAAGGTCACCTACGATTTACTTATTACATTCTTCATTTCCTAGGCTACAAATTGTAGGCAACCCTGATTTACAAGGGGATGAATGGGTTTCTCAGCAGTTCGAGAGTACTTGGAATAGCTCAGACAGCCGAGTGCCTAACTGTTAAGCAATAGGTCCCAGGTTCGAGTTTCAATCGGATTGACATTTTCACTTTTAATCTTCTTAATTCAGTTTCATACCCATCTTGGTTGGGCTTCATTCGGAAGCAATTCTTCTGTCTTTGAGTGAAAATAATAAAAGTATCATTATTTTAAAATGTTTTGAAGATCTAAAAGAAGTTAATAGTATTGCAGTTTTATTTAGGGGAATATTTTGCTGGCTCCAATGAATTAATTTCTCTTATTCATGTTTTGAAGTTAAAGCAATGTCACATAAATCAGTAGTAGAATTACATCACAACAATTTGAATTTTGACAGAAAAAATGAGTTAATATGGCAAATATTCTGAATAAGCTCTCAAATTTTTCATGTCTGTGTATGTGTATTGGCACTTGATTGTGAGTTATAGTCTAGAATTGTGGTTTAAATATTTAAAAGCCTTTTTTTAAATTTATTGAAGACAAGTTTTATCTGAAGATATTGCAGTTGGTATGACATGTAGTGAAATATTTTTACTTTGTATAAATAATTAACATGGAAAAATTGTAATGTCCAGTGACATTCAATTCAAAAGCAAGAGAAAAGACAGTTATGCAAGTAGGGATGTACATTATATTCTTTTACTCGGTTATTATTATTATTTTTTTAGAGTTTCAGTGGTGATTAATTTTATCACAGAATTTGCGGTGGTTGGGGATATCAGCTAAAAGAGTGGAAAATATATGAAAGAGATGAAGAGAGATGGTGAATGAGGTGCCAGCTTACAAGGGGAGAAATTAATGTTAAGTTATACCGGAGAGTGAAAGGATGCTGTCTATGGGTAATTTTCTTTTTAGTCTGTGGTTATGTGGAGGAGGAGGAGGAAGTGGATTACAACGAGAAAAAATGTTTTCAAGAAATGTATTGAATTGTTCAACATCATTTTAATCATTAATTTTGTTGTGGAAATCCTTTTTGATGAAAGTTCTTTTAATAATTTATTCATTTGAAAATTCTTCATTTTGGATTATTTTGTTTTGTTTTGTTTTATGCAGAATACAACCCATTTAGTAAGACATGTGTTCTCCAGTCATATGTAATGATTTCATTTTCTGTCATGTGTAGACAGTGTTGTGTACTTTGTTTTTGAAAATGTATAGGCCTACTAGAAGATAAATATGCACTCTCTTCATCTAGTTTTATGTACCGCTGAGAACTCTACCTTATCACATGAATGCATGTTGCTTTTGTTTTCTTCACAAATTGCACTTCTTCAGCTGAAAGCAAGCAAATAGGCTGGGAGTTTTTCTATGGCCTGAGTACTTTTATCCTTGAGCCTCCTAGAATGTGAAGACTTCCAAGAATATCATAAAAGAGAGACTAGACACACAGTGTGTGGCCTTAGTTTTCTCTAGATTTTGAAGTGTTGAGAAAACAGAGAAGCTATCATCTGTGTTAAGACTGGAAGGTATGTGCAATTCTCTCTTGCAGCTTGTTAGCATGATTGATTAATAGTACCTGTAAATAGTTGGTGTGAACTGAAATCCCTATGTGTGAAGATCGTTATTTAATATCAATACTTTCTTGGCAGTTATTGTATTGCATTCTTCTAGAAACACATTACTTTGGTTTGTGTTCAACTAGCTCTATACTTTTGTAACTTCAAGTGTGACTTGCGGTTAATGTTTATTAACTTATTGTAGATTATTGGTTACTAAGCAAAAAACTTGTAAGTGGAATAGAAACGTGCTAAGTTTATCATAATACAGGATTTGTTTCAGGTGTTTTGAAAATTCATATTATATAATTATAATAAAATATAAAAGTTTCAATAATGATTTATTGAATGATTTTCATGAATCTGCAATTGTTGCTTCTTTATAAGTTTTGATAATAAGTTAGCAGAGGTTTCAGTACACACCACTGTGTAGATATTTGTTTTGAGTATTGTGCATGTTTCTTCCTTTGCAATGTTGTGGATGCCAGAAGCATTTGTTCATGATGATAAAACTCACTACTCTAAACATTTTTTGCATTACCCATTTGAGGTAATTGTACATGCAGCTTTTCAATCTTATTCATACCTTTAAATTAAGCAGCTTTCACTTAATATTCATAATTTATTAATGGTATTTTCGTAATGCAGAAATGGCAATTTTATAAGGAGCCATTTGTGAGTTTTGTGTTCTTTGTAGTTTTTCACTTTCTATTTACTATTTACAGATTTTCTTTGCTTCATAATTTAATAGTACATGGTTTACTAGAAAATAACTTTTTAAAATTTTGGTATTGAGATAATATTTTTAAAAATATAGCTTTCCAATACTTTTTTTCAGGCTTTAAGTCACATGTTCTATTTTTTAAAACAGTTTTAATCACTGCCATAGGAGAGGCATTAAATGGCTCGTTAAATCTATGTTTGAGCTTTAAATATCTAATTAGATGATAGTTCAAAACTTCCAAACACAAACAATTCTTTTAATTTAAATACTACAGAGAATTTTTGTATAGGATCATTCCATGTCAGTGGTCTGATTTCAGGAAAGTGCCCCGCTTCACCATCATGAATTTTGATGAAATTTTGTGAGAGCATTCATACATATCCCTAAAGTACATTGGTAAACTTTCACATTCTAAAATTTTATATTTGTGGAGATATTGTAGTTTGTTAACTCTATGTAGGAACCTTTTATGCTACTTTGAGATGTAAGATCTCTGGCAATATATCATTATAAAAAACTTAACTTTACTATCTAGTACAGTGTTATGTATACTTTTAAATGTAAATATCAAAAATTTTACTTAGATATATTGAAGTAAAGTCTGCCAAAAAACTTGAAGTGTGAAAAAATTAAAAGTTTGGCTTTCCATATCTCTGAAAATAAAGGTGCAAAAAAATGTGAAACTTTGCACTCTACAAACTAGCATCACAAGGTTTTTGGATGTAAAATTTAATTTATCTGGTGCAACTTTACAAATTGAGTGTAAAAATGACAATTTTTGCAAAGATGCCACTTTTATGAAAACCTATCTTATAGAAACTATTTTGGATAAATTATATTTGTAAGAGCATGTTTTAAACTTCTCAAAAAAGTAGATGTGATCTTTCATCGCAGGTGTATAAGGGCTTGAAAATGGTGACAAACTTGATAACTTTCATTACGATGTTGTATACTTTAACGTGCATTCAGGTAGGTTTTTTTTCATTTTTGTTTTAAATTACTAAAAAGAAGGATTGATGTTTCATTGCCGGTATATAGGATCTCAGAAATATGACAAATTGTTAATTTTTTATTGCACGCTATACTTAATTTTGCCTTCGCATACTATTTTCCTTTTATTTCTGTTGGAGTTTAGTTGTTCTGATTCACTTTTCACTAGCTTTAGGAATGTACTTCTACACTAATAGCATAACCATACAACATCTTTTTAAAGCATAGTATTCTGTAATATGCAATTGAAACTGCCGTCAAGTCAATAGGTATTACTTCTACTTTTCCAAATTGAGTTGTTGGAGAAAAGTTTTTATCAGCTTGCCATGTTCATTTCTATTCCAAGAAAATTGACAATCAGAGATTGAGCTCAACTATGACTTTCATAACAAAATAATTTTTTGAAACTATATGAAATGAGGTAATAAAACAAAGCACACAGTTAGGCATGGGCCGTTGAAAGTCATGTAAGAAAACCAAATGTGAAACGAGGTCAAAAAATTTGTTCCGAGTGTAAATCTGAATTAATTCCTATTGTTCAAGGCTTCATCATCCGAGAATTATATTGACATTTAGGACACTGTTAATTGGAGTTTGAGTGACTTTCAAAGGTTGAGCAGTAGCCATAAAACTGACTACATTAAACAAAAAATTGAACTCTTGCAGAAAGTGGTAGCTAAAAAAAGTAGCGGAGAATATTGGAAAAACTATCAAAACCTATGATGTATATAGATATATGACTGCCACAGAAATGTCGTACCTTTTGTCCTCAATTTTAAGGCCTTAAACGACCATGATGAAACAATGTGCCCACTTTATAAAAAGGTTTAAAACATACTCCTTTTAACAAAAATTATTTTAAAAATATTATGTAAGATACTTTTTCATAAAAGTAGGTTAAAAATGCCCTATTTTGGGCATTTTTGCAAAAATCTTCAACTTTAGACTCCATTTGTAAAGTACTGGAGAGCAGCAGGTAATGAAATTGTACATTCAAAAACATAGTGACGTAAAGTGACCTCCAGAGATATAAGAAGCCACACTTGTAATTTTTTTTCACACTATGAGAATCTTGGGTTTATATATTTTAAAACAAAATTGAAAATAATTAATTTAAAACAAATTGAATTTATTTACAAAATAAACACCAACAATTCTTACAATTTAGGGTCCAATTTTTTATGAAACAAACCTCAACTAGCTCACTTTTTTAATGGGCTTGTCTGCAGCAGCAAAATAACCATATCACACCTCAGACAGAGGCACAGACACGCACCTGCCTTTTCCTTCTACTTCTTCTTGGCAGCTTTCTTCCAGCGCTGCTTTCTGGCGTCACCGGCAGTCCCCTCTAGAATCCTGGGCCGGATTACCAAGGATGGGCTCCCTCTACTCATAGCTGTCTTCCTTCCTTAAAGTTTGTCTCGGAAACAAAATTAGCTGTGCCCCACGCCACTTCCAGAAATCTTTCAGGTGGGCAATTCTTGTATCGGAAACGAAAAAGAAAAAGGTGTCCCACGCCACCTCCAGAAATCTTGTAACTGTGCAGTTCTGTTTCTGACTGCAAGTTTGGTCCCTTTCTCCTACATGCCGATTGTCATGTCTGCTCATTACAGAAGCCCCCCGATTGTTACGTAATAGTGACGTGATACCATGGTGGCACTCTGGCATCACAATCTCAGCGCACACAATGCCATCCATCTGAAATGTGTATGACTTTCCCCCTGCCAACACGACTTCCCCTATTGCCATAATTACAGACATAATATATACACAAAAGAGACTACTGAACCTGAAAATTTAACACAAGGAAATAAACTAATTTTGAAGTGACTATTACCTGATGACCCTTTAAAATTTCTTTTAGACACTAACTATTTACATTTGAATAAGCATGAATTACCATAATATTTGGACCCTGTGAAATGCAAAACTTATATGAAATACACAATTATACCAAGGAATAACATAATTAAGAAAACACATAATACAATCACAAAACATGAAATAGAGTTTTTGTTTGAGAGTTTATTTAGTAATTTCTCCCTTTTTTATGTCAAACTGACCACAAGTTTGTTTCACGGTCACACGCCATTGTTTGTTCACTTTGCGTATGTCTGTGCATGCTTGTCTGTCTTTACTAGTCCATTCACTGCAAACAATCATTTCATGCAACATTTCGTTTCCTTAATTACTCTCTTATTATTTAAACATGCACCCGAATGTAGCGATGCTTGTGTTTCCCCTTAATTTATGTAATTTCTTTGATGGTACAGAACCAAATTGAACAAATTAAAAACTATAGTTGGCTCCCCTTCCATCTTTCGAAGGTGATAAAAGTTTTTCTTACCGACTTCTGTTATCACATAGCGACCATCATAGATCGGGCAGAGCTTTGCACATGTCTTATTATCTGCATCTGATCTTCGCAAGTTTTTAACCAAAACTAAATCCCCAACATTGAATAAATACTCTTTAAATTTCTGCGTCTTAGCTCGGGCCTCGGCTAATTTTGACATATTGTGCCTGTCTGGATATCGTCCGGAATATGACCCGTTGCGCAGTTGAAATTTTGATTTATATGCTTCTCAATGTCACCTAAATATCCTGCCCAGCAGTTGTGATGGTTCTGGCACAATATTTGCATCATTACACCAATCGTACACATATAATGTTCCGAAGAGTTGCTTTGTGGGTGTCTAATAGAAATATAACACACTTGTATCCCTAGGTTTTCTAATGTTTCCCGCCATTTATTATTATTGAATTGCATTCCATGGTCGGACATGATACACTTTGGTTTCCCATGATTGTCTATGTATACTTTAAAACAAGTTTATTGAGACATGATATAGTCCTAGCATTCCGCAATCCAAACAGTCGAACGTGTTTTGAGAACGCGTCCTATATTACTAATATGTATACCCATCCTCCTCGACTTTTACTAGTGGACCCAGAAGATCTAGGTACACTAGTTCCCCTTTTTCCTTAGGTATTACTGAATGGATACGTCCCTCATACGTGATATTCCTGTGTTTACACATCTGACACAAGTGACAGGTTTTTACAAAAACCTTCGCATCTCTGTCCATCCCTTTCCATGCTACCAATTCTCTCAACATCCTAATTAGTTTAGAGCATCCTGGATGTCCCTGGTCATGGTGTAAGAAACGCAAAATTGTTTCTCTACATTTATTTGGCACACTTAGCACCCACCCCTTTCTTGCCTTCGGGCTGACTTTGAACAGTAGGCCTCCTTCCAATTTGTACCTGCAATTCCCTACCATTGTTCCGATATTATCCTCAGATGGCTGCCGACTCATTACAACACCCTAATTTATTCGGCCAAATTGCTTCAAATTATGCATGCCAAATTTCTTCGTACAATTTTTTTTTGTCCTTTGGGGTTCAAAGAGCACAAAATGTTGTACATGACAGCCACTTCTCATGTCTTATAATAAAATATTGTATAGATATTACATCTCAAAATTGCTAAAATTTCCAAGTTGTATGGTAAAAGCTTACTGTACGAAGTCATAAAGATGACTATATTTCTGTAAGTACTGCAATAGAGAATGTAAAACTTTACCAATGTTCATTGGCAACATTTCTAAACATTCACACAAATTTTCATTGAAATTGGAGATGGTTGAGCGGGGACCCCCAGACCACCTCACATGGTATGACCCTGTTCAATTCTAGGAATGTGGAAACATGGCAATAAATAATGTGTTTGTGGCTGTTTATCATTTCCCATAGGACAGCATTGAAGCAGTAGACTATCCCAGAGGTGGCCAAACATGGCACTTTAGACACTTAAAAGTGGTACATAGTATCTTTGAGCTTGTTTGTATTTTGGACTAGAAGTCCCTTTACTTTTTAGAAAGAATTGTACAGTTAGACATGTATTATAAATATATACAATGAATGTTGAAAAGTCAGAAGTAGAATTTAATAACAGTTCTTATGGCAAACAGAGAGAACAGACAATTCCAACAACAGTAATCCAGAGTTTATGCCATAAAATGTGCTCGAGTCATATGGCACACATGAACTCATCTGTCAAAAAATTGGCGCTGGGCATGCAAAATGTTGGCTACCTCTGATCTATCTAATCACAATGCTTGACTGTTAGTATTACAAAATATTTTCTGAAAAGCAATCATCATAAAAATATTAATTAAAAGAAACTAGACGAGTTATCCTTACATTTTGAACAGAAAAATGGCAGAACCCTAACAACATTTATAATGTCATTGTGGAATAAAGAATGAGTTTAATTATTTCCTAACAACCATAACAAAATAATTAATTCTGTTTGGAGAACAAAATATGAAAAAATAGTGTGTAATCATAATCATGAATGTTAATTAGAAGTTAAGTTCAGTAGTAACAATCATTACTAAAAAATTGTAGAATCTGAAATTACAATCATCTGAAACAGTCTGGAAGATTATTTGAAGGGAAAACAACAAATGTTTAATTGAACACTTGTACCTTATCCATACAGGGAGTCTGAAATGTTTTTTTTCCCCTAGTTCGGCTACTCTTTGTCAGAAAACATTGGGTGTACAATCATAATTTAAAAAAATGTATAGAGCATCTTTGCTAAATACATTTCTGTGCTGTACAGAATTAGTTTATTTTTCATATTCATAAAATATATTTCACAATTTTATTAAATACATACTATATTTTGAATGTATTCAGTATGGAACAGCTATAACTTTTCCAATACTATATATTTCAGATTTGAAAATCATTGTTTATTTTGTAAGAGTTTGTGAAAAAGAAGATGTAAAACACTATATATTAACTTCAGTGAGTGTAATTATTTTGATACACTTTTAATGTCTTAATAATCTAGTAATATTAATACAATCATTGTTTTGCAATTTGTTCGAGCAACACGTTTCTGTTAATGACTGTTTATAATAATTGGTTTTATAACAAAGAAAATTTGAAACTTGAAATATAAGTACATATGTGTATAATGTATAGTTCACAAAAAGCAGCAGCCAGTACAAACAAGAATTGGTGATAAAATAAGTACCATTCAAGGTTGTAGCTTTCGTAAGGTGATGGAAAAATGTAAGAGCCATTAGAACAACACACAACACAAATCAGGTGATACTCAATATCAAGAAACCTTGATTTTGAATTCATCACCAGGTTCTTGTTGTGTGTTGTTCTTGCAGCTATTACATATTTCTGTTATCTGATGAATGCTACAAGGCTTTCAGAAATATATGGTATGTATTTTGTCACTAATTATTGTGTGTATTTTGGCTACTTCTTTTTGTAATTTATATTATTAGTTACTTATAAACTAATCAATTCAGAAATGTATATAAATCATACTCCTGTTCTCACTAGTGTCTAAGATTCCAGTGTTTGATAACTATTAACTGCTCTTTAGAATTCACTGTTATGAGGATTAATTTGGGAATGTGAAAGTTTTTGTGATATTTATAAGACTTATGGTATATTTATATTAAGTAGATTATAAATAGACAGTGGTCCCTGGTTGTAATTTCTCAATTAAAATAAGATACAGAAAAAAGTATCCCCACATACAAAATAACAATTTTAAATACACACTTCCTTCTTAAATTTCCACATCATTTGTAACAAGTATTTTAAACTGTCTGTTAAATCTATCAATAGAAAGAGGACTCACCGCAGCTAACTTGTTCCAGTCTTTTATAGCTCTGTTCATTAAAGAGAATTTACCTGTTTTCTATAGTCTAGTTTTTATTTTGAACTTATGGTCTCTGCCAAAGTATCTCAGCTTTTCTAACTTTTAACATACATTGTGACTGTTGTAAGTTTTAAAGAATGCACAGAGCCTGCCATTTTTCTTCTTTTTTTAACACTTCCCACCCCATTGCACTAAGATTTTTCTGTCTGTGCCATGGCTCACTTACCACAAATTAGTTGCTTTCCTCTGCACTTTCCCAAGTGACTTAGTTTATGGGTCTATATGGGTCCCAACAACATGCACTGCATTTCATTGTAGGCCAAATTACTGTTTTGTAAGTAGCTCTGCTTTTCATTGGTCATTTTTTTGTAGGTATTCCAATTTCCCTTAATGGCAGTGACTCCACTGTTACTGTAATTACAGAAGTGTCCCTTGTTATTTTGACCTTGATTGTGGAACTAGTACAAACAATTTTGTTTACACATGCAGCAATTTAAATGAAAATATGGTTCTTTGTAAATACAGATGATTTCATTTAAATTCTTGCACTAAATAAATCTTATAAAGATAAAATCTAATTTACGGTCTTTTTAAAAAATGAAATAACTATTTTATGATAAAATCTTATCCAGGATTCTTTTTTTAAAAAAGATCCCTTTTTTACTCATGATCCAGCAGTTAACAAAAACAGGAACTAGCTGTATCCTTGCTTCATGTTGACATTGGACATTCTGTAAACTTCTGATACAGGGTGGAACCTGCAGCAATTGATGAAACTAAAATAAATATGTAACAACAGTAAATTAATCACAATTTTTGTGCAAGAGTGCATTAAGAAAAGAAATCCATCACGACTAAATTTCCAATTAAAGAAAACTGATATCCCTGCCATCCTGTAACTTTTATTTTTATCTTATTTTCATGTTTTTTTATATTATTATTATTATTTATTTTCTCTTTTGATTGCTTAAGTGTTGATTAAGTCTTGCTTTACTTTTGAACTTTTGTTCATTCAATTCTAACATAGCTACTTTGATATCTTTGTTTCAAGTAAATATAATCTGGTATCTGTCTTCAGCAAAGAGATGAAAATTTTTGTGTATTTCCAGTGACTTTCAATTCCCTTCTCAACATTCTACTTTCATGAAGTTAATTTATTCACCTAAAGAACCAATTATAGTTCAGCATTTACCATTATTATTGTTATTGATATTCAAATTAATTAGTATGTATCCTTCCTGGCAGGATGATTTGGAAGCGTTGCGTCACTCCTCTGATCGAACTCGTGCTCATCTCTCCAGTGAGCTAGCACGCTCCGAAGAGGAAGCACGACACTTAGGGGACCGAGTCAAGCTTCTTGAACAAAGACATGGGTCAGAGGTGATAACAACAGACACTGAGGGTCGAGTTAAAGCGTTACTGGAGCAGAGAGCCCTGTTGGAAAGCAAGTTAGAGGAGACACATGTTCATCTGGCAGATATCAAAACTTCATGGAGTGAGAAAATTGCAGCTCTTGAAACACAGGTGGGACGACTATCCAGACAGGCTGGTGAAGAAGGTCTGGAACGTCGACGTGTGGAAGGTGAAAGAGATGCACTTTTGGGCAGAATTAGAGCACTAGAAGTACTCTTGGAACAGAGTCGGACCAACATTAAAAGGAAGGAGGAAGCACTGCAGCGGGCAGAAGGGGAGATTAGTAACCTGGCAGAACAACTGAAAGTCCTTACTGAGAAAGTTGTGAGTTCCTGAGTTCTTTTAATTGCAATGCTGTTAACATTTATCTATATTATAATAGTATCTATTTTACTCATTAGTTGCATGTTGCATTTAATTTACTTTTTTTATGGTTAACTAAAAGTTGATTATGCTTATCGTATATAAGTTGTGAAAATTAAGGAAAGTAGTTCAGAATTGGTTAATATACAACACCAAGAGTCATTGATCTTTGAAGGCTCCATATTCCTCTGTGCATCATTTCATACTATCTAATACAAGAGAATGTGTGTGTGTGAATGTATATATATTGTGGTATACAGCGGGAGGTGAAAGGTTATATTAAATGATTAACTAACTTTTTTAAATCTCTGAACATTATATTCAGTTCCACAAAAAAAAACACAACATTAAATTACAAGCAATTTACAAAATCTTAGAAGGGTATTGGGTTTCTCGAGTGTGAAGCAAGCAGATACTCTACAGATAAGAAATAAATTATTTTTAGTTTTTGAATTGATAAAAGAAAATGCGCAAGTTTCACACTTTTTTCATCACTCACCCAATATGATTTGGCTGCTCATCTCATATTTCAGACTATGTCATGTGCCGTCACTATCTTCTGGTAAGTATGTGTCACAGATTCCACTATTTGAGGTAGAAGCACCACACGGCTGCTCTCCTCTATATCACATCACGCTGACGACAACTTCCAAGAAATACTGGTGACTATTATTGCCGGATTTGTTCTGCTGTAACGCAGAAATTTTCTCCAATGGTTTCTGCTGTTGTCCTAACACATCAGCTCTCAGAAAGTATGTGTTCTCCCTTCAATATCCACCGCTGCTCTGTACACCGAGTCACACCCAACTCAATAGTTACTTAATTTCACAGTTTGCCCTGCTCATAACACAGTGAGGAACACCCTCTTACTCGTGTACCAAACACACTCTCTACAAAACACAACTTATCTCTCGGCCCTCTGGGCCCACTTTCCAAACTCGGAAGATGGTGTGAGCAGCCACCTCCACAAAACTTAAGCCCTCGGCCATCCTACAAATCATAAGTTGCAAGACCAAACCAATCAATCAGTGAACTTTCCAAATGGAAAGTTTTTCTGACGTGTTCTCACTTGCAATAACACTTTCCAAATTGAATTGTTGGAGAAAAGTTATCATCAACTTGTCATGTTCATTTCTATTCCACTTACTTCCTCATGCCTCACGCTACCTGTGGGACTCTAACAATTGAGACTTATACATTGTTGACTCCACTTTATTACCAAACAAAATTCCTTGTCCTAACTACAGATACACTTTACACAATTTCTTATATTGGAGAATTCTTCCGGAGTATCTTTTTCTTACTATTTAATATTAAATAAATATCATACACTATTTACAATTAACATGACACACGAAAAAGCAAAGGTTACCCGGGTTTTACTCCACAATATATATATATATATATATAGTCGGCTAGCCGATCACTGGAAATGTCTTCCTAACTTTCTGATGAAGGGGGCGGTGCCTCCGAAAATTCAAGTTCTCTAAACCTCACAAGGTGTCTACCATCTATGAACCTCAGGTAAGTCATCTTCTTTCTATCTCTCTGTCCTTTCCCCATTAATTATATATATATATATATATGTAAATGAGTCAGGAAATGACATTGTCATATAGATGGTAGACACCTTGTGAGGTTTAGAGTACTTGAATTTTCGGAGACACCGCGTCCATCAGAAAGTTAGGAAGACATTTCCAATATATGTTCTCTTTCTGTGCCCTTACAATGAAAATTGTTATAAAAAGTCAAAGCTTTCCTTTTTTACAAATAAAAGGAAAAATATACAGTACATACAAAAATAAACAGATGAATTAATTAGTTACAACAAAATATGTTCCCAGAGGCTTTTTTTAGAGTTCATTTTAATTTGAATATGGCACTGATATGACAACTAATCTCATAACAGAAAGTGAGTTGTTGTGTTTCACACTTTCAAATAAAGAACAGCAGCAGAAAATTTTGCTGTATAATTAATACGAGATGGAGAGGATAGATGGCTTACCTGAAATTGAAATGTCAGTCATGAAATAGTTCAAATTTTTTGATGTGATACCCTCCTTATTAAGGAGACAGTTTTCATGTCAGCCAACCACTCGGTGTTAAACCGAAACTACAGGCTACCTAATGAAAGTTTAAAGGTAAAATTATCTCTCTTAAATAATTCATATGAAATGTAATGAGTGAAAGTAGGTGCCCTACCCTAAAATTGAATTTTGGTGTCACTGTGCACTGCAGGAGGAAGATATTCAAATTTTCAGAGGTGTTCACCAGAGAGGGCCATGCCATCTGTAGGAGAGGACAAGATTTTATTACATGAAAACCAGTCAATTATGACCCAGTACAATGCAAGCCATTATGACTATCATGCAATATGAAATAAAACCATTTAGTTTGTAAGCCATTTATTTTGAAGTTTTTTCATTATGTTGAAGGCATAAACAGCTATTAAATCATCATGCTTACAAATTTGATACTTGATTATAGTAATTGTAAGCTTATTTAGTTTTCAGTAAAATATTAATATGCAAAACAATTTCACAGATTAGAATATATATGTATTGGACTATTTTGTGTCTTTCTCTAGCAGTATTTACTTATAGATTCTGTATTAGAGAAAGATACAAAGCAGCTACATATTTTTAAAAAGTATTGTGCATTTGTTTCTCATATTAAAATTTGTCCTAAAACTAAGATTGTATAATTTATTATTAAAAAGCTGAGCTAATAGTAATAAATCAATTAATATCCTAAGCTCAATTAAGAATCGATTAAACCAAGAAAGACAAAAGTCTTCACTAATCCTAGTTTGTCATCATAATGAATAATACTAATGTCAAAGTCGAGTTTTAAATTAATACTGAATGGAATACAACTTGGACCTTTTGGGCTTAACAGGTAAGTAATTTAAATTTGGTAGGAAACTAAAATTAATTATTGTTGTTATTCAAAACCATCAAGTACTTCTTTCCTAAACTTTCTGATTCTACCTCAAAGATTACAATCTTAATATTCTGAGCAGTCCTAAAATATTGGTGTTCTTCTTGGGTTTCCATTTGCATCTTGGAATGTGTTATACATTGGATTAAATGCTTTGTTACTTATTTATATGAAATATGCATTGCTGTGTTTGTTATTTCATTTCCTCTTTTTATCTGAGGTTGAACTTATATTTCATATCATATGTTATAGTTTTAACTACTAGTTGCTTGCAACACGTACAATTGTGAATGAGAAACAATTATTTAAGTTTTTGCTATGTAAAGTTGGGAAAATAAAATGGTTTGAATAATGACTTATTTTTGTTATTTTCACACTGCCCTTATATTTATGATTTACAATATTATATTTTGAATTTAAATGCTTACTACATTGTCTACAAGTTGCTGTATAGTTTTCATACAGCCACTGACATGTGATTGTCTTCTTAACTTATTATTTTACTTTTAACATGAATGAATAGGTAGTCATTTTCAAAGATAGAGAACTAATACATAATTTAAATAATTGTGTTTAACTTGTAATGAAATAAATTAATGCACTTAACAGCATTCTTAAAGTTTTTTGTAGTAATTGCAAAGTTTTACCATTTATTTTTCATGTGATTATTTTTTAAAGACATTAACCATGGAATTAGCCAATATCTATTTTCCTCAGTTAATAACAGATGGCTGTAGCAATTAGAAAACGAGAACAATGTGTAGACTATCTGTGTCTGAATTTATTATACATTCAGTTTATTGGCATGTTACTTAAAAATGTAGTTACGTTGGTGTGTACCTTAAACAGTCTTATGTTAAGAATTATGTTGAATTATTCCAAGGTTCATTGATGCATTGAAACTGTCAGTAATGTTTTAAATCTCTCTAGTTGATCAATTATTTTCAAATAATTTATATAATATTTTTATGGTTTTGTATTGACAGAATTTTGTGTATTTAATGTGTAGCTCATGCTCTAAAAATAATCTCCAATTTTTGAGGATGTGCTAAGGCATCATTAAAATAATTTTTTTTACTTGCAAATTGATTGGCTGTTGACTTTTTTCAACCCAACCAAACTTTATATAAATATGTAAAAGTGTGCAGTAAATTGACAGGATTCCACAAACTATTACTAAGCTAACACCACTGCCATTTATTTATTAAAAGTTTAAAATGACAAGTCTATCTCATTGTTTAATCTAATGTTTGTACAGTTCATTGAAGCGTGCAAATATTGGCCATGCAAATAAAACTCGTCTTTCTCTAATTAAAAAACTCTTTCTGTCCTGAAAGTCATCTTATTTTCTCACACCTAAACTACTTCTTTAGTTTTGGCTTGTAAAACTTTCTTTAGTTATGAAGATTGAAGAGCCTTTGACATAGCTACCACCATGTGTAATAAGTTGACAGGATGTCACAACCTAACTGCAACTGAACTAGCCACCAATACTTATCAAAATAACTTAGCCATGCCTATTTCATCTATACTAAAACTACAGATTTAAAGATTTTCAATCTCATTATTACTGTTATTTAATACAGGGGCCATATCAAAAGATCTCATGATCTGAATAATCAAATATATTTTATTTCTGATTTGTTGGTGGTGTTGTGCTATTCAGTCCTAAGACTGGTCTAAACTATTGTGTGCAAGCCTTTTCACTTCCACATTACTACCACATCCTCTCTAATCCATTTAGCATATTCCATCCTTAGCCTCCCTCTTCTGTTCTTACCTGACACTCTTCCCTCTAATGCTAATTTTACAAGATCCTCGTGTCTTAAAATTTGGACCTATTAATCTATCCCTTCTCTATCTCTTGGTCAATGTTCTCCATATTGTTCACTCTTCCCCTATTCTGCTTAGAACTTCCTCGTTAATTATTCTATCCACCCATCTGATTTTCAGCATTCTCCTATAGCACCACATTTCAAACACTTCTCTTCTTATAAAATATAAAAGTTAAAGTTTCAAAACATGGTAATTTAATATCAGGTAATATTACTTGGATTGATAAGAGAAGAAAAGTTTTAGAACTAATATCCTCATTAATCTACACGTTCTATATTATATATCCAACAATTGAATGATTATCATTAAGAAATAACTTAACAGACAAACAAAATATATAATTAAATTTAATAAGAAATAATTCATACAACATGACGTTGCATTATTTTCATTGGAACTACTGCTATTGTTTACAAGCTAAGCTAGCTGCACAGCAATTTTTGTCTGCTCAGTTGATGGCAGCCGATCACTGGAAATGTCTTCCTAACTTCATGATGAAGGGGATGGTGCCTCTGAAAATATAAAGAACTCCAAACCTTACAAGGTGCCTGCGATCTGTGAACCTCAGGTAAGTCACCTACTTTCTGTCTCTCTTTCCTGTCCTTATTAATTGTTATGATTAACCTGCCGTCATTTTCTGATGCACACACAACTCTTCTTCGATATTGGAAGTTAATAACTTTATTTGAGGCACCAGGTATTTTTCCATAAAAACACCAAAAGATAACTTCAAGTTTTTATTTTGTATTCAGAGCATGAAAATTAATTATCCAACAGACTCATTCTTACCTACATGAAAACCCCTTGACACACTGTACTGTGTGTTCGCAGACAAAAGAACGTCTCGCCTTCCCACATTGTTGTCTTGGGTCTGGATGGCGTCACTCACCCAACCTGTAGCAACTTGCAAGCTACAAAACCTTAATTTAATATGTTGCATTATCCCTGCCCCCAATGATTTAAAAAAATAGTGCAACAATTTTTTAACATGACACTCACTCAAATCCAATCATACACAACTTGATGAACCAACGCCATTAATCAAAATTTACAAAAATCTGTTAAAAAATCACTTATAACTAATTACAATTTTGTCTGGCATACCATTCAACCTTTCATCAGCATAAGCATAAAGTAAAATACCATTCCATCAATTAAACAATTCAAAGTTATTCAAATTACATCATTGAATCCTTAATTCTAATTACAAGATATAAGTTCAAAACAAACAATTTAATCACAGTCCTTTCCATCAGCTGTTTGCTGTCAAGATCCAAACTACTGTTTCTGACAACAGCTGTTTTTGATATAAAATAAGTCATTGCATACTGACAACTGTCAAACTCAACACCTGTTTGTTATCAACTAATTGCACTTGAATTACATAAAATTTTAATTGCCATCAGCTGTTTCTGGTGTGTCTTACAGATTTATTTGACATCTGACTGAACAGTTTTTTTTAATGTATCATAACTTTCAATCCAACATATACTTCTTAGTCTGTTTACATTTTACATCTAATGCTCTACAGGTCTACACTTATTCGTAGATACATCAATTAAACCAATTAACCCTCCTTCAATCTTAACATTTTGATTGACATCACCTTCATCTTTTAAAACTTAACCCTACGTTTGACACTTTGCAACTCATTTCGCTTCAACTTTCCTCCCACAAATTTTTTCTCATGTTCTGTTTGGGGTATTTTCTATTTATTTTCCACTAATGGAAATGAGCACAATTTTACTCACAGAAAGTTTCACTAACAACTTTATTTTGCTTTTATATTCCACATCACTAATAACAACATTAACCCTAAAATCAAACATACTTTCTAATTCAACCTTATTTTCCATCTGCGTTAATCCACTATCTACAAACTTTATTTTCTATAGCCCCTACTACTTCATTCATCACCAAAGTGACTTAACTGTGAAAAGCTTTAGTTTTTCTTTGATTTTGGATCATCTTCTCTGTCATTTGGAGGATTATAATTTCCACCTTTGTCCATATTGATCACTTCGTCTCCAATTACCTTTGTCAAGTATTTCCTTTGGATTTCTATAAGCACTTCTTGAGTTTTCCTATCCCAAATCCTACCCCCACAAGCTCTATGTTTCTCTTCTTTTTCGACATCATCGAGAAAGTAATTTCAACATTTCATCTATGGACCTCTTCCCTTCACCAATAGCTTTTATTACTTCATTTAACCAACTCATTGTCTGACAAAGGAATATCCAAAAACTTATTCTCATTAATCATGGCAATGAAAGAATCCTCTCTTGTGCCATCCTTGCTGCTCTTATATCTCCCCTTATGCAGAGTTTGTACAATATCTCTCTGCTTGTCATGATCCCAAAACCTTTCCAGAAACTTTTCCTTAATCAAGGCAAAATTTCTGTCTTCCCCTACAACCACATCTAACCAAGTTAGTATTTTCCCCCTAGGCTATACCTCATCATCCTTGCTTGGTTGTGTTCAGGAATGTTCGCCAACAGAAAATACTCCTGTAAGTCACTAATAAATTTCTTGAGATTCTGATAACAAACTGTGGCAACTTCAATTCTAAGTTATTACCCGAACTGGTTTTTAACTGATTGTATACATTTTCAAGTGCTTTCTCCACCAATACAATTCTATCCCTCTCATCATTTGCTCTTTTTAGTTCAATCTTGCAAAGCCGATCAGACAAAGTTTCTAGCTACATCCTCAAACTTTCTGTTCATAATATTCATTTTCCCCCACACATTTATATGCACATCTTTTTCTATTAAACTTATCATACATTTGACTTGTAACCTGTCGCAATTTTTCATCTACAGCTATTATTTGCTGTGCATGCCTCTCATTACACTCTCCACTTAATTTATTATAAAATTCCTCACACTTCAGACCTTGCAAATTAATCCTTCTGTCTAAATCAGACTTCAACTCTACCTGCATTTCCTATTAAGTTAATCATTAAAATCTTCCTTCTGCTCATCAAATTTCTTATTAATGAACATGAATGCTTGAGCATAGAGTCCTCTGCTTTCTCAACTACACTTTCTCATGCAATACCCTTCTGCACTTCTTCCATTTTTACAACTCGACAAAATACCCAAAAACCGAAATTTTACACAAAATATATTTGTTTGCAACCAACCCGTAAAACCTGTCTTCTTACTTGTATTTCATTATATTTATGCATACACACTTCTCCACAGACACCTTACTCTGCCTCTTTACACACCAACGCACGCACGCCTCGCACCGTAGCAGTTACTGGAACCCTTGATCCCCTACAGCGACTTCGCTTCCACTTGTTCGATTCTCGGGCACCACGCTTGTCGTCGTCCACACTTTCAATGCTCATAGCCTCACAAATGCTCAATGTTCTGAGCCCCATGATGACTCGCCAAATGTAGCAGATCGGTTGTTTCTGGCCAACTCTTCCTCTATATTAGAAGTTAATAATGTTTTAGGGTGCCAGGTATTTTTCCATAAAACACCAAAAGATAATTTCAAGAGTTTATTTTGTATTCAGAGCATGAAAATTAATAATCCAACAGTACGTGGTCATTCACTCATTCTTAACTCCATTAAAACACAGCCTTCCTCTACAATGACCCCTTGACGACTGCACTCTGTGTTCATGGACAACAGAATGTCTTGCCAGACCACATTGTTGTCTCGGTTCTGGATGGCGCCACACGCCCCACACGTTGCAACTTGTAAGCTACAAAACCTGGCCTGCATTGTATTTATCTAGGACTGTAAATTAATATGTATCAATATATATGCATGAGGAATGACTGAGGTTCACAGAAGGCAGGCATCATGTAGGGTTTGAAGTTGTTAAATTTTTGGATGTACCATCCTCTTCATCAGAAGGTTAGGAAGACATTACCAGTGACGGCCAGCCATCAACTGACAAAAATTGCTGTGCAGCTAGCTTAGCGTGTAAACAAAGGGCACCAGGCCACCAACTTTCTCTGAATTGATGAAGGCTGTTAACACACTCATGCAAACACAACTATCCACAAAGTGTTCTACTTGTAAATACTAGCACACACAAACAATCACATATATCACTGCATACACTGGTATACACACATCAAGGTTTTACCACATACATATGCCAATGGAAACACATGTGCTTGTGCTGTTATGGGTAGTCAGTTGGGGGGGGGGGGGGGCAGAAAGGTGAAGGTTACTGATTATAGGAATATTGGTCCAGGGCTTTGTCTGAACTGCAAGATATATTGAAACGAAAGTTCCCATAGATGAGATTCAGCTTCCGAAGAATCGGGGGTTAGGGCTTTGAGGGGCAGTCAGTGTGAAGCAATAGTTGAAGTTGTTGGTGTTATGGCTTCAAGCATGGGTGGTTATGGAGAATTTAATGTACTCCGGTGGTTGGCAATCTGAATGTGGAGCGGTCTCTTTGTCTGGCCAGTAATTCCAAGTGAACTCAACAAGGAAGTTGGTGTTCGGGTGTGTCACCTTGATTTATCAGCTGTTGAAATCAATCTTTGGGAACTCTTCTTAACACTTCTACAATCAAGAAATTTGAGTATGACTTTGTGTGACCAGTCGATATAAGGGGCAGGCATCTTAAGTCTTGAAAAATATAACTAAGTTTGATGTGACATTGTCAAAATAATTGATACAGACGTGAAAGAGAGACAGTGGCTTGCCCATAATTGGGGGGCAACTTAATCAAGAAATTGTTCAAATTTATGAAAACACTGTGGTTAGTAAATTTTACCTTAATTAAGATAAGGAAGTACCTAACTAACAGACAAAATTAAGTGAAAAAATGAATACCACTAAATATTTCTGTAGTTGTTGCTTTTGTCAGGTGATTTAAAATCACAAGTGAGACCACACTGAAATCTAGGTGACCAGCTCAAAATTTAAAATATGTCTGTGTTTAAAGTGTCCAAATCACAAAAAAAGTATCCAAAATACATCCACTGAAATAGTGATGTAATAAATACCCCACAATGCTTCTATTAGTATTTTTTGTTTTTATCAGATAATAAATATATGCAAGTGCTGTAAGAATGGGCCACAACACAATGATTGAGTTAATCACTTGGCTTGTGCTGTGTATCATTCTTGTGGCTCTCATAGTTTTTAATCATCTTGCAAAAGCTACAAGTATAGTGAAAATGTTGTGTGCTATTTATTTTTGGCTGCTTTTTTCATTTGGATGTTTTTATAGATCTGTGGTTATTTAACATTTTATAACAATTACTTTTCAATTAAAAATATCTTAATTTTTTGAATTTTTATTATCAACTTATATTTTAACCTTCATCAGAAATTGATAACACAATTTATTAATTCTTACACTTCATTCTCCGGTTAACTTGAAATTTGGTTGTTACGTTAGAAATGGTTGAATAAAATTTGTATTTAGTAAGTCCTGTGGTGAAAAACTATATGATTCCAGAAATCTAACATATTACTATGTCACATGTAAAATATGAAAAAAACTACATATATTTTCCTGCTGAAGTGTGTCTGCAGTGTGTACTTTAATTAATAAGGTCCTCTCTTCCTCGTGCATTCTCTCTCTCTTCCCCTCCTGTCCTACCTACCTTTTCATGTGCATTGTTTCCCATGTAACCTCACCATCCTTTCTTAACTCCCTCCCTAAACATCTTAACCTAATGTGTGCCAATTCATAGCCCTCCACAACCTCAGAAACAATATTGTCATCCTCCCAGCTGCAAAGGGCTGTACCACAGTTGTAATGGATACTGAGGAGTGCATGGCTGAGAAATTTTGCCTGCGACATGTGGTGACTAATCTTGCAATCATTTCAGAAATAGTAAAGTTTGTTTGTACCCATGATTTTAAAAATCATCTTCTAACTCCATTGAAGTCCTCCATCAAGAAAACCCATCTTCTGTCTACTCCCAAAAATTCACAATCCTGGGGTCTCTGGCTGCCCAATTATTGCTGGATTCAACTCCCCGACTAGAAGTTTTTACATTTTTCTGGACGACACTCCAAATGGTAGTAGAAAAACTACCTTATTTATTCTAGATACCAAGCACTTTTTTCCACCACCTCAACAAATTACCAAAACCACTTTTGGCAGACACACTACTGGTTACCATAGATGTTGTCTCCTTATATTTATTTACTGCAGTTAACTTTACACTTGATGAAAGATATAGTTAAAACATATTGGTACAAAGCTGAAGTGGACCTGTTGGAAATATGTGGAAGTCTCCTGCAGGTAGTTCATTCCAATCTACAATAGTTCTGCTGAAAAATTAGTACTTTCCAATGCCTGTCCATTGCTTCCTTTGTTTAATTTTGTCAACTAACCTACAACGAAATGGCATATGCCACCATTGGCAGATTGTCACCATGAATGGCTGGAGATTTTGAAGAAAGCCAAGGCCCATACCAGGCTGTTGAGTCGATAATGATGATGGTCCCCTTTACTAAGGAATGTGATTTTCTCCTGCCTGTCTTTGATTTCAATAAATGATTTGTATACTTTAGCCGGTGTACAAAGTTCTTTTTTCTAGTGACTCCATCATAATTCAGTGACTTTGTTATTTATTACCATGCCCTAGGCCATATTTGATATACTTTTTTGTTCGCCTCTGAATGCTTTCCAGTTTTTCAATATGAAATTTGCATGCAGATCCGTACTCCATAATGGGGCACACAATAGACTTATAGTCTAGTTAGTAAGTTCTATGACTGGCTTTCTTCAATACCCTCATGACATGGTGTAGCGAGCTCCACGATTTCATAGTTACATAATTTAAATCAGTTTTCCTCCCCAAGTTGTAATTTAAATATATCCCTAGATATTTACAGTTGCTGAGGTATTAATTCCATGTTTATATTATATTTAAGTTACGTAATGTATATAATTTTAATAGTGACCAGTTTTCTACAAAAACTAATTGCATTGCTTTTACATCCATTTATATTCATTTCATTCCAATTGGCCTATTCATACATCATATCATGGTCTCTCTGAAGCTGTAGTTTGTCTGCTTGGCTTTTGATAGTTCTATTCAGCAAATAATTTTGTGGAAGAATTATTCTGGGGTAAGTCGTTTATATAAATTAAAAGCAATAATGGTCCTATCAGCCATCCTTGGGGTATGCATAAAATCATGTGACCAATTTCTGAGATTGCTGTTGTTGCTTTGACCATTTGCTGTTGATGAGATAGGAATTCATGAGTTCATTGAAATCCCTGATTACCAATACCACTTTTGTCTACTTTTGATATTAGCAGATCCTGGGGAAATACATCAAACGTTTGGGCTAAGTCTATTTCTATAGTGTCTACATGGTCACCAGTATTAACCTTACATGCTAAATCTTGGAATAGGGTAATTATTTGACTGTTACAGGAATAACATTTCCTGGTCATGTTATACCTAAAAAATAACCCAGAATTTTACAGTTCATTACTTATGTGGTTCACGATAAAATGTTCCATTATTATGCAACAACTTCCCCCACACCAGTAGCCTGTCGGCAATTGAGTACTTCCTGTCTCACAGGCCACAAATTCCCTCCCAAAAACTCATGTTTTGATTGCCCTCACCCAGTTTTCCTTACCTGAAGTAATGTCTCCTTCCAAAACAAAAGTTTCCTCCAAATTAGCAGCACTGCTATGGGGCACCCAGATGTCCCTCTGCTATGCCAATCTGCTCATGGGACAACTGGAATTCCTCACCACTAAAACATTTAACCTGGTTGCAATTCATAGACAATATTTCATCCTATGGACCCACCTCTCTGACTTTCTACAGATCCATAACACCAAATTCCCCATTAAGTTCACTTGGAACTACTCCCCCACCATCCTCCTGGGTGTTGACACACCTCAATTCTGGCTTAATCAAAACCACCACTTTTCCAGTTGCCACCCTGATCACACCAAACATACCCTCCCATATAGTCTAGCCCTTAGGGAAGCTAGTATTTTCTTTACTTATGACTGTCTGTCCTACACAAACCTTATTGTCAATAAATTCCCCAATAGAATATATCTTCTCCACAAACAAATATCCTGGCCCCTTTCAACTGCAAAAATATTAAGCCCTCCCCTGACCAACAGAAAATATGTACAACCTATTTCCTGGTTCACATAAACCCAACTCCTTTAATCCAACCCTGAAATAAAGAACATTCACCCAATCACACCCATACCCGCCCAAGGGTTGCCTTCAGGTACCCATCTAACCATCACAACATACTTGTTCAAGCCTAAAAAACCCGACACCACTAGCCCTTCAGCCACACAAGGCTGTTAACCTTGTGGCAGGAACAGGTGCCATACCTGCCCTGATCCTGGATCCTGTCAAGAACACAACCTACCAAATTAGGTTCTCCTCCCTCCCATTCAATGTATAGAATTTACTGCAAACTCTGCCCAGCCTTCTACATTGGACCCGAACATATTGCCAATCACTACAGCACAAACTTTTCATGGCTCAATTTATCCATGCCCAGTTCTCCACACTGCCTTTCTCAAAGACCTACCACCTGATTCTTCAGAAGCTGAGCTCCATCTGTGGGAAATCTCTTCCAATATGTTTTGCAGTCAAGGCAAAGCCCTGGTCTCAAAACATAGAATTCCTACACCGTTCCCTTGAGTTACAAGAGTATATGTGAACCCATTTAAGTCTGTGTGTTAATATATGAATATGAATGTGTGCTAATAGTTGAATGTATATGTGTGTGTCAATTTGGGGATGTGTGTGCATGTGAGCACAATTGAAATCATTTATGTCTGTTCAAGTACATGTTCACATGTGCACATTGGTGCATACTTGTACAGGTATGTCAGGTTGTTTTGTGTGCATTTCTTCCAAGTCCCTTCAAATCCTTGCTTCTACTCTGACCTTCCTTGAGAGAGAAAGTTGGAGGTTGGGTGGGGTCTATTGTTTACAAGCAACAGCTAGCTGTATAACAATTAATACCACTGGTCATTGCTCCTTCTCTATGATGAAGGGACAGGAAAGAGAGAAAGAAAGGTGGTGGCTTACCTGAAGTTGAAGATGACTGTCACCATTGTGGATGGTAGATGCAACAGTCCCTTTGTCAGGAGATAAGGGAATATATTTCGAGTGATAGCTAGTTGCCGACTTGCAGGGAAGTACCAAAATGGCTGTCAATGAATGGCTGGCCAAGGTAAGGAAAAACATTCTTTCAGATGGCCAGCTGTCGATGACTCAGAATGTTGTTCTTCCTTATGACGAAGTGGGCGGTTGCCTTTGAAAATTCACATCCCCTTGCTCATCATACTTCAGAGAAGCCACTATCTCTCTTTCCTGTCCTTATTAATTGTTCATATATATAATTTTGAGTGTTCTAAACTGCATTCAATTTGTATGCAGGATGATAATTTCAAAGTGTTTTCTTATTTCACTACAGGAAATTGTTGAGAATACAAAAAGAGATATGGAAGTTCAGGCCTGTGAATCTATGGCTCGATTGTCAGAATATGAAAAACAGTTATCCGAGTTGCAGAGACAGTGTTCTGAAAAGGAGTCAGCTGTCGAAGGTAATAGATTTTTGTCTTTTTGAAGGTGGCCATTAAGTAATTTATTATTTTCAAGTAAGCTTTTTTAGTTTAAAATAGTATTTAAAATTATTTATTTTATATTTGTGATGATGTAATTTTTTTATTTAATTTGTTTCATTTTTGGGTTTTTATGTGCATATCTGGTTACACAGCCGAGAAGGTGAAGTGCACATCTTTGGAAGAGAAGATCATTGAACTGTCCAGATCCTTGGACACTGAATTAGCTCATAGTGCTGAACTGAGATCAAAAGTGGATGCAGCTGGCCTAGAGAAGGATGAGATGCTGTTGCGAAATGCACAAATCAACCAACAGATGGAGCTTGCCAAGCAAGAACTCAGGGATCAGAGCCTCGAACTATCTGAGCTACACACCAAAGTAACAAATTTAGAAGAGAATTTAATCAGCAAAAACAAGGTGAGGAATGTTTTGGTTTCTGGTCGTGAACTACAACCTTTTGTCTGAATAGCATGACAGACAACCACTCATTTATGCTTAATGAATACTATCTCTTCTATTCCTCTTCCCTACCCATCCTACCCAAACACAACTATATAAAGGTGGAAAATATTTGGTAAGTTGTATCAAGTTGAGGGGCAGAATTGGCTAATGAACATCACAGCTTAAGCAGCAGTTACACATTTCACGTGCCGAATATTTTCAGTCTTTCATTCTTCTTCCATTCCACTCATCACATATGTGCATATTTCTTTACCGAATGAGCCAGTCAACAGCACTCAAAATGTACACAAGCTTGTTTGGGGTGTGAAAGAGAGCGACTGACTTACTTCATATGAATAGTTGGTATTGCCTGGCTTGGAAGCTCATGTTCAATTTTCAAGAATCCTAGCCCCTATTCTACAAGACAGTATGTCTGAATGGCATGTCTGCCAGCCACTCATTAAATAGTTGCTCTGGCTGCACTGATTCTCCCACACACACTTTAATGCCCAGCCTCCTGCATTCCTGCAAATTTCTCCACATAATTCCACCTAAAAAATCAAAGAAAACATTACTAGCCTCTCTTAATATTCCCCAGATGAATTGCAGACTGTCCAGTCTTGCCCGATTCAATGAAACTCTCGCCAACTACACACCAATAAATGTATTTCCTGCATGCAGGCATTTGGTACCTGAAGTTTTATCCAATTGCAATTTGTCTGCCTGCTGCAACATTGATAATTAGTTAACCACTGTGCCCATCTTAATAATACAAGGATTAAGCTGTTTCCCCTAACCTATCGTGTAAAATAATGTCTTTATGAACAGATGTTTTAGTGAGTGACTATGTGTTTCTACAATACAATAAAATATTACAATATACTGTAGCGCAGTAGGACACCTCCCTAATTTTATTCATATTTTTAGATTTTTAAATGATTGAAATCTAGCAAGAATATTCAAACTCGGCGACAGGCAGGTAAGAAGTTGTTTCTCCCGGAACCAGGGTGCCAGACTGAAAACATGCCTGTCTACAGCTTTAGAAAATTGGGCATGTTATTCTGAAGCGTTGATCCTTCAAAATTTCTCAAGGGAACTGTTCTTTTGTCAGGAAAAAATTCCCGTGCTGAATGGATACATAAAGATTGCCAGAACTAATATCACGTGGGATAGTGGTTTTCCTTGGAGAAGGGGAATATAAGAATTTAGTAGGTGAGAAGACGAAAAATAAGTTAGAGTTGTTCAAGACGTCGATAGGCTGAGGAGGCAGAGGAAGAGAGTTGATCAGGACATTAAAAGGAGGAGAGTGGAACGTGAGTTGAAGGGAGGAGAAAGCAAGAGATGTTGATCAAGAGTTGAAAGGAAGATGAGAATTGTTGCTCTTGAGTGAGAAAGAAGTGAGAGCAAGGAAAGCCAGGACTATGGACTTGTTTGATCTGTGTGTTGGAGTGAAGGAGGAGGAAAACTGGGGTTTCCTCAATCACCGGCAGTATCAGGTCTATCGCATTTTCTGCCAACAGAGGGCAAGTTCACAACACATCCTGGAAGAAAAAGGAAGTCAGAAGGTGGAGGAAGAGTAATCAAACACGAGGGAGTTTCAGAATTGCCTATTTCCTGTATTGAGAAATAAAGGAAGATCAAACAGGTTCACCATCAAAACAAAAATCTCTGCTGCACGTTGTCACCCCAATAATTAATTAACCCTGAGAAACCAATTGAAATTTATAAATTGTCCCCTTTAATTAATGTATAAATTGTAATAGTGCACAGAACCCCTTAAAGCATTTTTTATTTATAAAAAATATTATTATTATGTATTTTAATGGCTCATAATAATTTCTCAAATAATTTAAAATAAAACCCCCTAATCATTTACATTACAAGATAATTAAGCATGTAATTAGTTAATTATTCAAATTAGTGATAAGTGTACTGTGTAATGATTTCATGGCTGTTGAAAATTCAGTAATCATCTGTTTTAGGTCTGTAAGGCAAAATCTAGTATCAATAAGTTTACTAATGTTTCACTCATAGCATCTGAGCATTTTCAAGTCTCAGCTTTGTGTATATGGGTAGAGGAGAGAGATTTACATGACTTCCATAAACTTGAATATTGACTACTATGTCAAATAAAATCCATATTTCAAATGTTGAGAGGTGTTATATTTCTTCAGGGATAGATAGAGTCCTCTTTGTGTTACTTGACTTTTGAGTCTCTGTGATACTTCGCATATTTTGTCAGTAATTGAAAATTCTATCTGTTTCTTAATTTAATTATTTTGTGTTATGTTTTAATTTTTTTACAGGAGCTGGAAGACAATTCCTTAAAACTAGAAAAAATGTCAGCAAGATTAAAGGTTCTAGAAGCTGCAGAGTATGATAGTGATCTGCATATTAGACAAGAACAAGAACTCAAGACAAAGATTGAAGACCTTGAAGACCAAATTACAGAAAAAAATAAGGTAGCTTTATTGAAAAATTTCTCCTATAATAAATAAATTCTTAAATAATTTATGTAAATCAGAATCAAGAAGTTTGAGAATTATATCAATTACCAATTTTTTAAAAATTACATATTTGAGAAACATATTACAATTTTTTCACAGAAATTTGTATGTTTTATAAAATAATTATCATTACATATGACAAATTAACTGTCTAACTATATATAGATCACTCACTTTTTATTTAAGAATAGACTTCCCAGATTTAAACATAAAACATATTGACAGAAAAGTAAGAGAGAGAGAGTGGCCGACAGGGATCAGTATTAGGGCCATTATTATTCCTTATATATATAAATGATCTTCCTAATACCATAGATTCAACTTGTAAAGCTATCCTCTTTGCAGATGATACTAGTGTAATAGTAAAAAGTAACAAAGACACACTAGAAGAGGCAAGTAACAATAATTTAACTAACCTGCTAACATGGTTTAATGCGAACGGACTAACAAATAACTGTGACAAAACACATTTCATGCAATTTCACACACTCAACACAACTTTACAATCTATAACACTTAAATACGACAGCAAAAATGTAAATGAAACTTCCTCTGTTAAATTCTTAGGTCTCTTAGTAAATAATAAATTAAATTGGACTGATCAGATTAATCAATTACTTAAGAAACTCAGCTCAGCTACATATGCTGTCAGAGCAATGTCCACCTTCAGTGATTTAAAAACAAGAAAATTAGTATACTTTGCATATTTTCATTCTATTTTATCATATGGTATTATATTTTGGGGCAACTCAGTAGGCGTAGATAAGATTTTTATTAGTCAAAAACGTGTTATTAGAGCAATATGTCAGGTTTCCTCACAAACTTCTTGCAGAACTCTGTTCAAAAAGTTAGGTATTTTCACTTTGACGTGCCAATACATTTATTCATTGATGTTATTTTTAATCACAAATAGGCACTTATTTTTGAATAATTCTGATATTCATCCCTTCAATACAAGGAACAAAAATAATCTTTATAAAAATATAAAACATTGTCAATTGCACAGAAAGGTGTGCATTATTCAGGGATATCCATCTTCAACAGACTGCCGCACAGAATTAAACAGTTGTCCGATAATCAAGGTAAATTTAACACTGAATTACGCTCATTTTTGCTTAGCCACTCCTTCTATTCAATAAAGGAATTTATAGAAGAATCGGAGAAGAGTAATTTATAATTTATAATAGTTTATAATATAAAAATTTGTTATAAGTATATTTTTCTTATATACAATAAAATAATGTAATAAATGTACACCCTGACCCATTCCACATCCTTGAAGCTTTGCTTCTTTACAGGATCTACGGAATATGATTATTATTATTAACTTGAATTGAAATTTTGTGTTGCCACAGTGTATACTATAGAATTTGTTAAATTTTCAAGGGCCTTAGCTCCCTTCCTCAAGACAGAACATTCTGGTTAATCTTATGAGGTGCAGTCCTGTTCTGACTTGAGGAAGGAAGCTTACAGTTATTTTTTTCATAGATTGTACAATGTGTATTGAGTTTTTTTACAATTGCTTCAAGTGTAGGGTGTATGAGGAACTTACACACATTCTTATTTATTAGATATGTAAGTGGAAAGGGACATTGTTAGTTAATGGGTTCCCTGGTCGTGTATCATATCAGACAAGAAAAAAATTCTCATATATCCTGAGTTGTTATTCTCTTTCCTCCCTGTATACTCATGTAACTCATACTACTAGACTGTGAAATCATTCCTGTACTTTTTGTTGTTGTTGATGATGATTCTCAACTGTTGTTTAGCAGAATTCAATTAGTCATTAAATTAAAATTTAGCTTTAACTATACATTAAGTGTCAGCACTCGAACAATTCCTATCTCACAGGCCTGCAAATTACCTCCCAAACACCCACTTTTTGATAGCACTCACCCAGTTTGTCCTCACCAGAAACTACTAACCCGTACAAAACAAAATTTACCATCAAATCAACAGCCTTCCTGTGCCAACCTGTTTATGGGGCAACTGGAACAACATCATCTCAATTCTGCTCCACTCAAACCCTTAACATGGTTCCAGTTCATAGATGACATCTTCATGCTATGGACCCATGGACCAGATGCCCTCACAGACTTCTTCAACAACCTCAACACTAAATTCCCCGTCAAGTTCACTTGGAACTATTCCCCCATTAACATCACCTTCCTCGATGTGGACATACAATTAAATTCAGGCCTCATCACCACCTCTGTCCACATAAAACCAACTAACACCCTTCAGTACCTCCACTTTTCCAGTTGCCACTCTGATCATACCAAACGATCCCTCCCCAACAGTCTAGCCATTAGAGGAGCTCGCATATGTTCTACTTGGGACAGCCTAGCATCCTATACCGACCACATGTTCAATGCTTTCCGCAACAGAAATTACCCTGTAGACTTCCTCCAAAAGAAATAGCCCATGCCCTACCCACTCCCCAAATAGCCAGTCCCACCCCTAACCATCATACAGAACATAGTCTTCATTTAACTACTACCTACTTCCCCAGACTACGTAAACTCAACTCTTTCCTCCGCCTGGCCAACACTGGACTACAATCCAACCCTGACATGAAAAACATCCTCCCATCCATACTACCCACCTGTCCAAGGGTTGCCATTAGGCGCCCACCCAACCTCCACAACATTCTGATCAAACCCTACAAACCCCCCCTAACCCCCCCCCCCCCAATTGGTTGCAGACCGTGTGGTAGAAACAGAAGCCTTGTCTGCCTAACACTCCCACCCACCACGACCTTCCAGAATCCCACCAACAGCACTACATACAAAATTAGAGGAAACATAACCTGTCTGTCCTCCCACACCTTCTACAAAATTAACTGCACACTCTGCCCAGCCTTCTACATTGGCCAGACAAAGAGACCCCTCCCTGAAGTGATTGCCAATCACTGCAGTACAGAAAACTCCACAAAACACATGCCCATAGCCACACTACCAACAACTTCAACCAATGCTTCACACTGACCCCCATCAAAGTCCTACCTCCCAATTCTTCAGAAACTGAACTTCGTCTATGGGAACTTTAATTTCAGCTTGTCCTACAGTCCAGGCAGGAGCAGCTATTGTGAATTGGGTTTTAGACAGTTTGGCGGTAGTAGTTAGCTTTTGTGTTTAGAGGAACCCATAACCCACCATAACTGCAAAAACATAAGTGTCAATGGCATCCAAAGATACATTTTTATATGTACCACTGTTGAATATAGTGATCACAGCTTACATCAAGTTAGTTTTTCATGTATCTATTTTAATTGTGTATTATCTCTTGTGAAAGAAAATTGTATTTTCACAAGTTATTTTCATTTATCAAAGGTTACATTTTTTATTTTATAAATCCCCCTATTCCATAATTCAACTAAAAAAATTAATTGTTATTGCAATATTATTTTAAAAAACAATGAAGGTAGAACACAAACTCATTTCATCCTTAACTTATAATTCAGGCATTATCTTGTGTATGTCTTTCAGACTATACGAAACCTACAGCAGCGACTTGGTGACATGAAGAAAACTTTACAGAAAGAATTGAGAAACCCAACCACACCTCAAGAAAGTCCATATGACCAAGATGGTGCTAGTAGCAGACAGAAACAGTCACAAAATCTCAACCCAGATGATGATGTCAACTTCAAGTACCTGAAACATGTCTTGATAAAGTTCCTAACTAGCCGGGAATATGAGGTTAGTAGCTTCGTTACTGCATTTGTATTATGAAAATGTACTTTTTTTAATGTAGAATTAAATATAACTATCTTAGAATTGTATCTTACACACCTAACCTGTTTTCTGCTTTATTAAAAAATAGAGTTATCTGAACAAATTGTTTCTTGAATGCTGCTGAAATACATATGCAAGCCCACTCTTGAAGTTCAAAAACCTTCATAATGTCCTCTTCGTACACAAGATTAAAAGAGGAGTTTCCAGCTCAAACTAGAGCTATATTCATGAATTCATGAATTGTAACATTGAAATAATATTATTTTACCCAATTATGAATTTACAGTCACATAAATTACACTTAGTTCATTTTTGTAACTAAAATACTTTACCTATTAATATATAAGTACATGAATACATCGTTGAAATAAATTCAATTGTGCCATTAAGTACTGGCCTTAGCATTTGTCTGCAGCATGACAAGGCTCAACTGCTACTACTGTGATATACATTTAATTCACAATGTTGAATGTTTCTAAAGTGCCTCTTGCAGCTGTTATGCTAACCAAGGATAGGGACCCTAGTCAACACCATGGGGCTACCTTGTTTCACCTTTACATCACCCCTTTTCAATTGCCTTCCCATGCTATTAAAGGAGAGTTGCCTGTTTCAGGATCACCATCATGTAGCTTCACTTCCTCCTGCTGCCCCACCCCCCTCAATGCCCTACCCCTTGACTCTTCAGACGCTGAACTTCATCTGTGGGAACTTTTATTTCAACATATCAGTTCACAGAAAGCCCTGGACTCAATATCCTATAAAGAGTAACCTTCACCTTGCCCCCCCCCCCCCCTCCCAAACTGACTACCCGTAACAGCACAAGCACATGTTTCCATTGGCATTTGTATGTGTTAGAACCCTGGTATGTGTGTGTATGCCTTGATCTGTGTATACCTTCGTGTGTATGTGGTCTATGAAGTGAGGGGTGGTTGTATGATGAATGTGTGAAAGGAAAGAGAGATAGAAAGTAGGTGACTTACCTGATGTTTATAGATGGTGGGCACGTTGAAAGGTTTGGAGTTCTTTAAATTTTCTTAGGCACTGCTCCCCTCATCAGAAAGTTAAGAAGATATTTCCAGTGATCGGCTAGCCAACGACTGAGCAGACAAAGTTTGCTGCACTGCTAGCTTGGTTCTTAAACAATGGACCTCACCAAGCCCTGAACTTTCTCTCTCAATGAAGGTCTGGGAAGAGGCAAGAAATTCATGGGGGCTGGGGAGATGCATACAAACACTTCCATACTAACACACATACACTCATTCAAACACATCCATCCTCAAAGGTGTCAATATTTAAATACTAACACACATACATACAACCACCCCTGACTGCATAGACAACATACACACATATTCCAAGGTATACACACATCAAGGCATACACAAACACCCAGTATACACACATTAAGATTTTATCACATATACAAATTCCAATGGCCTTATGCTGTTACAGGTGTTTCTTATTGTTTCCTTATTGTATAAACAATAGCGTATTGAGGCCAGGACTTTGTCTGGACTGTAGGACATGCTGAAATGAAAGTTCCCATAGATGGAGTTCAGCTTCTGAAGAATCGGGAGGTAGGACTTTGATGGGGGTCAGTGTGAAGCACTGGTTGAAGTTGTTGGTGTTATGGCTATGGGCATGGGTGGCTATTGTAATTGTGTTTTTGTGGAGTTTTCTGTACTGCGGTGGTTGGCAATCACTTCAGGGAGGGGTCTCTTTGTCTGGCCAATGTAGAAGGCTGGGCAGAGTGTGCAGTTAATTTTGTAGAAGGTGTGGGAGGACAGACAGGTTATGTTTCCTCTAATTTTGTATGTAGTGCTGTTGGTGGGATTCTGGAAGGTCGTGGTGGGTGGGAGTGTTAGGCAGACAAGGCTTCTGTTTCTACCACACGGTCTGCAACCAATTGTGGGGGGGGGGGGGTTAGGGGGGGTTTGTAGGGTTTGATCAGAATGTTGTGGAGGTTGGGTGGGCGCCTAATGGCAACCCTTGGACAGGTGGGTAGTATGGATGGGAGGATGTTTTTCATGTCAGGGTTGGATTGTAGTCCAGTGTTGGCCAGGCGGAGGAAAGAGTTGAGTTTACGTAGTCTGGGGAAGTAGGTAGTAGTTAAATGAAGACTATGTTCTGTATGATGGTTAGGGGTGGGACTGGCTATTTGGGGAGTGGGTAGGGCATGGGCTATTTCTTTTGGAGGAAGTCTACAGGGTAATTTCTGTTGCGGAAAGCATTGAACATGTGGTCGGTATAGGATGCTAGGCTGTCCCAAGTAGAACATATGCGAGCTCCTCTAATGGCTAGACTGTTGGGGAGGGATCGTTTGGTATGATCAGAGTGGCAACTGGAAAAGTGGAGGTACTGAAGGGTGTTAGTTGGTTTTATGTGGACAGAGGTGGTGATGAGGCCTGAATTTAATTGTATGTCCACATCGAGGAAGGTGATGTTAATGGGGGAATAGTTCCAAGTGAACTTGACGGGGAATTTAGTGTTGAGGTTGTTGAAGAAGTCTGTGAGGGCATCTGGTCCATGGGTCCATAGCATGAAGATGTCATCTATGAACCGGAACCATGTTAAGGGTTTGAGTGGAGCAGAATTGAGATGATGTTGTTCCAGTTGCCCCATAAACAGGTTGGCATAGGGAGGGGCCATCTTGGTGCCCATGGCAGTGCTACTGATTTGATGGTAAATTTTGTTTTGTACGGGTTAGTAATTTCTGATGAGGACAAACTGGGTGAGTGCTATCAAAAAGTGAGTGTTTGGGAGGTAATTTGCAGGCCTGCGAGACAGGAAGTGTTCTAGTGCCGACAGGCCACTGGTGAGAGTAATTTTGGTGTATAGGGAGACAACATCACGGTAACCAGTAGTGTGTCCCACGGGAGTGGCGTAGGTAATTTACGGAGCGACGGAGAAAGTGATTGGTATCTTGGATGAATGATGGGAGAGTTTCCACTATTGGCTGGAGGGAGTCATCCACCAAAGCGGAAATCCTTTCAGTGAGGGAATTCCAGTGACAATTGGGCGACTAGGGACCCCTGGTTTGTGTATCTTAGGGAGAAGGTAAAATGTGGGGTGTTGTGGGGCTTTTTGGGGTGAGGAGCTCAATCAAGGCAAAGGATATATAGATATATATTGCCACATCTCAATACCTGCAGTGATGGTAGAGGGGTATAGAGCCGAACTGCAGGAACATAGTCTCGGGTTCAAGTCCCACCCGATGCAACCATTTTTATTTCTTTACATTATTTACATTGTTTGCCTTTACTTTCTAGTATTTTCTGTTTCGAGATTTGGACAGGAAAGAGAGATAGAAAGTAGGCAACTTGCCTGAGGTTCACAAATGGCAGGCACCTTATAAGCTTTGGAGTTCTTTAAATTTTCTGGGATAAATTTCTAAACTCTTAACATTTTCCGTTCTTATTTGAAGCTCATAAAAGTTTGTTTAAATTAAATGTTACAATTCAACAGTTCTATATTTTCATTATTTATTTCTTTACATCACCTTTAGATTACTTGTTATCATGAAGCTCAAACATCCCCTTTAATTTCAATTTTGCTTATTGGTTGGCAATTGTGAATGTACATATTTGATACTTTATGTAAGTATTGTGTATGTTTTCTCGTTTCTGTTAAAATATTTAATTGGTTTCATTTACCATTTATCTTTTTTAATAATTTTGTATCTAATTGTATGTACTACACCATCTTAACAAAATGTAGAAAATTCAATAGTTATTTTTAGTTTTAAGATCCCTAAATAATTATATTTAATTGTTGAAGTTCTAATCTGAAAATGAAGCAGCATATTTTTTTGAATAAACCAATCATTTCAGGATGGTTTGTGATTATTTGTGAGCTAATTTTAATATCCATATTCTTATTATGAAATTCAAATGGTAGAGAGCACTTTTTTAAAACATTGAATCAAATTCACTATGTTTTTGTTTTATTGCATTGCCCCATTTAATGTCATAGTAAATAACTAAATTTCAAATTGTCATTTTAGATTAGTATAATGGCAGTACTGTACCCATATATAACTTAAGTATATATTAGAAGGGTAGTCCCAGATTTATACGAACTGGCATATAGATGGCAGGTGATTGCTTACAAACCATCATGAATCAAAAAAGGTTTAGAAAACATTCCTTACAACACACACATTTAAGCATCTCAAAACCATTTCCTTATTTAATGCCTTTGTGAGTATATTTGTTACCTCTTGCTAACTTGTCGTAAATGTTATTTGAACAAAATTTATTTTCTTTAATGTAGGCGAAAAATTACGGCCAAAATTGGTCAGAATTAAACTTATTTATTTATTAAATTATAACATGAGGTTTTGTTCCTTTGTTTGGAACCTCCTCAGGTGTGATTATCCACAAAAAATTATTATAATTGAAGGCAATTAAATAAATTAATTAAATATGCCTATATATAAAATACCTAAGATGCACTTACACAAAAATAATCCAAAAATTGTTATAATCACAGACTGCACAAAGATTTATTTACAAATTTGTACTTGAAGCATGAACTGTCTCCGAGGCTTGCTATTGAACAACTGATAAGGTAAATATAATCTTCCCACATTCCTTTATGGAGTGGGGACCTTAAAAATTGAAGCTAAAGAAGACACTGTTTAGGTTGTGGACATCACTTTTTATATTGAAGGAGTAAGTAAGGGGTCTGATGTATAGCATTTCGCTAATTAGTTGAGAAAACTAATTTATTTCAGTGTCTACAATTTTAACGTTGGACCAGTTGAAATTTCGATTGTTTATATGTGTGTGTGTTTTGACAGCATAGTATCTTTGTTGTATTTTATACTGTTTTATGTTCACCAATTCTTGTCCTTAATGATCTTTTGGTCTGGCCAATGTAACAAGAGTTACAGTCTAAACAATTAATCTTATAAACGATGTTGTGTTTTTCATAATTGTTGATGTTGTCTTTGATTTTGTGGCAAAGTTTAATTGATTTGTAGTCCTAAATATAATTTTGATACCATAATTTATTAATAATTATGTTGGATGTGTTCAAAAAAGGGGAGTTTTATAAATAAATTTTTATTCTGGTGTTTGGGGTTATGTTGGTTTGTTTCAATTTTTGGAGCTAATTTTGGTGTATTTATTAATAAACGGAGTGGGGTAGGAGTTATTTTGTAGGATATTTTTAACAATGTTGAGGTTTTCTTTGTGATATTTTTGGTGGGCAAGTTTTATACCTTTTTCTGTCAAATTGTATATCATGGCTATTTTTTGTGAAGAGGGCTGATTAGAATTATAGTTAAGGATTCTGCCCGAGTAGGTGGTTTGTCTATACCAATTAGTATGTATTGTTTGGTTTTGGACTAGAACTATGGCATGTAAGAAATTTAAGGATTTATTTGTTTCCATTTCATAGGTGATCTTGAGAGTTTTATGGTAGTTGTTAAATTGATTAACTAGTTTTTGAATGTTATCTTTGGTGGGACAAAATTTGGAAATTTAATATATAATGAACAGTACCTTAGTATTCTTTTCAATGCAGATAACAATTCCTTACTTCCATATTTTTGATATTTACTCCATCCAAAGACAGGAAAAGTCAAATCAAGCCTAATGTCAGAAACTGTATAAGTAAAAAACTTGTCTACACATTTTAAATGTATCTATATATTTAACCTTGCTATCAGCAGCAAGTATTCTTGGATTAAAATTCTGATATATAGTGGACACACAGCTTTACAATTTTCCATATTAAATATTTTAAGAGCACCTTGTAAATAATTGCTTTACGCCAGTTCAGGAACACCTCTTCTAAATTTTGCTTTGTATTCATACCTTAAAAATTCTGTTATCAATCCTAAATCTCTCATCTGAATTCCTTATTCAATATATTTTTAAAATCTTTCATTTGTACTACAAATCAATATATCAACATATAATAACAAATATGTTTTAACTTCACCTTTACATTCAAGCAAAAGTCTCTTTTCGATCAGATTAAACCTTCTCGTGTAATAACAAAATTGAATTTTGTATTCCAACATGTTGGTGAACTTTTGAGAATCGTAATAACTAGGGATGGTATAAGTTTAGTAGGCATAAAGAGTAGCACAGGTTAGGAAGGCTTTCACAAAAAGAGCAATTTACTTACAGGTAATATAAGTGTGAATATTAGGAAATCGTTGCTAAAAAGTTTGTATGGAGTGTGGCATTATATGGGTGCAAAATGTGGACGATAGGAGTGGCAGAAAGGAAAAGAATTGAAGCCTTTGAAATATGGCCCTATAGGAGTATGCTAAAAATTGGGTAGGTGGATAGAATCACTAACGAGGAAGTTCTTAGCAGAATATGGGAAGAGCAAACAATATGAAGGACGTTGACGAAGAGAAGGGATAGATTAACAGGCCATGTTTTAAGACATGAGGGTCTTCTAAAATTAGCATTAGAGGGAAGTGAGTGAAGCAAGTATAGAAGAAGGAGGCAAAGGATGGAATATGCTTAGCAGATTAGGGAGGATATGGGATGTGCTAATTATGTGGATATGAAAAGGCTTCCACAAGATAAGTTAGCATGCGGGGTTGCATTAGACCAATCTTAGGACTGAATACCACAACAATGCATCACTTCTAGAATTATCAGAGACTGTCCAAGATAATTGTTTTGAGCTTGATGAATATGCAAATCATTTTCTTTTAGAAAATCGTCCAAATCAAGTTTAATTGGGGCTTCAGATTCTTAGGTTTCTATATTTTCTAGAAACACTTTGTTCTTGTTTAATTCTGTAGGTTTCTTTGGTGCAAAATAAATCCTATGACCTTTTACAATTTCTCCACACTGAACCTCAAGCCTTTTTCTAATTTATTATCCCATTTCCTTTTTCGTTCCCTTGAGATGGAGAGAAATGTTCAGCTGTTTTAAGTCCTGGTTTTTTTTTTAGGTCACACTTCTAAAGGTTACATTTTCTTTACTGTTTACAGTTCTATTGAGAATAAAATTGCTCAATTTATTACTTCAGCCCACAGGTTGATACGCAACTCTTTTGCATGTAATAGTATTTTTGCAGCTACCATTTAAAGTCTTATTTTCTCTTTCTGATTTTCCCTTCTGTTCTGGGAGGTATATGGAACAGTCTTTTAATGTACAATATCATTTTTTTTAAAACAACTGCTGTACTACTTTATTTATTAATTTTAATCCAATAGCACTCCTAAGCAACTTAAATATATTTCCTGTGACATTTTCAGCTTTGTTATGAATATTTATTATGCACTTCGTCACTACATACTTATTCTCCACTTTTCTGTATCATTATACCAAGTATCTCTAACTACCTACTGCCATCTCCATTCGACCACAAGCATCAGCATGGATATTATCACATATTCTAGTGGTTATTGTTTCACTATTAACAATTTACTGATGAAGCATTTTCTTGCCAAACAAGTCTTACACTTCAGAACATAAATTTTCAAATCAATATTGCAACATCTATATAATCAAAATATTGGTGTTCGACTAGCCGACGACTGGAAATGTCTTCCTAACTTTCTTATGAAGGGGGCAGTGCCTCCGAAGATTCAAGTACTCTTAACCTCACAAGGTGTCTACTATCTATGAACCTCAGGTAAGTCACCTTCTTTCTATCTCTCTGTCCTTTCCCCATTAATTCATTTCCGGATATATATATATATATATATATATAGATATATATATATATATATATATATATATATAAAGAAGATGACTTACCTGAGGTTCATAGATGGTAGACACCTTGTGAGGTTTAGAGAACTTTCTGATGAAGGGGGCGGTGCCTCCGAAAATTCAATGGGGAAAGGACAGAGAGATAGAAAGAAGATGACTTACCCGTACCCGACGACTCGGCTAGCCGATCACTGGAAATGTCTTCCTAACTTTCTGATGAAGGGGGCGGTGCCTCCGAAAATTCAAGTTCTCTAAACCTCACAAGGTGTCTACCATCTATGAACCTCAGGTAAGTCATCTTCTTTCTATCTCTCTGTCCTTTCCCCATTAATTGTTTTAATAAACATGGCAATGTCATTTCCTGACTCATATTTATATATATATATATATATTGTAGCTGAACCGTCGTTCCTCTGTATTCGAGGATTTATAAATTCCTTTAGGGTGCCAGGTATTTTTCATAAAAACACCAAAAATAGATTTTAATAGTTTTAATTCCATGAGAAAAAATTATATCTGCAGGGCGTGGTCATTCTCTCGTCGTCCCTCCGACACAACCTGCTTCTCCAATCACCCCATGATGACTCAACCTCTCGCCAGACCACATTGTTGGCCCAAGTTGCGTCAGTTCCTCAACAATTGCAACTCGCCAGCTGGCCTGCATTGTTAAGTGTAACTTTTCATGTTACAATATATATAGATGTATGTATGTCAGGAAACGACATTGTCATGTTAATTAAAAGTTGGTGGCTTACCTGAAGTGTAAATTTGGCAGGCACCATGCTAAGTGCAGAGTTTTAATTTTTTGGGGCGCCACCTGCTTCATCAAAATATTAGGAATACTATTCTGAATGGTGTTCAGCTGTTAAACTATAGACCCTACTAAGCCACCAACTTTATCTCTGAATGAAAGTCAGGGCAGGGGCAAAGAATTGATAGGGCTGGGGAAATGCACACATACAATCACATGTTAACTGGCAAATAAATACATCCACATATTATCCTATGCACATACTTACTAAAAACAACTACATATCAATTTACACACATATCCAGAGTACTCGTGCACTCATGCAATTATATGTGGTCAGTTTGAGGGGAAAATGGAATATTACTATCTAGAGGATGTTGAGTCCAGGGCTTTGTCTTGTCTGCAAGACGTGTTGGAAGTAGAGTTCCTATAGATGGAGCTCAGCTTCTGAAGAATCGGAAGGTGGGACCTTGAGGATTGTTAATGTGAAGCACCTGTGTTATGAAAATAAAATTTAAGTTGGTGTGCCTTGGTCTTTATACTGCACTGGGACTCACAAAACATTTTGCATATTGATTAAAAAGTATCATTACTAAAATAAAATATTTGTTAGTTTTAAAGATTATTTCATGTTTAACAGATAGATAATTGTTTTGTTTAATATTCAATGTGAGGGCACAATCTTTCTTGTTAAAAGTTATATATAGTTCATATCATTGAATTTATTCACATGCCCTCTAGTGGGGGAAAAAATATATATTGGAAAACTAATGGCAATCAAATGAATGGTATAAGAACACATGGGACAAACATACATACATTCATTTTCTTTTATTCATATAGATGACATAGATTGTTGCTGATACTGTTGAGACATTTAATATTTTTCCTTTAATCTTTCTTCTTTAATCAATAATCTAGCCACAAAATTGTCTATTATGCCTTTCGATTGGCACAGATTGCCTGGTATAGATGTTCACACTTTAGTAATAACAAAATTTCTACACCCATATGATTCTTCATTTCGTGAATCTTCAATACAAGTACAGACAGTTCTGTACCACTTTTGTTTTTATATTGGAAGAAACGCTGCTGCACAATATGAATGCTAGTTTCACTTTCCTGTTTGTAAACACTTAGTAACTTTTTCCACATTTTCACCACAGTGCAATAATTTTTTCCGTCATTCCTTATCAAAAAAAGTATGTACCGTAGTAACTTTATTCTTACAACTTTCACATCCAGAGACTCCTCTCAGATTTAAACTTTTACATTTGGCAATATCCAGATTACCTTGTTCTGGGTATTTATAATCTTTAGTGATGATGTGAATAAACTATCATTCAATGAGGTAATTAACAATTTATTTGAGACTGTTGAATAATACACACATTTACTTTACATCATCTGTTTTTACTACAGCTACCAACACAAAACTCAGCAGTGCTGCTTGCTAACCTTGTATAGTAGTGCTGCATTGTTTATAGCCAACAGTTATTTGAAATAATACTTTCATTTCAAACTTCTTAGTCCAATCAATAGCCAAGTCTAACTAGGTTCTTTGAGGAAATTGCTTCTTTGTTAGTATCATATACAGATTGAAAATTTGGACTTGAGAAAGCTGTGCACTAAATGGGTGTCATGTTTGCTTACAGTGGAGCCTGAGATTAATGGCCATTTTGAGTAGCTTAATGGTTTTCATTTTAATGTTATGGAACATCATTGGCAAAAATATATCAAGCTAAAAGGATATTACCTAGAGGAATAAATATATTTTTCACGATTGTTTTATGTATTCTTTGTTAGGTTGGGTACTTCTGGGACTATCCTTATAAGTGTACTGTATAGTATGAGATTATTAATTTATATTTTGTTGACACAGGCCCAACACCTGACACGGGCTGTGGCTACTCTGCTACATTTTTCTCCTGAGGAAGAGCGCCTGTTGAGGGAGACTTTAGAATGGAAGATGTCTTGGTTTGGCACACGACCTAGTTTAGGTTATGGACAGACAGCCAAAACAATTCCACCCAGCTGATAGATGTTAGTTGAGTGTTCAATTGAGTATGTTTATTATCTTATACCTTCAAGAATAAGGAAGGTTGAAAGAGTAAGAACCCTCGAGATAAGTCTCTCCATGAACTGTTTGACCATTAAGTACTCCTAAATGATAGTTATGAAATAATTTTACTGGAAGTAGCACAAATCAGAACCATTGTTTAATTGAAACACCAATGTTGACTGGAATGTTGCTCTATCGTCTCTGATTGTTGCTGTAATTTGCAATTCATTTAATTATTTAATAACTTACTATTCAAATTCTGAGCAATTAATCTAAGTAACTTATTTTATTTAAAAATTCAAGGTAATGGTGACATCATTAATTATAGCATTAAACAAACCAATAGCCAAGGGACATACATTTATTGAGTTTGATTATTATTGAAGTACCAGAAACAGATTAGTAAATTTAGTAAGGTTTTACTATAAAATGGCTCTTGGTTACTTAATTCTTTCAAACAAATCTTAAATTAAATTAGTGGTTCTTTAGTTTCAGAGAAACTAATTTAATTTTGTTAAACACATACTAACTACATAATTGTTATAAAATTAAATTTTGTTTAGGGATGATTTCATATGGTGATCTTTTAATTTAGAAAAGAATCTCTAGTAACAGAATGACTGATTGTTGCTTATTTAACCTTAATGAGAATTAATTTAAATAAATTTATTACCAAAGTACAGACATAAAGCTTGTATTTGATTAAACTGTTGTTTCATCAGCAGTTTGGGCTCCGGTAATTTCTTCAAATGTTATTTCAAATATTGTACAAAAATTAGAAAATTATACATTAATAATTATAAAAATTTCAATTTTGAAATTTTGATAAACAAATAGAAATTGAAATGTATCACTTGATTAAACTTCCTTATTATCTAATATTCCCAATGAAATCAAATTGAGTAAAGTTTAAATCCCTTGGGATGAAATGAAACTTGGTATAAAATTATTCAGGTTATATATTACATTTTGTATTAAATAATTTGACAAATAAAAAATGAGCTATGGTTTTTAACCTTATTAATAAAGCTTTATACTCTCAAATCATAAGCACCATTATGAGAATGTCAAAATAGTTAAAAAAATATTTTAATTAATATTTGTCATCCATTAAATTTCATTTATAAACAATTTCAAAAATAATTAGTAACCACAAATTAATACTAAACTCATGAAGAAAAATAAAGAAAATAAAACTATTTATGGTGTCTTAGTAATGTGGAAGGCTATATAATTAATAATTAGTAGTTAATAAAGAAATGAAACTTATAAAGACAAAAAAATAATTCATTTTAACCAGTCTGTAACAATCAATGGGTACTAAAAATTAAATTAAAAAAAGGAAAAAAATAATTCATTTAAAAACTTTGGCTAACTACTTTTCAAGGCAGTGAGCAATAGTTTTAGTGGGCATAAATTTTTTTACTAACACTTGGGGTAACCACGGGGGCAAGAATGTGAATATTTGTACATCAGAGCTTGACTTGCGTATCAGTTGGCTCAAGATATTGAGGCAGCCTGTGGATCCTTAGGCAGTGACAGTTGCCGGAAACAGCTACACCTTGTTGTTGTCTCAGAACACCCACAATCAACCACTTCATTACTAAATCATCAGCAAGGATGGTTCTAGTTTCGAGACAAAGTCTACTAACACTTCTGTGAAACTAACAATACTGCATACTCTACATTCGTTAGCAACTGAATGAATATTTTCTCATTCTCTCCACAGTTCATAATTTAATATATTTTGCTCTTTCTACATATTCTGGCAAGGGTTGAAGATGTGTCCTTACCAGTAAAGTGGGAGTAATCCTTTTCGCATTTTTAATTTTTGTGACTGTCAATCCAAGTGCTTAAACGTCGATGCAGATCAACTCCAATTGTGATATTTCCAGACAGTAGTACCCCAGAATCTTAGGGTGTGAAAAGGGTGGTTTGCAGGACCTATTGTTTACATTTCCGCTGCACATCAAGTGTTAAGACTCCGGCAATTTGACATTTACCCTCCCATATCCTTAAATTTTGTCCTTATATGATTCATTCTGCTAGAGGTGAGCACATGCAGGTTGTTATTGAGTTACATTTCTTATTCAGAAGTGTCAAACTCAGACAGATGGCCAGCCTTTGCTTGCCATGTTCTTTAGGCCACCAGAGCCTGCCCTGTCACTCTTCTCATGAGCTAGGAATGTAAAATCCTCATTTCTTGCTGGAAACATGTTATAATTGGATGATAATTGACCAATCACATTCTTTATTGTTCTTGGTAGGCAACCTAGCAAACCTGCACCACATATTCAAGCTAAGAAAGTAATTAAAGAATTTATAATATTACTGTTTTATGGTAAAATTGATGAAAAATTAAAACATTGTCAAAATTAAAGCTTTGCCTTTGCTTCCCATTCTTCTCTCTCTTGTGCTTTCCTATGCCATCTCTTCATTCCAAATGTTTTTAGGTCTTCCTCTACCACATCGATCCATTTGAGATGAGGCTTTCTTCTTCTCCTTCCTACCATGCTTCCCATATGCACCTTCTTTGGTACTCTGTTGTGTCCCATTCTTTGGCCATGGCCAGCCCATTCCAGTCTTCTAATTTTAACACTAACCATGATATTTGGGCACTTGTACAGTTCATTTAACTCCAAATTGGTTCTACTCCTCCATATCCCATCCTACTTAATTGGCCCATCTATCCTTCTCAAAAATTTTCCTACCCATACCATTAGCTCGTTTTCCATTTTCTTTGTGAGCATCCAGCTTTCACATCCATATAAAACTACTGTTATGCACAGTTTTACTTTCGCAGCTTTGGAGATACATCTTGATTTTAATATTTTGAGGAGGCTTCCATAGCATCTGTTTCCTGCTGCGATCCTTGCCTGATATCATCTTCCACCTTACCATTTTCTACCTCACCCTTTGAACTTGCTGAAATGTTTTATTGCACATCCTGACGTGCATTGTTAATTTAGTCTTTCTTGATATGATCTTGTATTTAGTCTTTTCCTCATTTATCTCCAGACCCATCCATGCTGCTTGATTTATGAACTGTCTTAGTGCTTCTTCCAAAGTTGCTCTATTTCTACTTACTAACACCACGTCATCAGCATAGGCCATTATCTGTAATAGTCTATTAATTATAGTGCCATTAGGGTTGAGCTCTATACTTCTTATATTTTCTAAACACAGGTTAAATAACATTGTAGAGAGCGGGTCCCCCTGTTTTAACCCTCTTTGGGTTGTAAAGACATCCAATAGCTTCTTCTGTATCCTTACCGAGTTTCGTGTTTCTTCTAGTGTCATTTGTACTAATCTTACCAGTTTTTGTGGTATTCGATGCATACAAGATTTCCATTAATTCTATCTATCGTTTCCTATGCCTGTTTTAGATCTATATAGAGCTGGTGTGTATTCTATATTTTGCTCATGTACTTTCGTATGCTTTGACTTCTATTTGTTCTTGAAATTTTCAAAATTGGAAGTTTTATTATTTATGGTTAAGATGTACCAACAATAAACGACCAAATTACAACATTTACACATCAGTAACATAATCCTACAACTAATCCTATTTGCCTTGCATACTCATTAATTTGCAATTAAAGTTCATCATTAGTACGCTCCAATCACCCCATGTCAAAAAAGCTCACTCAATAAATTATATTGAAAAGCTCAATCCACCATGATCGCCCAATTAATTGTGTTGAAAAAGCACATTCCACCACAATTTCTCCATAAATTGAGAAATTGTAACGAGCCGTTACATTTGCTACATTGTTATGCACAGCCTAGCCTGGCCTAAGAGTAGGGAAGATGCATGACGTGGTAATTATGTGGAATTGAAGAGGCTTGCACAAGCCTGGTTAGCATGGAGGGTTTTATCAGACCAGTCTTAGGACTGAATACCTGAACAACAACCTGACTTCTTGATATCTGTTTATGGCTTTGACACACCACCCTTATTTACTATTAGGAATGTTATTAAGATTTTGAAATTATAATAATTTTTAATGTATTTATTTCTAAACATTTTGTACAACTTCTTTTAAAAATAACATTTGATGAAATTACCTGAGAATGTCCCAAACATGGTAACAAAATGTGGGTTTAATTATATATTAGGTTTATGTTTGTATTTTTGTTACAAATTTATTTGATTTAATTATTGTGAAAAACAGTATTTAATAAGAGTTGTTAGTACTGTCAAAATTTCTCATGTTAAAGTTTTTAATAACATCAGCTTTTGAAATATCAGTTTATTACATAATGGATAGTGAAGAAATATTTTAATAGATCATTTGGTTGCCCATTCACTTGAACAAAATATTCAAGTTCCATCTCAGGTCATTCTAGAATTTTTTCGAAGAGTAAATTTATTGATATATGTTTTCTTTCCTATGTTTTGTTAAGTTTAATTTGTACATTACTATTCCTGCACTGGAACCAAAACTGCAGTTGTTGGATTAAAAAATTTACCCACTATAGTGAACAGTGGATGAATCTTATTTGAATAGATGTTATTTTCTATTCTATATATTTTTTTTGACATTACTGATTTTGTTTCAATCTTTGTAGTTCTGTTTAACCTAAACAGAAGATAAGGTGTATCTGACTGCAAACTTTTATGTGAAGCATTCAACAAGCCTAATTTAAATAGAACTTTTTAAATGAGTAGAGTGGCAGCTTTGTAGGTTTTGTGTGGGAATATTTGCACTGAATAGAATCAAGTGATAGAATCTTCTTTGTGCAGTATCAACATAAATTTATGTCCGTATACAAGGGAATTTAGAACAAATAAGTTTTATTAACATGTACAAAAAAGCACAATCTTATAATTAATTCAGATAGAAAAGAGAAAAATATTAGATGTATTAACCAAGTATTAAGGGTGGCTTCACTATTATAATTTGGGTGTTATCTAATTTCTCCAATGTTTGTGGACTTCCTCCATTCATAAGGTTTGCATACATTTATATGATTGTATTCTCAAAGTGAGGCCTTACATGCTATAAAATATATTTATCAAGCTGACAAAAATAATGCCAGTGCACAAAACCCAAATCAGTATGTGTTTCTAATGAAGAGTTTTTGGTTCCCAAAAAACACCCCAATTCTTTGATGTAGTAAATGATACATTGATTATGTTTGGAACTGAACCAAACTGCTCCTTCCATGAAGGATGGATGTTGATGCTCAAAGCTGTTATAAAAATACATCTGTTTAGGTGCTCTATCTTAGCAGCCAATATATTTTTATTTGGCAATAGTACATGTTATAGTTTCATCTAAGCAGATCTTCTGCACTGCATTTAACAGAGTTTTATTAAACACAATAGTGTGTAGACACAAAGTAAGTAGAATGTGACATTGTCAAAACAAGAGACTGGAAATAGGTTCAGTAGCAGTCCCTCGTTATTTTACCCGAAACTAACCAGCCGATAGGCTTTCAGGATCGCCAATTCAAACCTACAAGGTGCACCTCAGAAGTAAGCATCAGTCAAAGTGAGATAAAATAAAAGGAATGAAAGGAATTTTTCAAGTGAAAACATAATTTTTTACAAAATAATTGTAATTTACATGTGTATTATCGTACAACAGTAAATATTTACAATATAGTATTTCCAGGCGTCGCAAGGCCTCGATATAACAAAAGAAACTGAAAAAAAATGTAACTACTGCAGAGCTGGTTGATTATACACATAAAATACGACGACAAAATTATGTCTGCATTTGAAACACGAATGAATCACAATATCGTACGATACTTTCGTATAATCTTATTCTGCTGAGTAATTGGACTCCAAAATGACGACAAAGTTTGACACAACAAACTTTTGTGGCAACTTTGGCTTGAGCAGACATCAGAACGGTCAGCCGTATTTTTGATCATATCACTGCGTTCTGTGCTAGTAGTTGTATTGATAATCCAAGTTTCACACTTATCTGGCCTCTAGAACTGATTTGAAAAGGGATCGAATTTGGCCTTGTCAGAGGCGCGTGCGCGTTAAGGCGGTGACAGACCATTGAAGATGGGCTTGTAACTTCTGAACCAGCGTACAATGAGCGCTAATATTTTGCACATGTTCAATTGGGATATGTTTGTACTTACTTCCATACAAAATTTCATGAGATTTGGAGAGGGTTGAGTGGGGGGGTCAAAGGTTGTTTTTCGGTGATTTGACATGGAATGACCCTAAACCCAAAATGATGTTCTCCTAAAGGCCTCCACACACGCTGATGATATCCTCAAGAAGACGTTTAACAATCATTATTTATTGTGGTTTACTGTTGTGCAGACTGACTGTCTGTCTGGTTACGTAAAAGATTTTGCTTACAGTGAACCGTCGGGGATGGGTGACCATTCCTTTTATACATTGGAGGGGGAGATAATGTTGGATACAAAGTTGTCTACTACATAATATTTACAAGAAAATGTTTAAATTATGACTAGCAAGCCAGCTCTTTCTAATGGGTAAAACTGGTCGCTTCTTCATAATGAGAACCAAACTATGATAAGCAATGATGAGTTGAGCTTGAACTTATCTCCCCTTCTTAACAATAAACCCACCACGATGGGCCAGATGACCCATTTTAAACTTTTTGTCAGAATTTCTAATAAATAACATTATCATATCACCATTTGCTCTTGTCAACTTTTTTTTACCGAGAAATGTATGTAATCTGTCCGTGCAACGATTCGTCTATAAATCTAAAAGCATCGGAAAGAAAACAATAAGCGTATACCTGAAATGATCAGAGTCTACAATAATACTTAATACGGTGGAGACCTGACGGATCAAATGACAAGAAATTTTTATTCCAATTAGCTGAAGATCTTGCCGAAGATGTTCAACATGAGAAAAGGAAACTATACAAAAACGACAACAAATTCAAGTTCGGATTCTCGTGTGCAAATGCGAAAAAGGTGCCAAATAGGTTTTTGCAAAGAAAAAAAACCTTACGAAAATCTGTTTCAAATGCAACTAATATGTGTATGGAAAATGTGCCTTCGAGAGCCCAATAATTTACAAAATATGCGGTGAACATGAATAAATTTAACATATTATTTATTTTCTAAATTGAGGATTCAATTGAATATTTAATTTTTTCTTGTATTAATTTTGTTTCATAAATTTAATTTACAAACAATTTTAAATAGTTAAAGAACGAAGGCTTTCCCGGTGAAGAATATGTAGAAACGTTTCTCGGGTTTCCAACCGGGTAGTCTCAGTAAACATCTTCCAGGCTGGAAGATGACGGAGTTGCTATCTGTCGAAACGTCGCTGTTTACTGAGACTACCCGGTTGGAAACCCGAGAAACGTTTCTACAATTTTAAATAGTTATTTGAAAAAAAAAGCTTTATTCATGTATATACATAGTAATATATATTGTCACATAGAAATCGAAACGTTGGAATAATGAATAAAGAATCAGGTTAATTGTAGAACACGATTATTTATATTGCACAAGGTTATACAAGGTTTTTTTTTATCGAGGGTAGGGGAAAATCTTCCAAAGACGCCGTGAAACCCGAGTTACACGGTGTGTGGGATTTTTACCCACTAAAACCACCTCCCTTTACAAAGTACCTCGTCGCGGAACCGCCGTTAGGCATTACTTCACGAGGGGTTGGATTGCCAATGGGCGCACATAGCTATAATAATTATTAAATAACAATAAAATTATATTATAACTATTAGTAGCCTCCGTTCACACGTCTCATCCTAGAGGCAAACTATACATTATATTACAAAAGATTCACTCGCACGCTCAAATTACAACTATTACACACGCATTCACTCGAATGTATTTGCTTCCTTCGATCGTTCATCTGATGGCGCATCGCGTACAGACACTCGCTCTCGCTGACACTTTATACAAGGTGTGACCCGATGCCCGCTGCATGGTAGAACACAGCCTTATATAGACATATGATGTAACACTCATTGTTAACAAAGAACAATCTGGTACAAATTAAACGAAGTAGTGAAAAGTGAATTAAAATATTCGTGGGTGACGAGAATCGGTCCTTGGCCCACCGGACTTCAGAGCAGCGTCTTAACCACTGGACCACAGCGTCAGCTCCCCGAGTGATTGCATATGTGGAAATATAACATTTTAAATACGGGCAATTTGACCCGCCGTGGTAGGAAAAGGTATACAGAAGCATCGGCAGGTTTAGTGTTAATGAAGACATAAGTTTTAAAAGTGATAAGCACGTTCGGGTGGACCCAAGGCAGGGTCACGGGTTATGGGCAATGTACATACAGGCGTTGGACAAAAGAATACGAACAACATGTAATAGCGTACGGCTTGTTGCAGGTTGGCACCACTGTGTAACTGTGTACGTGTAAATTCTGTGACGCGACTGCAGTGCCTAGTCGAGGATATCTTACTTTGTTCTGCGATGGTTAACACCAGTGATCGTTGGTGCGCGGTTAACGGGAGCATCTGTGACGAAAACGGCTCAACTGTTTAACGTTCCACGAGCGACAGTTTTCACAGAATTAAAAAAAAAGATAAAACATCATCAGCGAAGAGGAATAGTGGGTGAAAGCAGAAGTTAATGACAGAGACCGACTAACAAACAGTCTTTGGACTGATTACCACAACAGCACAGTCTCAGTTTTTATTTTTTCCATTTACTAGGACACTCTTCCAACGCCAGAAAAAAAATCAATTATTGACGTTTGGAGTCAGTTATATGGTTTTCTTTTGTGATGACTTTTCCTACCCTGTTATAGATATTGTGTCCACATCACTGTATCTATCTCTCTCAAAGTACAAATTCTGTAGTACGGTGCAATCATTTGCAAAGACAGCATAGTTTCGTTCTGTATTAACAACTTACAGCAGCACAAAACGTGACCACCAACCGAAAGCGTCGGATTTTTTCCGCGGATGGGGGAATCTGAGAGAAAAAATAATAGTATGGAGTAAGCCTGTCATATTGTATCTTATTGATATACCCCTGTATTTGCAGCTCGTTACCCTTGGATCTAATTCCCCGCATATTCTATATTCTATCTATCTCATTTAATAACGTGAGTTTTGTAATAATATAGCGTCTTGCTCGTTAGTTATCTTTCTGTAAATGATGCAGTCGTCAGCGAAAAGCCTTACCCCTGACTGACTTTAAATACTTCAGTAAGTCATTAATAAATATTAAAAACAGTAATGGCCCGATTACAGAGCCTTGAGGAACTCCCGACGTTACAATGCTGAATCCGAAAATTGTTCTCCGATTTTGACTTTTTGTGATCTATCGCTTAAAAATTTTTATACCCATAGTACCACTCTTTTATCTATACCTGTTTTATTTAATTTATCCATGAGGCACTACATCAAAGGCTTTAGCGAAGTCCATAACCCCATCTATTCTACCCCCCATTATCTACTTCACCTGCTAACTCCTGAAATTGATTTATCATTTGGCTTTCGCACGAGAACCTTTCCCGAAAACCACGGTGACCATTAAAAAAAACCACCCTTTTCTATCAAGTTCAGACCTAACGTAGGCTGCTAATAAGTGCTCCATAATCTTACATACTACTGGAGTCTATAGTTCATGACGTCTGTTCTGTTACCAGATTTATAAATTGTTATAATAATAGCAGTTTTCCAATCCGCCAGAAGAGCCAAATAATTAATTGATACGTTGAAAATTCTTATTAAGTACGTAAGTAAGTATTGCCTCCTCTCCAAGTTTTAATAATTCTGTGCATATATCATCTGGACCCCGTCACTTGTTTTTTAATTTACGTAATCTATGGCTGATTGTTTTAGCCTTTATCTCAAAAAGTTACGAACTTGTATCATTGTCCTCTAACTGAAATGAAGTATGAATTTATTCGATTTGCCTTTTCCCTTTCCGATGTTACCCTGCAGCCGTTATTCTCTAAGACCGCCATTGAGTCATTGTTTTGTTTCCACTTGCGAAAGAATTAACGAATTTGTAAAGTTTCCCCCAGTTGTTCTGATGACTACCGCTTATTATTTTGCATAAGAACTTCTCTTGCGCCCTTTTCTTTTCTATTTCTAATTATTTTAATAAACCTCTGAAGTTTTGGGAATTTTCAGTATTTAGTTTTCTACTGGCACACGCGTGCCTAACGCCTTTTTAACTGCTTTATGCATCTGGTGTATTATTCTGGATCGTTATTTATTTTTAATATTTTCTGTGGAACGAACCTGTTTCTAGCTTCATTTAATATGTATTTGAAATGATCCCAAATTTTATTTATGTTTTCCTCACTACACATGAATTTAGATATTGTTCCCATTGTAATGCCGATGAGTCGGTTTTGTGATATTGCCAAAGGTTTCGTATTACCCTACCCGAGACTTTTTCCCTTGAGCATTTTATTTCTAAAAGTACGGTTTTGTGGTCACTCAAACCTGGAAGAATTTCACAATTAATAAAACAGTCTTCCGGCCTTAAAATGAAAACATCCAGTCTATTTTCGTTTCGGGTTGATTAGTGACTACCTGCGTTAACCCATTATCCTAAACTAAGCTATTCACAAGCTTTAGCTTTTCTGAGTTCCCTACTTCACCTTCCCAATTAACTTTCGGTAAATTTAGATCTCCAGCCAATACGACTTTCCCGGAAGATCCAGCTTGCAGTGTTTTCTCCTTCAGTACCTTAGAATTGTATCATTATTCCCAGGTGGTCTGTAATATGCTCTTAGCTCGATTTTTTCTTTTCCTGATTTATTTCTCGGGACATCAACTCGTCTTCTACATCTGACCAAAGTAGTAAACTAGTAAATTTAATACGAATATACCCACTCCTCTTGACCCTCTATCCCTCCTAAAAATTTTATATTGACAGCGACATATTTCATTATTTATTTCTTTTTGCTACCACGACTCAGTACCGATTAAAACATCCATATTATAAATTTCTGTCAAATACCAGAATTATTCTAGTTTATTTATTACACTGCGACAATTTACCTCTTCCTCGTATCCTCGCTCTGCCTCTGCATCGCCGGTCGACCGTCGTCAGTTTTCTCGCACGCCGTTATTCATAGCTGCTGCCGTCGGTGAAGTTGACGCCCGCGATGTCGTGATGTCCTTCTCCGCCGCCGCCATCCACGATGGCGTGTTGATTTCATACCGTCTGTGGTGTCGTGTCGTCTACCTCCGTTGAAGGTCATCTCGAACCAGCCGCTACCACTCTCGAGAAACGAGCGCCCTCTTATGTTTAGATGAAGACCATCACGAGCAAAGTTACTGTCTCTCAACCACGAACTTGCGTCTACGTAGCAAACCCCTAATTTTATGCCACTGACTGAATAGTTATTTAGAGCAGCTACTCTGCGCCAGTGTACGTCTCTCCTCTCAATTAATAGCGGATACTGATTCTTCACTGTCTTTACTAAGTTATGCATTTCTCCCATTACATAGTACAGGTTTTTCCGCTTCTCATCATTAGTCCGCACGTGAACAATAATGTTTTCAGCATCATCTTTCAAACGTTCGATTTCTCTTTGGAGTTGCCCAGTTCTAATTCCTGTGAAGCATTTTACGTTTACTTCTTCATTTTCAGATCCCACTTGCCTAATTATTGAGTCCCCAATAATGACGCATTTGTTCTTCGTTACTTTTACTTCACGGTAGGTCTTCAGCTTTTTATTTTTTTCTTCCAGCAGTTTCACTTTATCTTCTGTCAAGTTAAGTTTGGCTGTTAGATTTAATACCTCATTTCTTAAGCTTAGAATAACGTCGTTTGCAGCTAGATTGCCATCGGTGCATTTCTTACAGCTTTTCAACTTTCTGTTCCGGTTTGATTTTTTGGTAGCCAAAGCGTTCATAGCTGGTCTGTTTTCTTTGCTGGTCCTGTTGCTCGGACCGTGGAGATTCACCCCCGCCCAGCACCGATCCTTGCTCGGTCAACTACAAGTAATTAGGAAAACACGTCCGTTCTGTACCACGGCTCACTATCACGTTAATGTAATGGAAACTTATGTTTACCTTACCCAACCCTCAGGTGATGACGAGGTTAATGGCGTATCATCACATCATGTCGACCTAATGGAAAACTTAAGTTTACCTTATCCAAACCTCAAAGTCTCTTCATGTATCTTACAATATCATTCATATCTTTTTCGGGGGATGGTAAGGGAATCAGAGGTTAGAAAAAATGTTAGAAACCAAAAGACTTTGTATTCTTAATTTATTGTTAGATTATTAACATACATTCGAAGAACGTATAAACGATCTGATCAACTACGTCAAGGTAAATTTTTGATCTTTGCGACGAATTTGTTTCTTTTTCTTCTTCTTTTGTGTCTTCGAGCAACGCAATCCAAGAGCTGTCTTCGACGTTCTATGCATTAACCCTTTAATATGAATCGCCAAATTTGTCAGTAGAACTGCTGATCTCTCGCCAAGTGAAATATGAAAATTCTTGACAATTGACCACGCTTGATTAGCTAACTTCATATCCGCCGCATGACGTTCTTTATCATCTTTTATTTGTTGATAAGATATATCATGTTACTTACAAGCCTCGTCAAGGTCATTCGCCCCTATATCATCCCTAGCCAACCTCATTTTGAGTTTGGTACCTGGACCACAAGAATTATATCCTGGAATATGTAACTCGATAGGGAGTTTAATTAATTGTGATATTCCTCGACCTAGTTTGCGAGAGCGATGCATTGTAACAGACGTCGCGGTAAGTATTAAAGGTAAGATAAAGGACGATAAATATATACAAAAATTAAAGTTATATATGTTTATTCAAACTGAGTGTTATTACATCTGCTTTCATCGACATATAACACATCATTCAGTTAACCGATATTGTATTTGCAAGGAATGCAGTCTTCTAGGGATGTAGCCGATCCGTCCGTCGAATTGATCTTCTCCTTGCCTGTGGAATGGAATAGACACGGTTGCAGACGCATGAAGCAAGGCATTGTTTTCATTTCGTCAGGTAAACGATTCCAGTTCCTCGTGATGTTTCCCTTGACGTAGGCTAAGAGGAATGCTTTCGGGATGGAGAGTATTTCTTCGGAAGAGTTCATTCCATGCGCTCGGATACATCTTAAATAATTGTATCGAGGTTATTGAATACCTTCTTTTTGTGTTTAATCATCGTATACAGTGTCAGGCGACGCGGTTTCCTTCTAGCGCTCTTGACTGACTGACAGTGAAGACGTCCCAGTTTATTATTATAGAAATACCGAAGTTTGAAAGTTCCTACCTGTTCGCTTCAGGATCAGACCTGTTTAGCAATCAATTCTATTACTGGTGTATACTCCCACGAATGTTTTGATATAATTCAACAATACGCAGTGGTATTATCAGGTGTTGGTTCTTCAGTTTCAAAGTCCAATCGCACAGAAATCGACTGTTGCATCGCTGGCACCTTGTTATATGAAGTATCAAAGGCTATGAGGGCTGCAATGTTAATTAAACTGGTTAGTGTGTAAACGGGAGTCCTGTTGGTCTTATAATATCTTTCTTGAAAATTTGTAAATATTTCGTACAGTTCTGCAACGTTATATGACGTAAAACTGAAGTTTAAATTTTCGTTCGGATAAGACTTTTCGTTTCGATAGAGTTTGATGCTGCGCATTTTGCATTAATCAAACTGCGTAATGTTGCTGTTAACGCTCATTTTTTTATTTGTCTGCAGTGCGAAGACGACAAATAAAGACACTTCGCCGTTAGTGCTCGTCTTGACGTTCCACGAATGCACGCTGCTTTTAGGTAAAGACTGATAGTCTTAAAGTTACCATCTGCGTAAATCAATAGGAAGTGGTACGGCTCTATTAACCGTTCTAAGTAATTCGTAAGAACCATCTAACGTCCTTTTCACATATGGAACTTTCCAAGTCACTTGCGATAAATCGATTTTTGAAGGTACAACCGTAGAACCTGCTCGCAGAGAAACGTTATCGTTGCGAGCCCGCACTAGAATTAATTCAATTTTAGAGTTGAAAATTCTTCCGCAAATCCAAATATTTCCCACATACCAACCAGCTCTTTTCAATTTGAAGGTACGGCGGATGTCGTCACGGCTGCTCGAGAACAACGATCCACTTCATGATAGTTAATTAACAGTTTTGTTTCTGAGAAAAGAGCAATTAATCCGTTGTTAGCCAGTACACATGGCGATAATTCTTCATCGTCCTCTCGGACAATTTTTCCTTCTATATAGAGATAACTTTCGCTCAGTAGGTGAGGACATTCCATGAAATGAACGACAATGTGTATATTGTCGTTAGGTCCTTTCGTCGGGCTCAGAGGCTGATAGGAGACTATAGGTATCCCTGCGATATGGTTTTCAGGTTCCGGTTTTCCTCTGATGTCCGGGACGAGTTCCATGTTGTATCAATACGTATCCTAACGATCCAAGAATTTTTCTACTGCGAGACATCAGTACACCTCAATCTCGTCTAACAAAATGCGTCTTTTCATGTTTTGCCATACGCTTAATATACGGGATGCGTTGTACACTTTTGCATCTCATGTCAGATGAAGCGTTAACGACATCCGTATCGGGATCGTATGGTATTCGAGTGCCCTCCGAGTTCACTAAAGTAATGGTTAGCTCAGAAATACTGAGTCTATTCACAGGATGATATTTACAATTGGTGGTCGTTCAACAATAGAGTGACCTCCCGAGCTGTTTACCATAAACGAATAAACTGTGTGTGCGGTCTTGTGGTTATGGACTCGACGTAAGCATTGTCTTTGAGCAGCGTCACTTGCTCTTCTGACCGCCTCTGTCTTGGATCAAGGTTTAAAGACACGTGACCCGAAACCTAAAAGTGGTCCCACAGATGATGATTGAGAAAAATCACCTACAGAGGAAGTTTCTATATAACACTTGTGTCTGACGTTACTTCCCGAAATTAAAACGGTCTTCTTTCCACTTGAACGTAATCGTTGATTTCGTCAAAGTATAAATTTCCAGTTAGAAAAGTAATTGTATCTGAATAGATGCGAACGACATTACACCCCTCTTTGATGTTTAAAATTTTATTATATGTTTGCAAGCTAACCAACCCAATGTAATGAGGTCCGTCCTCTAATTCCAGCGGTTGCTGCAAGTACCGAGTGATGAGCCTTTACCGCTTAGCCGTTAAGTCAATGATGTCATTGTTTACACTGATGTTCGATATTGGAAGCTTGTCTAATAGGAATCGTAAGGCTAGGTTTACACGGGCAGTGATGTCAGTGGCGTGTCAACATACGTCAGTGCTGCACGAGAGCACTGCCTCACTTTTCTTGGAGCGTGTCAACAGTATGTCAGTCATGACTGACGTTCCCCCTCCACCGACCTAGACGCTGCCCTCATGGGAGGCCAGTTAGTGGCAGTTACGGTTGTCAATTATCGATTGTGAACGGTGAGGCAGGGCTGAGTATCGATTGCGCAATGGAAAACAGTTTGTATTTTTCATTTTCAATACGCGTGCAGTTTGTTATAGTGTGCGATTGGAGTAGGTGAATCTTTGTTGTGAACAGCGGTTAGAATCTTGGTTCAGAAGCATTTAGGATAGAGTTCGTTTGTTGCACCTAATCGCCTATAAATTTTTAGGTTAACTTTCCAAAAATAATTATTGTCCACCCTCCAACGGCACAAACTTCAACTAGAAAAAAAATACGCAAAATAATTATGTATAGCTATAAACTTTCTACTATCACACGTAATGAAAAATAATTCATTTCGTTTTGTTCAGTAATTGACACCTTCAACGGGAATAAAAGAATTAATAGAAACCGAGCCGATTAAACAATGAAAACCAGCTTCAAAGTACAGGCGCTGTTTTTATTATTGCTTGATTTCTGTAAGTAGTATATCAAAGCCGTTTCTAATCCATTTTGACCTTTTACGTCACTCGACCTTGAAGACTGGCTGGGGCCCCGGCTTCCCCTCTCACTTATAACGTCACTTGACCTTGTTTACACACTTGTCTAATGTTTAGTGGCCTCGAGGGATGAGTAGTATATCAAAGCCCGTTTTCTAATCCATTTTTGACCTTTGACTCTTTTACGTCACTCGCACTCTTGAAGAACTCGGCTGGTAAGGCCCCGGCGTCCTCATCCCGCATCTATTGACGTCACTTGAACCTTGTTTACCACACTTGTCTAATGTTTTAGTGGCCTCGAGGAGCGCGATGCTTTCCCCTCCAAAT